>CM045997.1:2400000-3000000 GCA_025175895.1 Wurfbainia villosa | reverse complement strand
GAAAATTGAAGCAAAGTGCAGAATCGTAGAATGTGGCGTAATAGGAACCGCTGAGCAGAGCGGAGCAGAATCGGTTCTGGGTGGCGTAATCGTTCTGGCAGAACGGCTGAGGTAGCGGAAGCGATAATCCGCCCTGTAACCGGCCGAGCAGAGCGAGCGCAGAATCGGTAACCGGTGTTGCGTAACCGGCCGAGCAGTAGCGGCGGCGTAATCCGGTTCGATGTAACCGGGCTGAGCAGAGCGAGCGATGTAATCGTTCTGGCAGTAACCGGTGGCGTAATCGTTCGATGTAACCGCTGAAAGCAGAGCGAGCGGTAACCGCCGTGAGCAGAGCGGAGCCAGAATCGCTCTAGAACCGTGTGGCAAATCGTTCGGCAGAATCCGGTGTGGCAGAATCGAGCGCAGTAATCGCTTCGCCAGAATCGTGTGCGGCAAGATCGTTCTGCATGACTGAGTGCAGAGCGGAGCGATGTAATCGTTCAATAGAATCGTGTGGCGTAATCGGTTCGCAACCGGCTGGATGCAGTGGAGTGAAAGAACTTGTTCGGTAACCGGTGATGTAATTGGTTCACAGAGTGGAGAGGCGCTGCTTGTTCCAGAACACCACTTTAGGTCGGGTTTCTACAGATCCTTAAAATGATTCATCCTCTCTTATGTGCTTTCGAAGGTGATGGACGACTGTTTCCCAAGATACAACGACGAAACCGGGAAGCGATTGAGCACATATCGTCTTTCCGACGAATTGAGCACACTAGAAAGCTATCAACGACGAAGCAGAGGGTAAAAAAGGAGGAGAGAACCGAAAAGTCTTTTTTTTTCATATCTCCAACGCCTTCGTAGCATATCTCCAATTAATTACGTAATTAATGGATTAATGACTCGCTTTTGAAACGTCTGCAATAAACTCGACCGTTTCAACGTCAAGCATCAATGCATACGTTACAAAAAACGGAACGGATTAGCAAAAAGTTGGTTGGATCTACTTGGGCAAATTATGCCTCGACCGGTCATACATTCGACGCGCGCAAGTCGCGCTCGCACACGAGTCGCCTTACGGTAGTGTGATCCGGGCACTGGATTCGCACTCCCCTGCACACCCACGCGTGAGAGAGAGCTTTTTCCCTTGCATATGTTCACAATTACAATGCTTGTGATACATTATAAACCAACCAAGCTGTCCCTCAACTTCCAATGTGGAACTAAACTCCTCCACAAGAGGTTTCTCCATCCTTCTATTTCCTTGTTTTCATTCACATTTCTAACAATTATTATTTCAAAAATTAAAATTATTAGTGCTTATAAGATCTATAGATCTCCACAGTGATATGATATTGTCCATTTTAGATCTAAACCCTTATGATTTTATTTTTAGATTTTATCTAAAAGATCTCATACCAATAGAGAGATCTTCCATCTTATAAACACATGATCTTTTCCATGTCTTATCAATGTGGAATTTTGATTGTATTCTCAATACTCCCAATAATTCCTCCTCAAATAAAGCACCACATTAACCCCCTTAAGTCTATCCGTCCTCGAAGGACTTGATATGCTCGATATTCAATCCTCAATCCACTAGGACTTCATGTCAATTGTCTGGTCCTCTTGATCCAGCTGGACTTTTTGTCAGTTGTCCAACCCTTCTGGCCCAACTGGATTTCCTACTAATTTTTTGTCCTTCCGACCTAACTGGACTTCCTGTCTGGTATCTGATTCTCTTAATTCGGATATGAGAGCTCTACTTTCTTTATTCGAGATTCATGTCTTGACATGAACCATGACTTTGATATCAATTGTTAATGTCTATAAGATCCATATATCTCCATAATGATATGATATTGTCCATTTTAGATTTAAGCCCTTATGATTTTATTTTTGGACTTTACTCAAAATGTCTCATATCAATGGAGATATCTTTCATCTTATAAACACATATTTTTTTGACTTTGAGGGTGCGTTTGGTTCAAGTAATCATACATAACCTTGGTTATGTGATTACCAGGGAATAAAACATAACCTTGGAATAAAGTATAACCTTAGATAAAAACCTTGTTTGGTTGGAGATTTTAATATATAACTTAATTTAACATTTTACTAAATTATCCTTTGTCTTTGCTCAATCAATTCAATGACGACGACAGAAATATTAATGACGACGGCAGCGATCTGCCATCAGCAGTGTCCGGCCGACTGGCGGTGGCGGTGACCGACCAACGACCGACCGGCGACAGTGGTGACCGATCGCCGACGACGATGGTCGACCGACCGGGGGCGACGATGGTGGTTAACCGATCGGCGGCGGCAACGATGATCGGTCGACCGGCGGCGATCGCCGTCGGGCGACGGCCGGCGCCATATGATCGACGGCATGACGGCAACGAGCGACTATACCGGCGGCGGCGGCGGCGGCGGTGGTGGCGACGACGACGGCAGCAGGCGAAGGCGAGGGTCGGGCGACGAGCAATGACGACGGCGGCGGCGAGATGGCGATGATCGACGACGGCGACGCGGCGACGGTGGCGCGGCGGCGGTGGCGACGGCGACGACGGGCTATACCGGCGACGACGGGCGGCGGCGGCAATGGCGACGACGGATGGCGGCGGCGGATAGCATGGTATCGGGCGACGGCGGCGACGACGGCGGCGACGGGCGACGAGCGACGCCAAGGCATGGCGGCGGCGACAAGTATGACGGCGGCGACCGACGACGGACGACAAATCGATTGAGTTTTGACAAATTGAGATTTAATATATTGCTAGGGGAATTATTGGAAAAAAGTTTCCTTAACCCCAGGAATCAACAAAAACCTTGGTTCTCCAAGGTTTTCCGATTCCTCCTAAAAAGGTTTTTGTTCATAACCAGGTAATGAACAATTACCAAGTAATTATTTATAACCTAAATCAAACAAGATTTTTGTTGATAACCTAATAAGGTTATCAACAAAAACCCCCAACCAAATGCACCCTGATTGTAATTTCAATACTCCCAATAAAAATTAGAAAGAAAATAAAAAATCATCACTGACTTTTTTGATAAATGATTTAGATAAAAAAAAACATTTAAATGTATTGAACTTTTTGAAATTCTAAATGAGTTTAGTTGAGAGGAATTTATTCATGAGTATTTATGAATAATTTAAATTTTGAATTTGAAGAATAGAATGATAAGTAATAAAAATATTTATGAATAAATACATACTTATGAATAATTATGATTCGATTAATATTTGAAATATTTTTTCTTGTATTTTTCTCCTGCTAACCACCAACCATAACTTCCAAACTCTTTTTTTTATACGTATTAACCACCAAATTAATTGCAATGAATTGTCTTAATCATCGCCATGATCAATTTGACTATAATACTTAAAAACAATTAAAGAGTCTCGGGGATCACGGTTCAACAGTAAAATAGAAGAGATATCTTTCAAATAGTTGGTTCAATTTTTTATTGGAACATATTTAATGATAAATATAGATAAATATATACTTGACGATTTTAAATTTAAAAATTTATCTTCATAAATAAAGTATAATTTTACTATTAACTTTTTGAATTTATCCTAGAGTGTGATCAGGTCAAACTAATTATCTTCAGAATTAGTCAGAATAGAATTATCAGTGATACTTAATTATCTGTCAAATTTATCAATATTTTTCGAATTTATCTCGATAATTGATAAGAGTTTTTTTTGGGAGTCATTTTATCTTCGACATTTAATTGGATCGTAAGATTGAAATACTTTAATTATAAAAAATAATAATTAAAATTAAAAACAATTATAGATGATGGTTTGTGGGCAAGGAGAGTTACAAGCTAACTAATAATTAATTCAACTTTAAATTCTAAAATGACATTTATTGATCAAATTTCACCGATTTCTTTAATTTCTTTCGACAAATTACTCTTATTTTGGTCATCAAAACTAATAATAAAAAAAATAAAATTACTAAGTAAGGAGAATTATTATATTAACTTTTTTTTTAACTTAGTTAAAATTACTCCGTCATTTTATCTCTATCATACGAATTATATTCGAAATTAATACATCATACAATAGTTTTGATTCCGTATTATACTACTTTTAATTAAAATTAGAATAATATTTTAAAAATGAGAAATTAAATGGAGGGTATTCTTAAATAAAATCTATCAATCAATTCCGCCAATTTATTTCTGTCAAATCATTTTAAAAATATCTTTATTTCAATTTTACACACGGCTAAAATTACTATAAGACGAAGCAAAACTATTGTAACGTACATTGAGAATTATTATATTAAAATATTCCTTTTAAATGAGTGAAAATTCATTTAAATAAATTCGCTCTAATATTATTTATATTGGTTCTTGAATAAAATAATAAAGTAAGGATCAAGATCATAAGTTTCTTAGGATATTAGTTTTTCCATTACTTAAGGAAAAAAAAAGACAATAATCTCGTCTTTCATCATCGTCGATTCTTTGATTATAATGAAAGAAGATAAATTACAGATGAACAAAACTTCTAATATGATGGCTAGAAACTGCGGAGATTCTGTTGAACTCAGAAAGGATTTTAATCTCTTTCGAATTGAACCATATTTCACACGTGACAAATCTATATCTTTCTAGTCATCAGGTTGTCCAAAAAGATTAGTTTTCCCATCACATTAATATCTAGTGGGATAAAATTTATCATGATTTATTTTTTTTACGATGATTATAAAATTGATCGATAGAAATGTTCGGGATAAATGAATCGAATCATCTTATGCAATAATTAAATGAAATTATTATAAATAAATATTTATTAAAACTTACTAAAATTTGGTATGATCATTAAAATAAAAGTATTTTTAAACAATAAATAAATAAAAGGGGAGCACCTTTTCAATATTTTTCAATAAAGAATATTCCTTTATTTTTATTTTTTAATGAAAAAAAGGCAGCTGAACAGGGAGAAAAATAAAATAAAAATTAATTTGAAATTAATTTAAAATTGCATTTAATATTATGGGATCGCTGCCCGGGGCCTGGGCCCACCGTCCATTTATATTATGGGATGGACTGCGGGGCATCGGAAGGAGGAGTGGGCCACCACCTCTTCGTTTCCTTTGTCGTGTCTCGACGCGCCGGCACTGGTAAAAAGGCCATTTTTTCCTCTTCTTCTTCTTCTTCTTCTTCTGCTATTTGGACTACCACTCCACCTCCTTCGCTCCGGCGCCGCCGCCATGGCAGACGACAACGGGATAGGGGGAGCCTCTTCATCCGAAGCCTTTGCGGAGTTCCGGTCGCTGGTGGAGGCCGCTGACCGTAAGTTCGGCCGCGTCCGCGACTTGCCGCCTTCCGCCCGCGGGCCGCTCCACCTCCTCCACTGCCGCAAGGCTTTCAAGGCCTATACCCGCTTATGGCACTTCCAGCAGCAGCGCCGCCGCGAGCTCGTCGCGGGCGGGCTCCAGCGCTGGGAGATCGGCGACGTCGCCTCCCGGATCGGGCAGCTCTACTACGGGCAGTACCAGAGGACCAGCGAGGTTCGCTTCCTCTTCGAGGCCTACGTGTTCTACGAGGCGATTGTGAGCAGGGGATACTTCGAGGCGGCGAAGGCGCCAGCGAAGGCGTCCGATCTTAGGTTGAGGTACAAGGAACTGAGGTTCCTGGTGCGGTTCCTCATCGTTGCGCTGCTGTTGAACCGGAATGATGAGGTGAGGCAGCTCACCGATCGGTTTAGGGCTCTGGTAGAAGAGTCAAAGGCTGCCTTCCCGGTACTTAAGTTGGACTATCTTGCTGTTTATTCTCCTTTTCACTGTATTCTCGTTTAAAATTTCATCCCAACTTTCCAATTTTTAGTTGCCGAGACATCATCTGCTTATTCATTCTTTTGTAGACCTACAGTTTAGAGTTCATGGACAATTACTAATGTTTTCCTATCGAAATAGTCATCTAAAGTTATCATCGAATATGATGGTTCAGTGTCCTATAATTCTCAGTCTCTGAAATCAAGTCTTCATATTGCTTCGCAAAAAGCTTGATTTGAATTCTCAAATGGGAAGTTCTCACATTCACATAACTTTTGATTGTTGGTATCTGTTATCCTCAATTAGTTTTTCTTTTTAGAAATAAAACTGATAGGCCAATTTACCATCATTTTGACTAAAAATTGTCTTTTTCTGCGTTTAGCATTACACGTCTGACTTCTTTGTTCATGAGTTTATTCATGATCATTCAGGAAGAATGCCGTGGAAACATAACTTACTAAGGGTTTTGTTATGGTAATACAAATAACACATCGTTGGTGCCTTTTAAGATTCATGTGAAAGATTGCTTGGGTGAGGTTCTTGATAAAATCTAGCACTTACTCACATAGTTGCCTATTTCAGTGGGTTATTTTTTTGATTCCTTAATCCCTTTGCTTGTTAGTTGCTTTTCCTACCATTTGATGATCTTTGTTTGGTTCTTCTTGGTCTTTTAGGAATGTATTCATGGTCATGTTATGTAATTTTTAAAGTTGACCACCCTTCCTAGTTCCTAGTGTTGCAAGGAGTGAGAAACTCGAATCGAAGAGGAAGGCATAAATCGAACAGACAAGACTGAACAAAGAAGGCACAGGTTCACATTGTTCACCAAGGATTTGTGTGCATTCTTATTAGAGTTGTCAGAATAACAAACCCCATAGGATCACACACACTCCTTTTATAACAGGAGTCTAGTGCAAACAAGCAGGTCAGGCTAAATAAATGGAATTGGATTGTTGCCCTCACTCCCCTAGTGTGCACGTCACTCCACATTTTTCCTTTCAACCCTTGATGAGTGATAGAATGAAGAAATAGAAATGGTATAATTTATGTACAACTAATCTTACAAGGTTGAGTTTGCCGTTCTTGTACATTTTAGTTTTACTGGTTTTATTTAGAACATTATATTGGTTGTGAATTGGAAATATATAAACTAGGTTAATCAGGTTAAAGGAACATGGTGGAGATCTTGCCCTATGACAATATGCTAATTATTTTCTTAATATCATTTTACCATGATACCTTTTGTTGGAAATTGACTCAGATTTAACATTACCTTTTTGATTAAATATAAATTCATGATGGAATTCAATTTTGTACCAGATACTTCTGTATATTCTCTCTTTTTTGAATGATTTTTTTTTTTTACTCCCAGGCAATGAACTTCAAAGAATGGAAGCAAGTGGCACAAGAAATTTCCAGATTTTCTAAAGCTGACACATCTTTTAAAACTTCAAGGCCTTTGAGATACAATGTTTTGTTTGATGTTCATCCAACGTCTTTCCCATATGTAGCAAGATTTCACTCTACAAGGGTGTTGAGACTACAGGATGCTATACTGATGAGCTACCACCGGAATGAGGTCGGTAGATATTTATACTTCCCTTGAATGATCATGGATTTTCTCAGTGAGAACTCACCTTCTTGGGTATTTGATTCTTGGATTGAATTGTTAGTGTTATCATGACATTTGCAATGTGGTTATCTTAACTTACACATATAATTTGATTGTCCTTGCAGATTAAGGTCGCAGAACTTACACTGGACACATTCAGGATGCTGCAATGCTTGGAATGGGAACCCAGTGGAACCTCCTACCAGCCTCCTATAAAGGAACCATGTCAAAATGGTGCTTCCAGTGACCAGAGCGGAGCCTCAGGATTGATTGATATAAACCTAGCTGCTGATATGATGGATCCAGATCTACCTCCAAATCCCCGTAAAGCAATTATTTATCATCCTTCTGTCTCACATTTGATAGCGGTGAGTGTTGATGGTATAGTGGCTTTGTGGGCTATATATATTCTCTTCACGCTTCATTGCATTAATTTGTTGTCTCCATCATTGGAGTTCTTTTATACTTGTATTATTATTTGTAGCAATTGAATTGTTCTATGTTCAAAAATCAAAAGAGAGGACATAGATATTACATATTTTTCCTATTTGTATGCATGTTTGTAGGAACTAGGAAGAATAGGCAGAGTTATTGCTATTGCATTCATCATTGTTGTCAGCATGTGTTACTTCCAACTGTTTAGCTTTGGCTGCATTGATATTGTCATCCATTGAACTCTATGCAACTATATATTGTTAGTAACATTTAAATCGTGTCACTTACAGAAGATAACCTAACCTTATAGCAAATACAGTTCAAGTCCATGCTGATACTGTTCAGCTACTTACGCATGTCGTCAAGGCTTAATGCAACCCTTTAATACTGATTAATTTAGATTCTTTTTGCTGCATTTAAATTTGTAATTCTGTTATATTATTGTAATATCATAAGAAATCTGGAATATAAAGAAACAATTGATAATGGGGTTTCAACTCAATTGATTAATATTTAATGCCAAATCTATGCTTCTGGTTGAAAATTCTTGTCGTATGAAGAGATGACAGGAACTGGTTGATTGGAAATTTTACTGGAGTGTTTTCAGTACAATAGTGATCTTTGCAGCTATTCAAAGTAATCCTTTCTGTATCTGTGGCAAATTTACATGCGTGTCGTATGTGTAACCATTCATGATTTCTCACATTAGTCTGCCATTTTTAGTCCATGAAAACTTCCTATGTGCAGGTAACAGCTACAATATCTGAAGATTTGAATCCAGACAGCATTTTGCTAATCTATCTTTCAGCTTCAGGTTTCTCTCTTGCACTGCTGGTATTGTGTTAATTAAACTTATCGTGTGATCACAGACAATCTTTCTGCAGGAAAGCCAGATTTCAATGTTCCTATTAAAAAAGATATCTATGGAAAGTCAAGATCCTCAAAAGGCAACTATGCTCCACATACTTCATGGGAAAGGGACAGCTCATTGTCTCAACCTTCTTCTGCCAATAAGACAAACTCAACTGACAAGTTGAGGCAGTATATATGTTTAGGTTCTCAGGGATCAGGAGGTATGTTTCAATAGATCTTGCATTAGATTAATTCATGGTTGCTAATTATTGGAATGCATGAACTTTATCTTCTTTTAATGGAGGGCAAGACATCAGCTTGTAGGATAATCTAACTATTCCTCCTTATACATCAGGTTCAAACAACCTTTATCCAGGAGATTTGGTGCCATTTACACGAAAGCCGCTTTTCCTAATCATTGACAGTGACAATAGTCAAGCATTTAAGGTAGACTCTTACGTGTTTCCACACATATTTCCGTATTCATATTTGATAAGTTTGGCAATCACCCATTAGTGAATAGTAGTGGAAATATTTTAATTATCGAAAAACCATCTGTTAAAATAAAAATCAGGTGTATTACATGACAAGATATGGACACAAAACTGACATTGAACTGGCACAATTGTTCAAATTTTAGCAATTCATGATAAACAAGAAGCCATGATATCTGGCTATCTAGGGTAAGCTTAATGGACATTTAGCTTACTGGATTATTATAATCAAACTGAGAACATTCATACTCATCTATCATTTCTCATGAAGTTTTCTCAAGTTTCCCTCTGCGTATGGTTACAGTATTAGTTAAGATCAACTCAAGATTCTGAGGCGGACTTCTGAAGAGTAGTGAAAATTTAAAATTGAACGGGCACTTTTTTTTGTGCTTGATTATGATGACGAGCCTTGGTTATGTAGCAACTTCTTTGTTAAAGGGCTGTCAATAATCATGAAATTCCTTCCTTTGCAAGTACTGACCCCCTTCCTGACCTAAAATTGGCGGAAGTCTTGCCTTTGGCTGCCAACTTGTGATTCAATCAGTCTAACAATTTGGAAGATGATTTTTAGTAGGTTACATTTCATGTATGTGATTCCTGATCCGATCTCTTGCTCAATGCTTGTTGGCAAATCTGTGTAGATTGTTCATGGTGCAGAAAGAGGGGAAGCATCCGTCTTGCTTCTTTCACATGACAAACCAATGTCAGTATCTGATACTAATCCAACCTCGAGAGGAAGCCAGTTTACCCATTTCCTAACTGCTCCATTGCAGGCATTTTGCCACTTAGTTGGCCTTTCTCTTGATATTGAAGCTGTAAGTTATCTTGACGTTCATTCTTTGTATCCACCACAAATCCTTTCTCTTGATAGATTTATATTCACTTTCAGGATTTATACAGCAGTGCCGAGAACCTGCTTTCCTCTGCTCTAGCTGAATGGGAAGTGTCGCTCTGTACATCTAATTCCCTCGATCAGGTTTGGGCTCAAATATTAACCGATCCATTTCTGCGGCGACTGATTATAAGGTATCTGCAATTTCTATTTTCTGCCAATTTTCAACAGCTTTTCTTAATTACTAGATTTATACTCCTTTCTTTTCGATGAAAAAGAAACAATATCTTAGGTAACAAACATGAGCTCTTTCAGTATGTTTTTAGATCTGTAAAAAAGAGACTACAGATCTAGATTACCTAAAACCTTTTTTTTAGCTGATGACCACAAGAGAATCTAAAAAGGGCAGTCTAATGTACGAAGCTCCGGCCACGTAGGTTTCGGGAAAGGATCCATTTGTACGCAGCCTTATCTTGTTTTGCAAGAGGCTGTTTTCAAAATTCAAACCCGTGACCTCTAGATCACAAAGTAGCAACTTTACCAAAGGGAATCTATGATCATAAATTTCACTGGATTTTTGCTACAACAAACATGAGTATTAGCAAACACCCTTTATATAATTTCTTGTCATTTTATCGACAGGTTCATCTTTTGTCGCGCTGCTCTTTCTCTCTTTCATTCTTCAAGGGACAGTTCCGTGCATCTGCCCGAATGCCTTCCTGATCTTCCTGAGTTGGTCTCTCCGGAGTCTGCCATAGCTCAGATCCATATCCATCAACTTGCAGAAAGATTAGGTGTCTTAAACTATTTTCACTTCATCGATTCCATCAGGGATTCTGTTGATAACAGATAACTAGAAGAACACTGTATAATAATCTGTAGATAGAACCATAGTAAATAGCACCAAATCATTTGTTGATTGTTTCGTGTCTATACCCGGCTCTACCAACTTGCTCGCCGAATTCTTGCGGAGCGAATCATCCACTTGATTATGTATAAGGTTGCGAGCTATTTGGATAATTTTTTCGGCAAGTTACGATCATTCTTGGCGGTGAATAAACAAACTGTGGATTCATTTGTTGTAGCAGAATAGTGGATAAGTTTGAAACTTTTTCAAACATAGAGCTTATTACATTTGGTTTCATTGTTTGTGCCTGTTATAGTGATTTAATTCTGAGAATTTCCTGTCCTGGTCCTCTATTCAACTTCACAGAAAGGCTTGTTTTCGATATAGCTAACCTTCTTTTCTCGATGGAGAATGAGATTGCTTTTCGCACACATGTTGAACTTCCCTTTGGATGTCGATGTCGATAGAAAGATAGAAAGAAAGTAGAAGCTGGATTGATCGAACACTTGTCGAGGTACATGCTGTTAGTTAAGCTGAAGTTTCGACTTATGGTTCATGGTTCATATTGTTCTCTTTTTTTCTTTTCTTTTTTTCATTTTACTCTTATGAGTTCAGTTACATTTTGCCTTTCATTGTGCAAAAGATTGGAATCACCGATCTAGCAGTCTCCTCTCCTGCCCCTTAGGATTTGAGAGGGAGTAAATCACAGGAGGATTATGTCTCAGACGCGATTGGTAAGACAGTGGATGGTCATCAAAGTCCAGAATAGAGTTTTAGATCGCCTCCGGAATCGATCATTGTACATGTTTTCCCAGTTGCTTATCAACGCGCCGCATCCGCGAGAACACATTTTGCCTTTTATTATGCAAAAAAGTTAGAATCGTCAATTTAATGACTCCCTCGCTCTGGTGTCCCAAGATTTGAGAGAGACTAAATTACGGGAGGATTATATCTTAGACGCGATTGGTAAGACAGTAGATGATCATTTGAGTTCAGATTAGAGTTTTAGACCGTCTTTCGACCCTTGTTCATTGTATAAGATTCTCCACTAGCTTATCAATGCGTCGCATTTGTAAGGCACACATTTTGCCTTTCAATCTTTACGTGAAGTTGCTTTTTTTTTACTCTACTTCCTATACATAGTTTTAAAGATAATTATCCAATTTTGAAATAAGAATATAATTTATTTTTATATTTTAATCTACTTTATGTATTTAATTATGTACCAATAAAATTTTTATGTGAATCTTGTTTGATTCAATTTTTTATTTTTCTATTACTAGTATGTTTCTTTGATACGTAAAATTTATTTGTGGTATTTATTATTATTATTATTTAAATATATAGTTCATAAATAAAATTAATAATCTTTTTAGTTTCATATATGGTTTAACCATTTGAACTAGTGTTTTGAGCTCAATAGATTCAAATTTTTTTGTATGCCGAATAGGTTCAAAACTATGTTTGTAATACTGCAATTTGAAATTTCAATTTATAAATTAAATTTTTAAAATTAAAAACATATGAATTCTGCTATGCAATTGGACTTTATCTTCTATTATATTATTATCTATATTTAAAAAAAATTTATCTTATTTTATTATTGTTAATTAAGTTTTTTTGTTTTTTTTCTTCTCGTATGATGTGTATATTTGTCATAATTTCACATCGTTTAACTGAAACATTTTATTAGTCGTTTAAGTACATGTTCGTACTATCTTAAATGTGTTTTTCAGAGTTCTCTCAATAGATGTAATTTCGATCTTTTTTTTCTAACGCTCTCATTTTTTATTATGTTCATCTTCGTATGTCCACATATCCATCTTAACATCCTCATCTTTGTAACTCTTATCTTCTGTTCATATGTTCGAGTCGTAGTTTAATATTCAGCGTCATATAATATAGTAGGTCTAATTGTCGTTTTATAAAAATTTTCTTTAAATTTTAGAGTTACTTTACAATCACATAAAACATCTAATATTTTTTTCCATTTAAATCATCTTGTTTGTATTCTATGTAAGACATCTCTCTCAATTCCTCTATCGTCTTGTAAAAATGATTTTAAATATTTAAAGCTTTCAATTTCAAATAACTCGTCATCTCTTATCTTAACATTTGTTTCATTATATTTAATATTAATAAATTTAAATTTCATATATTGTTTTTACTCTGCTAAGTCTAAAATCTTTTTTACTTTTAGTATTTTTCGTCAAGATTATAGTTTAGTATTTATTTCTTCACGTGTCTCGTCTATCAAAACAATATCATCTGTAAATAATATTCATTATGGTACTGTGTTTTGAATGTGTCTAGTGAGTTAATCACAAGAGATTGTACGTAAAAAGAACACAAAATTCGTATTGTTTACAATCTTTGAGCAATTCGATGTACAAAGTTCTTGTCAATATGAAGTCTTAAAGTAAGAGACTATTGTTTATCATAAAGAGATTATTTTTGCAATTCAAACTTTGATTTATAAATCACACGATAGCAGTTTTACCTTTTTGCTCTTTTTATCCTGTTTTGTTTATGATCTTTAATTCCATGCTCAGGAAAACTATCATGAGGGAGGATGTAAACGACACAGCTTCAAAATTTATTTGTGATTTTTTGAGGATTTTAAAGTTTGTTTTAGATTTTTATACATTTTAAAATTTAAAGTAATAACTATTTAAAATCAATTTTATGTTTCAAAAAACATCATCTAATTTTTCTAGACTTTTGAGAGCCCTTTTTTTTGTTTATTATTATTTTCAAATTTTATTTAGATTTTTTTTTATGAAGCTTCATGATCTATTTTTTTCTTCTTCTATTCCTACGTTTTCATTTGCTGAGTAGAACTCCTTCACAATCAATAATATATATATATATATATATATATATATATATATATATATATATATATATATATATATATAAAATTGATATTCTGAGTATTGTCCGTTGTGTGACTCATGCGCAACAATTTTTTCATCGTTCAATCGATCGTGATTGCACAATAAATAGAAAATATACAGTATTTCATCTGCTCACAGCTCGGATTCGTCGACGGTCGATTGGATTCCGATCGTGACCCCGTTGGCATCAGAGTACAGTCGGATCGCGATCAGATTTTGATCAAATTGCGGTTGCCAGTATAAGGGTCGCGATTGTAGTCGTCAGTATTACAACTGCGATCCGGTTGGACTCCGATGTCGGTCGCGATCCAGTCGGACTCCAGTGCCGGCCAGATCGCGATCGGATTTCAACAGAATCATAGTCAGAAACCGATCTCCCGTCAATGAGTTCGAGCGGCGTCGCGATGTGATTATTGTACATTTCTTATTCGTTGCGCACGGACACGTAATAACGGACGCTCAATATATCAAACATATATATATATATATATATATATATATAAAGACAATTTACAAAAACTAAGATGGGAGATAAAAAAACAACCATCAAATTTGGCTGAAAGTTCTCTGAAATGATGAGAAACTTTCCATTACCAAAAACTTTTGGGATCAGAAAAGAATGAAAATGGCGAGAGGAAATTCATTCTCAAGTTACAATTATGCAACCTCAGTAGAGTCCCAAGAACTTCCACCAGAAGGTGCCGACGACTCCCCATAACAAACCATTGACACAAGCCATGATGAACCCCATCTTGAACACCTCCGGAAGCTCGACGTAACCGGCTGCAAGGAAAAGGGAAACAATATTGTGCACATGTCGAACAACTTATCGCTTCGGAGAAAAACAGACCAATGAATCAGATGGCAATCGACATTGTCGTGGTCGAGAACTCGAACTAAAGCACAAAATGGGGCGACGATATGGCATTTATAAAGTTCCTGAAAACCGAAAAAAGGCTCGGGCAAAAGTTACATGTGCCAACCCTATATAACTTAAACATCATGTAACTAATTTTATGTCATTCTACCCTATTTAGATCCATTTTCAGGATATACTTAATTATACATACCATTTAGATTAGTTAGATGCTTAAGTAAATGCATTTACCATCTTTGCACTTGTCATTTGAGATCCTGATTTATCTCCTCCACTAGTAGAGACGATCGGAAAGGATCACTAATGTGACGGTTCCACATTTTAAGTGAATGCATTTAATTCTAATCAGACATTAGTTGTAAGATGCTTCGTATACTTTTAATGTAAACAAACTAAATAAAAGCATATCAACAGGGATGGTATGTTTCTAAGTTGATAAACGAAGATGAATCTTTAATTTGAACCATTAAGTTATATATTTTATTCTTCTTTCTTCCAACAAGATTTAGGGGAAATGTATTTTTCCCATATTTACCCAAAATAATAGGTGTATTTTTTCCAGATCTACTATGCTATATGGAGTTGAATGTTGAAGTATGACTTGAATATATGAGCAGAAAATGAAAATTACATAGATAAAAATATTAAGACGAATGTATGAACATACGAATAAGAAATGAAAACATTAGAATAAAAATTAAGATTGTATCATTTGAAGAAAAACTTTATAAAATACGTTAAAGATAACGATCAATATATAAATGCTTTAGTAAAACGATATAAAACTATTACAAATATACAAATCAAATAAGAAAATTTAATTTGTAACGATAAAATAAGATAAATCAAATAAGTCTCGTTGAGCATTGCTTTCGAACACTCTTTTAAATTTGGACATTAACGTTGACTAAGCAAATGAACAAGTGTAACGGAAGAAGGTAGAAAGAGTGTACCTCCATAGTAGACGGCAGCCTGACCGCTACTGTAATGCGTCAAAGCGCCAAAAAGATTCGTATTATACGCCAAAGCGAGCGCCGACAAAACACCCGGAACACCGGCAGCCAAATGCATGGCGAGAAAAGCCGAATAGAGAGCTCCTACATGACCAGTCTGACTTGCAAACAGATAATGGATGAGGAAGTAGGATGCTTGGAGGACACCAAGAGCTGCAGGCCAGCTCAATGAGAAAGATTGAAGAAACTTGGCCACACAACTTGAAATCCATGAAACCATTCCCAGATTTGTCAGCTGCCCTGCCATTCCGACTAGCACAGCAAACCAAGCCAAGGTATCCCATGCAGACTTATCACTCAAGCAGTCATCCCAATTTAGCACCCCTAAAAGGAGGAGGATAGAAAGTCCAAGCATTGCTGCTACCACACTCGATATTCCAAGAGTCTCACTGTAAAGCAGAAAGGTAATGGGAATCAGTTGTGTATATAAGCTACAATAAGCAAATCAATGCGAGTATTTTAATCATTATCTTCCATGCATTAGTCTACAATTAGGCATGTTTATTGATTCTTCGATTCCGATTCCGATTCGATTCTAATCGGTTTCGGATCCGTCGACGTTGGAACTGATTCAAAATCGATTCCGAATCGGTTCCGGTTTCAAAGTTTTAACTTTGAAACTAATTCAATCCGGACCGGTTCCGAATCGGTTTCGAAACGGTTTTGAAACGGTTCCGGACCGATTCCGAAGTGGTTTCGGATTGATTCTAAAACGATTCTGGACCATATTCCTCGAACTTGAGCTTTCAAATTTATCTATCACGCCAATGATGCTATTCTTTTTTTATGTTGCAAAATAATTTTGTAGACATGTTAGCATGCTAAGAATTTTTACTTTTAAATTAGCAACTAGAACCAAATCTAAATCGGAACAAGAATCGATTCCGAACTGATTCCGAAATTGATTGGAACCGAACCAAACTGGAATTGGAACGGTTCCAGTTCGATTCCAAAATCGTTTCCGATTCCGAATTTAACGGATTGATTCCGACTCGGTTCCGAATCGAACCGGTTTGTTAAGCATGCCTACCTACAATGATATATGCTTTCTAATTCATTATCAATGATGAAATCATGTTCATGAAACATGAATCTCCAACTTTACTAATTCTAATAATAGTAATACAGTTATAACCCAATTTAGAGAATAAAGGAAGAAAGAATGAAGGGTTGAGATTGTAAGGTAGGATTAGATGAATAAGATTGCAGCTTGGGATATATACCCGTGTCAAGTGGGATTTAACTCGAAAGGTTAAGCCGAGCTGAGGGGATTGCAACTCGGGGATCCGAGTTGAGTTATAAGCGTATCGACTAGGTAGCTAGAATAGTGTCGAATAGCGACTCAGGGAAATGAGCCGAATTAGAAAAATGATGACTCAGGGAAAAAGATCGGGTCAGTAGCCAGAAGAGTTGATTGAAGGAATGATACATAGGTAAAACAAAAGATAGGGAGGACCCCACAACACGTAGGAAGTTTGTTATATCTTATAACCACTTAAGATACTTCGTAGAGTCCCACAGAAGGCTCCTGATAACGCATTCTTGCCAACGGAATAACAATATGATTCCTTGAACTTGCATGACCCTCCACGTGTACGGTGATCTGGACGATTTGTTATACGACAACTGGCCTTAGCAGATATAAAAGAAAGGAAGATGGAAGGAGGGAGAGGGATTTTTCAATAGTTTTCTCTATTAAGATTCGCTGCTTCAGAGGGGAGAAAAAAGGCCAATGTGTTTCTTCTATTTTCTTCTTCATCCGGGGATACTGATTGGAAGGAGGATCAGAAGGTGAACAAGCAAGAAAAAAGAGTATCATCGGCGGGGCAAAGTTGAAGGAGAACTATCTGTATATCATTTTCTCTATTTTGTATAAACTATTATCTGTAATGGATTTCTCCACCTCCAGAAATATTTCGGGGAATGAAAAATTATAATAAAGATGTCTAGGACTAAGGCATCCGTGGAGTAGGAATTTGAATTTCGAACCATATTAAATCTCTTGTCACCATCCTCTCATTTACTGTTACGGTCGGAGAGAATTTCAATCCTCTTCACCACCTTCATTTGGAAGAGACAGAAAATCAGTGTCGTGTCATATAACTCTCAAATATCATGTCCTACCAAGGCATTGTAAGAATCACTTGCATACTTACCCAAAAACCCACAATGAGACTGCTAGAATCATGGTTCCGACCATCGCCCACTCGTTCTTCGTGACAGGTCCCATTTGTTCTAGCTTTTTGGTAGCCAAAGCCGGTGCATCTGGTGTATCCTTTACTTGTGGGGGAAATATTTTGTAGAGGATAAAGGGAGTGGCTAGAAGAGAAACAATAGCAGGCAAGCTTGCAGCTTTTAACCAAACCACCCATGGACCAGATATCGCAATGCCAAGTTCCTCAGCTAATTGAAGACACAACAGATTTTGAGCTGCAGCAGTAAGGAAAAGGGCACTCGAATTACCAGCTGCCTGTCCAGCACCAAAAGGAAAAAAAAAAAAGTCAGTCTTTGCACATTTTATAAGATTCAAAATGGTACAAAGCGTTTTGATACTCGCAAAATATTCTGCTGACGACATCGAGCAGTAAAAACTCATTCGGTGGAGAATAAGAGCATTTGAAGATGGAGAATAAGTGTACACCGGTATTTTTGACTGTTAGTGTTAAATAGTGATATGGATATAGAAGATCTCATAATCAACTATTGACTTATGACAGTCGATTGATCGAGACGAATCCGATGTGGATGAGTCCATTGTGAGACAACGATATTATAGATAGTCGGCTACTCGTTAAAGACAGTCGATTGTTAGATGGAAATTCTGCTTTAGCGGAGCTTTAAATAGAGAACGATGGGAGCTTCTTCCACAACGGTGTTTGAGACATAGTCATTCATTCCACATTTTATAAGATTCAAGATGGTACAAAGCGATTTGATACTCGCAAAATATTCAATGCTGACGACATCGAGCAATAAAAACTCATTCGGTGGAGAATAAGTGTGCACAGGCATTTTTGCAATCGACTGTTAGTGTTAAGCAGTGACATGGACATAAAAAGTCTTATAGTCGATTACTGATTTATGATAGTCGATTGGTCGGGGCGAATCCGAAGTGGATGAGTCCGCTGTGAGATAATAGTACTATGGACAATCGACTATACTCGGTAAAGATAGTCGATTGCTAGACGGAAATTCAATCCTAACGGAGCTTTAAATGGAGAACGATGGGAGCTTCTTTCACAGCGGTGTTTGGGATGATTTTGATGTGAAGTGTTAATCCATTTATATCTTCAAAGACATCCAAAACAACTAAATCATCAAACAAGTAAAGCTCACTTCTTGTAAAATATATTTAGTTCTTTATTTTGTATTTCATTCATAATTTTATATTTGATTTTCTGTAGCTTATTATAAACTTAATATTGTACGAGGTTTCTCTACCTCTGATGTCATACTGAGAATGAGAGGTTTTAGTGAGTGTAGATTATTAGAGCGTCGTCGTGAAGTAAAAAGCGTAGGTTCCGAATCACGTAAAATATTGTGTTGTTTTCGTTTGTGTTTATTTTTGTATATTTCATTGCGCACTAACGATTGTAAACAAAACAACACGAATCGAATCGAAGCGAAATCGAAAAATGCTATTCCCCCCACCACAACGCATCCAAAGGTCCCCAACACTTTCTCCTACCTAGTTATGTCCTGCCGACCTACTAGGGCTTTCACTTGTCTAATCCGATCCTAAAGACCTACTAAGACTTCCACTTCCCTACTCAGACTTTTACTTGTCTAGTTCAGTTCAACTGACCTACTAGAGCTTTCTTAGTCCTACACACCCAATAAACTCATCAAATTATAATACATACTTAACTTTGAACTTTTACTGATATCAAAATATAGGTTTGATTATTTGGTGCTTCATGCACCAACAGATTAGTGATTGAGGAACTCATTTCATTGAAAGGCAATTCGAAAATCTCCTAAGAAAATATGGTGCAACCCATAAGATCACAACATCATATCACTCCCAAATCAGTGGACAAGTGAAAATTTCAAATAGAGAGATCAAAAACATCCTAGAGAAGATTGTTTAACGTCAAAAAAAGGATTGGTCTTTGAAGTGAGATGATACACTATGGGCATACCGAACAACTTTCAAGATATTCATTGGGATGACTCCATTTCAGCTTGGGAGACCCTATTCTGTAGGAAAGAAAGTAATATTTGCACTAAAAACCTTATCCAAATATCATTTTCTTTCTTTCGAAAAACCAATAACTGCTTTTCAAGAAGCCTAACCATGCATTTTGAGATTAAATGTGAAGGACCATAAGAACACAATGAATGTATGCAGATCAGACATTACAATTTCAGTTTCAACGAGTGAAATAGGTTTATCAATTGATTTCGATATGGTGAAGCTCAAAAGATGTTAAGATATGTAAAGGGCATTTGCATCGATACTCACATTCTGATTCAGAACTTCTTGTTTTGTCTACAATAATAACAATAATAAAATCTTATCTCATTAAGTGAGAACGACTATATAGATCCTTCTATGTCATTGAACTCTATCTCCTATTATATCATTATCTATATTTAAATAAATTTTATCTTGTTTTATTATTGTTAATCAAATCTTTTTTATTTTTTTCTTCCTCGTTTGATGTGTATATTTGTCATCATTTTATATTACCTAATTGAAGTATTTATTGGCCGTCTAAATACATGTCCGTACCCTTCAATAGATACAATACTGACTTTTTTTCTAATATTTTTATTTTTTATTCTGTCCATCCTCATATGTCTGTACATCCATTTTAACTTCTTGCGTTCGGTCAAATTAAGCTTCTTGCTGAGTTAAGCGGGCAATTTGAATTTGAAATTTGTGAAGGCTTCTGACTGCATTTTCAAGTACAGAAAAGAGCATGCAAAACAATCAAACAGATCAATTTTTCTGGACAACGCTAACAAGGAGTGTACCTTAGGATGTGAACCCAAAGAGAAGGATATTCATGAATTCACGATAAATTGAAGAAATAAATAAAGAAGTCTAAATCGATAAGATTGATAAAATAAATCTCGATCCATTCACATCTCTCATGCATGCAAATTGGTGTCCTCGTGAGAAGACCAAATGGTTAGCACGGATGGTAGAATTGCTCCAAAAAGCAAAAGTCAATTTTCGAGAGATGTAAAGTTTTTCGGGATGTCTCTTCTTCCGCCATGCTAATTCTTAGGATGTGAACCCGATGAGAAGGATATCTCATGAATTCACGATAAATTGAAGATATAAAGAAAGAAATCTAAATCGATAAGATTGATGAAAAAAATCTCGATCCATTCACATCTCTCATGCATGCAAATGGGTGTACCCACGAAAAGACCAAGTGGTTGGTACGGACGGTAGAATTGTTTCAAGGAGCAAAGGTCAATCCTCGAGAGCTGCAAAGCTTTTTGAGGTGTCTACTCTTCCGTCGGGCTAATTCTAGGTTGGGCAAAAAATGTCCCTATGATTTACCTCCTTTCATCTAGGCGTGGGACCCACGATGAGGAACGTATATGGTGAGCACATCATCTTTTATTGCTCCAATGCATGTAAATTGGATGATAACTAGACTTCAAATAATTTTTAGAAAAAAAAATGTAAGAATCATTCAACACCTTAGGCCCTCAACACCTCTGTTAGTCGGTTCCACCACCAACACGAAGGAGGGTAAATCATGAGGAGCATATTGTCCAACTCAGGACTAGCGCGATAGGAGGATAGATATCCTGAAAGACTAGCAGCTCCTGAAAATTGATCCTTATTCATTGGTACAATTCTACCGTTGTACTAGCCACAATAGATGAGCTTAGAATATTGCTCTAACATATGAAATTCCTAGATGTTCTTTATAAATAAAATCTTATAGTTATGCACGGTAACTTTGAAAGAACCAAATGAGTATATTAACAACTTTTTAATGTAAAAGTATGTCAATGTCTATAAAAGATTGGAACTGTCAATTTAGCGGTCTTCATCGGTCTATTCCACGGCCATTGTGAGATAGGTAAATTATGGAGGGTTCTACATTTGATGGCCAAGACATATGAGGGTCATCTAAATCCAGAAAAAAAATTTAGATCTCTTTCGGAATCGATCCATATCATTTCTACAAATACCATCATGTCTTAACCACCATGATATTCTCGTGGAGACAAAAAAAAAATACGACAATGTCAACAATATAGACAAGGGACAAAGAAAAAGGATTTTTTTTTTTTTTTTTTTTACTAAGAAGAAGAAGAAGATCTATAAAGAATTTGTTTTGAGAAAAAAAAATACCTGTAACTGAGACATGACAAGATAGGAACCCAGCTTTCTGGCCGATGGATCGCCAGGTTTACTTCCTGAGGAGAGGGACAGGGACTTGATGATCGGCAAGAACACCCCGCCGGCTCTGGCAGTGGTGCTAGGCATTGCAGGGGCGATGAAAGCCTCACTGATCGTAAGGCCGTACGACAGCCCCAAAGTGCTCCTCCCCAGCCATTTCACAAAGTAGGTCGCGATCCGGTCACCAAGTCCGGTCTTGACGAACCCCCGCGCAAAGAAGAAGGAAATCACGATCAACCAGATCACCTCATTGGTGAACGCCCCGAAGGCCGCCGAGAAGGTCAGCGTCTTAGTGATGACCGAGGCGGTGAGACCAATGAAGGCCCACGCGCCCACCGGGAGCGGGCTGAGCACCAGGCCGGCGATGGTCGATAGAAAGATTGCAAGCAGCTGCCACGCCTGAGGAGAGACCTCCACGGGCCGGGGAACGGCGAACCGCACGGCGAGGCCAATGGCGACGGAGATCGCGAGGGGCAGGACCTTCGCGCCCTGGTCGGGATGCGCATGCGGCAGCGGATTTACGGCGGCGCTGGAGGCGGAGGAGGCGCGGATAGGGGGGAAAGAGAGCTTGACGCGACCGTCGCGGAGGGGTCGGATGGGGGAGATGGGATGGCAGAGGACGGAGAGCGGGACCGAGGAGGAAGGAAGTGAATCGAAGCGGAGGGCGGGAAGATGATGGCGTCGGCGGATAAGGAGGGCGGCTGGGCGGGCGGCGATGGCGGAGCTCTCCATGCCCACGGTGGTCGTGCCCAAAGAACCAAACTCCATGGCCACAAGGCAACACTCCTCTACTCACCTCGGCTGCGGGATCCCGTGCAATCATCATAACAAATCTATTTTGAAGGAAAAACATAAACCGTTCGATTAATCAAATCATCAGACGTCGTCCGTTCATCATCGATCGTCGTCTCACTATGCGCAGGCGGAGGAACGGAAACGTTCGAGTTTGGGCGGGGCACACACACGAGGCGGATATGGTGAGAAACGGGAGTGCGACACGTCAGCCTAGAGACTCCGAACCGATTAGGTAAACACACGGCTGATCTGAGATGTTCATAATTCTGCTGGGGGCAGGAGTTGTGGACACGTGTCATGACGGTCTCGAATTGATTCGTACCTCGAGTCGTACAGTATTTATCCAACTTAAAGAGCTAAATTTAACTTAAATGGAACCATTTAATATTTATATAAATATATACGTATAATTAGGGTCTTTTATTATTAAAAATAATTCGGCAATTCATAGCGCATCCTAAATTTGGAATTGCTCAAACACAGTCCCATAATTTTATATTTATCAAAGGGCGCATCTCATTCTATTTTTATCTCTCCCGTCAAACGTGAATATCAAGCTGGCCGGAAAAAAAGTGATGCTGAGAATTATATTTCCAGGAACACAATAGTCCCGCGATTTAAATTCTCAGCATCACGTACAATATCAAGTTCGTCTTAAAAAAATGATGCTAGAATTATATTCCTATAAACACAGTAGTCTTGAGATTTAAATTTCCAGCAACACAGTCATTCTTGGATTTAAATTTTCAGCACCACATACAATATCAACTTGTCCTAGGAAAAAGATGGTGTTGAAAATTTTATTTTCAAGAACATAGTGGTGCTGAAAATTTTATTCTCAGAAATATAGTGATGCTGAGATTTAAATTTCCCATACCACATACAATATCAACTGACTGAAAAAAATAGTGTTAAAAATTATATTTCCTGGAACACAATGGATCTGGGATTTAAATTCTCAACACCACCTTTTCTTCGACTAGCTTAATATCCACGTTTGACAGGAAGGATAAAAAAGGAATGTGGTGCATGCTTTGATAAATATGAAACTATAAGATTGTATTTAGACAATTCCAAACTTGAAGTGCGCTCTTTGATAAATTATCAAAAATAATTTGTTAAAATTCGGAAGTGATACCCCAAATATTTTATAAGTCGTGGAGTAAGAATAACAGGAGATTGTCTCCACTGAGGATCAAATAGTTAATACAGATGATAAAATTTCTAGAAACTATAAAGTTTTTTTAAGTGTCTAATTTTCTACCGTATTAATTTTTGATCAGACAAAATACTCCTTGCATGTGATTAATTTTCTTTATCTAGCTGTAAGATCGACGATGATAAACGTTTGAAATGAATGCATCATTTTTTGTTCGATCTTTTATTATTGAAAATATTTTCTATGCATGTGAATCTAGTTCGAAGATATTACGACCTACCTGTAATTGTCTCTCATTTTTAGGAAAGATAAATCGAAAAGTGTTCGTGCGGACAATCCTAATATCCATAATTTATTATTTTATTTATAAAAAAATTCTATAAATTTATCGTCGCAATCAAGGATCAAATCGTGAAAACTGAGAAACAAAATGAATCGTTACACCGTAGCTTCGGAAGACAGTTAGAAGACATCTCATGCCTTCATAAATTCTGGTAATCGTCACACTAATAACTCTTCATATCTCTAATCTAAAGAGAATGAGAAAGGGACGGATGCCCTTAGAGACACGGAGCAACG
The DNA here is from genome assembly GCA_025175895.1 of Wurfbainia villosa. Lineage (NCBI taxonomy): Eukaryota > Viridiplantae > Streptophyta > Magnoliopsida > Zingiberales > Zingiberaceae > Wurfbainia > Wurfbainia villosa. The sequence continues at coordinate 2,975,458 of CM045997.1, read as the reverse complement.
ACAAAAGTCGAGAGATATCTCATACAACAACAATAACAATAACAAAGCCTTATCCCACTAGGTGGGGTCGGCTATATGGATCATTCTACGCCATTGAACTCTATCCCCTACTATATCATCATCAATATTTAAATAAATTTTATCTTGTTTTATTGTTGCTAACCAAGACTTTTTTGGTCTTCTCCTTCCTCGTTTGATGTGTCTATTTGACATCATTTCACATCGTCTAACTGGAGCATTTATTGATCGTCTAAGTACATGTTCGTACCACCTTAAACGTATCTCTCGAAGCTTTCCTTCAATAGATGCAACACCAACTTTTTCTCTAATGCACTCATTTCTTATTCTGTCCATCCTCGTATGTCCGCACATCCACCTTAACATCATCATCTCTGCAACTCTCATCTTTTGCTCATGTGCTCGAGTCGTAGCCCAACATTCAGCTCCATATAACATAGCACGTCTAATCGCCGTTTTGTAGAACTTTCCTTTAAGTTTTAGAGGCACTTTACGATCACATAAAACACCCGATGTTTTCCTCCATTTCAACCATCCTGCTTGTATTCTATGCAAGACATCTCTCTCAATCCCTCCATCATCTTGTAAAAATGATCCCAAATATTTAAAGCTCTCAGTTCCAGATAACTCATCATCTCCTATCTTAACACTTGCCTCATTACGTCTAATATTGCTAAATTTAAATTCCATATATTCTGTCTTTACTATACTAAGCTTAAAACCTTTCACTTCTAGTGTTTTCCGCCAAGATTCTAGTTTAACATTTACTCCTTCACGTGTCTCATCTACCAAAACAATATCATTTGCATACAACATACACCACGGTACTGTGTCTTGAATGTGTCCAGTGAGTTCATCCATGATTAGTGTAAAAAGATAGGGACTTAAAGCTGATCCTTGATGTAACCCAATCTTTATTGGAAATGCTTCAGTTAATCCACTGAAGTCTTCACTTTGGTCATTATTTCCTCATACATATCCTTAATTAGTTCAATATATGTTACACTAACACCTCTTTTTTTTAAAATTCTCCATATTATTTCTCTTGGAACTCTATTATAATATTTTTCTAAATCAATGAATACCATGTGTAGATCCTGTTTTTGCTCTTTATACTTTTCAATTAGTTGTCTAAGAAGATGTATAGCTTCTATTGTCAACCTTCCTGGCATAAATCAAAATTGATTTTCGAGAACCGTGGTCTCTTTCCTTACTCTTTTTTCTATTATTTTTTCCCAAAGTTTCATGGTATGACTCATTAGTTTAATACCCCTATAGTTTTCACAAGTTTGTATGTCTCCCTTATTCTTATATAAGGGAATTAGGATACTTACCCTCCATTGATCAGACATCCTTTTTGTTTTCAATATCATGTTAAATAATTTTGTAAGTCATTCAATACCTTGTTTCCCTAGATACTTCCATATCTCTACCGGGATATCATTTGGTCCAACGACTTTTCCATTTTGCATTCCATTTAAAGCTTGTTCTACTTCTGAAATTTGAATTTTACGATAAAAATTTAAATTTCTATACTCATTTGACCTACTTAAATTGCCTAAATTAAGTTGGTCTCCTAAACCTTCATTAAAAAGTTGATGAAAATATTTCTTCCACTGTTCTTTTATTTCTTCATCATGTACTAATACCCTATTACATTCATCTTTAATACATCTTATTTGATTAAGATCTTTTGTCTTCCTCTCTCTCACTTTAGCTATTCTATAAATGTCTCTTTCCCCTTCTTTTGTATCTAATTTTCGATATAACCGTTCAAAAGTTTCAGTCTTAGCTTCATTCACTGCTTTTTTAGCTTCTTTCTTGGCTATTGTATATTTTTTCAAATTTTCCTCATTTTTATAAATATATAATTTCTTATATGCTGTTCGTTTTTTCTTGACTTTCTCTTGTACTTTTTTATTCCACCACCAAGATTCTTTACTTGGTGGTGCATGTCCCTTTGACTCACCGAGTACACTCTTGGCTACTATTTTCAATTTTGATACCATCTTATCCCACATCGTATTAGGGTCACTATATATTTCATCTAATATTTGTACTCCTACCTTCTCTTTGAATACATTTAGTTTCTCGTCCTTTAACTTCCACCACTTAATTCTAGGAGTCGTGTATATTTTTATTTTATTAATATTATATTTAAGGCGCATATCCAATACTACTAATCTATGTTGAGTAGTTAAACTTTCTCCAAAGATGACCTTACAATCTTTACAAATTTTTTTATCTCTCTTCCAAACTATAAGAAAGTCAATTTGTGATTTATTATTTCTACTTTTGAACGTGACCAAGTGTTCTTCCCTTTTCTTAAAAAATATATTAGCTAGTATAAGATCATATGCTATTGCAAAATTCAATATAGTTTTACCTTCTTCATTTCTTGTTCCAAACCCATAACCCCCATGCACCCTCTCATATTCGTCATTTTTCACTCCGACATGCCCATTTAAATCGCCTCCTATTAAAATCATCTCATTTGACGATATATTTTGTAATACTTCATCCAAGTCCTCCCAAAACCTTAATTTGGTATTTTCATCTAACCCTATTTGAGGTGCATATACACTAATTATGTTCATAGTTTCTTTCTCCACTACTATTTTGAGAGCTATAATTCTATCCCCCTTTCTAATTACTCCTACAACTTCATCTTTTAACGAACTATCAACAATAATACCCACTCCATTTCTTGTTTTACTCTTTCCTATATACCATAACTTAAAACTCGAGTTCTCTATCATCTTTGTCTTCTCACTTACCCATTTTGTCTCTTGTACACATACAATATTAATTTTTCTCCTAATTATCGTATCTACTAATTCCATCATTTTACCAGTGAGGGTTCCTATGTTCCACGTACCAAATCTTAGACTATTAGTTTTTCTATAATATTTGTTCTTATCCAACCTATGGTGTGAGAACTCTTGCTTATTTAACACTACACCCAAATTCTCATGGAGATGTAGCGGTCCTTGTCGATACGTTGCAGTCGGACCCTGCAATGTGAACTCTAGCATATTTTTCACTACACCCGAGTTTTGAAAATGTAGCGGTCCTTGCCGAGACGTTACAATCGGACCCTGTAACGCGTTCCTTCCGGGGAACAACCTAGTATTAGCACAATAGTTTGATTGATCTATACATTGAATATTTGCCTTAGTTTAATGCTAGCTGGCAATCTAACGCAACTCTCCTCTTTTATCCGGGCTTGGGACCAGCCACGAGAAGGTTAACTTATCATGGGCGGAGTTTCTCATAGAAAAATATAATTTGATTTTCTATTATAATATTGTTCGATGACGAATTTAGGAAAAATCTATTCGAACGATCCTGGGGTCCAGGAGTTTGCCTGGTGGATAGAGTACGATTTCGACGTTGAATCGTTGTTCAGGAATGATACGACTGTGGAATCCGAGTTGAACGGTGAAAAAACTATGAGCGCTTTCCTAATTTATTCTTGATGGTTGATTGAAACCGCTTGGGTTTCGATCTTATTCGACTCAATTGTTAGTTAGATGTCCTAAAGATTCGTAGAATAGGATCGATCACTCTCAAAGATTTAATCGAATCGAAGATTCAAATAGTCTGATTCACATAAAAAAAATTCGGAGGTGATGTTTTTTCGCATGGTTGATAATATTCCTTCTTTATTGATAATACTTTTTTAAAGAATCAAATTACTTTTTAAGATATTAATAATAATTTTTTTATTTAACAAATATTTTTATTTTTGTTTTCTTATAACATTTTGATCAAAATTATTACGACATAATATAAAATTTGTTACATATGCAACTACTGCCATATTAAAAATATGTTTCTACCGGAGTAAAAAATATTTTAATCTAATCAAAATCACTGTAACTTAATTAATATATATACCTTTTGCTCTTTTAATTTATTTATTTTATCAAGAGAAGTCACTATTAAAAAAATATGAAATATTTCTATCGAAGAGAAAAATAAATCGAATAGGTATTAATGTAGACTGTCTCAGTAGACTTGATATTCCAAGGAATCAACTCTCATTTAGAAAAAAATCCATAAAGATGTATATCATAGCTAGGAATTGACTGATAGATTTCTAAGAATTCATATAGACACTCTACCATCATTCCAAAAGTTGGGAATCTGCCCAACTAGCAGCCCCCTGCCATCCGTCCCAGGGCTGCGGCGAGAGGGAGGTAAATCGCGGGGGGGGGACTATGTCCCTTGACACGGTGGCAAGGCAGTGGGGGGGTCATCTGAGCCCAGGGGGGATTTTAGACCCCCTCCGGAATCGACCCCACTCCGTATCCAAAGCAACCACACTACCTTACCACCGCGCCATCCCCGTGGGGACTGACACTCTACCATCACTGCACTATAGCCCGGAGTTGGGGAGCCACTATTAAAAAAAAGCGAAATCAACGTATTAATGACTCTCCTCAGCTGCCCCTAATCAAAGAGGGAGACAAATCAAATGGGTCCAAGCGTAGATTATCTCAGCAAACTTGAATATTTCGAGAGATCGATCTCCATTTAGAGAAAAATCTATAAATACACTATAGTTATTGATCAATTTCAGAGTTTCTGATTATTCATATAGATGTTCTACCACTACAACATAATTAAACAAATTTATTGAAAAAAACAAATATATTTTTTTTGCTAACTAAATAGAAACAATTATTATAATTAAATAAATGAAAACATGAATATTTTTTTTTAAAAAAAAATACTCTATCGAAAAATTAGTAGATATGCTTTAAGAATTAATATATATCCTTTTGGTAAGGTAAAACTTATCGATACACTCATACACACCAAATACTGGAAAAAATGATAATGTTCACCTCGTCCCTTTAGATCGATCCCACAACATTTAGAGTGACTTTCTAAATGAGAGGATATTCAGTCTAAAAAAGAATTAATTTCATCGAAAATTGATGCTTGCTCAATCCTGATTTTAAAATTGGACCCCTGAACGAAATTTAAAAATTGAACTCTATTTTCACTATGAAATTTGACCATTAGATCTTATTTAGTGTTAAAAAAATTTAGGCGAGGGCCCAGTAGCTCTCCTCTATGACCGACTCTGCTTGCCCATTGCAATAATTTTACCATCTAAATATCAACTCGATTATGCCCGTATAAGCAAATACTATTAATAATTGCACCTACTAAGTGAGATACACAATCAAGAGAGTATTGTACTCGATGAAACTCAATGAGGTGAGGGTAAGATTACATAACTCACTTGCGCTTATCATGTGAAGAATTTATCCAATAGTTAATTATCGATATGAGTCATTATATCAATATTTTATGCAAATTAGTTGATAGGAGCGGCATGATTTCTTGTTGTTGCAATCGGTTCAGATTAATATTAATCAAGTTCAAGTGAGACTTGAGTAGGATTTTGATATTTGATAATAAATTTAACAATTGATTTGATAATATGGTTTGACCATATGTTCTGTAAAAATTGGGAATCTGCCCAACTAGCAGCCTCCTGCCACCCGTCCCAGGGTTGCGGCGAGAGGGAGGTAAATCGCGGGGGGACGAGGTCCCTTGACACGGTGGCAAGGCAGAGGGGGGGTCATATGAAGCCATGAGAGGTTTGACCATATGTTGATTATATGACTAGTGGACGATTGAGATATCCAAGTCAGATGAGAGAAATTGTTTAAGGGGGAGATTGTTAGAGCAATCAACCTCAGGTTAAAGTTAAGTAGCCTTGTGTAGGACTCGAGTGAAAGTCCAAATATGAATATTTAGTATGGAGAAGTCTAAGTTGGACACTTGGTATAGAGAAGTCCAAATATGGATACTTGGGAACAGAAAAGTTCAAGTGCAGAGTCTTGGCAAGGAAAAGTCCAAATATGCATATTTGGTAAACGAAAAGTCTAAGGGTATAGTCTTGGCTACGTAAGTCCAAGTGTGTATTCTTGGTGATGAAAGTCCAAGTTTAGAGACTTGACAAAGGTAGATCCGTTAGCATGACAAGACTGACAGAAGCACTTGAAGGCCAGGGCCAAGGGTGAGGAGTCGTGGACTCGAACCAAAGGTTTAAGGCTGATGGAAGTGACTTGAAAGTTTAGGTCTAGGGTAAGGGTACCTAGTAGCATGACAAAATCGATGGAAACACTTAAAGTTAGCGCGAAGGGTGAAAGAGTCATGGAGGAGTAGGGATGTAAACGAACCAAGCGTTCATGAACGAGCTTGGTGTTTGACTCGGTAAGAGCTCGTTTACGTTCGTTCAATATGCATCAAAGTCAATTAATCAACAAGTTTGAACAGCTTGATAAATTAAATAAACAAGCTTGAACACGTATGTGTTCGGCTTGTTAATGTTCGTGAACAATATTCGTAAACAGTATTCGTGAACAGTGTTCGTGAACAATGTTCGTGAACAGTATTCGTGAACAATGTTCATGAACATTAACAAGCCGATTTATGATTATACTCTTTTAAAAATTATTTTTAAATTTATTTATACTCATTTATAAATCAAGATTAAATTAATAAAATTTTAAATAAACAAATAAGTTTGACTTAAGAGCTTGATAACATTTAAATAAATCAAATTTAAACAAGCTTTAATCAAGCTTGATTCAATCTTGAATCAAGCTTGATTAGAAGTTTGATACCCATTAAATAAGCCAAGCTCAATTCAAGCTAAAAAAAAAAATACCAAGCCAAGCTTGAACAAATTTTTCAATAACTTGGTTAATTTTAGGCTCGGCTCGGCTTGATTATCTTATCAAACAAATCTGAACACTGCAAAGCTTGGCTTGGCTTGACTCGTTTACAGCCCTATGGAGGACTTAGATCGACCCTAAGGACTTGAGGTTGATGGAAGTTGCTTAAATGCTTAGGTCTAGACTAAGGGTGAGTATAAGTATAAGGGGATCATACTTGAGTGAACCTCCAATTTTAAGGTTTACTAGTCGACTGGAGCTTGGTTTAGTTGACTGGTGGGCTCAAACAATCAGAATACTAGAGCAGTCAACTGGGGTTATGACTCGGTCGACTGGTAGAATAGTCGACTGAGACTCAACTGCTGATTGTGACTCTAGCAATCGACTAGTGGGTTGAATCAGTTAACTACCGGATAGGGTAGTCGACTGGCTTGAGTAGACAAGAGTACAAAATATCTCATATTTGATTGTGGCTCATGGCAGTCGATTGCTGTGTTGGGACAGTAGACTAATCGAGCAAAATCCGATGTGGATTAGTCCGTTGTGAGATAACAGAAAATTGAGCAGTCGATTGACGGGTAAGAACAGTCGACTTTTAGGCGGAAAATCAACCCGAGCGGTATTTTAAATGGAGGCTGCGGAGGAAGTTTCAAACTGTTGATTCTTCGTGATCTTGGAGGAGAAACGTTGTTACTTTCCAGACCTTCAAAGTATCTCAAAGCAACCAACTAAGTAATCGATCAAAAGCCCTCATTTGTAAAGTGTTTTAACTTCTTTCTTTCATTTGCTTTTGTATCTTGTATTTTGATTGTCACATTTGTAGTGTAAACTCATTGTAAGAGATTTCTCCACCTCCAAATTATTCTCGAGAAGGAGAAGATTTAATGGTAGTATGCATCACTAAAACTCACTCTAGAGTTCGACTGTGGAGTAGAAATTAAGATTCCGAACCACATAAAATCATATATTTTATTTATATGTATTTATTTTATTTGTATTTATATATTCTATTAAGCACTAACATTTAGCGCATCAAGAGGTCCTAACATTTCTTGCCCTTTATTGAATGAGGCCAAACCTAAAGCCCTGTATACTCTTTCTATGCTCCCAAAACCCTCAAAAATCGCCCCATCCCACAACCACAGAGGCATAGATGAGTTTGAAGGTAGAGCAAGCTCTTCACATGGTCAGAGGCACCGGAGAAACTAGTTGTGGCATCAATTCCCGAGGCACCGGAAAAACTATTTTAAAAATAGGTATGAGACGATCGTCTCTTTGGTCTTACATCAGATACGGCCCTGCTCTGACCTTGTATTTTCTTCTAACGTCCTTATTTTTATATGATATCGGGAAAAACTAACCTATGACTAGACACATAACTATCTACACCACGTCATCTGTTATGCCAGACGCCCCGCGTCTCAGCTCAGCTATCTGTTATGTCAGATGCCCCGCGTTTCGACTCGGGCATCTATTATGCCAGATGCCCCGCGTCTCGGCTCGGTTATCTGTTATGTCAGATGTCCCACGTCTCGGCTCGGTCATCTCTTATTCCAGACGTCCTGCGTCTCGGCTCGGCTATAGCTTATTCCAGACGCACATTATCTCAGAAGTATGACTTCTCAACACATGATTTATCTTATTTAATCAGAGGACGTGGCGGATATTTCCTGCTCAGGGGTCCACCAGACAGTCCTTGTCAGCATCTCTCTTCGACCAAGAAATAGATGTTCATACTGGATTTCAGAAAAATATTTATCGCATTAATGAGAAGTTGTCTCCTATCAATCACACGTTGTGTATTAATTGCGGGTCCATGTGCCTGCAGCATTTATGAGGGTGATGCCCCTATTATTTTTTGGAGCAGACGTACGCATCTCATGAAGTCATACCGCCCTTACCGACAGTACCATTTGACGGGAGGATTTCTCTTCTATATATAGCCTCCCAAGAGGAAGAGAAAAGAAGTTCGCGCATTCTCTATTCCACTTGTTCATTCTTCGCCCTCTTTTGCTTATTAATTCCTACCTTGAGCGTCGAAGGGGCCTTGCCGAGATCCATCTCGACGCCCTTAACCGCTTACTGTCTTGCAGGACTCTCGACTCGACTTGGCCCATCCCATTCGGCTCGGCTCATCGCTGAGACGACGCTCTTGCCATTCTCGCTTTCCCTTCGTGTCAGCCTTGTTTGTCCGAGTTGTCGGCCCTTGTCGTCTTCGCTACCGAAACACCTCACCATTTCCGTCTCAACATGCAACATTATAGATTTTGAGCATCGCGTATTATTATTGCTCAGGAAAAGACAATCACTTGTTCTAATGGAGTTGCAATTCTTCTTAAATGAGCTTCCGAGGAACGACTTTAACTGTCTCTTCTGATCCTTGGAGGGGTTCGAGCAGAAACTGAAGGGGGAGATCGAAGGGGTTTTAGTTAGTATCTTATTACATGGCCGGAGTGGCAGGATCATTTTATGGGAGGCTTTTTCCTCGTGCAAGTGTTCATTTATTTCACTCAGTAGTCGACTACTATGGTAAAATAGTTAACTGGCCGTTGATGGGAAGAGTTGGGGTCTCGGATGCTCAGACAACCACGATGCTCTGGATAAGGAAATCGGGTGCTCGGACAAGCTACTACGCACCAGTCGATTGCGATGGATAAGCAGTCGATTGGCTGCAATATTAGGCGAATAAAACCCAGCGAAATCGATTGACCAATTCGACCGTTGAGCTTTCAGTCGATTGATGGTTTAGAACAGTCGACTGATCGACTAAAATCCGATGTGGAAAGGCTCGTTGTGAGTAAATGGTCGAGTGATCGGTCGACTGATAAGCGGAGATCATCCGATGTCAAACCTATAAAAGGGGGACTTCGCGATGAGTTCGAGTGTCGGTTCTTGGGAATTTTTAAAGGAAAGTGTCGTTGTATTCCAGCTCTTCAAAGGATTCCAAAATAATTAAGTAAGCGATTAAGCAAAAGCATTCTGGTAAATTAATTTTCATTTGTGTTTCACTTAATATTAGTTATCTTTTTATTTGATTACTCGTCTTGTAAAGAACAGGTGTTATAAGAGATTTCTCCAAGTTTCTAAGAATGAGAAAGAGATAGTGGAACTATCGTAGAGCTAGATCGTAGAGTAGGAATAGAAAATTTCGAACCACGTAAAATCTCGGTATAATGTTCTATTCTTGCTGTGCTTATATTTCTATTTGTTTCTTTTGTTTCCGTTGCCAACATTTGTAGACAAATACAAACACAAAATACGAAATTGACAATCGAGCTACGATGCTATTCACCACCCTCTTGCGAATTCCGGTCCTAACAAATCCTTCATGTGATGCATCTTGTTAAGTCGTTAGGGGACGATCTCTGAAAAGAATCTCTTTGTAGAATGTCATGTGTATCATAATCAACACCCTGTGGGACTATTAGGGGAGCAGTTGTAATAGTTGTTGGGGGGAATCTTCGTCCGGATCCCCGGGTGTCCGACTCTCATGAGATTGCAATCGGTCGACTTCTATGATGTCCCAAGTGGACGACTTCTCGAATTTCCACAGTTCTAAAATCCTGATTTTCCGTGTGTCCGAATGCTCATGCGCCTACGTGTTTGTGCACCCGAGTGTCATTGCATCCAAATGCCCGACTCTCCGAGTCCTAGGCCCAAACTTCATAGTTCATCGACTTCCTAGCATCTTGAGTAATCACTTGAGACTTTTCCATACTTTTCCGCCTTTGGTCTTCCTTCTGTTGGGCTCCCTTGGATTTCTCATTAAGGTACGACCCATTAAATTTTTTCTATAGTATCATGATGTCCTACGTTGTATCATAGGACAACGAATCAATCTCTCGCAAATACGATGGTGCTGTCTTTCAATGTGCTAGTTACTAGTCTCAAGAGCCAAAGATTTATTGTGATTTACCTCCCTTACGATGATCCAAAAGTGAATTGATAGAATCCGCTAGATTGACGAATTCCAACCTTTTATATCATCGAGGGCTTTTTGTCGATTTCATTTATCGGATAGTGAATAAATTTATTTGATTATAGACGGTGCAATTCCTTTCGTCGTGTATTCAGAAAACATCACAAAAATTCTTCATTTTTAATTATTGAAAATATTTCCTATCCACATGAATTTTATAATCATCACGCTAATAATTTTTACCTTTATCATTGTCGTCATTTTGTTCAAAATTATTAAAAAAAACCTCACGTGTAATAATTTTGATCAAAATTACATAAAATATTTTGTATTATAGCAGAAAATAGTAATTTGTTGGTGGATGGTCTAACTCGACAGAAATTTTCTATTGATCATTTGAGTAAATCGAAAAATATTTGTAGCGGACAATCTAATAATTTCAACGTCCATAGATTGTCACTCCATTTAAAAAAAAAATTCTATAAATATGACAGAGCTAAGTGTTAGTACAGGGGCACTATATAATCGAACCTAGATTTTGATAATAACAAAGATTTAAAGTTGAGCTATCTTGTTATCTCATATGTTATATTGAGTGTGTAGGTAATGTATTAAGCTTTACAAAGGTCGACGACGACGCTAGGAGAATCTCGGGAAGTCAAGAAACCTCGATAGTCGTATGAATCTACACCGGGAGAATCTCGATGGGACGAGAAACCTTGGTGGTCGGTTGACTAGGTCAAACGACGCCAGGAGAACCTCGAAAAGTTGAGGAACCTCGGTGGTCGACTAACTGAAAGCTAAGCGGTAGGTCAGAATGACCGAAGGTAAGGAAGGTAAAAACTTTGTGCGGAGAGGATAGGTCGCGCCCCTCAGTACGGGAGCAACCGTAGGCGACGATCCGACTAAGACTTTCGGAGGAAGGTCTAAGTCAAAATTTGACGGTACAAGACTATCTCACTGCTCACTATATATACAGGTCTTGTGCTAACCATGTAATGCAGGTGACTATTCAAGTCATCAGTCAACTGGAGAAAAAGAGCAATCGAATGAATCATCATCAGTCGACTGTTAATTAACCTGATCACTTCGAAAAAATTCAAGATAAGAGTCACAAAATGAGGGAAGATAAGCTATTTTGACTCAGATCTGGATCTCAACGAGCTAGGTTTTGGAAAAGCTATAAAATAAGAGGTGAGACACCCTTCATTGATTAACAAAAAGCTCCCAGGTGCTCCAATACTCTAAGTTCGTGCAACAACGTCGTAACGCCTACAAAACGAATTTTGAATAAAAATTATCCAACGAAATATTTTCGTCGCTAAAATTATTGCAAAATTTTCAACGGATTAATAAATCATTGCAAATTCTACGACGAATTCATATTTCGTCACAAAATTCTGCGACGAATTTTATTTTTCGTCGTAAAATTGACTACGAAAAGTAAATTCGTTGCTAAATTAGCGACGAATACTAAATTTGTTGTAAATTTCTTAATTCCGATGAAAATATTTCGTCATCAAATTTGTCGGAATATTTGCAATGAATTCTAAATTCGTTGTAAAATTTACTACGAAAATAGAATTCGTCCCAAAGTTTGCATCGAATCCCAATTTCGTTACAAATTCTCCGACGAATTTATATTTCGTTGCAAATTTTTGCAACGAATATGATTGTTCATCGTAAATTTACAACTAAAAATCAATTTCATTATAGAATTACGACGAAATTTAATCTGTTACAAATGTTTTTATATTTGCATCAAATTTTATTTTATTTTTTTTTTTGAAATTTCATTACTAATTTGCAACGAAATTTTTAATTCGTCGCAAATTTTGTTACAAATTTATAATAAATTATTTTCGTTGTTAAATTTCATCGCTATTTTGATGTACAAAAATGTCTATATGAGTTATTACATCGATATTCTTATCCAAATTAGTCGAGAGGCATAACTTTCTTGCCATTTATTCACTAAGGACAAACCGAAAGGGTCCTATATAAGATTTCTCTCTCTCAAAAATCATCTCATTCCACAATCATAGCGTGGAAGAGATGAGTTCGAAGGTAGAACAAGCTCTTCACATGGTCGGAGGCACCGGAGAAACTAGCTATGCCACTAATTCACGACTCCAAGTCGACCGATCCATCGATACAATCTTCTCGCTTTGTATTTCCTTCTGATGTCCAATCATTTTTATAGATTTTATTATCATTGTTCGTCAGGAAAAGGCAATCCGACGAACGAAGTTTACGTTGGCTATCGCGGTCGAAGAAACATACGAGGCTTTGCACCCGGAGAAGATGGTCGTCGTCGACCTCGGTTGCTCTTCGGGCCCCAACACGTTGCTCGTGCTCTCTCACGTGCTCAATGTGGCAGCCAAACTCCCTAGCACGATGGAGTTGCAATTCTTCTTGAATGACCTCCCGGGGAACGACTTTAACTGTCTCTTTCGATCCTTGGAGGGGTTCGAGGAGAGACTGAAGGGGGAGATCGAAGGAGTTTTATTAGTGCCGTATTACGTGGCTGGAGTGGCGGGATCATTTTACGGGAGGCTTTTTCCTCGTGCTAGTGTTCATCTATTTCACTCTTCCTTCTGTCTAATGTGGCTCTCGCAGGTATATATCGAATTAGTGTAACTAATTTTATTTTTTTAAAAAATATTAATTATCGTATATTCATATATGAAAATATCGATCAGGTTCCTGAAGGACTAAAGGGCGAACACGGTCTTCCACTTAACAAAGGAAACATCTATTGGACAGCAACAAGTCCGTTCGAAATAGAGAAGGCGTATCTAGAGCAATTTCGAAAAGATTTTTCGATGTTTTTTAGATCACGCCACGTGGAACTAAATGTCGGCGGAAGGATGGTGTTGGTATTCGTCGGACGAAGAGAGAAAACCCCAGGACATGGCGACTTGGTTCATTTTTATGGACTACTAGCGGAAGCTCTTAACTCGATGGTCGTAGAGGTGCATATTTATTGTCAGAGTCGATCCTGATTTGAAAATTGAATTTTAAGATCGAATGAAATTTAAAAAACTAATTATAATTTAAATATTTTATGTTAACTTATACAAATTTCTTTTTCATGTGTGTATGAATTTAGGGAATTATTTCAGAAGAAAAGGTCGACACCTTCAATTTGCTGATTTATGGGGCTACTTTTGAAGAGGTGGAGTCGATCATCCATGAGGAAGGGTTGTTTGATTTGGATCGAGCGGAGATCTTTGAGTCTAGTTGGGATCCGTTCGACGACTCCGACGACGATCTCTACGCTATATCAAAGTGCACTAGAAGTGCGAAAAATATCGCGAATTATATTCGTGCAATAGTCGAACCGTTGATCGTGCATCAGTTTGGGTCTACCATTCTCGACGATCTATTTGTTCGATATGCTCATTGTGTTTCAAAGCACTTGCTCAAAGAGAAGGCCAATCACACCGTTTTAGTCTTCGCCTTGAAGAAGAAAGCTTAAAGGTGACGAGAGAAATTAAGAACAAAATATAATATTTTTAAATCGCAATGAGAATTTATGTGCATAAATATAAGTGGCGGTTATTAGCATGTATTTCTACATATAAATATATATTTTTTAAATATATATATATATATATATAGGAAAATTTTCTCGTGAAATTCTCCACGACCGTCCACTCCACGTCGACCCCACGCCCGTTCGCTCCCCCGCCGCGCCGTCGTCCGCCGTCTGCCGGCCCGGTAGCGCGATCGGCCTTCGACTTCGTCGTGATCCGGTGAGGCTCGGGTTCCCGGTTTGCGCCGAATCGATGCAAACCACCGAACGATCAATTGCGCGACCGGCGATGCACGATCACGCCGGCCGCGATCGGGCCGGATTCCGATCAAATTGTGGTCGAAATCCGGCGTCGGACGGGCTGGAGTCGGTTGTCGGTCCGTCCGGTGCCGGATTCCGACCCGATCGGGGCCGAAATCGGCCTCGATTCGGTCAACCGACGACCGAATCCCGGCCGGCTGAGTATAATGGACGGACCGACATCGCGGACGGGCCGGAGTCGACTGCCGATCTGTCCGGCGTCGGATTCCGGTCGCAATTCGATCGGATCCGGCCCGATCACGACCAAAATCGGTCGTCCGATTTCGAGCTCAACTCGACCGGCCGACGACCGAATCTCGACTGGCCGAGTATACCGGACGGACCGACGTTGGCTGTCGGTCCGTCTGGCACCGGATTCCGATCGCAATTCGGTCGGAATCCGGCCCGATCGCAACCAACAATGGTCGCGCCAGCATCGGCCGCTGGTCGGTCGTTCAGGCCTATTTCGCCCGATTTGGCGCTAATGCCGGTCGAATCAGCCTGTCGAATCGTCGGTAAGTCACGCGCGTCGATCGCGATCCGGTCCGTGAGCGATGATGAATGATCGGCGATGGCAGCGGCAATGCGTCGGCTCACGCGCGTAGTGCGAGGGCACACACGAATCGATCGCACAGGAGGAGATTTCTATATATATATATATACATGAGCTGATGTGTAAATTATAATGAATTTTATTATTATTGTCAATGATTAGAAATTAATTTTCAATTGTTTTTTTAAAATAAATGTGATTTTAAAGGTGGCAATTCAAGGAGACAAAATTAAGTGCAATGGACTCTTTTTAAAAATCCATATTGACGGAAACTTCTTGAATTATTTTTTTAAAATCCATTTTGAATAAAATATATATATTCTGGAGCACAAACAAATAAAGGAGAGATTTTCGAATACCTTTCATCGAGCTTTTGAGAGAGGTAAGATTCTTACGTCGATAATAATATCTCTATCAAAATTAATACACGTCAAGAGATCGTCGTCGGAGTTCCTGGCTTATAGTCCTCCGATATTTAAATTATATGGGAAAAAATAATAAAATAAGAAGAAAGATGATAGAGCTAGCTCCTCTCTCGGAGTCTCAAAAAATGGAGAGAGCTTTCTTTTATCTTAATCTGCCATTTTATAGCATCTCTGAGAATAGTTATGCACTTAGATCATTCGCCCGTGATAACACCTGTTAGGTTGTTAGGGGACAACCTCTATTAGGAATCTCCATATGGTGAGCCACGAATGGATAAAAGTCATCATTAGAAAAAACAGTTAGGGGACCAAGTATACTTTGCACGCGGAAATAATCTCCTAAGTGATCTCTGCTTCCCGAGCCGTTACACTCCTAGACTCGGCTTACTTATGTTTGTCACTCTTCTCGAGTCGCACCGCTCCTGGCTCAGTTTACTTCTGTCTCCAACTCTTCTCGAGTCGTCTCTTGTGCCCGACTCAGCTTACTTCGGCCTTCGCCCCCTTTTTAAGTCGTCTCCATACCTGACTCAACTTGCTTTAGCCGTCGTCTCTTCCCAAGTAACTCCTATACTCGACTCGGCTCACTTCGGCCTTCGTTTCTTTCCGAATCGCTCCTATACCCATTCCTAACCTTGCTTACTATACCTATCCTTAGTCAGTACACTTCGTTACCCCCTCGGTGACTAGAATCCATTCTTGTCTCTACTACCACTCTAAATCCCATAGGTTGACTTATATCGACATCAACATACCTTAAAAATGATTCACGGCTAGATTCACAATCGATTTACCAAAATCGAATGAAACGAACTTTCCATCCTTCTTAGAACAACTCTTGGATGAACTTAGAGTCGTACCTAAAATTTTGATGACCTAAATCGAACTTTGAAAAATATACTAATAAATTAATTTTTAGACTTCTTATATTAATTAAGAGGCGATTTAAATTATTTCAAAAATTTGATCCAAGACAATTGTCTCTTTGGTGCAAAAGGCAATTTACTTGCCCTCAACGTCCCCACTAGTCAGTCCCACAACCAATATGAAGGAGTAAATCACAGAGAGCATATTGCCCAATTCAAGAATAGCACGGCAGGAGGGCAGCAACCCCAAAAAGTTTGTAGTCCTCGGGAATTGACTTTTGCTCATTGGTGCAACTCTGTTATCGTGCTAGCCACAAGATCCTCCCATGGGGATGAGGTGATCACCTTTTTTTTTATTGACATTATGATATCCGAACCTTCGGTTCGACGAATTCCTGAGAATGACCGATCCTGTCCCATGGACTTTCAGGACGTCTCGCCAACAACTTAGTCGGGTAAGGTCGGAGTCCAAGTAAGCTCCACCGACCACCAAGGATAAATCAGGGAAGCACTTATAGTTTTTTCATGGTTCAGTCTGGACTCCGCAGTCGCACTATCCCTGAACGATAGTCCAACATCGAAACCGTACTCCGTCCACCGGATAAACTTCTGAGCCCTAGGACCACCCGAATAGATTTTTTCTAAATTTATCATTGAACAATATCATAGTAGAAAAATGAACTACGTTCTCCTATAAAATATCTTTTCGCTTTTACCACTGCACCGCGCCCTTGGGGACAAACTTATGGTGGCGAGGGATTGCAAGCTTGTTTGTCGTTCCTTCGATTCCTTTCTTTCGCCTATCATTTCTCTTGTGCCTACATCTTCTTTCTCTTCCTTTCCTCTATTATTTTTTTTCCCACCCGCGATCCTTTCTCTTTCTCTTCGTAATAAAGCATCAAAATATAACCCTAAATTCGATCGAATTTCAACTACAAATTTTCAATTTTCACCTTTAAATTTTAGCCTCAAACACATATGATTCTAAAATCGATGTGGTCGTGTGCTCGAACTATTCGATCTTAAAATCTTCAAAACTATCAACACACTTTTTCTTTACTCAATTTCTAGATCTTTTATTGTGATTTAAAATCATACAACCAAATCTTATTCTATTAGGTGGATCGACTATACGAATCTTTTTAGAGCTGGCTCTGGAGAGGACTGTTGGAGCTCTTGCTCAAGGCCCAAAAAATTTTTACCATTAATTAGGGCATATTTTTTAAATTTTACAATGAAAATAAGACCCAATTATTGAATGTCGCCCAAGTCCTTATGATCAAATTTTATAATTCGGATCGATTCTGGATCTTTCTATACAATTGAGTTCTATCCCTTATCATATTATTATCTATATTTAAATTTATCTTATTGTATTATTATCAATCAAATCTTCTTTGATTTTTCTCTTTCTCTAACTGAAATATTTATTAGTTGTCCGAGTATATATTTATACTATTTTAAATGCATCTTCTAGAGTTTTCCCTAAGGATAGCAATTTCCTCCGAATCCAATGGGAGATTGGAAGAGGATATGAAGAGATTTTTTGAATCCGATTAAATAATCGAGTATGAAATTTTCAAATTTAGATACAAAATACTCATATCCTATCCAAATACCTAATTAAATTGTTGGTATTGAAATAAACTATTTTTAATATTTTATTATTTCTTCTATGATATTTAATTTGTTAAATTTTTGCTTTAATTTTTCTCTCTCATTGTTCTCTTAATAATTTGGTAAATATCCATAATTTCATCTAAATAATTCAAATTTGAAGAAAAAAAATACAATTATAGATGGTAATAAGATATTTGAATATGATATGAATATCCGATCCTTCAACGAATATAAAAATGTGAATGAAATTTGAATATCTTAGATGTGGATGAAGACGAAAGATATAAAATCCGATCTAAACTATAATTTTCATTCTAATGTTCTCAATCACAAGAAACTTTTTTAATGTTTAAGATGGAAAAAACTAAAAAGAATATCTTAGATATAAATTGCAAACCAACAAAACTAAGATTGAAAAATAAGATTCATTCGTGGTCTATGAATCCAAAAATTTCAGTGCATTGATAGTTTTTTTTTAGGGTCGAATTTATAGTTTCGTCTAAGACATTTAAACAAGAAGGACTAGCTCTGATGAACAAAACCTAGGACTATCGTCCTTATGTACTATCAAATGAAGCCTTGCGTATACTTCTACTTGTTGAGTAAAAGTCGAACATACGACTCATAGCTTAAGAGCGAACGGAGTCATCCAAAAGGCACGAAGTCGCCGCAAAACAACGGTGAGATGCCATGGTCGAATGAAAGAGTTGCAACTCTTCCATGGTTTGCAAGTGCTTTCTTCTCCATTCTCTATGTCGTCGCCAAAAACTCACCGAATGAACATTAACAAAGAGATCGAGCGGCAAATTAGAATGGAACCTCGATGTCACGGTGATCGACAAGAGAAGGATGAAGTAGAAGCGAGAAGATGATTGCCCATTGTGCAAGGTTGAAACCGCTAATCTAACGGTCTCCTCACTTCGCCCCCACAAGTATGAAAGAGAGAATCACGAATGGTCACTAAATTTGGCACAATGACAAATGCAACGGAGGACGCGACCCAATGTAGATATTAAATAGCCCGTTGATGCGGGAGATCGAATCTTGTTTATTGTGCAAATTATGTATCGTACTTATCAATACATCATCTCCGTGGAAACGAAAAGATGATCGTCCATGAAAGATGTATTTGTGAGAGTTTTATCGAAGAGCTAGTTAAGTTATTTTCCATTTTGCCCCAGCAGTCTTTTGGAATTACACTGCCTAATTAACTCACAAGCTTCAGACCTCCAGCGATGTCCTCGCACTTTCCGACGAGCCTCATCTCATCGTCCTCCTCCCCTTGGTTCCTCTTCCTCTCACCTACACACGAGTAGCCCGTCGGATAATGAAAACACGGCTCCGTCGACACTGCTCGCCGGCAACCCACACCCTCCCCAATGCCGCCGCCAGACCTCATCAGAATCCAAGGCTGCAGTCCGCCGAGGCCCTGCGCCACATACCCAAACGTAGAGTGCCCGCTCGTGACCAGCTCGCCGCAAAAGCTCAACAGATACATCTCCATCAATGCCTTCTTGTTGTGGCTCTGCACCGCCGAGTGCTGCGTCTCCTCGTGGTTCGGTTGATGAACGGCGATCACCTTGCCGTCGGCCGTCGCGCGCTCATCGTACACACTCCTTAGCCTCTCGTAGAAGCCGGAGTTCAACGTGGTCAAAAGCACTGCCTTCGGCTTAATCCCTCTCCTCCTGCTCGAATTCGTGGCCGCCTCTGTGATCAACTCCGGAAGTAGCCCTTCGCGCCATGAACAGTTGAGGATTTGAGCAAGAACTTGATCGGAAGAGATGGAAACCGACGGGAAAACTCTGATTTGTAAGCCTACAATTTCCTCTGCGGTTGCTAGATAAGCATCGTAGTACCTCGTGATGTGGCCCCAAACGGAGTTGGTCGGCCGGAGAAGGTACCTTCCCAAATGGTAGAACACGGTGGCTTCCGGGAACATCAGCTTGAGCTCCTTCTCGGAAACAGAGCTTCGAAACAGAGCAGGGACGAAGTACTGTTTCGATCTCAGCACCAGCCACCGGAAGCTCCGGATCAGCTGCTGAGAGTCCTCGCAGAAGAAGCCGCGAGCGGAGAATCTCCGGTCGTGAGTCAAATGGAGGTAGAGGTAGGGAGCGTTCGCGGCGTTGGTGAGCGTCCAAGGAGGGTTTTTGTAGAGGATTTCGAGGTCGGCGACAGGGAAGTCTTCCGGCAGAGCCCACGAGGTGCCGGGGAATGGCTCGCAGAGGAGGCCACGGAGGTCGTCGGACAGGCGGAGGAGGAGGACCTTGCCGTTGAGGAGGGCGTAGAGGAAGGTGGAGACGAGGGCGATGATGCGGTTGCCCAAGCCATCGGAGGGCACCCAGACGACGTAGCTGCAGTCCGCGCTTCTCGTTGGGTCACCGACGGTGAGGTTGGCGGAGGAAGAGTTCAAGTGGCGGATGGCCTCCTTGAACAGCTCGCTGCCGGGGCCACAACGTTTATGAAGAGCTTCGTAGCGCCGGAGCTTGGCCACCAGGTGCGGCGGCGGAGGCCGGCTCGGGTTCTTCCAGTAGGAGGCGACCTGGTAGCGACTGAGGCAGCAAGCTTCGTCGAATTCGCCGGAGAGGAGGCCGCCGAGAAGCTTGTCGACATCCCCTGCTGCCCCGGTGAAAGATGACGGCGAAGAACCATCCTTCCAACCTGCAGAAAATTACCACAGATCAGAGACAACAAAAACTCGATCAAATTAGATTTTCCTACCGATTCTGGCTTTGATTCCATCAGTAACGAGCCGATCCAACGACGAGTTGTAGTCGAATTCAGTCACAAGAAGCATCAAACAGACGATCATCATCGCCGGAGGGATCTTCTTCGCCCACCTGCTTCGCTTCCTCCCCTCACGCTTGCTTCTCCCTTCCATTTCCAGATCGCCGGAGCTCCTCCTCCGCTTTCCGCCCATCTCCACCGCTCCCTCTTCGTCTCCTCGAGATGCTTGTAGCTCCATTACCCTCTTCAGCCTGCTTCATGTACCACTCAAGCTCTGCATGATCGAGCTGAAGCATTGAAAGCACAACTCGCTGAGATCAGAAGTCATGATATGGAGAAAGAAGAATGAAAATCTGGATTTGACTTTGGGTGACCAGATAACATGGCTTACTTGAGTACAAATTCAGGAAGTCAGACTTCTTTATCCCCTGTAAGGATCCATGAAACAGGTCAAACAGTTGACTTTCACTTGAGGATTGTTCTTGCTACAAACTCACTGAGGAAATCTAAAAGGAGAGGCTACCTCATAAACTTCTCTTATGTACATAATTTCAGCATTTCCTTATTACAATTACACTGGCAAACATTTTATTTTGAAGAAGAACAAAAAAGAAAAAGAAAAAACAACTTGCATAATCTAAGTGCCATGAACCCTTTCTCAATCTAGAACCTCAGCAGTTACTCTGTATTCACACACATCAAAGTGGATGTATATACGATATCGTCGCCACGACAACTTTCACAATCTCGAGCGTCTAATGTATCGCAAGGGATTCATGGCGCTGCTACGGTGACCAGAGCCGAAGCACTGCTTCCCTTTGGAGGAGATGCTTGGCTTTATATCCCAGCCCTCGACGTTCTTCGGAACGCATACATCGAACAGAATTTGGCTCAGAACCCCTTGTGGATTGATACTGGGCAGGGTGAATGAGTTGTCGGTTTGGTCCCTGCTCGAAGAGCTTCCGTTCTTGGTTTCGAAGCCGTCGTTTGGGCTGGGTAAGGCGAAGTGATCGTTCGGTTCGATGACTACTTTTCTTAGGCATTCAGTCGAGGTAAGTGCTGCTTCGCGCAGGCTGCAAATGGACTCTAGTATGCTGTTGCAGGCACTTCCGAGATCGGCAGCTGCTCCATTATAGATACATCTCTGGGAAAAGGTTGCAGCTGCCTTGTCCAGTAACTTGATAACATTACAGTGGTATTCATTTCGATGATGCTTGTAATGCCCTACGCAATCAAAAGTACAATTACAAAGCGATCCAAATTCATCGAAAGCGACAAGAAGGAAGAGCGATGACAGATCAATCGAGGATTTCGGTTCTAACTTTCAAATCCAATTCCTTATCAGGTTTCTCTAGAACCTTAAACATACTCACATAATTCTCATTCCAGATGGGTTTTGCCACTAAAATGCTCATGTCAGAAAATTTAATGAATATGTTCGATCACCTAGCTTAACTTTGTCAAATTATTTGCATCGATGTGTGGGGATAGTTGCAAAATCATGTTGCCATCAAAGACTATCAAGTTGAGATGAAAAGTCTAGAAAATGAGCTAAAAATTTACCTATGTGAGGGGAATTGCTCCATTTAACAAGTTTGATGTCGCCACCAAGCTCCTTCAGCCGTTGCGAGAAATTGACAACAGTTTGGCACGACGCAAGTTCATCGTCTTCGGAGCAAAATATGAGAAAAGGGCCCATACTCTGCAGGCATATCAAAATCAAAGGATACGATATACTATTAGTTACTCTTTCTGGATGTAGTAAGCAATAACCTAAACCTAAGAATTCGAATCATCACCACTGATGAGTACAAGGTCTTCCAATACTCGACCCGCTGGGCTTCAAGTCTACTTGTGAAAATATTACCAAGACCAGACGTCATGGCTCTTGCCACCCATGAGGTTATTCTTGTTGGTCTAAACAATCTCTGAGCACTCGGATGATGGATGAATCGAGCAACCGATTCATTGGTGAAGTCTACTGGACCAGAATCATGTATTTGACCGCAGACACACTCTCTAATGAGCTGATATTCATCCTTAAAGACAAAAAAAAAAAAAGATTTAGTGAGCTATTGTCATAGCACAATAATTTTTCATGAAAGAATCAATATGTTGAATAAATTTAGAAAAAAAAACAGTGTATACTAATATTAAAACAGCAGTCATTGGCTCTTTGATTCTCATTATGCAACCAGTAATAGTAGTCTCAGGCTCTTAGGTAATACCTAAGATAGCCGACCAGCTTTGATTATGCAAACAAATTGACTAACTAATACAATGGGTTAACCATATAACATCGTGGAAGTAAAATGTGATGTTGATAACGATAACCCTACGAATGCATTTCAGGAGATTTTATCACTAGATGATACAGCTTTGACTAGCTAGGGTGGGTAACATATAAACTAAAAGTTACCGGAGAATTGGAAGCAAATTTTTTCTTTTGTGTAGTAGATTGAATTTTTATAGAAAAATATAATCATACCAGTATATGTCCTCCTTGCCACTTTCCATCAAGAACCTATCATAAGAAAACAAAATTTGAGCATAAAATAATTCTACACTGCCATTAGGTAATTAGTGGAAATATGTGATGCATTTTAGGCGAGTATGACTGCACAAACCTGAAGAACTCTATCCATGCAACCTTTTGATCCCAAAGAAAAGCTCACCAGCACAATGGGTAACTGTTTGATCTTTATAACCTGTTAATTCGACATGCAAAAAAGTCCTAAATAAGTTAGATCACTTGCAATATATAAATGGTTGTTAGAAAATAGAATGCAAAAATTGAACATGGAATATAAAAAGAAAGTCACGACAGAAACACTATTGTAGCTCAATAGTGGAAATATGGATCAGGGAAGATACATGACTTTAACTGAGGGAAAGTGACTGTCATATGGACCCTAACTTGACTACAAATATACTGCATTTTAACAGCAATACTAACTTTCACAAGCTCGTCAAGTACGCCGTGGGCTAGTGAAGTGACCTTGTCAGGGTAGTACCTACAAAAGAATCACAAATTAGAAACTCAAACTATCTGAAGGCTTGAACATCTTAATGAGAAGAAATGTTGGACAAGGTAATGAACCAGTGCTGAATGCATAAGAGCTACATAATCCACAGTTGTAATATCATAAATTTTATAGGAGATCATTCTTGTATCTTGAAAAATAATATCAGCATGCTTTGTACACTAATATTTTATGATTTTTAACAAACATGAAGAATACTCAATAGACACCCTTAGAGAAGATTGCAATACGTGGAGAAGAGAGGAAAACTGAAATCAATGCGAATGCATGCAAAGCAGATGTTTTTACACGAACACTCACAGGGCCCATAATGGCTGGAGTGAAGATGAGGATTTTTTTTTTCATACTAAATTATTTATGCTTCATAGTAATATGTGGACAAAAATTTTACAACGTGACACTATCTACATGTTGTATCGCTGGATCTTGTCAATCTAAATAGCAAAATCTGGTGAACTTTGGTACATTGTAAATGCACAGAAACTGACATGAGAAGAAAATAAAAACTAAAATTTGAGAAGAAAGAGGAGAAATAGATGTGTAACAGAACAATGCATGAAAAAAAGGAAGATGTAGGACACTACAACTCAGATAAACATGAAAGAGACACCATGTTCAAGTACCACGGATGACAAGAAAAAATGAACTTCGAAAGAAGAACACACTGATCTTAACTAGGGAAAGGAGAACAGGGATCAGGAGGAAGTTACTTGTAATTAAACTTGCTTGATGAATTATTGATGTAAACAAATTGTAATTATTTATTCTTCTTGACTACAAATGTGAAATCTGACATGGAAGAGCAGTGCATAACAGAACACGACTCTAAATATAATACCATGATATGATGTTTGTTCTAAGAAGAAAAAACTAGTGCCTAGCAAAAGAATCTAAGTAGAAAATTCCAACAAGATCAATCCAAACTCATATCTTTGTCTCATGCACTCCCTGCCCAGTAAGATAATGCCATTCAAAAGCAATTGACAAAAATCTAATATGAGGGCACTAATATAAACAGAAAAAGACTAATTGTTATATTTAAATTCTTAAAAGCAAAACAAGTGACAGTGTAAACAATTCTCAGCAACTTGACGAATTCAATGCTAAGAAGCGCTGATCAAATAGTGGGCCATGGCTATAATTCATTTTACAAAAAGAAATAGATTCTCTGAGTAAGATTTGGAGAGAACCAGCATCTTCTTCTATTTTATAATACTGAGCATAATCGCACCAGATTCTGTAATATTCCAAGTTCCTTTCAGGAAACTCCACCAATAAATATGACAATTTTGAGCGACTGTTGAATTAGCCATAACAGAAGCTATGAAGGATAATAACAGTAGGCTCTTGGCTAAAAATGGAGAATAAGAAATCTTATGTTCAGAAATGAAGGGAAGATGATAAAGATAGAAACTTGACAGATCCAGTTCAATACGTTAAAAAATTTCTACCAAAAAAATTGATTTTTTTTTCAGAGAAATCGACTAAAAGGCACTGCATCTAAGTAATCGAGCAAAAAACGGAAGCGGCAGCGCTTACATCGTAAGGAAGTCGACGTGGCAAACGAGGGGACTCCACCCGAGAGACCAATACAGATCGAGGAAAGGCTTCAGATCGCTCTCCTGGCTTGAGAGCCAGGAGAAGAGCACGGCGATGCCCTTCGCTTCCCTCCTCCCTTCCGCCTCCGACCTCCCCCAGTAGAACCGCCCTCCCTCGCCCCACATCCGGCCAAATTCCGCGGTCTAAAACCTAGATATCCTGATTTCTCCAACCTCGTCGAGGGTTTGAAGAACCCCTAATGATGCTGCGGCTCGATTCCGACGAAATCAGAGGGAAACGAGTGGGGAAAAAAGAGGGGTAAAATCGAGCGCTCCTCCGTTCTTTCGTCGGCCTTGAATTATTTGGATAGGATCGACACACGACTCCACCATGGCATAAATAGCCTTTCACGACGACTCCTAGTTAAATTACCCGTCGCTATACTCTCCTCGTGACTGACGACACAAGAGCCCCACAACCGAGCTCCTCTGGGCCCCATTGCTGTTCCCAACCAAGACGAAGGTGTAGGGGCACGTGTAGATGAAAACAACAGATACTATTCCGGTGATTTAGCAAATCTTAGCCACGTTGATACCTAAGAAGACTTCCGTACTCGTAGTTTGGTACCCGCGTCTGTACCTGTCTGCTATTGGAAGTGCAATTAAAGTTTGGTAAATTGTCATTTTCGGCACGAGTTTTGACTTATTTGTTAACATGCCCTCTATAATTTTAAAATTATCACTCTTACTATTTTATTCCTAATTATTATATATAAGTCCGTACAATATTATTAATCGAATCAGTCGAACCGATTTAATCCAAATTGAATAAATTAATTTTTTTTATAAAATCGAATCAATCAAAAATTTCAATAAAAATGAACTAATTAACCAAATAATAAATCAGTTAATTCAATTAAAAATTGAACAAAATAAATTTTTAATATCAATCCTGTTAAAAAATAAAAAAAAATTAATCTCGATTGATTGTTGCTATATTAACATTACAGTATCAATCAAATTTTAATTCGATTTTATTGATTAAATCGATTTTTTTTAAAATTTAAAAATCCATATTTTTAAAAATAAAAATTAAATTTTCGAATAAATCAAATCAAACTTTTGCACCCCTAATTATATAAGCCAGTTAAATAAATAAATTTGAATGATTTATTATATTAAATGAGCAAATCTAATATAACAACGATAACTAAATTTTATCCTAAGCTATTAAATTGTATTCCCTGACGCATCTCAAATTTAGAATTGCTAAAATATAATCTCATGATTTCATATTTATCAAAATATATATTTCATTCTTTTTTTATCTCTCCCGTCAAACAAAAATACAATTAATACTGAGATTAATATTATATGTGGTGTTAGAAATTTAAATATCAGATCTACTGTATTTTTAGGAATATAATTTTTAGATCTTATCTTTTTTTGTATTGATATTTCAGATGGTATTGAGAATTAAAATCTCAAAGATCGTTGTATTCTCAAAATATAATTCTAACACTATTTTTTTCAGGATTTGATATCAGAGTGTTCTGAAAATTTAAATCTTATAATATGTATTTAAATATAATTCTCAAAGATCAACTTTTTTTTAGGCGAGTTTGATATTATATGTGGTGCTAGAGATTCAAATTTCATGACCTCTGTGTTCATAGGAATATAATTCGCAGCACCATTTTTTTTGTGTGCCTATTTTGATATTCACGTTTGACGAAAGAGGTAAAAAAAATGAGATATATCCTTTAATAAATATGAAATCATAGAACGTTATAATAATTTTAAACTTCATGTACGTCTTTTAATAAATTATCTTTTTCAATTTATTAGGGAGACGAACTAGGGAGGAAAGTCGTTTATCTTCAATTTAGAAATTTTAAAATATTTTGTGAAATTTAAAAAGTGTATATGATGTTAAAAATTTAAATTTCAAAACTTTTATGTTCCTAGAAATATAATTTTCAGTACTATTTTTTTTCTAGCCGAGCTTGATATTGTATGTGGTACTGGAGATTCAAATCTTATAATCACTGTGTTTCTTGGAATATAATTCATAGCACCACTTTTTTTCGCCTATTTTGATATTCACGTTTGACGGGAGGGATAAAAAAAATGAGATGCGTCATTTAATAAATATGAAATCATAGAACATTGTAGCAATTCTAAACTTTACTTACGCCCTTTAATAAATTGTTTTTTTCAATTTATTAGGTAGACGAACTAGGGAAGAAAGTCGTTTATCTTCGGTTTAGAAATTTTAAAATATTTTGTGAAATTTGAAAAGTTTAGAGTATTTTTAAGAACATGTAAAAACTCCAAGGGTGAAAACAAAAAAAAAACGAGACTCCATTTATGATCTTCCCAACAATCCATTTCTTGTCTTGTGGCTTTCTAGTGGGGCAGGCAATTTATTATTTGTGGAAGTGCATTAATTTCAACTTTAATTGATTTGTTTAATAATAGATAAAATGCTAATAAAAACAAAGTGTTTATAAAATAATCTTAAAATAAAATTATATAATAATTAACATTGACGGAAGGTACACATTCCCAATAATATTTAATATTTTCCCAATAATAATTATTCCGAGTAATTTATTTATAAGATAAATGATAATAATATATAAGTAAAAAAGTGATTATGTTTGTCCAAGTGTTTTACTATAGTAAAATAAGATAAATTATGAAGAGATTATATCCCTGAATTCAAAGATAAAAAATAACTTAATTTTTTTTAAAATTCGAATGAAAATTCTAAATTTTATATCGAAATTTGATCCATTTTCATATGTAATAATATTTATATTATTTTAGTCATCCGTAAAATATTGAAATCCATCAATCTAGTAATTTCCATTAGTCGGTCCCACGACCATGGTTTTAAAACTCGAGTCGTTTTCAAAGCAGACGAAGCGTCGTACTGCCGTGGTGGGGCCAAAAACACTGTAATGAAATCGCGCGACAGAAGGGTTCACGCGCGATCGATTAAAAATTCGTTCACGCGCGATCGAATTTTCACGCGCGATCGATTAAAGATCGCGTGAGGCGGCGGCTAACAACGGCGAAGCGGCGAATGCGGCAATGGCGAGCAATGGCGGCGGCAATGAGGCGAATGGCGACTGTGCACGATTATGCATTATTCGCCCGATGGCGATCGCGATCGAGCGCGATCACAAACGCGATCGCTACGTAATGTAAGCGCCGTGGATCGCGATCGCTACGAAGCACGATCGCGGCCGATGGCGATCGCCACAGAAGCACGATCCCGCTTCGATCGCGCTTCTGTGGATCGCGTTTCTGTGGATCGCGCTTCGATCCGCTTCGATCGCGCTTCTGTGGCGATCGCGATCGTTGTTCGCCGCCGCCGCGCCGCCCGCTACGTAACGGGATCGCGATCGCCATCGAAGCGCGATCGCCACAGAAACGCGATCGCGATCCGCTGCTCCGCTTCGATCCGCTTCGATCGCGCTTCGATGGCGATCGCGATCCCGAGCGCGATCCGCGATCGCGTTTCAATCGCGCTTCGATCGCGCTTCGATCGGAATCGCGATCACAGAAACGCGATCGCGATCGATGATCGCGGCGCGCGCAGCGGATCGATCTCGGGGATCGGTGATCGCGGCGGAGTAGCCGAGCGCGATCGCGATCACCATCGCGATCCGTGATCGCGGCGCAGCGGATCGATCGCTGCGATCAATAATTAAACGATCGCGATCAATATATATTAATATATAAATAATTAATATAAAAATTATAATATAATTATAATTAAATAAATTATTAATTAAAATTTTATTAATATTATAAAATAATTAAACGGTAAAATTTAATTAAATTAATTATTAATTAATTTATATTTTTATTTAAAATTATAAAATTAAACAAATAAAAAA
Source organism: Wurfbainia villosa (assembly GCA_025175895.1). Lineage (NCBI taxonomy): Eukaryota > Viridiplantae > Streptophyta > Magnoliopsida > Zingiberales > Zingiberaceae > Wurfbainia > Wurfbainia villosa. The sequence goes on along the minus strand of CM045997.1, from coordinate 2,946,304 downwards.
TATTTTAATTAAATTCTAAATTCAATTTATAATTTATTTAAAATTACATCTTTAATTATTTTTAAAAATTAATAAAATTTAAAAAAAATGAAATAATTTTAGAATTTTATAAAAAAAATTAAAATATTTATATTTTAGAAATTTTAAAATTTTTACTGGTATATATATAATTTTAAAATATAATATAAATTATATATTAATAATATATATAAATTACAGTATTTAATATAATTATTATATTTTATAAATTTTAATATATAAATATATCAGTATAATTTTAAAAAATTAATAGCTAATTTATATAATTATTTTATATAAATTAATATTTTTATTATTTTATATTAAAAACAAAATAAATATAAATTATAATAAAAATAAAAAATATTTAATTATTAAAAATATCTAATAATATATATTTTTATTTAGATAATATTTTTTTGAATAATTTAATTGAAGATGTATTAATTGATTGAGAATGGGACTAGACTAAAACGATAAATTAGATAATTTTTATTTTAAATTTTTTAATATTGTAATTATGAATATTCATTGTGAATTATTTTTTTAGTTTTTTTTTTAAATTTTTATAATGCAAAGGTAGACAAATGACACCAAAACAACATTCTTATGATCCAGCTTGGAAACATGCACGTCGAATAGAAAATCGATTTCATTGGCAATGTTTATATTGCGATATGATTGGACGTGGCGGTGGAGCTACACGCATAAAACAACATCTTGCTGGTGGATATCCGGATGTTTCTAGATGTTCACAAGTTCCCGATGGAATTCGTCGTGCAATGAAACAGGAACTTGATGAGAAAAAAGAATTGAAGTATAAGCGACAACAACAACAGGAAAATTTTGATAGGCGAGCTTCTGAAGCACCAGTTTATGATGAATTTGAAGGTCGTGGTGAAGATGTAAATGAAGAAGAATTTTCAGCAGCTCTTTCTGCTTCTAGAACTCAATATGCATATGATGAACATATGCGATATGGTGGCAAAATAATTGGTGCTAGTGGTAGTGGCTCATTTGGTGCTAGTGGAAGTGGCTCAACTGGTGCAGCAACACTAGAGAGAACTACAAGTGCTCGCATTGCTTCAACAAAAACTGGTATTGGTCGTTTCTTTCCTTCTACATCACGAAGGCGTGCAGTTGATATTGCTGATGTTGATCCATTTGCATTCTCAGACCAAGCTAGTAAACAAACTAGGATTGATGATGCTTATACAAAAGAGAAGAAGAAATCAATTGGCCAAAGTATTGCTAAATTTTTTCATTTTAATCGAATTCCTTCCAACGTGGCAAATAGCACATACTACCGCAGCATGGTATCTAACATCCAAAAATGTGGTCCTGGTATTCAACCTCCAACTGCGCATGAAATTGCTGGTCCATATTTAGATGAACAAGTGGAGGAAATTAAGACTTGGATTCTATCATGCAAGAAGCAATGAAACTTATATGGGGTTACATTGATGTGTGATGGCTGGACAGGACCTACACGGATGAGCATTATCAACTTTCTACTATATTGCAATAGAAAGGTGATATTTCATAAATCCGTTGATGCAACTGCAGAATATCATGATGCATCTTATATATATCATTTGATGGATAGTGTAGTGCAAGAGATAGGCGTAGAGCATATAATACAGGTGATTACAGATAATGGTGCTAACTTTAAAAGAGCCGGAGAATTACTGGAACAAGAGTATCAAACATTATTTTGGACACCATGCGCAGCACACTGTATTGATTTGATGATGGCAGATATCGGTAAACTCGATACAGTGAAGAAGGTAGTAAAAAAAGGTCAATTGTTAACGAAATTCATATATAATCATCATTGGGTTCATGGATTAATGAGGAGATTTATTGACGGAGAGATTCTTCGACCAGGAGCAACTAGGTTTGCAACTCACTTTATTTTATTAAAGTCGTTGTTTCAAAAAAAAAATGGATTGAAGACCATGTTCACTTCTGAGGATTGGGAAACCTCTCGATACTCTAGCATGATTAAAGGTAAGGAGGCGCAAAAAATTATCATATCTACTAGATTTTGGGATCACATTGTAGAGATTCTTACAGCAATAAAGCCCTTGTATGTTGTTTTACGTAAAGTCGACATGGACAATAAGCCACATATGGGCAATATTTACCACCTGATTCATGAAGCAAAAGAGGAAATTAAAAGGCGTCTACAATCATCGACTAAATATCAACATTATATTAATATAATCACTTCAAGGTGGGACAATCAAATGGGAAAGTATATTCATTTGGCAGGTGCATATTTTTTTAATAATAATTTTTAATATTGCTATTAATAATTATATATCTTTAATTATTTGTTATTATCTCAATCCGATATCAATATCGTTATAATCTTTGCCACAAATGATAATTTGTTAGTCGCCTCGAAATGTAATATTAAGACTACAACCAAATAGAGAATTAAATGAAAGTCGATTATTTCGAGAGGGATATGGTTCTTTTCTTTGATTCTTTTGCAATATCATGCAGATATAAAATGGATGCAGGTAAATGTAGTATAAATTATAACTTATTATTATTTACAAATGAAAATATTATGTTAAGTTTGATTTTATTTGTCTTTCAAATTGAGTGGTGGTTACTGATTGGAGGATCACCAAATTTGAAAAGATTGCGATGACAATTTTCTCACAAACAACGTCAAGTGGTTGTGAAAGAAATTGGTCAACTTTCTCCCTCATTCATACCAAAGTACGAAATCGTCTTTCTTATCGTCGCTTGAAGAAAATGGTCTATATTTATTATAATATACGTCTTCAACTAAAAGCAATAACAGAAGAGAAGAACAAGAATTTAGTAATGTGGACCCATTTGATATTGGATTTGTCCAAAGTGACAATGATCCAATGATGGATTGGTGGAGTGTTATTGAGGTTGAAAATTCATTACTTGATGAAGCAGGAGATCCATCACGACCATCTCAGTTTCTTACTCAGCAAATTGAAATAATACAAGCTAAAAGAGGTATCATTGAGGAAAATGATGACAATGAAGCTTTTGACGAAGAATTTCGATTTTCTGGATCTCGACCTAGACGTTCTCAAGCATCTCAATCCAAAATCCAACAAACATCTGTAGATAAAGGCAAAGACAAAGGCAAAGGCAAAGCTCTGACAACTTTTATTAAAGAGAAGAGAAAGGGCATAATTCCTACTTTTAAAGGAAGGAGTCAACTCAGAATTAATGAAAATCCACTCGATGCAATTGATGAGCAAGAACATGATGATAGTAATGAAACATCATCACCTTCTGATACTGCAATCCGACGAGAAGTTCAAAATGATGATAGTGATGTTAATAGCAGTGCAAGTACTCATGGAAGTAATGATAGTGATGGTGCACCCGGTGGTGGTGAAACTTATATTCCATCAACTTGACATCAGAGCCTTGGACATGTGAGCAAAATTTCACACATGCAACTCAAGATGAAGATCATAGTGCTAGAACTATTAAAAGTCAGTATCAACGTCGATATAAGGGTGATAGACAAAAAGAAGCTCATGATTATCGAGATATGCGAGAGAGTTTAGTTGAGATTGATTCTGATCGGAGTTCAGAATACTCTCGGCCTTATTATAGCTCTGATGTATTATATGGTGATCAATCATATCCAACATCGGGGACGTATGTTTATCCTTATCATGCAGTTCGATTCCAGGTAGCGGCGGTTCGATCGACTTCGATGATGAATCGAAACACATTGATGGATATGTGAGAAATCAATATCAATATTCCATGTCATGGGATAATTATTTGATTTGGGCGTTAGAGAATTATGGGATTGATCTAAGCAGAATGTCGCAAGAACCAATGTTTTCATCTGATTCACGACACTCTTTTTGGTATTAGTAAAATAACATGTTATGATGTATCAATTTTAATTTAAGTTATTGATGTATCAATTTTCTTTAAAGAAAAGTATATTTATTTACTTTTATCCCTTTGATATCAATTATTTCAAGAAAAAAATCGAAATATACTTAACAATAAATATTTGAAATTAAATGAATAATGACCTTTAAAATAATTAAATATTAATATTTAAAAATTTATAAAAAAAGTATCGAAACAGTATCGGTACGCACGATACGATACCGAAACCGTATCGTTCCGGTCATCGACCGAAACCTCGGTACGGCTCGACATTTAAAACCTTGCCCACGACTATTATAAAAGAGGTAAATCACAGATGATTTTATCGGCCTTGACGTAACGACTAAGACACATAAAAATTATCTAAATAAAAAAAAAAAATCTCCTTTAAAATGAATTATTATATTATCCATAAACTCTATCGTAATTTGACATTATGTCATCCCGTAAGAATTATATTATTTTAATCATCTTTTGTATAAAAATGATTTTTTTTTTCTAAAAAACAAAAAGGTTATTTTATTTTATTTTTTATTTTTGAATTTTGGCCAGATTTGGGTACTAGATAAACCCTCGAAACGAGCTGTCCTCATTCGTGAATCGTGATCGGAGGAGAAGGGAAGAAATGGCGGCGCGCATATCTCCAATTCAACTTCGTCTTCTCTCCTCCTTCTTTGGCGATCGCCTCGCCTGCTCTTCCACACCTCTTCTCCGCCGCAACGGAGGTCCGCACCCCTCCTTTATTCCCTAACGTTTTTTTATACGCGATTTCTTCCTTCGATCGATGGGACCATTTTGTTCGCTTGTAAATCGTTAGGGCACTTATTTGTGAGTTTTTTGCATTTTTGGAAGAAGAAAGTTTGGTTCTTTATCTATTACTGTGTTAATGTTTCGTACTGTGTTCTCTGGTGAATACATTCCTTTTTTTTTAATCTTTGTGACTAATATTTTTTAATTTGATTTACAGGGATCAGAAATTCACCAATCCAATCCTCTAGGACTCTGTTCAACTTAGCTGACATTCTATTCAATAAAAGGTATTAAATTGGTCTTTTTTACCTTTGATACTAAATTTCCTTGATTTTCTCCTTCTCAGTGTGTGTGTTTTGTGTTGCAAGTCGAAATGATGTCTAAGATTCAATAGTTGCGATTCATCATAAGATATTTTCTTTAAGATTTTTGACTTTTTTTTTTTTTTTACTTTCTGTCTTTCTTTTTGAAGGAAGAGCATATGTATTTTGGCATTTCGCTATTGCCACTGCTGCTGTGTTATCATCTGTCTCATCCCATCAAAATAAATAAATAAATACAAGTCCCAGTTTCCTTGTGAAAACTAACATATACTTTTTTTTTTTCTGTTATTGTCTTTCCATAGATTCACTTCTTCTTGCCAGCTTATCTTTTCTCCAAAGGTTGTGGTCGCATAGTACTCATGACATTTTTATTTTGCAGTATCTCTTGTTCCATACATCCATAGTTATCTTAGTAAGAAGCAATAACTATTGCTTGCTTTAATTTTTAGTTCACTCAATATATGTAGACACTTGTATTTAAATATCCAAGTTTATTTTGTTAACTTGTTTGTTTGGCTTCTTAACCTTCAAATTTATGTTTTAAAGCCGTGTACTTGTTACGCCAACAGTTTAAGTAATTACAAATGGCACTTTAACTAAAAATAATTCTGTGTGAGATTAAACACTACCAAGAAGATATTATAGATAACTGCATCTGCTCGAGTTGGACTATTACTGAACTGGAAGCATATTAAATCAAGGTGCAATCCGAGTTGCTTAACTTCCATTTTAAAGTTATTTTTAGGTTAAGATGAAGTTATTTGTTGATTTTTAGCCAAGAGCATTGCACTTTGATGAGTGCATTCTTGTGTTTGAGTTCTACCATTCTTGTGTTTGAGGTCTACCATGTAGGCATATGAACTGATATATGTAGCCTGTATATGGAGATATTCCAAAAAAAAATGTACGAGTAAAAGGTCAAAAAGCACTTACAATGAACAGTTTGCTTCATATGTTGTTTGATTAATTCTAGAAAAAAAAATATCCATTGAACTTAATTGTCTGAAAATTCCGAGCTTTTATTTCATTGTCTGAAATTATTGGAATTTGTTCACAATGTTTATTATGGTTAGCAGGAGTGAAGATGACACGGTAAACAATAAACGCAAACGTCTGCAACCTGGAAAAATTTCTCCACGTTTTGATGTTCCAGATCACATAATGAAGCCTCCATATATACACTCCCATCGCTTCCCTCAAATTGCTAGGGGACCAGAGATTCACGATGAAAAGGGAATGGAATTCATGCGGGCATCTGGAAGGCTTGCAGCAGAAGTCTTGGAATATGCTGGAACACTTGTTCAGGTGAAGTTGAAAACTCTTTTGTAAGTTATCAAATTTCTAGTTAATATATGCAACCTAGATAAATAGAACATAGCATCGCCCTTATGAATCTATTGAAATGAAGTTTGACACAGGCTGAGTTGTTCCCAATGACTTGAGCCAAGGAAAGGTTAGGTTCTTTTGTAATATTCTTATCTTGTAGTTAAAATATCCTACCTATATACTAGAACGTACTGTCACTCTTATGAATCAGTTCAAATGATGCTTAATACGAACTAAGTTATTTTCATTAATTTGAACCAAGGGAAGGTTTGGTTCTTTTTTAATTTTGCGATAATTTGACAGCCATAATCTCGCAGACATATGCAGGTAACTAATGGATCTATTGCTTGCCATTAGATTTTTATATGCTTGTGCATTGCTTCATAGATTTTATTGCATCATGGTAAGGTAGATTAAAGATAAAATACTCCAGACAACTAGACTAATTGTTATCAAAATCTTTGTTTTAATGCTGAATAATATATCTATTACATTCATCTTTTGTTGTTTATATTCAACCTAGTTTATGAGTAAGATTGCACCTGAAGTTTTTATACAGACATTATTGCTTCTATCCCATTTGGTATTTGATTTTGTTGATCGAGACAAAGAAAACTTGTTTAAAATATTTCATACATTTTAATTTTTATAATTTTGATGCAATTATTTTAATAAAATTATATTAGGAAAAAAACTGTTGTATGTCCTCGAATGACATACATTCTGTTAGTGTTCTAATATGTGGCCGAAGAGGTGGTAGCTTATTTAGTCCAATGCTTAAACATTATATTGAAATAGGTGGCTGCCTCTTTTCGGATGAGTAAAATCTTTTCATTTTTTGTAAGTTTTAGGAATTATATTATTTCAAAATGTTTTCTTTGAATGAATGAGATTTGACCATTTTTTTCTGTGTCATTTGGAGCTTAGCCATCCTTATCTTGTGTAAGTAACTTTTGGAATGACTGTCACTTCAAACCTTCATGACCCTTTAGAAGACTGAGATGCACTTTTATTCACAGCCAGGCACCACTACTGATGATATTGACAAGGCAGTGCACCAAATGATTATTGCAAATGGAGCATATCCTTCACCACTGGGTTATAGTGGTTTTCCAAAGAGTGTTTGCACATCAGTAAATGAATGTATCTGCCATGGGATACCAGACTCCCGTCCACTTGAGGTGCTTCAATTAATGTTATTTTAACTTATTACCTCATTTGTTTTTATAACTACCTTCTAATTTGGATTTCAGGATGGGGATATTATCAATATTGATGTTACTGTGTTTTTGAATGTAAGTTTTTGAACTATGCTAGTCTTCCTGTCATGTTTATGTGAAATCTTTGATATTCTATTAACCAATCACTTGTCTTATAGCTCATTTATTGCTGCTATTTAATGCATGGTTTTCTTTGGCACTGTTTGAGCTTGAAACCATGTTTCTCTCTCCAAAACATTGCATTAAGCAAGCCTAGGTCATACTTCTATATATTACCGATAACATATCCACCACAAAGTTTTCCATTTTTTAAGTATTAGGACCATATCGAGCAATGGGGACTGATTGTAATATGCACAGACTTGAATAAGCAAGATCCCACAAGTGACTCAGTTCCTGAGGCCATGTCATTGCCATCCTGCTCCTATATTGTTGTAAATTCTATTGTATTCTGTATTATTAACATACGAGTAGGTACAGTCTAGTTCGTGCACTACCTATTGCTCTGCTACCTTAATTGTAACCCAAGAATGGAACAATGAACTTAAAGTACTCACTAATCAAGGATGTAAGATGACTTAATCAATGCAAAGAACAATGCTATTTTGGAACTCAGCATATTTTATTACCAAATTTTGACTGCTCCTTTTCTACGGATTGTAACATTTTGTTCTAAAGTTGCCACATATGTATGTAGATATAATGGTTTTTAGTTTCCTTATTATCAAATTCGGATTTTGAGTGCTTTCAATGTTGTTTAGGACTTTCTGGTTTGCATTCTTTTGTCATGATTGTATGTTAAAGCATAACATCAATGATCAAATGTGGAAGTGTAGGTGCAATACAAGCCATCAAATTTTAATAACAGATCTATGATCAAATAGGAGAAGAATATACAATTCTAGAATATCTTTTCAGAACATATAATAGTGTCTCATTTTTATAAAACCAAAAATATTTTAGTTTGTTCTAAGCTGCCATCATGATAGTTTAGTTCAAAAAAGAAAAAAAAATGCCTGCTCTGTTCCATGAGTTATTGACACTTCAATATTTTTCAGTTATTGTTGATTGAAGATAGATGTTTCTTTAATAAATGGCGAAGATCTGATCTTGTAGGTGGCATGTACTTAGTGTACCCCACTTTTATTATCATGAATTTCATTTTCTGAACATACACAAACAAATAGGCTGACAATTTTTTTTTAAAATTTCTTGTTGGCAAGTTGGTACTTTTCATGTTTGCTTGTTCAAAGATAAATCTTCAGTTCATCTTACAGAGGCTTAATATGCTGTCTAGGGCTATCATGGCGATACTTCTGCTACATTCTTTTGTGGCAATGTTGATGAGGATGCAAGGCAGCTGATTGAGGTAAATTACAAGAATCATTTTTTGTTCATCTGTTGATGGAAGAATTGCAATCAGGAAAAACAATCTCGTGTTCAGATTGCACATTGCTCAATCTCGTTTTATGCTTGTTTTGTTTATCCTGTTTTTAATTTTTCTATGCACCTGCTAGATTCCTGTTGTGGTATAATTCGTGTTTTTATTAGCTAAATTCGTTTACTCTGATTCTTGCTGCAAATTTAAATTTTTTAGTTGGTGGAGTACCAATAGTACTTAATGATGGTCTTTCAGGTAACAAGAGAATGCCTTTTCAAAGCAATATCAATATGTGCACCTGGAGTGGAGTTTAATCGAATTGGAAAAACAATACAGTATGTACTTGATGGTATCTTTAACTTCAGTTTCAGCATATCGATTTTGGGCTTATTGTGGCACGCATCCTGTTTAAAAATGAAGAGCAAGAGAAAATAGAATGTTGTAGTGCCTTGTCGGGAGTCCATATATGTCTGTTAGAAACTAGGTAAATGTCATAATCAAGTTCAAATGTGAACATTTGAAACATCCATTGGAACTAACGCTGCTAACCAAAGAGCTAGACCTCTGGTAAAAAGTTGCGTGATATACGCAGATTCAAACACAAAATTTCTAACTTTAATAAGTGGCTGATCATTTAACCCCAAAACCCAAGCTGTATCAGCGAGGGAACCAATTTATATACTAATCTTTAACAGATATCACGGTGAATCATTGGAAACCCTTCTTAAGTTGAGTTTAATCATTTTTTCTCCTTGCCTTTTCAAGTACTAATCAGCATATGAAGTTTGCTATTAAATTATATGTTAACAACGTAGATTTTGTCAAGTGACCATGCAGATAAGTTTCGATATGGCGTAGTTCAGCTTTTTTTTGGTCATGGCATTGGACGTGTATTTCATGCTGATCCTGCTGTTCTTCACTATAGTAAGTCTTTAAATTAGTAAAGACACATAAAATTACTCATTTGACCTGTAATTTATACAGTGGATATAGAATTTCAAGATTCTTACAAAATAATCAGGTCCTCTTCTGATTGTATATGCACATTGAATGTAACTGACCTATAATTTAAAGTTTCTTCATTTTTTGTAAATTGATTTATCTGTAACTAGTTGCAACCATTATTCTTCACTATAGCTTGCAACTAATTTTTTCTTCAAATTCATATTCGTGTACACGTTGTAAATCCTTGCATATCAGCTTTACTTTGAGAGGCTGTGATTTTGTAATTACTAAAGCATAATGGTTACTAATACTGTTGATAGTATCCAATTCAAAGTTTTTGAATTGAGTTTGTTATATCAATTATAAGCTGGCAGCTTTATGTTTGAGCATCCAAATACTTTTGTGCGTTGGGCATGTCATATATGTTATGTTTGACTGTCTCGATATCTCTTTGATTATTAGGTTTTTTTTTATACTTTTATATTTGAAAGGATCACACAATCTCTAATACATTCTTTCTTTAGTAACATGTGCCTCTTTTACTGGATAGCTTTTGAAAAAACCAACTGAAAGGATATTAATATTCTTATCAGGAAACCGTGAAAGGGGATGTATGCAACTGGGTCAAACATTTACAATAGGTACTTTCTACTATTTAATCTTCAAATGTCAATCAATAGATAGTGATAATAGTTGGTATCTTGTTGCATTTGGTAACTTCATGCAGTAGATATTTATTCTTTCTTGGACATGAAACTCTACATAGAAAATGACGTGCAAGTAGAACAGGTGATTTAGTTTGGTGAAAACTATAAATGATCTAGTCAGACATGTACTTTCGATATTTGAAGTAACCTCAGAGCTGTGATATGGTTCGGTATGAAAACTTGTATATTGTGAATTAGCTTTGCGAATTGAATAATTTCCCTGTTAATCTATGTTTGCATGTGTAATAATGCAGCTTCAGCAGATAGCGTAGACGATAACACTATCGAGGAAAATGTTTAATGACAGTAGATTGTCAACCATAGCGATTCCTCTTATATTTCATTTATCAACTTTTGCAGAGCCTATGCTGACAATTGGGAGCACAAAACCTGTGATATGGGATGATAAATGGACAGCAGTGACTGAAGATGGAAGCTTATCGGCACAGTTTGAACATACCATATTGATTACTGAAAATGGAGCTGAAATTCTAACCATGGTACGAAGTACTGAACCTTGAAGGATATTAATGCTGAATTTAATTGGATGGAAAACTAGAACAATCGTCCCAACAAAAGAAATTAACACTGAAACTTACATGATTGATTCATCATCCAAGTAACATTATGATTCTTACCTCGCCATCCTACCTTTCCACCAAGTAAATCCAGCCCTGGGAAAGGAAGGAATGGGGATAACAATGCATAAACATAAGTGATTCATGATCGCATACAATTTTGTGATTTTTTCTCTTTCCTTCTCATCTTTCCATCCTAACAAACATAGCCAAAGTGAAAGTAATCCTTTTCCTTTCTCACTGCACAGCATCTCAACTGTAGTTTAATCGGTTGGAATGGTGATTCTACTGTTGTAGTATATCTAAAAGATCTTTGTTCTTGGAACACTCATGCCACCAGTTGTTGCTCAATCAAATTTTGTGTTATTTTATTTCTGAGCTCTATTTGGGATCTCAATTCAAGTAGTTGTGTCAAATGGGGCCATGTTGTGCTATCGTTTGCTAGTCATGACCTGCATATCATGCCGAGCACGACACACAGTAATGCCCTAGAATCTAGCGTTGAAAAACTGCCCAAGTTAGACAATCATGAACCTTGAGCCAAATCAAAGTAACATTCATCCAAATTAATTCTTTGGAGTGGATTCTAAGAAACTAAAGGCAAAGTTCTTCCCTAGCTAGGAAGTCTACTCTAACAATGGAGGGTAGAAATTGTCTTTTCAATCTCCACCACAACTTGACATTCAATAGCTTCATTCTTTTATCAATATTTAAATGAACACCGACCCTACCATTTTTTTTGGTTTCTTAGCTCCAAAATATAAAATTGTTTGATTTTTGTGTACCAACAGTATTCCTTAGGGAGTTTCTTTAGATTCCTTGGCATAAATCATAACTTCCATTCCTTTTTCCAAATCATGGATTCATTAAATTAGAGAAAACCATCAATAGCCAACTTTTGTTAGTTTTTTTTTAAAATGTAATCAACATATATTTGTCTGTCCTACTAAATATTCTTTTTTGGATTGAATTTAGAAATTTGAGCAGTAAAAGGGTATTTCATTTATAGGATTAACTAAATTAATATCGAGATTGTTAGTTTTTAGTGGATTCTTAGATATCTCTGTGCATAGGATTGTAAATGAGAGAATTGAGCACCCATTAACTTATCAAACTTTAAAATGGCTACGTTCAAGTCAATAATAGTTTATTTATTTAAGCTTCATCAAATTAATAATCTTTCTTCTGCTTCCAAACACTTGCACTTTTAGATCAATCGGCAATCTACCATGTGAGACTAGGGTGTCTCAATCGGAGTTGGAATGAATGATGACTCCATGGTGAAAAGTGGATATTTTAAAATTCCCACTTTCTAGGGACATGAGGCCTTTGCTTTTGCTTTAAATTGGTCAAATAACAAATTAACTAAGAACTCAGGTAGAATTAATTGCCATGCGAGGCAAAGAAGGTTTGACCCCCAAAATAAAATGTTACTTAAAGTAAGTAGGGAGGGAAAGTAGTACCAACAATATTCCTTAGAGGAGATTCTTTAGATTCCTTGGAATGAATCATGCCTTCCATTGCTTTTTCCAAATCATGGACTTGTTAAATCAGAGAAAACCATCAATGACCAACTTTTGTTAGTTTTTTTTTAAAAAGGTAGTCAAAATCATATTTGTCTGTCATACTAAATATTCTTTTTCGGATTGAATTTAGAAATTTGAGCAGTAAAAGGGTATTTCATTTATAGGATTTACTAAATTAATATCATGATTGTAAGTTTTTAGTGGATTCTTAGATATCTCTGTGCATAGGATTGTAAATGAGAGAATTGAGCACCCATTAACTTATCAAACTTTAAAATGGCTACGTTCAAGTCAATAATAGTTTATTTATTTAAGCTTCATCAAATTAATAATCTTTCTTCCGCTCCGAAACACTCTTGCACTTCTTCACTATGATGACTCCATAGTGAAAAATGGATATTTTAAAAATTCCCACTTGCTAGTAACTTGAGGCCTCTGCTTTTCTCAAAGATGTTTTAGATTGTTCAAATAGCAAATTAACTAAGAACTCAGGTAGAATTAATCGCCATGTGTGGCAAAGAAGGTTTGTCCCCCCAAATAAAAAGTTACTTAGAAATGAAGTCTTCTGAAAATTTGTTTTTGTATTCTCTAACTCACACTTTACATGATTATAAATAGCCTCGGAGAGGGGCAATGGAGGAGTTCAACCTCAAGGATAGTAATCTCTTGTGATCACAAGAATGAAGGCAGTGAAAGGGATTACCATCCTTATCATCGCATTGATCTTCACAAGCGAAGCATTCTTCTTGAGCGAAGCGAGGCATTTGGCAACGAGGAAGTGCAAGCTGACAACATGCAAGCTCGACAGGAGGATCACGACCACAGAGGCAACACTGAAGGAGATCAAAGTAGAGGTAGTCAATCACCGAGAGATCATCTCCGCTACAAAAGACACTCGACCATCGACGCCCGGCCATAGCCCCAGCACAGGCAACAAACTCGGAAACTGAATGCTCAAGTGTTGATAGCATGTGTGATAGTGCAAAGTATCAGGTGTCAACTTAATGTTGTGTAAACTGAATGCTCGAGTGTTCCTCTTCATGTGATTGTCAATTCATGTAATATAGGTTATGTTCTTATGTTCATGTTCAAATGTTGTGTCTGTTACAAAAATTAAATAAACTTAAATGTTGTGTAAACTGAATGCTCAAGTGTTCCTCTTCATGTGATTGCCAATTCGTGTTCGAATTGAATTAGAGAAAAAAAGGTTATGTTCTTATGTTCATGTTCAAATGTTGTGTCTATTTCAAGTTTGTAATATCATAATAAGAAGCTTGCTGTTTTATCTAGTTCATCTTGTAAGGTATATTTACCCACAAATTGAAGAAAAAGATCGATGATAGAAAAGACGATCCCGTGCGACCATGCCATCGCGGTGAGGTTGCGAGCTTACGATGACCTAACTACTCACTCGCAAGGAGGCTGTGAGTTCATGGCGACCTAGCTATGAGCTTGTGAGGAATAAACCTAGAAAATTATTTCAATAAGAATGTATTAATTTGCCTTCCAACAAATAATGCACTAATTCTGGAGATTAACTCATCAAGAAAATTCTCTATCTTGGATTTTTAAAGCATTTAAAAACAATAGAATCTCACAAGTTACACTGAACATATTCCAAACAAGAAGAGAATCAAGAATAAAATCTCAAACAGTTGTGGAAGTGTCGAATGGAATATTTTCTTAAAGAAAGCTTTTTTTTAGGCCCAATCTAACCATCCATTTCATCTTATTAAATTCAAGATTCTGGTGAATCTTTAACCCTTTTTCAATAGAAAACAATATCTTTTTGTGATCTTTGTGGGAGAATTCTTTGACCATCCAATCCCCCTTGAATTATTTTTTTTTTGTGACCATTCATATGGAAAACTTTGTTCAAAACACAGAGTGGCATGGTCAATAAAGAGTGGTGTTCATGCATTTTAGTAATTGTTTAAGACTTTTCCTTGCATGAGGATCCTATACTTTCGATTCGAGCTCAACTAGAGAGAGATCGACGAACGAGCTCTAATTGAGATTTAGGATTTAGGGTTTAGGTTTACTTAGGCTAATTGACTAGGTCATGCTCATTCAATCCCGTTAGAATTGACCTAAGTTGAATGGGGATATCCAAAATTTCTAAGAGGATCTCTCCTGAGTCTTACCAGCATCTCCTGAGCGTTCTGTTATCCGAATCGGTATTTCCAATATTCCTCAAGCCTTATGACAACATTGCACAAGCACCATCCTCCCCCAAACATCATCTGACTTTCCCAACTCACTCGCCTGCCTGAGTCACAGAACTCCTCGCTCGAGCACCCGTGCATTCCCGAGTGTCGAGCTTCTTGCCCGAGTCGCTGTGTTCCCTTCTTGAGTACTATTGCGCCTCTTCCGAGTGCTTGACGGACTCGAGTACTCGCTTCTTCCGAGTACTTGACGAGACCCAAGTATCCGCTTCTTCTGAGCGAAATCACCTGCTCCTGGGTATTCAATCTATATGACATACATAATGATTCATCGGAAATATTCTGATTTCATTAATATATGACAAAGAAGGAATATGTCAGAGTGAGGGAGGTTATATGCAGTATTTATCCTCTAATAGTCAAGAAAAGAGGACAGCTCATGGATGAACTTGGTCGGCAAGGTGAGTCAGAACTCTTAGATAACAGCAAGTTGAGATAAAGAGGGGGCTCTCTTTCTCTTTTTCTTACATATTTTCAAGAACATAGGGGATAACTCTTCTTCTCCACCAATTTTACTGCACTTAATATATTGTTCTTTCTTCTATGTCTTGTCTGTCTGATTTAAACATCGAAGGATCCTCGTTGGAGTATCGATGACACCCTTTGATGCGTGTTAATTTTGATAGAATTTATTGCTGCGGTAGTGAAAAATCCACCATTCTCCGATGAAAGAGCTAAACAACGACCACATCATGGAGATTGAGTTAGAGGATTACCACTTGACCTAACTGAAATCAAATTTGAGAATAGATCGATGGAGAATCTCGCTAGCAAAATAGCCACGAAGCAATCATGACTACCTTAATAATCATCCTACGACAATTAAGACTAATCCCATTTGGGTTATGTTGAGTGAAGATTTAAATTTTGATGATCAATTGGAATAATATAATTTCGATAGTGTCGATACACATGGTGCATGACTAATGAATTAGAAGGAGATAAAGAAGAAAAAGAAGAAAAATAATGTGAGGAGGCAATTATGTATCTATGATTTCTTGCTTAATTGACAATGAAACTCGTTCGAAACTCTTTCTCTTTTCGAGCTATTTTCAAGTTGAAGAAGACACTCGCGGAGCTCACGAAGTGCTCGCAAAAGATTATTTCGGAATAGATGAAAAACCCTAAGAGTTGCATTGTGAATTGTGAGTTATTTATAAAAAAATATGGAATTGTCACATTAGTAACTCCTCTCAGCTGTCCTTAATCGAAGAAAGAAGTAAATCGAGTGGGTGCGAGCATGGACTATAGCTAGGGGTTGACTCGGAGATTTTTGATTATCTGCACGGACGTTCTACCACTGTACCATAGTCTAGTGGCTGAATTGTGAGCTATTCATCACTCTATGAAACTTAAAAGAAGCCTTTAATTTGTTGGTCGAGTTGGTCAAGGATATTTGTGAATTGTGCATAGCTATTTCAAGTCCAACCATTTTAAGCGATCAATCACACAATAGAAAGATGTTTGCGAAATGCTAATTCAACACGGTCTATCTCGACATGTTTTGCCCATGTCAACCGAGACAAATCACTATCTGAAGAAGTCGGAGAAATTGAGATGTATTCGTATCGATTCGACTTCGACTTCGACTTCGACTTCGACTTCGAATTCGAATTCGAATTCCATATGTGTCGATCAAAGTCAACCTTCTAGTTCTTTGTTTGTGGTACTTAAAGTTGAGCTTCAAACAATCATACAAACATCAATGCATCTCTACAGTGCCCATTTCTGACAACCTTCTTTTCTTTATTAAAGTTGAACTTTAGCCACTTCTATGATTCTGAAACTTCTGCTTAAAGGAACATCTTTTATGTTTTTTTTATTATTTATTTATTTTCTTTTTCTTTTAGAAAGGCATTATTAATCGAACATTAAATCTGTTTTTGTTATTTGTTTTGTTAATGGAAAACATTTTTTCTTTCATTAAAAAAAAACTGTCTTTTTGCCAGCCAACTCTGTTTTCATTTTATGGAGCATGAGGTACACAAGAAAGGCTGTAAAAGCATGGCGCCTTTTTTCCTTTGTCTTGGGTCAAAGTGTAGGGTTTTTCAAATCCAACCCCCTATTTTCAAAAATATCGAAATTCGAACCCTCCTTCGCGCGAAGAAAGCGGGAAACTAAACCGAACCGAACTGATCGAAATGAGATTTTTTTGCTTTGGTTTTGAAGCACTCATGTTTGAAAGTGTGAGTTTATACTTTTAAACTCATCTCGATTGATCTTTTGTGATTGAGTCTCTCTTCAACACGTCAAACTCCTCTCCTTTTTTCACCTTATGAAAGTGGAGTAGTCGATGAATGTCGTTATGGATCACCATCTACAAAGGAGGAGAACGTTAGAGGAGAAAATTTAAGAAAGAAAAATTATCTCTGTATACCAAGAACTTTATATGAACAGGCTTATCTCTATGGATTTTATATAGTAGCATGATACTACCTCACTGATCGGGCTTATCCATTTATCATATAGAATCACCACTTGTTCTAATATGCTCTCTTTTTTTGTTATACGTTAAGGAGATTAGAATATTTCAAATAGATTATCGTGTATGCAATATGCATTAAGTGTTTGGGAAAATTAAAATGGGACATCAGATGGATTGTTCTCCAGAGTGCTTGAATGAGAATAGACGAAATGAGTGCTTGAAAAAACAAATGGTACTCAAGAAGATTGATAACGTTCTAGGAACATTGGGAATGCTCGGGAGAATCGATAGTATTCGGAAGAACAGATAATGCTTGGAGAAAATCGATAGTATTCACGAGAACCAATAGCGTTTGAAAAAATTAATAGTACTAAAAAAATCAATAGTACAAGAAAAAATAGGCAACGTTTGATTTGAATATTTTTCATTTTTATTTTCTGAGAAACGAAAAAATATTGTTTGGTCGACAATTTCTATGTTCGTTTTAAAAAAAAAAAAGATCTCATTTGCTTGAAAAATAAAAAATGTCTAAAAGTCGTTTTCTAAGAAATAGAAAAATACGATAAAAATAAAAAATCAGAATGAAACCAAACGCCACCTTAAAAGTCATTTTGAATTAAAAAAAAAAAAACTTAAACATCCAATCTACACATTGCAAAGCACAAATGATATGTTTAAAATCATGGAGATGTTTTGTTGAATGTCCTACACAAATACTTCTCAAATCATCGATATGACCAACTTAATTATCTGTATGATTGATGCAAAAAGATGATTCATATCTCCTCAATGTCCCTCGTCTGTCGATTCTACAGTCAATACGAAGAAGATAAATCATGAAAAATATATTGTCTAATCTAAAACTAATGTGACAGAAGGGCATATACTCCGAAAGACTTGCAACCCCAAAAATTGATCTTTATTTATTAGAACAATTCTATTGTCGTGCTAGCCACAAGACCTCGATACTCCTATCTACTAAACCGCCATGATAAACAAGAATTCATCGAATTCCTCCAAAATTCTTCATCTTTACTCATCGATGGATCGACCAAGGACCATTTATAGACTCTTTTTTTTTATATTTTTTTTTGTCATAACTTTAATTTTTATTTCTTTCTCAGTGCACTCCAAGAACAAGAAGACACTTTGGGGACATCATCTTCACCTTTTAGACACTCACCCTCCTCCCTTTTTCCTTCCTCAAGGACATTTACGAGTCCTCTCATGGCAGACCACTCTGTTTCCATTCATTGATTGCTCTGTTCTGCTCTCTGTTTTTTTTTTTTGTTTTTTGTTTTTGAAAAAAAAAACAAAACTAAAAACATGTTTTAAAAAAAAAACATTGTCTCTGACTTCGCATAGAAATTAGTTTTTTTTATTATAATTATATTTGTTTTACTAAAAAAAAAAAGTCTAGTGACTAAAAGATCATGAATTTAAATCTTAAAAATAATCTCTGGTAAAAAAATAAGATAAAATTATGTACAATAGATTCTTTTTCGGAATTCCACGTGGTGAGAGCTCGTGCACCAAATTACTTTTATTTATTATATTATAAATAAAGAGTAGTTTTTGAATATTCGAGGTGAAAAAGAGCAAATGGACTCGAGTTCGAGATGTGTTCGGTATGGTAGCTAGACTCGACCTAGTCCAAGAGGTTTGTTCATGCTTGTCGCCGCTTGACTCATTCCAAGGTTCGTGCCTAATCGCTTGGTGGACTATATTATGATAGATTTACTTACTAACTATGTAAGATGCAAACGAAAAAATGTATACGATGCATACATGTACATTGAACGTCTAAAGATTACATTGGTAAGTACAACTGGATGACTCTTAGGCTACGATTGATATAACATAATATAATTAAGTTTGTAATGTAATGTAATGTAATTTTGATTATATTATCATGTTTTGTTAAAAAATTATATATAATCTTTGATTATAAGAGTGATTATATTCCTTTGTTTGATGTTCATTACAAAGATGACGAAGGTGGCCGGTGATGAGGGATGGTCGGAGACGGTGGCGGCGACGATGGCGGTTGTTGGGCGGCCAACAATGGTGGGCGATGATCGTCGACAGACATCGACGTCGATCGGCAGCGGCCGATGGTGACCGATGGCGGTCACTAGCGTCACCCGGCGACTGTGGTCGCTGGAGCTGATCTGCGATGGTCGCTGACGTCGATCGGAGTCAACCAATGATGGTCGCCGATGGTGGTCGCCTGCGATGGCCGACGGTGGTCATCGACGTCGACCGGCGGTGGTCGCCAATGCCGACTGATAGTGGTCATCGGAGGCAACCGACGGTGGTCGTCGACGCTAACTGATGGCCGACGGTAGTCACTGGCGGCAATTGGTGGTGGTCGCCGACAGTGGTCATCGGTGGTGGTGTCGGCGCGATCGGCCGGTGGTCATCGGCAGCGATGGCGAAGCGGCGCCGATGATGGCGATCAGCGGCGATGATGCCCGATCGGTGGCGTGATGTGATCGACGTCGATTACTAAATGTCAAACGCTTTTCAGATTATGACTTAGAATATAATCGGATTACATATGTTTTATCTTGTAATCTAAATTACAAAATTTTAATGTATTTTGTAATCCAGATTACATTACATTACAATTTTAAAATGGTAACAAATAAAATAATTAATTTTGTAATGTAATCTGAATTACATTACAAGTAGATTACAACGTACCAAACCTAGTTTTAAGTAGGTAGGAGTTAATTCCTTGAAATTTTACCGTCCTAAGTTATCAACCATCCTCTCTTTTGTACTTACCATATGAGATTCTGATTTATCTCTTCTACCACTGATAGAAACAATCAGAGGGGACCACTAATGTAGGGTTCCGTAAATTTTTTTTTGCCTAAAGATTACCTTGTCGAATAGTATGTTGGAATTACGAATCTAAAATATGCATTCATAAAATTTGATAGAATACAAAATGAATTCACGAGATAAATCTAGTTTTATCAATTTTACGACGAACGAATAATATAAATGATGGTAGAAAATTTAAATAGAAATTCGAAAGCTACGTGAAGAAGCAATGGTTGAATCTTCTATAGGGATGCCGGGATGATGACATCGTAAATTTTCCTTGCTAACGTTTTATGTATATAAATCGAGTCGGATTCGTTATCAATTTATCATCGATAACGAATTCGAATTAACGAATTCTCTATGTAATATCACACATCTAATAATACAAATCTATAAAATCTTAAATTAGATTATTTTATCAGTACAACTGAATGTATTATGAAAATAATAAGTAAGTCTATTAAATTGAAAAATTAAATCTCCCGGATTTGTAGTTGATTTAACGATTAACATCCTGGCCTACAACAATTAATCGATTTACCAAACCCTAATTATTGTTAAGAACTGTCCCCATTTAGTGTGGTCCTTTGTGGTCCTCATATAATCAAATAAAATCAATTAATATGTTTTTAGAAAAAAAAAATAATTAAAAGTTTAAAATTGGAAACACATGAAATAATAATGTGTAAGGATAACTCCAATCCCAATTGATTAAAGTGGAGTAGATGCTGTTAGAATGGATAATGATTAATTTTCGATGTAGAGTCTAAAATTTTCATCCAGATTTAAAAGTCTTTTGTCGTTTCTAGTCAACGGATTAATAGCGGAGTCACTAATTTCATTCCATCCGGGCTAAAATTTAAGAAAAGATTAATGAACAGAGCCCTTGTCAAATTGACCTTGGGCTAATGAGAAGAATCAAAACATTTTATCTGGTCAAATAATATAAAAAAAAAATTCCCGGGGCTACAACCCGAGTAAAAACATACATGGCTCTGCCTTTGCAACGGATCAAGAGATATAACCTTAGTGATTTATCTCTTTTTATCATTACCGAGGGATCGACGATGAGAGACATCATTTTTGGTCAACAGATCAAGAGATATAATCCCGTGATTTCTCTCTCTTCAATATCACTGAGAGACTAACAATGAAGAATATTAGAAACGAATGTAATTATCTTTTACTAAAAAAAGGATAACTCTAAATATATTGAATGTAATTGAAAATGGACGAGTTGGAAAGTGTCCATAATTTTTTTTTCGTGTGGCCATTTTTATTGAAAGTTTTTAATATTACTAAGAACGATACCAACACTATATTTATTAAATTAATTTGAATTTTAATATAATTTATTAATATTATAGTTTAATTTGATGATGTAAAAAAATGACAATAATAAATATTCATTTTAATCCTTTTTGTTTTTCCAATTTACCAAATTTCTGGCCGCGAACGCGAGGGATTCCGGATTCGTAATTTACGAGCTCGGACGTTAGCTAACGGTCACCGCGCGGTTCCAGACCACCTAAACCTGCGCGGCCCCACGCTCAGCAACCGGCAGGGCGCACGCTATCCTGCGCCGCCATGGCAAGCCATTTGCGGGCCGACCGCGGCGGTCCGCTGCGTCGCGGTGAGACTAAGCGCCCGCCAATAAAAATGCGTCCACGGTCGTTTCCAGCTCGACGAAGCATCGCGTCGCAACTCGCACGCGACGGTAGAAGACGAGCGCAACTGCGCGACGCGCTTCTTCTTCTTCTTCTTCTTCTTGTACTTCTCGATTTCAATCATGGCGTTCGATTCTGGCTACTGCGGAAGCCCTTTTGGTGTCTTCTTCCCGGCGCACGGGGAAGAATTGGTTCGAGGCGTTCTTTAATGGCGCTCGCTGCCTCGCACTGGCCTTGTGATATCTGCTTTCGGAGGGGAGTGGCGTTGGCTTCTCGCATCGGCAGCCTTTCCTGCACCGCTTTTGGTGGGTTTCGGGAGGCGGAGAAGAGAACGGCGGCGATGAGCAATAGCAGAGTCCGGACGACGTCGCAGCCCGTCAAAGTCCCTGCGAGGCGAATTAAAGTGGGTTGGCCGGCTCCTGTTGATCTCGCGTCGTCGTTTCCGTCTGAAATTTGACTGATTTGGGGGCGAATCGATCCGTCCCCATCCACATGTGCTCCGGATTCCGATTTCTAGGCGGGATTTTTGAATTTTTTTTTCTCTATAATTCGTCGATAATTTCATCTTCCAAACCAAAATCGGAGATTAGATCAGCTTTCCGAATGGGCTTTCCCCCTTTTTCTTCTTTGGAAATCGTCTCGGATGTGAATTTGAGATGGATATCTTTGATTCTTCTGAAATCGTAGCTGTTTCTTTGTTTCGATCGAGTCTAAGCCAGTGGAATCCATCAGAAGCATTCTCATTGTCTTGCTCAAATCTGGTTCTTTCTTGATCTTCTCCTAACGATCTTCTTTTCCTTTGCCAAGGAAACGAACAAGGAGAAGAAACTCGAGATGCAGGCGAACAAATCGATCGGCACAAAAGCAGGAGGATTCCACGGACGCCATTCCAGAAACGACAAAAAGATCGCCTTGGAACAAGATGTAAAAAAAGTTCTTAATCTACCAGCCTTGCGATCGATCGATCTCATCACATGATCGCATTTGCAGGTCGATAAGCTAAAGAAGAAGCTCAGACAGGAAGAGAACGTTCACAGAGCTTTGGAAAGAGCTTTCACCAGACCCTTGGGCTCTCTTCCTCGACTCCCTCCATATCTCCCTTCTCAAGTAACTTCAATTCTACTCGTTACCTTCTACTTGCTCTACAACAATGATGATTGTTCTACTTTGCCTGTGTCCTTAGACATTAGAGCTTCTGGCTGAAGTAGCTGTGTTGGAAGAAGAAGTGGTTCGACTCGAAGAACAGGTAGTCAATTTTCGGCAAGGACTTTATCAGGAAGCCATCTACATCTCCATCTCCAAGAAGATCAAAGGGAATGCATCTGATGGAAGCTTCGATGGACAACTCAAACAATGTGCCATGTTGGGGAATCATCATGAACTTTTAGTCTCAGCAAAAACTACTCATTCCAGACGATATTCTTTGGACTCTGAACAATTCGAGTCGCTTCGAATCAAGAGGATACCCAAGAAACTGAGTTCTTCTTTGGACTTCTCTGAGAATCAACAAGGGAACACTAAACGATCGCAAATTGGAACATCAGAGGACAAACATCCTAATGCAAGGGTAAATTTCTTTGTCTGATGCTACTTCTAGTGTATATGCTAATTGTACTTCAGTTGTTAGTCCAGCCAGAATGTGTGGTGATGGATAAAAAGGGTGCCTCAAATGAAGTGTTGTTGGACAAATCTAGCGTAGCAAACAAATTATCTGAGGATATCTTGAAGTGCCAGATGAACATTTTCTTGCGAATTGTCTCTTCGAAGAGTCCAGACGAGATGGAAACATCTTCTTCGAGTTCGGGTTCGTATGAGAATTCCGCCGAGACAGTGGACTCCCGAGATCCTTATGGCGTGTGTGCTCGGTTTGGTAAGCGAGACATTGGTCTGTATGAGCATTTTCGATCGATCGAACTGAGCTCAAACCATCAAAAGCTTGTTTCGGCATCGACAACATTCAAGCACAGGCTAAAGTGAGTATCAGATGTTTCGACTGTTTAATTGTTACTAGATATGTAAGAACTTTTCTGTTTCACATCAGGCCTTTATTCAGAAAGCTTGAATCAGTCGACTTATCGAAACTTACACACTGGCAGAAGCTTGCTTTCTGGATCAACATATATAATTCATGCATGATGAATGTAAGTTGAATGTTTCTGATCAGTAATCTGACAATGTTGCTGGCTTAATGTGCCTCGATCACATGAAGTTTGTCGACTAAATTGCGTCTTTCTCTTCTTGGCTAGCAAACAATTTCTGTTCTTTTCTTGACATTCTATGACTAGAATCATGCTTACTGAATTATTTATAGGCATTTCTGGAACAAGGAATACCTACAAGCCCTGAGATGGTCGTTGCATTGATGACAAAAGTATGATCTTTAACTTCCTTTCTTCACTTTTTTTTCCCTTGTCAAATACAGAGATGTTTAAATTCTTTAGGTTTACTATTTTCATTTCAGGCAGTGATAAATGTGGGAGGCCATTTGCTTAGTGCAATGACAATAGAACATTTCATATTGAGGTTGCCTTATCACATAAAAGATGTATGTCTTTGTATGATTTAACTTTGAGGATTTCGATCGCCGATCGACCGATAAACCACTCACTCATTTATGTAGGCGAAGGTCTCGACGAAAGGACCCAAAAATGAGACCACGATAATACGAGGTGTCTTTGGATTGGAGTGGCCAGAACCTCTAGTTACATTTGCTCTGTCGTGCGGAAGTTGGTCCTCGCCTGCTGTAAGTTTGCTGAACTACTTGGTTGTACTATTATCGCTCGCTTGCTCGCTTGCTCGCCTGCCCATGGCTAAAAATCTTGGTTATTTAGGTGAGAGTGTACACAGCTGCTCGAGTTGAAAAGGAGTTAGAAATAGCGAAAAGGGATTATTTGCAAGCAGCAGTTGGCATATCCAGACCAAATAAGTTTGCAATTCCTAAGCTGCTTCATTGGTACCTGTCTGATTTCGCCAAGGATCTCGAGTCATTAGTGGACTGGATATGTTTACAACTACCAGGGCAGTTGAGGGCTGAAGCAGTCGAATGCTTCGAGACGAACCGAGTAAGTGTCAGTCGACAGGCAATACAGATTCTGCCTTATGAATTCAGATTCAGGTACCTTTTGGCCCCATAGCTACAAAGTGGTCCATCAAATTGCCTGGACTCTCCGTATGTACACATCATTGTAAGAAAGAAAAACCACAAATGAAGTGTTTACTTTTTTCCGCTGCTATCGTTACCTTGTCGTCGACTTTCCTTCGTTCATTTTGTATCGAAAGTATATAACAAGAAAGTTGCTGTTCCATCGACTGCTTAAATGCTGAAAAAACAGAACTCTTCCTGAGAACTTGGAAGATGAAACTAGACTGCTGCATCACTAGTGTATCTTTAAATAGATATTAAAGATGGAATCGCTTGAAAATTCTAAATATTTTATGAAAATTCTAAATAGATTTTTAGAGTTAGAGATCCATATTCAACTCAAGATCTAAATACATTATAAGTTTTTATCCACAAATATCTGAAACCAAATAATCCAAACTTTTGACAAAAATGTGACATTAAACTTGACTAACCTTGAGCAACAATTGATATAATCATCCGGCGATAATGATATTTGGGAATTCATTTCTGGTACTCCTGCATCTTTAATGACTAGGTAAATGAAGTTATTTGAGGACCATGTTTGGATCTTCTTCATCAGAGTCAAATTCCACCTGTTAAAAACAATGTCTATCAGCTCATCCAAGTAGGTAGAAATTGTTATTTTAAAAGTTCTGGATATAAGAAAAAACAAACTTTAAAGGAAAAACGGCAGTTAGACTGCTATGTTATATGATGCTGAATGTTAGACTACGACTCGAGCACATGAACAAAAAATGAGAGTTGCAGAGATGATGATGTTAAGATGGATTGTAAGGACATAATCGGAGTTGCATGTATCGAGGAAAAATTCTGAGAGACTTTTAAGGTGGAATGGACAAATATGCACATTAAACGAGGACGATCGAAAAAGACTTGATTAACAACAATAAAATAAGATAAAATTTATTTAAATATAGATAATAATATAGTAGGAGATAGAGTTCAATGACATAAAAGGATCTATATAGTCGACCCCACCTAGTGGGACAAGACTTGATTGTTGTTATTGTTGTTAAAACTTGTAGGTCATCATATTATCATCATAAACTCGTTTTTGTCCCAACTATTCATAGTCGGCTACAAATATTATCACTTCATTAAACTCTATATAAAATATATTTTTAGAAATATTTAAATTATCTAATTTAATTTTTATTACATCAACTGATTTTTTTCTCTCTCCTTTTTATCCCTCACACTTTTCAATCTAAAAGAATTTCCAAGTATTCAGTATATTTTCACTTATTCTTACTGGTAACTCCACGAATATACATATATTAGCATTCTCATCTCTATTGCATTAATCTTCTCTTCATTTTCATTGTCCATAATTTATTCTATTAATTATATCTTTAATCAATATCTCCATTCTATTGACTAATGAATCCAAAATAAATTCAACTCTTACTGAAATCTCATGTACATCCATTTTAACTATTCGTTCAATTCTTTTATATTTCATAAATATTTGTTCTATTCATCACAAAATTGTTAGTTTATAAAGTTTTCCTTTCTGATCATGGCTAAGCAGCTTCATCTATCAAGCAGGAGAATCCACAAGCAACAAAGAAGCATACAGAGTTATAATTAAACCAGATTTTTGAGACAGGAGGGAACTCACATTTTCATCTCTGTACCATTTTCCACGACAATCCCGCTTCCAACCAGCAGCAGTAAACTTCAGTTCTTTCTCCCGATGCTCACGTAGTTCTGAATTCCAATCAGCAAGTATCTTATTCGTCGTTCCAGTAAGCAAGTTTTGTTCATCGCGGGCATTAGACTCACAAGGATTATTTCTGTTCGGCACACTAATGCAATCACTAGCGCAAGGATAGTTTGAAGTGCCAACAGAAGATAATGTTGTTATATTAGAACAATGCCCGGAATTTGCAGCATTTGGATTGTCCACTTTTTTGCATTGAGATTCTGAAATCGCCTTCATTGTCTTCTGGATCAGTGGCTTGTTAGGGAGCATTACATTTTTGGTTTGCTGTCTTGAACTACCAGAATTTGACAGGCCAGTAGAATCAGCCGATAGAGCTATTCTCTTCTTTAATTCATCCCGTTTAGATAATTCACTTTCCCTTGCCTTTAATTCTGCAGCAATGTGCCGAGATCCCTTATTATGCATCTGTTACACCATCCAAGTCATTTATGAGGAAGAGTCAAAACAGAATAAGACAATCATGCCACTAAAATTAAGCACAACAAACAAAGGCATCATCATCATCATAATTAAGCCGTATTTGTTCTGATATGGAGAAAATATACCCCAGCCACGTGGCAAGGTCAAGTCAACAATTAAGCTGAGGTAGAAGCCAAATTCGAATCCAGTCTAGCTAAACTCAAGCTCATCCAAGTCACGACCGAGTTCACTACGACAAAAGACACAATCTCCGCTTTCTCTCAAAAAGGCACAATCTCCGAATTTATTTCCTTGAAGACACAATCTCCGATTTTATCTTCAGGAAGACATGATCTCTGATTTTATCTCTAGGAAGACAATCTCCGATTTTATCACCATGGAGACATGATCTCCGATTTTATCTCCATGAAGATACGATCTTCAATTTTATCTCTATGAAGACATGATATCCGATTTTATCTCTATAACGGTACGCCCTTCTCTCTATAAAAGGGTACAGAGAAGAAGGATAGGGAGGAAGGAATCTTCTAAAAAAACTCTATTTTCTTTACTTTCTTTATTCTCTTTCTGACTTGAGCATCGAAGGGGATTTGTCGAGGTACACCTCAACTCCCTTTTAACTTGTTTTCAAGTCCTCCAGGTCTGAACGGTTGATAGCTCGGAGTCTAATATTTGGAAAATTTCAATCTCCCAAGACACATTGACGATCGATCTCCTAAAGTCATGTACACACCCAACCTCCCGAAGCACAAGTCGCACCTAACCTCCCGAAGTAACGTATATACCCGAACTGCAAGAGCCCTACAGAAGGAAGTCGATCCCATCAGATCAACACATTGAAGACCGATCCAATCTCTATCTAGTCGGTCGAAAATACTCGACCGTGTATCCCTGCTAAGTCATTCCATCCCTTTATCTCAGACCGGATTATATTCCAACTATTTAGGGTTGATTAAAGTTCCTTGGTCAGAGTAGCTAAGGAGTGCAGGAACATGGCTATTGGTTTAGTAAGGATAAAGGGATTTGATCCAGGAGACACTAAAATCACTTTCAGTGATGAAGAATAAAAACATAAACCACATCTTTGAGCATTACCAATAAGAAAAGCACTGTTTCTCTTGTTTCAAATCAAGCTTACCAGAACAGCAATTAAGATTGAATTTTGAACAGCACATTAACCAGCAGGATAATACTTGCAATTCCTTTTGTTTCAGTCTTTAATTGCCAAAATCATATGAAAAAAGTTTAACTTCTTCTTCTAACAACCAACTCCATCCCAATAAATCAATCGATAAAGCATCAGATTTCCTTTGGCCAGCCAAAAACAAAATTGTGGTATCGGAGTTGTGTTAGGGTAGGTGAAAAGGGGGATTTTGGAGAAACTTACAGACAGCATGAGAGGGGTATCGAGGATGGGATTGTGAGGGCAGACGAGGCAGACGAATTTGCCGCTGGAGAGCTTCTTGAAAGGAGGAGATGATGCAGCATCACCGGACGAGGACGAAGAGGAGAGCATGAGATCGTCTACTTTTCTCTTCCGGTGATGCGCCTCCCTCGCCCAACTATCCCCTCCAAACGTGCTCATCCTCGGAGACTGCTGCCGCTGCGATGATTGCCCAAGAACAACAAGAAACCGAATCCAACAGCTCAAAACCGCCCTCTATCGCGGATCAAAACGAATCCAAAGATTTGCAATTCGACGAACGGTGGAACGACAACAAGATCGCGATATTCCTTCCAATTTCCTTGGCTTCCCATGGCAGATCGACCGAACGAAGAGCTGGCGGCGGTGGATTCGCGATTAATCCTGAAAGATCTGAACCGAATTTAAATATTAAAATAATTTAAATCAAAATAAAAATTAATTAATTTTTTGAATTATTAGATGGGCGTGATGGGCCTGACATGTTATTGGGCCGAGACATGCACGTGGGCCTGATGATGGGATCCGATGACTGACACGTATAAGCGGAAAAAATGGTGTTGCGTGTTTGAGCGTCGACAGCTGATTGAACAGGCAGTGGGATACATGCCATTTCGGGAATCCGTCCGCCATCTGCGTCTGCAGTGCAGGGAGAGAGTGAGAGAGAGAGAGAGAGAGAGAGAGGGAGAGCGCGCTCCTGTCTCCGTTCTCCAAAGCCGCCTGAGAGTGAGAGATAGAGAGAGAGCCCAAAGTGTGGACGACGACTACGACGAAGTCCTCCGGTGTCGGATTGACGGTATTTCTGTTCATCATCATCACTCTCCGTGTATTCTTCTTGATGTTGTTTGTTGCTACTGTTATTTTTTTGCTTTGTTCTCTCTCTCTCTCTTTTTTTTTTTTTTGGCTTGTGATCGTTTCTACTAGCACTTGGATGGAAGGTTAGAAGGGAGGGAGATATAAATCTTTTGTATCGTTTCTCCTTCTTCCCCTCGTATCTCACAAGGGAAGTCATTAAAGGAACACGAAGAGATTAAGGTTCAGTTTTAGATTTCAGCTCCTAGCGCTAACTTGATATTCTAATCCTCTAACTGATGTAAATATGGATGCTGAAAACCGATCTCCAAGGATTATGGCAAGTGGAAATTCATGAGTCTTTTAGAAAATCATTGGTTAATCTTCATGCCTTTGTTCACTGTCAGACTATTTTCCATATCACATGACGATCAAAAAATGTCTTTGCACTAACATTTTATCTGGTTTTCCCCTAAACTCTATTGAACTGACGCCTAGTTGGATGGTTTGTTTAATAAACATAATGTACTTTGTCTTGTGAAGTTAGGATCTAAGTCTGTCAATCCATTAGTATCACACATGATTCTGCATTGAGTACTCCTCTATCATCTGTCTCTTGGTCCTGAAAAGGTGACTTGCAAATTCTTAAGGCCTGTTTATTTCATAAAGTTCTCTTGAATTCAACATTACCGACATTTTGTCCTTTAATAATCTTCCATGCATGAAGTTCCTCAGGGTTCAGGTTTTTGTTTATGCAAAATAGTCTGTTGTTAGCTATTTGTGTCAAATCTTTTATCGCTTTGGTTAAAATCTAAAGAAAGGATAGCATCTTGAATTGCACTTAAGTTCCTCCTTCCCTACTTGGGTGAAGGTATGATGAGAGGGAAAGCTTTTAAAAGTACTGAAAATTGTATGAGCAATGGTCTGGTAGCCTTTGGGGATCATCAAATTCAGCAAGAATTTGCTCCAGGGAATATTGCATGGACAAAAATCAAGAACCACATATGGTGGCCTGCTCAGGTATTTTTGCATATCAGGATTTAATATGAAATGATATTTTATTTTGAATGACTGCCGAAACCTGTAAGATTTGTTTCCTTATATGAATTACATATGTTGCTCCTTCTGTGTTCTTAAACTTGATAAATCTGTAACTTTGGTTAATTGTTACTTTTTCTCTAAAGCCGCTGGGCTGAATAAAGTTTTGACTTCTCATAGTCCAGGTATTGCTTAATTCATTGTTGGGTAAATTATAGGTTAGTTACCAATGAGAACCAAGAAGCAATCCAATATTGCTTACCTTTGTGTTTTTTCTCTTGCGTAAGTGCGCACATGTGTGTTCTTTCACTTAGCTTGAGTGTGGTTTCCACATTACTAGCCCTTGTTACAGAAACATGTAATGTCTTTCCATTCAACATCTCACAGCACCTATCTTGCCATCATATCTCTGAAAATATTGCAATCAGTCATGTAGTAGTTTAAGATCAATTTTCCCGTTTTAGGTTCAATTATGAAGTGGTAATGGCAGGACAAAATGCACACAATAGAAACAGAATAGCAATATAATGCCGGAAAAAACAGAAATAGGAAATGTTGAATTGGTAACTTGTAAGATAACCTTTTGCCATGAGATTTCTAAATGGTAACCTGTTGCATGCCTCTGAGGTTTACTCCTTGAAGAAATTTCTAAGAAGTTAGATCTTCTTGGTTGATTATTGTTTCCTAAGTATATGATTGCAGCTTGATAGATTTTAAGCATTGGCATGATTCTTTTTGTCATTGCACTTCTACTTTAAAGGTTGTTGATGAGAAAAGTGTTGGTTCCAGACCCAAAAAGAAATCAAAGGATGAAATCCTTGTTCGCTTATATGGAAGTTATGAATAGTGAGTTTCTGGTTCTTTCTTGCTATCTCATTGATTTTCATGTGCCATTGATTATTTATTCATTTGCGCAGTTTGTATGTGGACCCTTGGAAATGCAATATGGTGTTCGACAAAGTGAGTTTAACAATGGCATTTGGCTTTTTTCTTCTTGTGCTGATTGATTGCTTAGTTAGCATATTTACTGAAAAAAAAATGAACTTTGTCTTGTGAATGACTTCCAGATTGTCAAGCAAGATAATGCTTCTCCCGAGGAAGTGTTCAGAAGATCATTGGATATGGTAGAGGTCATTTGTACATCCTTAATTTCTCAATAATCTTTGAAAGAGATGAATTCATTATTCTTTTCTGATGTGACAGGAACTTTCTCAAATATCATCAAGGGGCAAAACTAAGAAAACAGGTCATCATTTTAGAGGTTAATCAAAATTTTGACCTTGTCTTGTTTAAGTTAGGACGATAAACATTACATTTTCTGTTTTCCTGTAAACTTGTCCTATTAGGATAGATATTTAGATGACAATATCCTCTTCTTGCAAAGGTGCACCTAATCTACAAGTCATCTTTCAGATTTTAGGTAGTAGTTAAGTAGTTTACGTTAATCCAGATTTTATCTCCTGATGTGTTGTATTTATAGATGTATATAATCACATTCCTGCAAGTATCGAATAAATTTTACTTTTCGATACTATGTAGGATTTTCTTGCTCAGTTATAGACGACTCAAATGTTTTTCCAATTCATGATCAGTGAGGAGGTTTCTTGATGCTAGAGATGACTCAAACTTTTCTCCTATTCACTGTGGCAAAAAGGTAAAACCGTCATTCTGGTGGCCCCTACCAGTCGGTCCTACATCCATTATAAAAGCGGTAAATTACGGAGGGGCCCAATCGAATGCTAGCGGGGTGGGAGGGCAAGTGTCTCCAAAAGACTTTGTAGTCTCCAAGGATTGACCCATGCTTATTGTGGCAAGTCTACCACCGCGCTAACCACTCAACCCTCCCATGGGGGCAACTTTTCTCGTATTCATGATCAGCGATGAGGTTTCTTGATGCTAACATCTCTAGCAATGAAATCCTAGATCATTATCAATATTGTCTCTTCCAACCATTTGGGGTCAACTACATAAATTATTTTCTTCCATTGAGCTCAACGCAATGCAAGACTATATCACTAGTGATATTTAGATTAATTAAATCTTTTTTTTATTGTATTGAGTAATAATGTTTTCTTTGGTGTGCATTGTGTGGTATTATTGTAGTGTTTTATCTCATATTTCTATTCTAGTAATCGGTGTTATAGTGGGTGTTATCCTCATGCTTCTCTTTCTATTTCTTTTCCACATTTCATATTAACCTACAAAATATATTGACTTAGCCGTATTCACTCTTCAATACAAAAGCCTACAAGAGACACTCATATCATTTTAACGAGAAATAGCAGTAGAGAACTTTTCTTGAATCATCTTAAGGATTTAGTTTGTAGACAACTAAACGACTTAGTTTTCTCGTAGAAGCAAAATAGGCCTATGTGGTTCTCTCGAACCCTATCTGAGTCATTGATCTAGTTATCACTCGGTTAAGATCAGTACGACTTGTATCAGTATTTGTCATCCTTTCTATATTTGATTTTTTTTTTTTTTAGATATTGAGTGTGTTGAAGGATATTATAAAACTCGTAGTTATGAATGCACTACTTTTGTCTATTTTTGAATACATGCTTCGCAAAACACCAGCCAGAGGCAGCTCAAAGCTAGAACATATCAGCAAGACTGAAACTGACGGTGCTTCTGGAGCCAAAAGCATAAAATTACATTCTTTAAGGCGTTCAATGCGGAATGCCAGTAAGGAAGGTGTAATAGAAAGGAAAAAGGCAGAACATTCAGAGTCCCTAAACTTAGGAACTTGTCAGTATGGAGATGTCATTGTGATAGATGACATGGAAACAAGCCCTGATGATGTCGAGGGCATGAAGCATCTTGATTCTGAGCAATTGCGGCAGGTGGACTGGGAACAAATGCAGCGAAAATTTCTCCATGAAGCTTCAACAGGAAAACAAGTCAAAAATGGTGTTTCAGGAGACAAAGTTACTAAACCGAAAATTGTGAGAAAATACACTCTCAGAAAAAGGAATCACAACGAAATTAAGGAAGAGAAACATGAGCTGCAACAACTCCATTTGAAAGAAAAAGGAGTGAGTAGGAATCTCTTTCATAAAAGGACTAAGCAAAGTGGACCTCAAGAACAGAGTTTACAAGAGGATGGGAAAGAAGTGCATCAAAATGAAGTGATGAAGCATGATAAACCTGGAGAGCAAGATGCAAGGAAGAGGATAGAATCCGGCGCTACTGGAGGCAAAACCACAAAGCGAAATGGTTTACGAAAACAAAAGCATGAAGATGTTAAAGACCCAAAATTGGAGAGCCCTATATATGTGGGGAAGCAAAATGGTTTACAAAAACAAAAGCATGAAGATGTTAAAGACCCAAAACTGGAGACCCTCACATCTGTGAGTATATTTTTTAGCAAATACCCAATATGGTCACAATTTGAAGTCTTCCTTCCATTCATAGTACCAAAATATTCTTCACCATCAAGCTATTTGTTTGGTGACTATCTTTTTTGTCAAAATTGTGCCAAAATTTACCTAGATAATTACTAATACACTTGATATAAGGACAGATTGTCAAAAGTATGAAATTGATAATTTTAAATCTAAACAATTTGATGAACAGTATTTTGTATCAAAATCGTGCTAAAATTAATCCAGACAATAATAATACAGAGGAGTGTGAAATTTTTGCACAAATTTGATATAAAATAGCATTCTTCAAGTGGTTTAGTTTAATTGCCAGAAAATTATATTTATGGACGATGTATTATATATCAAAGTTGTGCCAGAATTAAACTTGATGACTAAGTTTATTAATGAATTTTGCAAAATTTCAATATAAAATACTGTTCTTCAAGTTGTTTGACTTGATTATCAGGAAAGGATATTTTATGAACAATATCTTGTATTAAATTGTCCTAAAATTAATCCAGATGATTATCACAATTTTGATATAGAATTCCATTCTTCAAATGGTTTGGAACAATGACTGGAAGGGAAACCAGAATTGAGCATGTTTCAAACAGAAGCAATGTTTTGAAAACTGGACAAGCTGGTTAAACCTGAAAAATCCAAGAACATCCAGAAGCTTTCGGAGCACTAGGCCAGCTTTCAAAATGCTAGTAATGTTTTGAAAACTGGACTGGATGATCAGTTGAACTGCAAAAATCATCCCCAGCAAGTAGGGTTGTAAATGAGTCAAGTCAAGTTAAGTCAACTCAAATCTAAAATAAATCAAGCCTTTGAAATGGATGTTCATACTTGGTTTGGTTTCTTTCTTATGAACTTGAGTTTGGTTTAAGCTTGACTTGAACTTAAAATATTATCGGGCTTTCAATTCAAGTTTGTTCTTTTATATTTTTAAACTTATTTGATTGATTATTGAGCTTGATAATATAAGTTTATTTGTTCGTTTTGAAAGTTTTTTTTTTTGTTTATTTACCATGTTACTGATATACAACAACTACCAAATTTTATCATACTAGACACGGTCGACTAATTTTACTGATTTACATTGTTCATAAATTTTGTTCACAAATATTGATTGTAAACATTAACGAGTTGAATATATGTATTCAAATTTAATTATTTAATTTAACAAGTTGTTCAAACTTATTTATTTAATTGACCTTGTTTGTATTGAATGAATATAAATAAGCTTTTATCGAGCTGAACACTAAATTTGTCCACGAATGTTTAATTTATTTACATCCCTACCGACAAGGGTTTCTGATCACCTGCCTAGTTTGGTTTTCAGAACATTAAATAGTTTCATTGATATGGCCTGTTTCCAACATTTGCCTTCTCTTTTGAACTTCATATATGGTTTTTTCCCCTCTTGATAGGGCCTGTTTCCAACATTTGCCATCTACTTTTACCATGTTCTTAAACTTCTACCCCACTTTTTAACTTCATATTTAGTTTTTTTTTCCCTCATGATATTGCAGGCAAAGTTTTCTGAATCAGAAGCAGCACTGGATATTGCCAGTTCAAGAAAAACTAAAGTGATGCAGACTCTTGGACTCATTGCTCCACTTGGATCCCCTTTCTGAGCAAATGGAAGTTTAATTTGCAGCCTGTTCTGTAGTTTTTTGATAATTTTGTTAACTAGCTTACTCTAAACTCCCCTTTTTTAGGTACACTAAGTTTGCCTTCAGATTTTGTTGGATGG
Source organism: Wurfbainia villosa (assembly GCA_025175895.1). Classification (NCBI taxonomy): domain Eukaryota; kingdom Viridiplantae; phylum Streptophyta; class Magnoliopsida; order Zingiberales; family Zingiberaceae; genus Wurfbainia; species Wurfbainia villosa. The sequence continues at coordinate 2,910,795 of CM045997.1, read as the reverse complement.
CTCATGGTAGGCAAAGTGTAGTGCCTGATGACAAGTATTTTGGTGTAAGCTTTTTGTGCTGGTTAACAATTGAAAGATACACACTGGTTTACTCGTCTCCATGGATGGTGTTCATATAATAAACTTTATCTGAGTCTGAGGTGCTTTTTCTGTAGAGTATTTTAATGTAAAGTAGAAAAAATAATTCTGTTGATATTTGAGAAATAGGAGATCAATAAGAGGATTAAAATAATTAATAGCAAAAAAACATTTAACTTTTACAATAATTCTTGGATAATTATTGTGATAGAATTTCAGAAATTGGTATCTGTTGATAGTGATAGAGCATTTAATTCGATTTTCAGATACCTACGATTTGATCATCAATCATGATGTATTTGTTGTTAGTGCAAATAAGATTTATATATTTTCACAATGATTTGATATTGTTCACTTTGAATTTAAATCCTTATGATTTTATTTTTAGATTTTATTCAAAAAGTCTCATTTCATATATCTTCATAATGGTATGCTATTGTTCACTTTAGATTCAAGTCCTTATGATTTTATTTTTGGACTTTATCCAAAAAGTCTCCTTTCATATACCTTCATAATGATATGATATTGTTCATTTTGGATTTTTGGACTTTATTCAAAAGGTTTCATTTCAATGGAGATATATTTTCATCTTATAATTATATGATTTTTTTTGTATTTTATCAATGTGAGACGTTGATTATATTTCTAATGCTCTCAACATTTGTAAGATTTTATTTTATTTTTCAAATGAAATGACAAATTAAGGATGTTGCAACTGTTGAGTTTGTCTACGTGATCATTTTCTATTGTACCTTGATAATTGATAGAAAACTTTTGTGGACAGAGTCGATAACTTGAATATACGATGTTAGTAAAAAAATAACTAATCTTTGAAGGGCAAACTCTCTTGGTCTTTAAATTTTATAATTTTGCTAAAATAGATAAATAAGAAATGAAAATTGAAATTAATAAAATTTGAAAAAATATATTTAAGATACTATGGATATATATTTAGGATGAATGTTCCAATTAGCAATTAGTATAAATATGTATATAAAATGAGAAAGAAAAAAACTAAAAAATACTTGATTAATCATGATAACATAAAATAAAATTTATTTAAATATAAATAATAATATAATAAAATATAAAATTTAATAATGAAGGAGGATCCATATAATTGAATCATAAAATTTGATTATTGTTATTATTGTACTCTTTTCTCTTGCAAAGGAAGAAAATTGCATAAGCCTCCACGAGCTAGCTTGGATGGTAAACGTATATAGATTTTGTCCAAGGAAACTAGGATTAATCTCTCGTTTTTATGGAAGTGCTAATTCTCCATACGATTTACTAACAGATTTTGGGCCAAAAGCTCTCTATGATTTATCTCTTTTACGATGGTCTAAAGGCAAACTAATAAAGACTGCTGGATTGACAGATTCTAATCTTTTGTCCAAGGGAAAAAATTGCATAGCAAAAGCATTGTTCTACTAGTTTCATAATCCAAACAAAAGGGGGGAAATAGAGGATATTGAAACTTTAACATTTCAGAAATTAATCAACAGCCATAGCTTCAGAGCCAGGACCACTGTCTTCTTCCACATTCATCTTCTGCTCTTCCATAGCTGCTTGCAACTCATCTACTGGACTCTTCTGTTCATCTTCGATTGTGTTCTGCAATTCATCAACCTGCATTGATGTCGAATTCAAAACATGAACATTCTAACTCGACCATGGAACAGAAGGCGGTAATAATGGGAACTTATATCGCTCATATGCGCCAAAGAGCAACGAGCACTATAAGTTATAACTAAATGATACCAAAAGAATCCAATTCCCGCAAACATTTGACGAATCTATATCTATCGTTATGATAAACTCGAGTAGCTAAGCAATCTACGAAACAAAACAAATAAGCGCCGCAATTATTATGAGTACCACAATGAAGACAAAGTAGTATCTAAGATTGTAACAAACACTCACCACATGGAGTAGAAGAGCAAATTGTTTCTTCCTAAGATCCAACGTCTTGGCACAGGAAAGATTTTCCATCTCCAAAGCAGCAATTTCTTTCTCAAGATCAGATATAAGTTTCTGTGTTTCAGACCTTGGGGGTTGCGAGGCGATCAGTTTCCGAATGACTTCGCACTCTTCCTTGTGCCGCCTCTCAATTTTGCTAAGATCGAGTTGTTTCTTTAGATCCTCTATATCGACCTGGGCTTGCACTATTTGCCGCTGGATTTCACTTTGTAACTCATCGAAACCTTCCTTCTCTCGGAGGTTTGCATCGACTACGGCTTTGCTTTTCAGAAGTGTTAGCTCGAATGTAACAATCTCCTGTAAGAAGACCTTGTAAGCCTTCTCCAAGTCCTCACCATTATCTCCATCTTTTTCTACTTCATGTGCCAAGGTGACAAACTTTTTCTGCAGCTTCTTCAGCGGCGGTTCGCCTCGAGTGGTTGTTGTTCGAGTTAGAAGCCTATGTTTGATTATCGCATCGTCCTCGAGCGGATGGAAAGCATAATGAGCAGCTGTCTGTTCGCCTCTTCCGGAAACCTTCCTCGCTTTTGCTGACATCTGCCTTTAAATAGGATCCTGAGCATTTTCAGCAGAGATATAAGCAAGTTAAGGAACTCTGAAACTTGAATCCTAAAATAATAATAATAAAACAATGTTGGGCTAATAATGGAGAACTCTTCAAAAATCTCATACATCATTATGGATTATGGGAAATGACATTAAATAATAGGTTGAGAATTGAGACTGCAAAATAGGCCAAAACTCCTGAACTAAATAAATGAATATCTCAAGATTTTATTGGGTCATCTGAAAAATAAAGGAATAAAAAATACAGAATGATAGAAGTTTTTTTTTCACATGAATTTTAGCATTCAACTGAGCTCCATGCAAAGATTGCAGAACAATTGTTACACTGATTTGGTTCTTAGGTGTTCTTGCTCTCTTTCTAGTTCAGGTTATATGATTTAGTTGGCAAAGTTGCAGGTCAGGAAGGAAAGTTCATGCTCTTTTTCGCCTCACACCACCACTGAAATTTCTCTCGTCTTTGCCATGCTCATGGCAATTTGTCCCTCTGAAACTTATTTTGTTCAAAGAAAATTTTCATATTTCGCCGTTATTAGCATCATTATGTAACTTCACAAGGTCGCCATACAAGCCCCCACGAGGATGGCGCGTTGGTTGGGGCAGAGCGGCACTTGCGAAATAAGCACGGATCGATTCCAAATGAAGATCTAAAATCCCTCTCTGGACTCAGATGACCCTCCTCTGCCTTGGTCAATCGCGTTAAGGCCAAAGACCCTCCGTGATTTATCTCTCTCACAATTACCGTGGGATAGACCGATGGAAGCCGCTAGATTAGCGGTTCCAACCTTTTTGTGAAATAAGGTTGCCATACAAATATAAAACAAAGTTTTCATGTTTTTATAGCTGGCCAAAGAAAAACACGAAACTCCTTTTTCTGTTTGAGAGTTCAAGGCAGCATTCAGTTTTTCCCAAGCTTGAAACTCAAATCTCAGATTCATTTTTTTAGATTAAACTAAGAAATATCTAGCGGAAGCTCCATTTCATGAACTTCCTTCTTCTCATGTATTGTAGGCACATCCATTAAAGTAGAAGGTAAGGGATAAGGGGAGACTATTTGAATATTTCTGCTAATATTGCAGTACAAAGAGTTGTTGGTGGTGGACTTACATATGATTACCATAACGCATCCGATTGTGTCGTATTGATTCGAACACGATTAAAGTGATCTAACCATTATGGTTTTAGTTAACGGATTTGTGTTATTGGATGTGGATTAATGGATTTTGAATCCATATGTATAGAACTTATTAACCCGTAACTTTAGCATTGATGGAATGTTAATAGATTTTGGGTTAGCTCTATATAAAGGGTGTGATCTCCTCAGGAGAGTAGGATGTTCGACTGACTCTTTTTCTCAATCGAGTAGAGCATACGGGGTCGACTCTCTCGACCTGTGAAAGATCAAGCCCTACGGCACTTCTTCCGACTTCAGATTCTTCTGGTGATGTTGTCTCCGGATCCAAATGTATGGTTACTCTTTTCATTTAAGTTTCCGTTGTATTTTATTTCACATACTTATTGTAGATCATTTGACAAGATCATGTGTTTGAATCGTTTTGTTTTCTTTTCTTCAATAGATATGTGGATGTGCAATCCATTGACGGATCCAAAAGATCCATCAAGAGCTCGATAGAGGAATACACACAGCTGATCCCAAATGGTTAGGGACGAAAAAATGGCATGACAATGACGAACGACGACTTCTTCTAGTGTTCATATGAATTAGATTCACTGGCAAGTAAATCTTATATTATTTTACTAAAAATCTATCTTTGACTCTCTTTTGCTTCCCCTTTCATGCAAACTTAGGCATTTCCAGACAACTTAATTAGAAATGTTCCTGTTAAAGATTGTATTTTCGCACTCGTTTATTTCAATAATTTCAAGTTAAAGGCACTATCTTTGCAACTGCTGTTCCAAATCGAGAAGGGCGCCATCCTGATCGACGAGGGAAAACTCTAACACAAAGCAATCGAACACCAAAAAACGAGTATAATTGCTGTTACGCCTACCTCAGGCGAAGCAATGTTGCTCCCTCGTCCTCGTCTACAGTTCGTCCGAAGATGAGAAGAGGCCGCCGCGCAGTGGCTTTCCGAGGTTGGCGCCGAGCAGGAAGAAGGAGAAAAAACTCCACCCCGGCGGACTGCTGCTCCCGAACACGAAAGGGGAGGAAAACGCGTCCCTTTTCGCTTCTGCTCGCGAATGGGGAAGAAGCGGCTTCTGGTTCACGGAGGCGAGGAGTAAAGGGAACGGTAGCCGGAGCTCGTGGAGGAGAGGGGAGACCTCAGAGAAGCCCTCGCGTATCGAAGAAGAAGGACGAGGAGGGAGAACGCGAGAACGGTAGGGATCGGGCGGCGGCTAAAAGCTTATAGGAAAACTTCAATTCACCCCTCGCGATTCAGATTATTTTACAAAACACCTCTAAAATTCCCATCTCAACAAAAAGTCCCCCTAATTATCACTTTTTTGTAATTCTCCCTCCAAACCACTTACACCCGTCAAATGTTGGAAACGTCAATCTAACGATTTCCACCAGCTCATCTCAGGCTCATTGTGAAGGAGGTAAATCACGGGAGAGGAGAGGTCCTTTGGACCTTGACACGATTAGCAAGGTCGTGGAGGATCGTTCTGAGCCTGAGAGAGGTTTTAGATCTCCCTTCGAGATTCGATCCATACTTCATCCATAAACTGCCGCACAACCTTACCAACGCGCTATGGGGGCAAACGTTATTACAACACGATAAAAAATTATCTATCAAATTTATTAACGAGCAAAATTTACGAACTTCTCTTTTCTTATCTCAGGATAATAGGACAGTTGTTCTTCATTGATATCGTCGAGGATTTGGATCTGCAGAAGAATAGAATACGAGCTGGAACAGTTTTATTACCATAGCCCCTCTGACATTCAACTCAGTGTTTATCGAAGAGAAAGGTAGTGAACACAGTAGGGATCAAAAAATAGAGAATAAAACAAGAGAACAACGAAGAGAGAAAATTCAAGGAAGAAGAGTCATCTCTATATACTCGAATCGAGAAAGAACCATCGCCTTCTTCTTACTTCTCCGGTACCTTATATAGTGGATTGGAATCGCCTTATCGACTAAGCATATTTAATATCCAATTATCCATATCCCTTGTAAAATTATTAGGGACAACCGTTGTAGAAAATCTTTATTTGTCATATTTCATTCCTCATTTGTCGTATGTTGAAGTGACTAGAATATAATTCGTAGATTGTCATGTGAGATATATACAGTAAGTCTTCAAGAAAATCATTAGTAGTCGAGAAGATCATAGTGTTCAGAAAAATCAATAATGATTGAAAAGGTCATAGTGCACAAGAAAATCAATAATGCTTGGGGAGGTCAATAATACTCGAGAAAATCGCAGTCTTAGGAAAGTTATTAATATTTGAAAGACCAATAATACTCAGCAAAGCTATTAAGGTTCGAGAAGATCAATAATACTCGAAAAATCATAATTTTATAGAAAATCAATAATACTCAGAAAAATCATGGAAAGATAAAAAATATTTGGCAATTTACCAAACAACGCTCATGAAGTTTGGAATTGCTCAAAAAACGCTTCATACTTTCATATTTACCAAATAGCGCACTTAATTTCCTTTTTACCCTTCAGAAATAGCGCACTTACTTTCCGAATGTAGTACTCGAAATTCAAATCCCAGCATCACTATGGTGGTCTTTGGAATTACACCTGCGATGATCTTTGAGATTCAATTCGATGTCGCGGTGGTGGTGTTGATTGCACCATCGTAGTCTTTGAATTCAAATCCCGGCCTACGATTGTGCGAAATGCAATTCGGCACCGCGATGGTCTTTGGAATTGCACCATCAGTGATCTTTGGAATTACAAATCTCGGCATCGTAGTCTTGGGATTTGTAATTCCAGCATCACAGTGGTGCAGATTTTTTTGACGGGAGGGATAAAAAGGAAATTAAATGTGTTATTTGGTAAATATGAAAGTATGAGGTACTTTTTGGACAATTCCAAACTTCATGAGCGTTGTTTGATAAATCGCCGAAAAATATTCAAAAAAGTTATGGTGCTCGAGAAGGCAAATAATACTCGAAAAAGTCATAATGCTCGAAAAAGCCGATGATACTCGAGAAGAACCAGTAGTATTCAGGAGGCTGGATGATGCTCGAGAAAATCTAGTGATATCGAGGATCCCGACTAATATAAATAAATAAATAAATAAAATCTGAAACGAATGAATAAGTTTATATTATCAAATTCATTAACCTATCACAAATTCACAATCAAATAAATTGAGCTCAAGTTAAAAATAAAATAAAATAAATCACAACAAACCATTTTAATTATTTCATTCAATTTTAAAGTCCGCTTAATTTGATTAGATTATCTTATTAAATAAATTTAAATAATAAAATTTTTGACTTAACGATTCATTTATAACCCTAACTCTAACTTCACAATAAAACATTTATCATTGACCATAAACACACGACGAGTATTAACAAGTCTCACAGAGATGATGTATTGATTGGAACAGAACGGTATTTATAAAATGAGCACGGATCGATTCCGAAGGAGAATCTAAAACCCTTCCCTAGACTTAGATGGTCCTCCTTTGCCCAGACAAATCATGTCAAAGTCAAAGGTCCCTCGCAATTTACCTTCCTCACAATGACCGTAGAATAGACCGATAGAGACTGTTAAATTGATGATTCTAACTTTTTACTAAACGATAAGTATTAACAAATTTGAAGCTAATTCAACTCTACCCAACTAAACCTAGCCTAAACTCGATAATTAACTTGGCGCCACAAGTGAAGCTTGAGGTAGCCCTCGATAAAATCCAGTCGACTTTGAGTTGGAACGATAAACCTCAGGGGCACAGTGCAAAACTATAAAAACGAAAAGATATTTACAAGAAAATACAATTCAATTTTCTACTGAGATAATATTTGACGATAAATTTCAGAAAAATTCATAGGGTGCGATCCTCTGTGCAGGAGTTTATCCGACTGATGGAGTAAGATTTTGATGTTGAATAGTCTTTCAGAAATGATGCGACAGTCGAGTCCGGGTTAGATCGTCATACTGTAAATATTTTTTTAATTCTCTAACGTATTCAGATGGTTGATAGAGATTTATAGAAATTCTAAAGCTCGGACACTCCCAATGTCAATAAAAAAAAAAAAAAAAAAAAAGAAGAAAAGAGTGGACCGGATCCGGCCCATGTCCGATCCGGTTGACCCCTTTTGACGTGTGTCTTTTGCATCCATCAAATAAACACGTGGGCAATAAATCCGGGGGCAAAAGGGGGGCGCTGACGCGGTGGCCCTTGCTCCGACCGAAGCCGGCGGTGAGAGGAAGCCGAGAGACGAATCATCGTTGGCGCCACGCTGCGTGAGTCGGAGAATGTGGTGGGAGTGGGACGAAGAATTCGGAGAGCACGAAGAAGCACAAGCGCGGCGAGGATCCCCCGTCGATTTCGATTTCTTCTCGTTGCTGTCCCAGCCAAAGGTTTGACCCCCTAATCCCCTCGCCCGCTCTTTCCTTGGTCACCGTCTCGGCGGTTTCTGGCCTGGGAACCGACTTGACTTCTCTCTCGCGGATGATTTTTGGGTGGGTTTATTTCGTTGTATGCGCAGGCTAGTTTTTTGGGGAAATATTGGATTTATTAGGTGAGCGTCGTCAAAAATTGGTCCTTTCTCACCCAAATTAATCTGGTTTTGGTGACATGCTTGGGGAGAAAAGAGAAAAAATGGTTTTTGGTTATCACCGTAAACTCGCAGTTCGGAGATTGTTTTTTGACGAGTGAATTGTGGGCTTCTCTTTGGTTTAGCTTGTCCTCATGCCTGTAATCGTAATAACGCTCTAACTGATAGTCAGACGGATTGTTTTCGAAGCTTCCGTAATAGCAATTTGAAGCACTAGTTCCTAATTGATGCCAACTTCCGTTCAACTTTATTGTGACTGAATGCGCACTTGTTTACGGTAAAATGCATTTACTTAACTTTTCTACAACTTCATATAATAATCTGCCGTAACTCATTGTGAGATGGTTCAAATTGCCCGCAGGCTTAGGTTATATGCAGGATTACAGTATACCAAGTGACTACTTTTGTTATTGATATATGATTGCTGTGTATCTGATGTTTAAAGATACTAGATTTGATGTTCTTAAGATGAATGATTCCTTTATTTTATTTTATTTTTAAATTGGTGGCTTTTCCTCACCTACAATGTGTTTTAACATGACTTCCTCTAACTGTTATCCCAAGTGGTTAGGCACCCAGATGAAATACCTCATGTCGAGGGATTGATCCTCCATTTAGGCCTGAAGAATTGTTTAACGTGTCTGATTCCTTCATATGTGTAGTTAATAATTGTTCCTGCATGCACTGGAATCTATCTTGCTCTCCTGTCTCAAGTAATTATTTCCAAACAGTTACCAGCTTTTGTATCTCTTTCCTTATCAGATTTATGGCTACATCCCCAAATGTTTGACCCAAATTGAACTCCATTTTGAATTTTGTCTAAAAGATCTTTTTTTGTCCTAGAAGTGTTGCATCTTGCAACAGATTGGGAAAATATTGGCAGAAAAAAATTAGCACAGTCATGATGAAAAGTTTCCTTCATAACAAAGGGCTTGCATACCAATGCTCAAGTCAGAAAAGTGCAGATATCTTCCATGTAAACCGTACAGGTAGTATCAAAGTATTGGAAAGCTCGAGTTGTTGGGACCTTGCACATTCTTGCTCATGCAAGTTGTGTGTACCATCCTTAGCCTAGTGTGCAAGTTGTTGACTTTAGGAATCACCAATCGCTGGCTCTGGTATGAAATTTTTAGGTGCATGAGCTTGCTATTGTGGGCCCACAAGTGTTGTGTAGATGTTTGGTCATCTGTATAATTCTTCTACCTATGATGATCCTTGGCTCGTTGGATAAAGTGAAAATTTACTGGCCTGACATCCAATACTCAGTTTTTAGGGAATTTGATATTTCCTCCTTCCTATTGTGATGTGCTCTATGCATTCGAGCTACAACTATGTTTGGCTACATCGATTATGTAGCTGCTTCTGCTGGTCCTACTCTCGATGTAGCTGCTTCTGCTGGTCCTACTCTTTAACTGCTACATTTGCTTCATCCATTATATTCACTACATAATCACATGTGCACTAGAGCCCACTGTATTCAGTTTATAACATTGCATCTGCTATGTGGCCACTATGCCATTGAGATCCCTGACATATGCTTTGGAAAAATGCGATAATCTTTCAAGTAGGTTTTGAAGTGTTTTAGTGAAATATTAGTATGATGTGTAGGCTTATATGTATTTTCCACAAGCCACTTTTCTCTGAAATTAGGATTTGTGTCTGTTGTCAATTTCTTTTATTAACATCTGTGGTGTTACTTCTTGTATAGGATTACTACAAGATACTGGAAGTTGATTACGATGCTACTGAAGAAGCAATTCGCTCCAACTTCATCCGTTTGGCATTGGTTGGTATTTTTAAATTAAATGTTTTAGATTTCTTTTGGACATTCTGTGCAGATCTGAACTACCATTAGTTAAAAGCATGATCTCTTTCAGATGAGGTCCCATTTATTATTTTCCCCATTTTTTATCTCTATTAAAATCAAAATGTAAAACCATTTTGGAAATCTAGTTAGATATCTTGCTTTCTGATTTCTGGACAAGTATGTTAACTTCTCATTATTTGAAAACATCTGGTTTAAGAAATCATGAAACCTAGACAGTGAACCTTTAAACCTTTAATTGCCTCCTCCTGTGGGCATTTGTGTCTTCAGCTTTCTTATGCTTTATGTTCGATCCAATATCTCTCCAAGTTTTACATCCTTTTTCTTCTGTTTTTTTTTTCTTCCCTTCATGTTTTATCCAAGGCCTCCCTTTTTCTTTCCTCAAGCAGAAATTGAATTTTTATTCTAATTAAAACCGTGACAAAAATAAATTAAATCAAAAAGAAAATCCTTACATACTGTCACACAACTCAATTGCAAGTTAATGTCTTAATTTTATAATTCCAGGAAATAAAATATTTACCTTTTCTTTTCTCTTCTAGAAATGGCATCCTGATAAAAAAAAGGAGGAAAGTGCTACATCAAGATTTCAAGACATTAACGAGGCTTACAAAGGTAAGTGTTGGACCACTGAAAGATGCACATGTTTTATGCTTGTTGAGACGTGAAGCTACTTGACTACTTAGCGAACTCGTATTTTCCAAATCCTTCTTGAGATTATCTAAAGTTGCCTTCTTTTTTTTATATGTCCTTTAGAATAAGTTAAACTTTCATTAAAATTTTCACTGCTATCTATGGTAGTCTGTGCTTGCTCATAAGCTATCTAAACTAACCCCAAATTTCACTGCCCTTGTTTCTAATAGAGATGGACAGGCTGCCCACATTCAATTGGATAGTCATAGATGAATTGAAAGCTAACCAATGGTCATATGTGTTCTTTTATCTGTTATGCATCTCTTTTCCATCATGTGAATCATATTTTTCTTTACATCCCTCTTCTTATTATCAACCTATATTTCTTTTATCAATAAATGGGTCATCCATCCCAACAATATATCTTGTTTGTTTGATCTGTAAAATAATTTGATGAATTGATTAATCTGTATATAAATGCACGTAACTGGCTAGCTGGTTTAAATTTTTTAATGTAGCATCACACTGATGTTGTTCCCTCCATTGCCAGTCTGTTTTATGCATTTATGCTTGACTACTGTTTTTTACCTATGAATGTGTTTGACAGTTTTAAGTGATCCTGTCAAAAGGCGAGAGTACGATGAGAAGGGAGTCCTTGTAATCCAAGACTTCAATGCCATTGTAAGCATGTCTTTCTTATGTTTAAGTGCCTATTGGATGTTGTTGAGGCATGCTTGATTACACTATAATCCCTCCCAACAGCAAAAAAGCATTTAAAAATCACCCAAAAAAAACAGCTTCCTTTTCCTTATAATAATAACTGTTCTGGTTTGCTTCGTGAGTTTATATACAAGTAAATTGATTGCTAAGGGCATGTATGCACTCGAATAGCATTCGAAGCACATTGTTATGACGAACACGGTGCCACTTTTACTTGGTCAAATTTGCTGCAGGCTTATAGTTTGTTAAAGATGGGAAACTTTGCTATATCTATTATCTGGTTTCTCCATTTGCCGTAAAACATTTAGTTTGTGCTTCCTCTATCGAGGCTGCTATAGTGATAGATTGTTTGCATCTACTATAAAGTTTGCAAGTACTAGTGTTCCAAACTGATGAGCCTTTCTCAAATCGCACAACTGTAAATTCTCTAAATTTTTGGTTCATATGGATTTGAGTTGCTCGGATTTTGCAAAAAGTTTCTACTAGTGCTTCAACATCTATACAGAGATTTGTACAATTTACATCAAAGGGTCAAACTCTTTATTTGGCTGAGAGATTTTAGCAGCTATATGAAACTATTTTTGTTTTAAAAGGAAATGATATCATATTTGCCTTGTCGGGGTAATGATACCTATCCGTATGGTCGTCAATGTAGGTTTATGTTTATCGGTTCAAATATTCTCTGGTTTGAGTTTTTTTCTTTCAAATTTTTGTGTGCATCTATCTTTTCTTGCAGTGCAGTCCCGGAAGGAGTTTCGATCACAATAATCTGTTTCTAAATGTGTGTTCTCCTTTTTGCATTACATCATTTCCTTGGATGTTTTACTATTCGACTAAATGTCGACATGGCATTGTTGTCAACGGCGAAAAAACTTACTATGTTTCATCCTTAGATATCCCCTCGACCTATATTTTGTCTTACACCTTCATAGGTATGTACCAATGCATGTAGAAATTCATATTTCCGGCCTACTGTTATTTTTAAATCTAATGTGATTTTCCTTGTTTATTTCGCGCTCATGTGTTAGTATTCAGTATCTCATTTCTTTATAAATTCTAGCTCTACTCTTGTCTTCATCCGTACGTATCATTTATTTCGCGCTCGTGTGTCGATGGTATTTAGTATCTCGTTTCTTTATAAAATCTAGCTCTACTTTTGTTTTCATCAGTATGTATCATTTATTTCGCGCTCATGTGTTGGTATTCAGTATCTCATTTCTTTATAAAATCTAGCTCTACTCTTGTCTTCATCAGTATGTATCATTTATTTCGCGGTCGTGTGTCGGTATTCAGTATCTTGTTTCTTTATAAAATCTAGCTCTACTCTTGTCTTCATCAGTATGTATCATTTATTTCGCGCTCATGTGTCGATGGTATTCAGTATCCTGTTTCTATATAAAATCTAGCTCTGCTCTTGTCTTCATCAGTATGTATCTTTTATTTCGCGCTCATGTATCGGTATTCAGTATCTCAATTCTTTATAAAATCTAACTCTGCTTTGTCTTCATCAGTATGTATCATTTATTTCGCGCTCATGTATCGGTATTCAGCATCTCATTTCTTTATAAAATCTAGCTCTACTCTTGTCTTCATCAGTATGCATCGTCGATAACTTTCTCGCTCGTTTCTTGCTAAATTTCAGGAATACTTGAAGAGACACAAGGGCTTGATACTAACATGCAATGGCCTCGGCATTAGATCTCCATTATGGTGAATCAATTGCGAGAGTTGCTGCGATCTATCATACATACTATCGACTTCCGAAGATTTACAGTAGGCGATCAATCAAATGGATATCGTAAAACTATGCGAAAGCTAAATCGACAAACCAAATACAACTCGTAGTTGTTTGTATATGTTCAGTATCGGCCCTTGAATGTATTGAATGCTTGGGCAAGCTTCAGATTACTTGTAGACAAGCCACATTTTGCCACTGATTGAATTGTCATCTGTAAACTTCTTCCAGGTTTTTCTTTTTCACTTAATTCTGCGCCGCTCGTCTTTTTCATGATTTGAGTTGGTTCGATCTGGACAGTTTTCTGGTTTAGTTCCCTTTGCTCAAGATCTCATGAACCAGAACATCCCTCGACTCGAGTCGGGTTAGTCAGAACTAACTCGATACGTCCCCTGACAAGCACAAACTTAACCTCGATGCTTTGGGTAAATGAATCAGATGTTTTATTTGGACAAGAGTTGGGAGTGACTAGGTTTTGAAATTGTCGGTTTCGATTTATTGTCCAATAGAATCGGAAGTGAATTGTTCATCAATGATTTTAGTTTTGGTTTTTCACGATTCAATTTCGATTTCAAAATGACAGTTTAAATTATCATCCATCAGAATTAAATTGTTTATGGATGGTTTTGATTTCAAAATTTAAATTTAAATCACTTAATTATATTATTTTTTTAATTCATTAATTTGATTAATTTATTTTATTTTAAATTGTTTTATATTTAAATTCAAGTTTTATATGTGGATATTTAATTTACACTGATCTGTTTATTTTATATAACTATTTAAATCAAGTATTTATTGTAAAAAATATAAATGGTTCACTTATTGATGGTTATGATTAATAATGAAAATTTTAAATTTTAAATTTTAAATAATTTTATTTTTTTTACATATTTATTATTATAATTATGATACATTGATAAAAATTTAAATTTTGAAAGAATTTAAAATCAATTATCTTCGAACATTTAGTTTCGATTTCAAAAAAAAAATTATTTGGTTTCGATTTCTATTGGATTTTGATTTTAAAAATTTAGAAATTAAAATTGAATCATATATCTCTTATTTCAATTTCTAAATCAGAATAAAAAAAATTTCGATTCGATTTTTTGAACTAATTTTATTCACCGATCAAATCGAACCGTGACCATCTCCGAATAAGAGTTTATTTATATATTTTTTATTATATTCTATAAAAAAAATTGAGTTTATTTATGTTCGTTTATTATACTCAATCAAAATATGGTCTTAATAATTTCTGAGTGGGAGTAAAAATGAAGAGTTTATCCGACAGAGTATGATTTCGATTTTAAATCGTTATTCAGGGATGACGTGACTGTAAATCTCGAATTAAACTATAAAAAAACTGTGAGTGCTTTCCTAATTAATACCTTTGGTGGTCGATGGAGATCACTTGGACTCCGACTTTATTTGACTCAGCTGTTGACGAGGCATCTTGAAAGTCCGTAGAGAAGGGTCGATCACTCTTAGAGATTAATTGGATTGAAAGTTCGGATACTCTGGTACTACTAAAAAAAACGAGGACCGAAAGTTCGAATATCCTGATACCAATAAAAAAATGATTACATTCGCCTCCAGTATATCTCACCGTCAATCCTTCGATGATGATAAAGAAAAATAAATTATGAAAAGTTATGCCTCTTAGGCTACATTTGGTACGGAGTAATGTAATCAAGTTTGTAATGTAATATAATGTAATGTGTATTACATTACCGTGTTTGATTAGCGATTGGTATGTAATCTTTGATTACAAAAGTGATTATATTCGTTTGTTTGGTATCCACATTTGTTATAAGGAATGCAATTTATATTATTATAAAATGACAAAAATACCCTTATAATTTCTTCTTAAGGTAATATAATTCTTAGTCGTCGATCGTCGGTCGCTGGCCATCGATCGGTCGTCGTCCGTCGGTCGTCGACCGTCGTCGGTCGTCGGTCGTCGACCGTCGTCGTCGGCCGTCGTCGACCGATTATCGATCGATCGCCAACCGTCGTCGGTCGATCGGTCGATCGATCGCCTTGATCGCCAGTGGCAGGCCGATCGATCGTCGATCGTCGTCGATCGTCGTTGATCGGCCGATCGGTGATCGCGGCTCGATCCGCCGGCCGATCGTCCTCGCCGTCGTCGGTCGGTCGTCGATCGTTGGCCGATCGTCGGTCGCCGCCCGCCGATCGATCGTCGGTCGTCGGCCGATCGGTCGTCGGCCGACCGGTCGTCGGTCATCGACCGACCGATCGTTGGTCGCCGGTTCATCGTCGATCGTCGGTCGGTCCCCCTCCATCGGTCGGTCGTCGATGGGCACCGATCGGTCATCGACCGTCGGCCGATTGTCGGTCGCCGGCCGTCGACCGGTCGCCAGCCAGTTGTCGATCATCGGTCGATCGTCGACCGATCGTTGGTCGTCGATTGGTCGCTGGTCGGCAATCGTCGTCGGTGACGAGTGTTGGAAAGCAATGAGAAAAATAAAAGAATGATATATTTATCATGATAAATATTAAGTCCGTAATATAATCGGATTACATAGCTTTTCTTTCGTAATCGAGATTACGGATCTTGACTCTTATTTTATAATGCAATTACATTATATTACATCTTTGAAATGTTACGAAACAAAATAAATCATCTTCTAATATAATCCATTACAAATCTAATTACCCCATATGAAAGAAACGTAGCATTAATCTATTAATCTATCGATGTGAACAGAAGAAAATTTATGAATGTGAATTCGAATTTTAAATCGACTCTTATCATCTATAATATCTGTCACTTTCAAAATTAGTTTGGAAGATACCTGATATGCCAAATTAAAAAAAAAACAATCAAATTCAAGAACGTCCCGACAAAAAACATGTAAATTCTCGAAAACTTCTCCATGTTTTTTTCCCGGCGTTCACACGCTTACAGAAACCGACTGAGAGAGACTCTGCAGTCTTCCCGGAAGCATCGTCGACGGTCGTCGCCGTCTCCGAAGCGTGTGGCGTCTGCTTCCGTTGACCTCCAAAAGACCACGACCGATCGATCGAGACGCGGACGACACATCGATCTTGCACTCCCTTGCACGTCGATCAATCACTTCCACCATCTCCGGCGCGAAGCATTCGATATAAATGCCCGATCTCTTTCTCGATCGATCTCCCAATTGCGACCCAACCCATGCAGCAAGCAAGCAAGCAACTTCTTCTCATGGAGTCACTGAACACGCCTCCTTCTCCTTCTCCTTCTCCTTCTCCGCTTATCTGTTGCATGTGTGGCGACATGGGCATCTTGGAGCAGCTTTTCCAGTGCAGCATCTGCCGATTTCGAGTTCAGCACCGGTAATTATATTACTCGATCACTTCTTTGTTTCGATTCGATCACTGTTCCTAATTCCCTTTTTGAAGTTCAGATATTGCAGCAATCTGTACCCCAAGCTGGAGAGATACAGCGCCTGCAACTGGTGCTTCAATGGTGGCGCTGCAGCAGAGAATGGAGGAACTAGGAAACGAGGAAGAACAGTCGCTGAGGGTGAAGATGAACTTGCCTTGGCTCGCCGAGGGAGAAGGTTTACTAATAGAGTAAGGAAGTTTAAGTTCTTGCAAGATATTCAATAGATCTGTAAAATCAGTTAAATAATGTGAAAATGAAAATAAATTTCAAGTTATTAGTGAATTTTTTTTATAAACAAACATCATGAATTATTTGTGAATAATATAATATTCATGTATTAATTAAATCTGTGCACGAAACTATATATTGATCAATAAAACTCTTATCGATCATATATATATATATATAAAGAGAAATCTTCTCCCGCGCGACCGATTCGTTCGCGCCCGTCCGCGCCACCCGCGAGCTACGTGTCGTCGTCGCCGTCGCCGCACTGTCCGATCACCGCGGGTTGTCAGACCGGGCACGATCAATGATACGCAACTCGTCGTCGGTCCGACGAGGCTCGGATTTCGACAGGTTAACACCCGGAATCCAGTGCAAATCGATCGGAAACGACTGAAATACGCGGACGACAGTGGCACGACTACTGTCGGCCGCGATCAAGTCGGATTCTGACCGAATCGCGATCGGAATCCGACCCCCTATATAGACCGACAACTGACGCCAATCCGTCTGGTATACTTGACCAACCGGGATTCGATCGTCGACCGGCCGAATCGAGGCCGAAATCGACCGCCAGAATTGGGCAGCCGATTTCGACCGCCATCGAGCTAGATTCCGACCGAATTGCGGTCGACCGCACCGAATGCACGACAATGATCGATGTCGACCATCGAGCCGTCGCGATAAATCGATCCTTCGGTCTGGCGTGGATTCGACCAGTCAGTGGCTGGCCAAGTATCTCCGAGGCCAATTTGGCGTCAGTATCGTCCGTCGTATCTTTCGAAGCGGAAGGAGTTTGCCGTCGTAGCGGTCGAATCGAAAGCCCGAAATCGGCCTTGTCGAGATACAGGCGGTTGATTTACGGCCGCGATCGGGTATGATTAGCCGGTGCCATCGAATTGCCATCAGACCCAGCGTCGACCGGTAGCCATCAATTTATCAATCGTCCGAGCCGTCAGTTCGGCCGGAATCTAACAGCTGCGATCGCGCGGCCCGGATGGCGGCCTGCTTGTCGGCAGCGCAATTACGATCGTTCGATCGGTTGTGCAATTGAGCGCTAGTGGGTTAGAATCGAGCTGAAAATCAAGCCATTAGCCCGAGTCAGCGTGTCGATCGCGCGGTTGGCCGGTAATAACGACAACGACGAAGCGGCGACGGCGAGCAGATGGGCGTTGGGTCAGCATATATATATATATATATATATACGAATTTGATATTCTGAGCGTCTTTTGTTGTGCGACTCATATGCGATGATTTTTCCGTCGTCCGATCAATCGCGATTGCACAACAATGAAAAATACACAATGTTTCCTCCGTCGAGCTTTTCGCCTACCAACCGCTCCATTTGCAGCCATTTCCGATCATATCGCGGCCACGATTGCAGCCACTAGCGTCGCGACTCTTGTGGCGCGTCGCGACCAAGCTGCGATTCTATCGATTCGTAGTGATCGATCGGACTCTAGTGTCAATCGGATCGCGATCGAATTTCGACAGAACTGTCATCGGATTTCGGTCGGAATCTAACTTCCCGTCGACGAGTTCGAGCGGACGTCAAGGATGGTTACTATGCATTTTCTTTCGTTGCGCACGAGATGCACAAAAATGGAAGTTCGGGATATCAAAACTCTAGACTTATAATATCAAATTTACAAAGTAATCAAACAATTTTAAAAATATAAAAGTTATAAATAAATTTGAAAAGTTATAATTTTTATGAAAGTTATAAAAATTTCATTAATTCTTCTTTTCACTCTAAAAAAATCACTCAGCAATTTTTGCATGTATTCCACTTTTATTTATATTTTACATTATATAAATAATATATTTATAGATAAATTTAAAAAATAAAAATAAAAAACTAATTTCTTTTTTATTTTATTAATTTAATTTTTTATTTTAAAAAAAAAGAGTAATTTAACTCCGCCCACGATGAATTAGACAGACTATCATGGTCGATCTCAAATTCGGATAAAATAGAAGGATTATGTCAACATTAAATTAAGATAAATATTCAATGAATGAATTTATTAAACTATTGTGCTAATATTATAGATTGTTCTTCAGAAGAAATACATTACAATGTCTAACTGTAATGTCTCGACAAGAACTGTTACATCTTTAAAATTCGAGTATAGTGATAACAATGTAAGAGTTCGTGTTGCATGATCCAATTGTAATGTATCGACAAATTAAAATCGTTATACCTCCATGAGAACTCAGGTATAATGTTAAATAAATAAAAAATTTCACATCATAGGGTAAAAATAAATATTATAAAAAAAACTAATAGTCTGATATTTGAAATATAGAACATAAGAATTCTCACTGATAAAGCAATGAAAATAGTTAATACGATGATTATGAGAAGAATTAATATTTTGTGTATAAGAGATAAAATAAATAGACAAGAAGACAAAGATGACAGAGAATTCAGATATACGAGAAATAGTAAAATAAAAAATGGAATATATATTGTTAAGATAGTTCATTAAATGATAAAACTGTATGAATAATTAGAAAGAGGATTAAAATTATTGCTCTCAAGATAATAGTGGAGAAAAAACTATAAATATAATTAGCATATATACACCTTGAGTAGAATTAAATGAAGATACAAAATCAAGATTTTAGGACGACTTAGATGAAGTATTATAAAAACCTTCATCAAATGGAATGATTTTCATAAAAGGCGATCTAAATGAGCATGTTAGAGTGAAAAATTTAGGAATATGAGAGGGAGCATGAAGGTTATGAGTTTGGAATAAAAAAATGAAGAAAGTAAAAGTATATTAGATTTTGAGATAGCATATATTTTTGTACTAACTAATACGTTTTTAAAGAAAAGATAAGAACACTTGATCACATTCAAAAATAGAAATAATAAATGGTAAATTGACTTCTTATGATTACAAAAAAGGATGGAAAGATTTATAAAATTACAAGATCATCCATTAAGAAAACTTAACTATCTAATATAGATTAGTAGTATTGGATATACGTCTCAAGCATATTATTAATAAAAGAAAAATATACAAAGATGAGAAATAAAACATATTTAAGAAAAAAATAAGAGTACAAGTATTATGTGAAATATACAATGACTATAATACGTACGATATAAGATAAGATAATATCAAAGTTGAAAATAACAATCAAACAGAGCTAGTCCTGGGCAGATTTTTTCCAAAATCTATAAAGAAAGAGGCCCATTTTTTATTTAAAAATAAATTTGTTATCTATAAAGAACTCCATTTTTATTGTTTCGTCCGGGGCCCTAAAATATCGAGGATCGGCTATGCAATCAAGAGTATACTCAATGAATCAAAGGAGCATGCACCATCAATTAACTTAGAGGGTTATTAAAATACTCCGCCAATAAGCATTTGTTCATCTACCCTCGTGACTCTCACTCTGAAGACGATCCATTGATTAGAACAATATAGATATGCTCTAAGGAAGACAGAGATCGAATTTCGATGGAGATTTAAAATCTTTTTTGAGCTTAGAATGACTCTTCACTGTTTTAATCAATAGATTAATGAACATAGTTCCTTCATGATTTATTTTTTTTATTAATATAAAAAAATCGACGATAAAAAATATTGAAATGAACATAATCACTTTTTTGCTAAGAGGGATGACTCTTACAATAGCCCGCGGTGCATCACAACGGCATTCCTTCGGCTATAAAAGGACTCCGGCTCCCTCGAAAGAGCCAGCACCGGGCCTTCTTGAAATAGGGGAATATTCCGTCAGACGTCTGTCCTCCCCTAAGATCCGCCATGGGGAGCCTCGCGGCGGAGGTTGCCGGCGACTTCGGGGGTGCGCGGCGTCGGCCGAAGTTCCTCTGCCTACACGGCTTCCGCACCAGCGGCGAGATCATGCGTACGCAGGTGGTGGGGAAGTGGCCCGAGGAGGTCACCGCCCGCCTCGATCTCGTCTTCCCCGACGCCCCTTTCCCCGCCGAGGGCAAGTCCGACGTTGACGGGATCTTCCCTCCGCCCTACTACGAGTGGTTCCAGTTCAATAAGGTTCCTCCTCTCCTTTTTTTCCCCCCCAAATCCTTCCTCCGTTTCTTTTTTTCCCCTCGATTTATTCCGGTCGTATTGAGTAGGGTTTCATGGAGTACCGGAACTTGGATGAATGCTTCGCGTATATTGAGAACTTGATGATCGAACACGGACCGTTCGATGGCCTGATGGGGTTCTCCCAGGTAATTTTTTCTGCTCTGATCCGATCATCAACTAACAAATTTGTTGATCGAAGTGTGTTTTTGTGGTGATTAGGGCGCGATTCTCTCGGCGGCGCTTGTGGGTCTTCAATCTCGGGTATTTCTTCCGATCCTTGTACTAATTCATCTTGGATTGGTACTGGATCACACAATTTAATCTCTATCGATTTCATCAATAGGGTTTGGCGTTGACGAGGGCGGCGAAGCTGAAGTACTTGATCGTGATCGGAGGTGCGAAGTTCCAGTCGCCGGCGGTGGGCAAGAACGCGTACCCGTCCCCACCGGACTGCACGTCGCTACATTTTTTAGGTACAATTCAAAAACCCACGCCATAATTTGCAATTTTACTGGTAACACTCCTTCATAGTTAACAGAAATGTCGGTGAATATGATAGGTAACGTAGTCGAATTGAATTGGTACATTTGTTAGGGTCTTAATTCTTAAATTAAGGAACAGAACGTGTGTCATGTTGAGCTGAAAAGTCAAGCACGTCTTCCACAAATACCCGCATGTCTATTTCACAAAACACTATATTTGCATCGATAAACTGATTTAAAGCATGCTGATTCATTTTGGCTCGAAATGGTTTGTGTGAGTATCAAAAAATCTCTTAAATGTGTTTTTTTTCTGGTAATAAAACGACTTAAATAACCCAAGACGGTCACTTTGTTAGGATCCTAATCAATTTGGTGACTAATTTTAACTCAACGTCTTATGTGTTTGTTGTATTACATTTGCGTTTTAAGTTTAACTAGGCATAGAAATGGCAATAGATCTACATTCAGCATGTTGGATTCCAAACCATCTTTTTTGAGTCATTATACTCAAAATCTTTTATGTCAATTTGATTGCCCCTGAAATATGTGTTTTTAGCTCAACCAGTCATAAGATTGCCTGACCGAACCGAAATGAAATCAGCTTGTCGGATCCAAATCAGTCTATTGACTCATTTAGATTTAAAATTTTATAGGCTAGTTCAATTATACATAAAGTGTGTGCTTTAGGGATTGCCTAATCAAAAAACAGCCTAAATGACCCAAAATATATCAGTGGAAATGGGCTGGGACAGGGGGACGAATACATTTAGCCGGTCAATTGATCATTAACTTAATGATGGCTCGATAAAAAAT
The DNA here is from genome assembly GCA_025175895.1 of Wurfbainia villosa. Lineage (NCBI taxonomy): Eukaryota > Viridiplantae > Streptophyta > Magnoliopsida > Zingiberales > Zingiberaceae > Wurfbainia > Wurfbainia villosa. Next base: position 2,888,562 of record CM045997.1, on the reverse strand, counting down.
TTGTCCTGAGCAAGATTTAAGCATTACCGATCTGATAAAATTTCTTCAAAAAGTTTAAGTATCACTGGATTATGAACTATTCGTTGAGAAAGTGTAAGCTAGCAAGTATTAAATGTTCTTTTTCAGGCGACATGGATTTCTTAAAGTTACCTGGAGAAGCACTGTTGGAGTCTTTTGTGAATCCTTTCGTCATCCGACATCCGAAGGGCCACACGGTCCCGAGACTCGGTGAGTCTGCTCACTTCCCATCTTCCTTTTCCAGTTCTTTAAGATCTGACCGACCGTCGATCCTCTAGTGCTCAATGTTTTCTTGTTGAGTCAGACTACAATTTAATCTGAAAGATTTTTCTATTACTCCATTTGAGATAGTTTAGCTTCCGGATCATTATTAACCCTTTGATTCTCATCCATCTTATTCCCTTTTGAAAACTATTTTGTGTCGGCCAATTTTTCTTGTTCTAAAAAACCTGCCAGTCCTCTTTTTGCTTGCTAGAGTTCTTGACTAAAAACAATGATAAAATATATAAAATCCAAAAAATGTTAAAGGGTCGATTCTTTTGGTTTTTCTCGCAGATGACAAAAGCATGGAGACAATGCTTGAATTCCTGGACAAGATAGAAACCGATCTGCCCAGTGATGAAACTAGGCACGAGGAAGAAGCCCATTTGACTTTAACATAGTACTTAACAAATTCCTACTACTGGCCAATTGAAGTCTCGCTTCAATTTTCCATGTTGCCTCTCGATTTTTCATTTGACATCCAGGAGCATATCTAAAACTCGATGCCAAATTATTCAGCATTTTTGTTAGTCGACTGTGGGATAAAAGATGATTGCTATTGTTTGCATTCAAAGTCAAATCAGTAGTAAACAAATATAAGTTGACCATGATAAATAAAAATATCATATTTCTAAGTAAGATATTAGAATTTGGAGGCAACGATCAGTTATAATTGGCTGGCTTTGTGAGTGGGGTGAAAGTTGAGAATTTTGATTGTCGATGCATTGCGGTAAGCTTTTTCGAAATTATCCGATAGACGAATCAGGAGCAACGATTAGTCATCTCTTGGATTTGTAAAAGTCTGATTATATATATATTGACATGCTGACTTTGATACGTTGGGCGATGGATTCCTCCATGCGTATAGTAATTTGATCCGAGCACTCGCACTGGATCACCCACGTTGTTATTTGGCATCGCTACCAAGCGGTTAGATTTTGATCACGATTCGATCGAAACTTAATCACATTTCGATTGGAATATAGTAGAGTTGTGGCTGTTAGTGCCACGGCTATTGGCGATCCCAATTCAATCGGATTTCAATTGCGATCCGTTCCCTCAGACTTTAAGTTCGGTCGGATCACAGTTTGATTATGGTCGGAATCGTCGTTGCGACATCGGTATACGTCGTGGCTACAATTGAGTGTGATTTGATCAGATTCTAATCAAAATCCAACTGCGAGCGGACAACGTAGGCACCCCAATTGGATTCAAGGGTGGGCTTAGTGTGGATGTCAATCGATAGCGAAGGATTTGATCGGAGATTGCAGGAGAAAAGACAATGTGCATTCTCAGCTACTGTGCATTTTGCACGATCAGACGATTGAGATCAAATCGTATGCGGGCGTGCATTATATATATATATAAGTGCACGATGATGTACAGTAATGATGAATGCACAGTAACTCTGTCTCAAGCACTCGCGCCCGATCACTATGCTACCACTCGACATCATCATCAAGTCGTCGGATTTTGATGGCGATCTGGTTGAAATTCAGTTGCAGTCTCGTCGAATTTAAAGTTCGACTAGATCGTGATTGGATTCTGGCCACAATTCAGTCGGATTCTGGCCAAAATCTAGTCGCGGTCCCGCCATAATCGCAATTCAGCTAAATTTCAATTGCAATTCGATTGTGGTTCAATCGAACTCTAACTTCGATCGGACTGTGGTCGGATTTCAGTTCAATCGCGATCGTGATTGGTTGCACCACGATCGGATCGTATTCTAGTCCGATTGCATACGACCACAATTCAATCACCATCGCAGGCCGATGGCGAGGACGATGTCGGTGATCTCAATGGATTTAAAAATGAGCTATAACACGTCCGATGGAAATATTATATATTTTTTATTAATCTGTAATCGTACGGATCGGACGGTTGACGAAGATCGCATATGAACATGCCCACAGCATATCAAGCATCTTGTTTTTTTTAAAGCCTACCGATATCACTCCGTTGACTCCGCCGTCCTTCCCCATGAAAGTCAATCGATGTCTTCGGACTACCCCATTCAGATCAGAACTCACCTTTCCCTTCCCCTGCACTCCTTGCTTAAAGGTAAAATCACCAGTTTCCTGTCCAGAACAGAAGAGTGGCATATCATTTACGTCATGGATAAAAATCGCCTTTTTAACAGTTTAGCTCGATACATTCAGGTATCTCGTCTCGTGATCTTCTTTGTGGTTTTAGGGTTAGGGTTTGATCCGAAGGATTAAATGACATAAACATGCATGCGTCGGAAGGCAATTAAAAGGGTTTGTGCCCTTTTAATTTGCCATGTCGAGTTTGTTCGAGTGTAGATTTCTTCTTGCCGTCTCAGTTGTGATCAATAGCAGTTGGCAGACCAAATTTAACTTCTGCAAAAAATCTATGCCGTCTCGGTTGTGATCAATAGCAGTTGGCAGACCAAATTTAACTTCTGCAAAAAATCTATGCCGTCTTGTGATCCATTGTATAGTTTCTCTGCTTACTTAATTGCGACATAGAAGCCGATCGTTTGCCCATACATCTTTTACTGTTGATTTTTCACCTTAATATTTTTTTTTTTTTGTGTTTCTTTATTATCATCTTGATTGTCTTTTTCTTCTCTAAATGAACTGCTTTTTTCTCTGTTTTCAGGATGCAGTTTCTGATGGCATTTCCCTATTCTCTGTGAACCAGTTATAATGCAGAGCTTAGCGATCACTAATTCGATGACGATGTTGTAATATCCTGCTTTGCTTGTGCTCCTCCATCTCTTTGTCGGAAAAGAATAACAGAAAAGCTTCTACTTTGGCCTCTGAGTTTATTGACTCCCTAAAATTCAGACAGAAAGTGAGAAAATAGTAGAATGACAGCCTGGGGCATTCTATCTTCCATCATCAGATGGCCATTGCAGAAGCTACACAATTTGGCGTCATCGTCGTCCTCATCTGCAGCAGCGAGCAATTTAGAACAAGAGATGAGGGAGCTGGAAAAAACCATGAAGAGAATCCAAGCCAAAATTGTCGATCTAGAGCTAGAGGAGAAATATAAAAGAAGTGAGTCGGTAAAATTTTGGTTCAGTGAGCTCAAAGAGGTTGTTTATGATGCTCAAGACATAGTGGAGGAGTATGGATACGAGGAGCTGCATTCCAAACTAAAGATGGTGAAAGAAAGTAGCAACGATAAAGACAAGCTTCCCGCAAAGGAAAACTGCAAAGGCAAGCATAAAGTATTCAACTCTACAATCACCACTTCCTTAGATACTTCAGTTCTGGATGAATTAGCAGATAAAGTTAAGGAGATCAGGGAGAGATTCGACGAGATCACTAAAGATTGGGAAGCCCCTCTAAGATCAGCTAAAAAAGTTAGAAAGAGAAAGGGTGGACATTTAGCCAAGCCTCCAGAGACAGGGCCTTTAGTGGTTGAATCAGATGTTTATGGAAGAGAAGAGGAAAAGGAGATTTTAGTTAAACTTTTGGTGCCCAATGGTGATACTGATAATACTCGAAATGGAGTGTCAGTGCTTCCTATAATCGGCATGGAGGGGATTGGCAAAACCACTCTCGCTAAGCTTGTATATAATGATCAGAGGGTACAAAGCTATTATGATTCGACAGGATGGGTCGATGTAGCTGAATCTTTTCATGTTGTTGGTTTAACACGAAAGATCCTAGAATCCTTCTTAGCAGACAAAGTAGATTACGAAGAACTAGATGAGCTCCAACAGGCGCTACAACAAAAACTGCAGGGGAAAAAGTTTTTACTGGTCTTAGATGATGTTTGGGATGATAATTTTACTCTTTGGGAGCAAGTAAAGACCCCCTTACTTTCTGCTAATGTGGGTAAAATCATAGTGACTGCTAGGAGTGAAACGGTCGCTAGAGTAATGGAGACACCCGGATATGGTTTGAAACTCAATTTCTTGCCTTTTGATGTATGCTGGTCACTGTTCAAGAGAATTGCATTTGAAGGACGAGATCCAAGCATGCTTGATACTTTTGTAGAAATTGGTTTGAAGATTGTGGATAAATGCAGAGGATTGCCATTGGCTGTGAAGGTGCTTGGGTATGCTTTAAGGAATAAAGACGACGAATATGCGTGGATGGATGTCTTAGAAAGTGAAATGTGGGAATTCGATGAAGGAGAAGATGAGATTTTACCAGCACGTCAAATAAGCTGTGATTACATGAACATAACAGGCCTAAGAAGATGCTTTCCATACCTGTCCTTATTTCCGAAAGACACAGTTTTACGGCCAGGAAGAATAGTCTTATTATGGATGTCGCAAGGTTTTCTTCAGCCTGCCTCGAGAAAAGGTCGTCTTCATCCTCGGGGAAACAAGCAAGCAGAGGAAATAGGCAGCGACTACATAAAGGGATTAGTCAAAAGGTCGATTTTGCAGCCATATGTGGATTCTGATGATGCAGTTTATCTTGAAGACGATGATTGTCCAATTTATGCGGAAACTGGCGAAACCTATACAATGCATGAGGTTTTTCACAGTCTAGCACAATATGTTGCGCAGGATGAATGCCTTAGAATAGAAGATAACGTGTTCGACCCAAGCAAACATCGAAAGATTCGGCACTTATCAGTGAATGTCAAAGAGAGTGATATGCCTGTATACCTCGAAGCTTTTCAGGGTCTAAAATCTTTGCGCACACTTTTTATCAGAGGACAAGGCCCATTCTTTAGAGCTAGTATTTGTGGATCCCTTGCTGATCTTTTGAAGAAACTCAAGTACATACGGGCACTTGATTTAAGCTACAGCAACATAAAAGAGCTACCAGATTCGATAGGTAACCTCAAGCTACTACGATGGCTTTCTCTCGTAGGAACCGATGTCGAAAGCCTACCGGATTCCATATGTAACCTATACAACTTGGAGTGTCTGAATCTGACCAAAACATACATCAGTGAACTGCCGAGGCAGATTGTAAATTTGACAAGTCTACGCCATCTGCTTCTATATGTCAGTTGTGTTTGTCTTCCACCAGGACTTGGTGAGCTGACCAACTTGCAAACGCTATCGAACTTCCGTGTGTGCAGTCGAAATGGCCATTCTCAGTTAAGCGAATTGAATCGCTTGGCGCAACTCAAAGGTTGTCTTTCCATTAGTAATTTAAGATATGTGAACCAGTTTTCCTATGTTCCAAACTCGGAACCACTGAGATCAAAGGATCGGCTCGAGACTATGAGGCTATGTTGGGGTCAAGATGATAAAGATTGTGACTTTGTTGCCGGACCTGCAGCTGAAGAAGACCATGGCGACGATGATGATGATGATGATGATGATGAAGAATCAAAGAGGCTGCTCGAGTACCTCCGACCGCACACCGATCTTAAAATGCTTCGAATATACGATTATCCAGGTGTAAGTTTTGCTAAATGGCTAGGCACTTCATCTTTCTGCAAACTGGTCCAACTATGGCTGTGTAGATGCAGGAAATGCAATTGCCTTCCGCCTCTTGGTGGACTGCATTCTCTTAAAGTTCTCCGGATACAAGAAATGGATGGCGTGCACAGCGTCGGTCGCGAATTTTGCTCCTCCTCTATGGTAAAGGCTTTTCCATCTTTAGAAAGATTGACATTCATTAGTATGCCGAACTGGGAAGTGTGGGATGAAGTGGAGGCTGGTGACTTCCCTCATCTCCAACAAACTGAACTTTATGAATGCCCCAAACTGACCAAATTTCCTCAGCATCTCATGTCTTCTGTGAAAGAATTGAGCATAAAAGGGTGTGCTGGTGTCTCTGGCCTCCTAAAGTTTCATTAGTTGTCAAAGTTTAAGTTTTACATGGACCTTCGTTTTCTTACCTTCCAATCTGATTGGTTGTCATGGTGGATCGAATGAACTTGGTGAGGGGTAATCAATTTTACAATGTAATTAAAATTATATTACAAGATGGATTAATTTGTTAAATAATATTTTAAAAATATAATGTAATATAATTGGATTATAAAAAGGAGGTAAAATTCGTAATCTGAATTATAAAAGAAAAGCTATATAATTCGATTATATTGCAGATTCAATATTTATCATAATAAATATATTTTTCTCATTATTTTTCGATGGTCGTCATCGATGGCCACTGTCGACGGTCGGTCGGGGGTCGACGACCAATCGAGGGTCGGGTTAGTCGACAATCAGTCGAGGGCCGAGGCAGCCAGTGACCGGTGGTTGGCCAGGGCGGTCGGTTAGCGATTGATCGGTCGATGGTTGGGGATCGGTCGACAGTCGACCACTGGCCGACGGTCAATGATCGATCGATCGACGATTGGGGATCGATTGGTGGTTGACCATTGGTCGACAGTCAGGGATCATTGCTCGATCACCGATCAGTCGTCGGTTGATCATCGATCGATCGTTGGTCATCGGTCATTGATCGTCGACCATCAGTCGATCATCGATCGGTAGGCGGTCGTCGATTGTCATCCGTTGGAGGTCGACGACTGTGGCTATCAAAGGTCGACGATGAACAATCGAATATCGACAATGGCGATGACGATCACAGGGAATCAATTACGATTTTGATTATATTCAGATGAAATTATAAAGATATTTTTATCATTTTATAGTAATATGAATTACATTTATTATAATAAATAATGATTATCAAATAAAAAAATATAATCATTTTTATAGTCAAAGATCAATGCTAATCAAAGTAATGTAATTTGATTACATTACAAATTTGATTATATTATTTCGTATTAAATATAGCCTAAATGCTACACAAACTCTCGGGGAGATAGCAATCATTTATAGAGCTAAAGGATTGTTTGAATATTGAAGGAATCTCGTTAAGGTCCTCCTTAGATCTTTCTTAATTGTCCCTTTTGTTCGCAGCTGATCCAATCGATTGAATTTTCTCTCCTTCATCTATGGAATGGGAGTATTGTTGACTTGATTAATTGTCGATCCTCCATGGACTAACCTAATAAGAAAGTACACATTCGAGTCTATTGAAATCTACTTAAAGTTCTTGAGAATCTAATCTATCCATAAATCTCAAAATGGATCAAATTATATGGTCAAGCTGGAGCAAGACATACTAAGACTGCGTTTGGTAGGACGTAATGTAATCCAAATTGTAATGGAATCCAAGTTGTAATGGAATGCAATGTAATCTTGATTACATTACTATGTTTGGATATAAATTGTATGTAATCTTGGATTACAAAGGTCATTACATTCTTTTGTTTGGTGTCCATTACAAAGACGATAGGAATGAATCGACGACGATAACGTAGACAACGACGACGATGACAGCGGCCAACCGACGATCGATTGGTCGGGCGGCGATCGACCGACGACTGGCTGTCGATCGTCGGTCGATCCCCATCACCGGCCGGTCACCGCCGATCGCCGGTGGCCGGCCGCCATCAGTCGTCGATCGATCGCCGCCGGTCGCCGACCGACCTCCGCAGGTCGCCAGTCGATCGTGGTCGGTCGTCGGTCGGCCGATCGTCGGTCGGCCGCCGTCGGTCGTCAGCCAGTCGTCGTCGACCGCCGTCGGTCGCCGGCTGATCGTCATCGATCGTCGGCTGACCATCGTCGGTCGTCGGTCGTCGGTCGGCCGACCGGCCGTCGGTCGACCACCAACCGACCTTCACCGATCGCCAAACGCAGCCTAAATCTCATTTGCATGCAATAAATCACATTTGTATGCATGCAAATGAGAAGCTTGTAATGTAATCTGGATTACATGGGTTTTGCTTTGTAATCCAGATTATAAAATTTTAGTGTCTTTTGTAATCCAGATTACATTACATTCTGATCTAAGGCATAATAATAAAGGAATCTACTCAGTAATGTAATCCTGATTACATTCTGAGGCATCTGTCTGGCATCTGAACGCCTAAGTGAATTGAGTGAGTCGACTTACTGTGATAGAGCAATCTAAACGGCCTAGACAAGTCAAGTAACTTGATACCGAGCGCACCCAATGAGATTGTGAGACGATTGGACATCGTAAACGAGTTGACACGAGTCGAGTCGAATCGAGTTGGGTATGCATGATCCCTCACGTCTAGCACACCAATTTCCCTGTTTATTCCTCAATCCACTGAAAGCCGAACCCACCCACGTTGCTTAAACCAGATGCAGCTGCAAGCTCAACTTTAATGGCGAGAGAATCTAAAATGGACTCAATTCAAAGTCAACGAGGCCGTCGCATTCCCATCTCGGTTTAATCTCCCATCCTCTAGCAACAAACACAGAAGAAGAAGAAGAAGAAGAAGAAGCATGGCCGGAGGATTCCTGTCATCCATCATCAGTTTGGCCGTCGACAAGCTGCGTGCCTTGGAATCGCCTCCTTCTTCGGCCTCAGCAGACCCTCCGCCGCGCGCCAACATCGAGCAAGAGATGAGGAAGCTGAAGAAGACGCTGAGGAGAATCCAAGCCAAGCTCGCCGTCTCCGAGGAGTACGATTCGAGCAGCAGCGAGCAGGTCAAGCTCTGGCTGAGCGAGCTCAAAGACACAGCCTACGACGCCCAAGACGCCGTCGAAGAATACGAGTACGAGGTACGCCGCCACTCTTCCAACGCCGCAGCCGTCGATGAATTGGCCAGCAGAGTCAAGCAGATCATCGAAAGCTCCGAGAAGATGGCCAAGGAGTGGAAAGCCCTCAAGTTGAGCAAGAAGAAAAGTGGCAAAAGGAAGAGAACCACCACGCCGGCGATCTCCAATCGACAAACGGGCTCTCTAGTCGCTGAATCAGGTGTTCTCGGAAGGGAAGAGGAGAAGAAGATCTTACTCGACTGGATTCTATCAGAGGACGACGATGCATCAGTGTCAGTCATCGCCTTGACTGGGATGGGAGGGCTTGGCAAAACCACAATAGCTCAGCTCGTGTACAACGATCTCACAGTGAAAAGCTACTTCGATCTAAGAGGATGGATCAGTGTTTCTGAACACTTCGATATCGCCGCTCTATTTCGAAAGATATCGAGATCCTTCTTCAAAGAAAGAGTGGATTCTGAAAATGTCGCAGAGCTTCATCACCAAGTGAAGCAGGGAGTGAAGGGGAAGAAGTTCTTGCTTGTCCTGGATGATGTTTGGAACCAGGAACTCAAGCTGTGGAATCAGTTGAAGAAGCCATTGCTGAGTGCTAGAGTAGGCAAAGTGGTAGTGACCACAAGGCTGGACTCAGTTGCTAGAATTATGCAAACGACTGATCCTTTGATCTTGGACAGCTTGCCTTTCGATGCTTGCTGGTCGTTGTTCGTGCGAATTGCTTTCGCGGGACGAGATCCGAGTGCGTGCCAAGATCTTGTGAACATCGGTTGGTGCATCGTCGCGGAGAAGTGCAAGGGGTTGCCGCTGGCCGTCAAGGTGCTCGGAGGTGCTCTCAGAAATGAAGAGGATGAGAAGAGGTGGATTGATGTCTTAGAAAGTGAGATGTGGGAATTGGATAAAGGCCAAGCTGTGGTTTTGCCAGCACTGAAGATAACTTATGATAGCATGCCAATGGAGCTGAAGAGATGCTTCCCCTACTTGTCCTTGTTTCCGAAATATACCGTTCTTCATCGTCGACGAATAGTCCCGTTGTGGATGTCTCATGGCCTTCTACAGCCTGCTAGAGGCAAGCAAATTGAGGAGGTGGGATATGAGCACTTGAAAGAATTGGTCGAGAGATCAATGCTAAATGTTTATGTTTCTGATTCTGATTCTGAGGAGGAGGAGGATGTTACTGATGTTTACAACGAAGATTTCGGTAATACCTTGGTGGAGGAAGATGCAAGTTATGTGATGCATGATCTTGTTCATGATCTAGCAAGATATGTTGCTCAGGATGAATACCTCTGCGTAACGGACGCAATGTTCGACTTGAAGAAATCGAACAAGGTTCGGCACTTGACAGTTAACCTTAAGCGCAGTGAGAGGCCCATAGATATCAGAAAGTTTCAGGAACTGCAACTTCTGAGGACACTTTTTATCAGAGGACAGTCTCAGATTCAGGCCAATATCTCGGGGGCCCTCGACGATCTTTTTCGGAAATTGAAATGCTTACGAGCACTCGATTTGGGCTACACCGACATAACTGAACTACCGGAATCAGTTGGCAGCCTCAAGTTGCTTCGAAGTCTTTCGATTCGAGGAACTAGTGTCAAGAGGCTCCCTGAATCCATATGCAACCTCTACAATTTACAGACTCTGAATCTGTCTGAAACATATTACTGTGAAGTTCCTAGACAGATGGAGAATTTGGTGAATCTTCGACATCTCTTCCTGTATTCGAGCCGTGTCTATCTTCCGCCCGGAATCGGAAAGCTGACCGACTTGCAAACACTGTCGAATTTCTTTGTGAGCAGGAGTGGTGAGTATTGTGGGATAGGGGAATTGAATGGCCTGGTGCAACTCAGGGGGCTTCTCTCCATTGATGATTTACGATATGCGAAGGAGTGTTTACTCTTGGAACCCCCTTTGAAGACAAAAATCCATCTCGATACTTTGGCACTGAGCTGGGGGTCCGATGGGCTCGAGTATCATCGTGTCGATTCGCAAGATGAAGATCATGACAGTTGTGAAGAGGAAGAAGAAGACTATTATGGCAATTCTAAAGATGGTGAAGAGGAGGATCATGAGCAAGTTCATCATCATGACAGTTGTGAAGAGGAAGAAGAAGACTATGGCAATTCTAAAGATGGTGAAGAGGAGGATCATGAGCAAGGGGAAGAAATGACAGAGCAGCTGCTCGAGTACCTCCGACCGCATACCAATCTCGAAAAACTTCATATCGATTACTACCACGGTCGGAGATTCGCAGGGTGGGTGGGTGATCCATCATTCGATAAACTGGTGCAAGTGTTTCTTTCTGGATGCAGGAGATGCAAATTCCTTCCACCATTAGGCCGACTGCCTTCTCTCAAATTTGTCCATATCGAAGAATTGTATCGTGTGCGATGTATCGGCAGAGAATTTTGTGCTACCGATGGCAAGGCATTCCCAAAGTTAGAGACTTTGTCGATCCGTGCCATGCCTAATTGGGCGAAGTGGGACGGAGTCGAAGTCGATGACTTCCCTGCTATCGACGATCTTCAAGTCCGCCATTGTCCAAAGCTCACCCAATTTCCTCAGCACCTCATTTCTGCAGTGAAAGAACTGAACATTGAAGACTCTGGCGGTTTATCGACCCTCAAAGACTTGCATTCCCTCACACGCCTGTTTTCGAATGTCCGATCTCAAAATGACCGCCAATGGATCTTCTCTTCTTACCTTCCGACTCTTCAGCACTTGACGTTGGAGAGCTCTTTGAGCTCAATTCGTTTGTCTCGCGACAATCTGCCATCCCTCAAGACCTTGGAGATTCTCTATTCTCCGAAATTGGCAAGCGTCGAGGGGTTGAACCGACTCACCTCCTTGAATTCTTTGCTTGTCCGGGAGTGTCCTCGTCTCGAGTTTAAGGAGCCATTGCCTGCGAGACTCGAACAAGTGAAGCTCAGCGAATCGCCTTTGTTCGAGCAAGGCTATAACAAGCAACTTAAGGAACGGCGCGCGCGAACTTTTCGAACGATACATGGCTAGACTTGTGTAAGGAAAATTGTTGTGTTCTTATGAAGTGGAAGAACAAAAATGAACAATCAAGGAACGGAAAACAGATTTCGGAGATGAGTGTGTAGAAATGTTTTGAATAAAGATTGGAATCTAAGAGGATTGTCTCCCTCTATCGCCATGATTGAACCTTCTTTCCCGCGAAAAACATGACTATCTTCGCGAAGAACATCCTCTTCCTCCGCATGGTATTGGCATTGTATGTTGTGTCTGAATTTGTAGTTTCTCTGTCAGTGCCAATGTTCACAAAGTCGTCGAAGCTTCCTGATACCGTTGCTATCTAATTTAGCGATTAAAATTAAAGAAACCACGTGGAAGACACTGTCTGAACTGGGAGATTAGTTCGGTGAAACAAGTCTAGGGAATTGGTTCGGTGAAATAGGCCGGGGGAATTCGCTCGGCAAAGTGAGTCTGAGAATTAATTCGTTTGAGTGGGTGGAGGAATTAGTTCGGCAAAACGAGCCTGAAAATTGGCTCCGTAAGAAGAGTTCGAGAATTGATTCAGGCTATTATAGAAAATTTGAGATATGAAGTTTAGGAGCTATACTAAGCCTAGGTGTTAGGCTTAGGCTAACCTGACAAAGAGGGTGGAAAGGAAAGGTTAGAATATTTATCGAAAGGTTTGTAAGAGTTTATTACATAACAGATTAGAATCCCACGTAATATTCGGAGGAGTCTTCACTCTCTATCTCTTTAACAGAATAGTTCTCTAAGTAAACAAGATGACCACGTGTACGATGATAGAAAGAGTTTGTTACGTGATAACTGACAAAGAAAGAGGGGAGGATAAAAGGCAGAGGAAGGGGAAGAGAAAGGGGATCCGACTTCCAAAGGAAGAGATAGAAAAGGTGGGAGCGATCACATCGCCGGAGAAGAAAAAGAAGAGGAAGAGACGACGAGAGTAGTGAGCTTCATTCTTTCGATCTTTGTACACCGAGCAGATTGTAAGAGGTTTTCCCTCCACCTCTAGAAATTTTTTCCACGAATGAGGAATTTTATAGCGAAAGTACTTTGACACCGTAGTTCGTGAGAGAACTCACCCTGTGGAGTAGAAATTCTCATTCCGAACCACGTAAAACTCTGCGTCTTTGCTCTCTATTTTGATTTTTCATATTTTCTACTTGTGTTTTATTATTGTTACACCCGAAGAGAATCCTAAACCTCTTATACTCATTTTGACGTTGAAAAGAGATGAGAAAATCCACATATGATAGCATCACTTCCAACATTCGTTGTCGATTCATGTTCGTGCTCTTCTTTGAGTGTCCTCAGCTCATGCTCCATGAGAAAGCCTCTCTTCTTCTGCCTTCTCAATCCTCCCCGTTGCCTCCCTTAGCTCTTTCTTCTTTGGCCTTCTTTCTAAGTGCATAATATTCCGACTCTTCGATGCTTTAGCCACTTCGATCTCGTTGAGAGTGGCATTGAGCCTCGACTCTATCACAACGACTTCTGATTCGACTCCTTTAGCTTCTTCCTTTGCCTTCCTTAATTCCTCCTCTACCTCTTTAGTTGACTCCATTTCGATCATCTTGTCTCTTGGCCACTTTTTGTTATGACTAAGTTCGAATTCGATGTTCATCCTGTTGAGTTCAGCTTCAAGGAATGCGATCGATGTCGACGAAAAACCTTCCCTCGTCCTCGTGGTGCTCAAGGAGGCCTTTTCCTTTTCAAATTCAGATCGAAGTGAAGAAAGTTGGACCTTTAAACACTTCATGGTTATATATATTTCTCAATGTGACTCTTGGCATCTCGTTGCGATTGTTGGGAGGAATCTTTACGGGAGTCTTTGGGTGCTCGACTCTCATGAGGTTTCTATCAACCGACTCCTATGATGTCTCGAGCAATCGATTCTCCGAATTCCTACATTCTTGAAATTCTGATTTCTTATGTGCCCGAATGTCCATGTGCCCAAGTGTTTGTACAACTGAGTGCCCTTGCGTCCGAGTGCATCATGCTACTTCTATTCCCCCCTGACCTTCCTTCTATCGGGTTGCTCCATGTGGACTTCTCGTTCGAAGATCTGATCCATTAAATTTTTTCCATAATATCATCCATCAATTCTTACAAACCGTTATTCAATATTATTGTCGCAATCCTTAAAAATAAGAAGGGAAAAGAGATTCATTAAATATTTTTTTATAATAATTTATATTTTGTTTTTCTTCTAAACAATTAATTGCTTGTTGTTCTTGGCGGTAAACAAACAAGCAGCTCAAGGAATCCCTTCGCACCGCTTCCTTAAGCAATACTTTCCCTCCTCTCGACTCTCAAGTAAACAAGGGTTAAAGTCCTCCTTCCTCCTTCCTCCCCCTCCTACTAAACAACGAGCCGGCCGGCGATACACCGCCGCAATTCCATGTCGCTGCGCCATCCCTCCGCCGCCCCTCGGACTTGCCGCCTCTTTTGGTGTTACCAGTGCCACCGCGCCGTCCGCCTCATCTGCTCCCCGTCGGCCGACGTCTTCTGCCCTCGCTGCTACGGCCGCTTCCTCCACGACATCGACCTCCCCCGCCCCCGCCTCGTCGTCGAGTTCACCCCCCTCCGCCCGTTCCCCACCCACCCACACCACTTCCACCACCACCCCCTCTTTCCCCCGCCCAACGCGCGCGGCTACTCCGACCTCGACCGCCTCCCCCGCCTCAACTCCGACGACCGAACAGAGCAGAGCACGGTCCCGGCGGCGGCGGCGGCGCGGCCGGGGGACTACTACACGGGGCCCAATTTGGGCGGGCTGATCGAGGAGCTCACCAGGGACGACCGCACGGGGCCACCGCCGGCCCCGCCCGCCGCCATCAGTTCCCTCCCGACCGTTTCCATCGCCGAGGCCCACCTCGCCGCCGACTCCCAGTGCCCCGTCTGCAAGGAGGAATTCTCCCTCGGCGAGGAAGCCAAGCAACTGCCGTGCACGCACGTCTACCACTCCCACTGCATCGCGCCGTGGCTCCGCCTGCACAACTCCTGCCCGGTCTGCCGCTCCCCGCTCCCCGCCGCCGTCCGGCAGGAGACCACCGCGACCGCCCGCGCGCCGGCCAGATCTCCACGCCCGCCGGAAAGGCGGAGCCTGGCCCCTCTTCCAGCCCTGTGGCCCTCCGGCCTCCCGCCGTCGAGCGCCGGAAGCTTCCCATTCCGGCGGCCGGACGAGATCGACGACATTGCGAGTAAGGAGTAACGATTCTTCTCTCTTTCTTCACGCCATTTTCTGTGCGAATAACGATGAATTGTTGTTTCAGCGTTCTATTCGTGGTGGCGATCGCTGTTTCTTCCATAGCAATTCGGGACAGTTGAGTTGATTTGAATTGAATCTCTTCATTTCTATTTTCATTTTTTTGTTCTTCCCTTTTTTTTTCCTTCATTTTTTGAAGAATCATGTTTTAATCTTCTTGTTCTTGCACAGCAGATCGACAGTTCAGCTGACGGAGCATGAAGAAGAAAGAACAAAAATGAAGCATTAAATTGTACAAAAGAAAATTGCACAATTTATTAATAAATGAATGTGATGGTAAAATTATAATACATTTATAATGGTTTATTTTCTCAAAATTTCGGTGATATTCTTAAAATTAAGAATGAAGAATGGACCGAATTGATTTGAACGCATTAAACCTATCAATTTTTTAAAAAAAAAATCAAATAAAATGAATAGATAAAATATTGATTAATTCAATTAGAAATTGAATTGTTCAAAATTGTTTTTATCAATTCACTTTGATCAATCGAATGTTAAATATAATCGAATTGAATAGTTATATATGTTTGATTTTTCAATCGACTAATCAATTTTTAAGAATATCAATGAACTATTCACAATATAGTATTCGATTAACATTTTCTATTCAATTTTATTTATTTAATTAATTTTTAAATTTCACATTTTAAATTGAAGCGGATAAATCAAAATAATCTATATATTTTTTTAAAAAAAAAAATCAAATTTTCGAATTTTGGATCAATTAATTAGATTTAATCCTTATTTTGCTCACTCTTAATAAAAAAAAAAGATAAATATGGTTTTCTTTTAACCTTTTTATTATCGTAAAAAGGTACTTTAAAAAAAATAAAAACAAAATCCATTTTTTATTTTATTCTGAAAATATACATGTAAAACTGCTATAATATAAACCCTAAAATGGCTTCTTCTTCTTCTTCCTCCTCCTTCTCTAGCTTCGCCTCCATCTCCATGGCTCTGCTGCTGCTCCTCCTCCTCCACGGAAAGTCCGCCTATGCCGACGTCGGGCAGAGCTGCAGCAACGCGTCGAAGAGCGATCCGCGGGTGAGCTACAACTTCTGCGTCGACTGCCTGAACAAGAACCCGTGGTTGATGGAGGCCGACGCGTGGCGGCTGGCGCAGATCGCCTCCGACCTCGCGCTGATCACCGCGGAGATCGGGAAGAGCACCATGGACGGGCTGCCGCAAACGGAGCCGGACGCGGCCGTGAAGGAACTCCTCGCCGGCTGCTCGGCCACGTAAGACGGCATGGGGACGGCGGTCGCCAGGGTGGACGACGACATCCGGAAAAGGGACTACGCTGGGGCGAAGCGGCTGCGGACGCAGGCCAAGTGAGGGAGCAGTTTGATCTCCAGCGCCGGAAAGGCGGCGCCGCAGGTCGTCGCGCACCTCGACGGCGAGGGGGCGTCAACTTTTGCGATCTTGTCCTATGCCATTACCAACTTGCTGAACTAGCGATCGGTTCTTGGCCGGACGTTGAGCTCCATGACGAATAAGAACGCAACTGCGCAAATGTCTGCTTTCATTTCGAAAATCAGAAATATTTAGTATTAAAATGAAAAATATAAAAGATAAATTTTTTATTTTCTATTTTCATTCTTTTTTTTTAGAAAATAGAAAATGAGTTTTTTTTGTTTTTTCATTTTCTAAAAAACATTTTTTTATTTTTTAAAAAACGAAAATAGAAATAAAAAACAATTATTTCTTATTTTTCAGTTTTTCAAAAAATACTTTTTTATTTTTTTGAAAAATGGAAATGAAAAATACGAACCAAATCCATTTTTTTATTTTTTGTAGAAAATGAAAATAAAAAACGGAGAAGAAAACACTTATCAAACGCCCCTTAAATTTTTTGCATTTTACCAAATCGGTCTCAACAAAGTCTGTAAATTCCAAAAGTATGGAGGGTTTAAATGAATTGTTGCCTTCAAATTTGGTTTCGGGTCGCGACCTCTCTCCTTCTTCTTCTTCGTCGACTTGCCGGCGTCGCGCTGGATTCCGATCTTGGTTTTATGGACGCGTACCGACCTCACCACTGGTTTCCGGCTTCCGATTCTTCCGGCATCACTTCGCCGGCGCGCGTCCGTCGTCGCCTCTTCTCTCCGTACGGTCGACCACTTCCACGGTCTCTCCGCTGCAAATCTCCGTCTCTTCCTTCATTCTCCCTCGTCCTCCTCGGTACGAGCTCCAGATTCTTCTCGCCATCAGCAGCCGTCTTCCTCCTTTCTAGAATATAATTCCTTTCCGATCTGTGTTCCCGTCCTTGTGCCACTAGGACGGCTATCGCCTAGGGCAAAAGAATGATTTTTTATGCAGGAAATGATATTCAACGAGGAGTCTTTCCTTCCTCGAGCGAATCTCTGATTCTTTCTCAGCGTCGTGCTCTTCCTGCTTTTCTCTCCTTGCCGGGAAGGAATTCGGGAGAGGATATGTGGAGGCAGGAAGAATGCAGAGATGAACAATTCTGAACAGAATCCCTTCGACGAAAGGATGCTCACCAATGTCCTTCTGGCTGTTAACGTGCTGTGAGTCCCATATCAACTTCTACTTGTTCTTTCTGTTTTCAAGCATATTTCATAGAAAAATTCAATCTTCCAATCTATTTTATTTGTAACAAATTCAATTTTTCTTCCAATTCGAGTGACTGCACAGAGTAGTGGGATAATATAAGCTTAATGTTCTGCTGTTAGTTGTTTATACATTTTGATATTAGACATGGATACAGCTTAATTGATATCAGGGTTTCAAAAGCTGTATAGTTGTTTGTGTCTGTTCCTTTTTGTTAGAAGGATCCTACTTGTTCTCTTCTAAACTTGCCTGTGCAATGATTTTCCTTTTGGTAAATAGTTCTTGAAAGTCTCCAATTAGACATGAAGCAAAAGGGAAAAAGAATTGAGTTCACATCTGATACCGTTATAACCCGACTTAGGGAATAGAGGAAGAAAGAGTGGAGAGCTGTCATCCGGAGGGTAAGATCAAATGAATAAGACTACAACTCAGGATATATATCCGAGTCAAATGGGACTTAGCTCGGAAGGTTAAGCGGAGCTAAGGGAATTGCAACTCAGGGAGCCAGACTAAGTTAGAAGCACATCAGCTTGATGGCTAGAATGGAGTCGGATAGTGACTCGGATAAATGAGCCGAACTAGAGAAATGGTGACTCGAGGAGAAGGATTGAGTCGGGAAAGTAGTAGGAAGGGTTGATTGAATGAATGATATATGGATAAAATGAAGGAAATGGAGGACCCCACGGCATGTTCTCGTAAGAGTTTGTTACATATCGCAACCAACCCAAGCACCTTGGAGGCCCCACAGAAGATTCCTAATAGTGCAAACTCGCTAATGACATAACAATATGATTCCTCGAACTTGCATGGCCCTCCACGTGGACGGTGATCCGAATGATTTGTTACACAACATCTGACCCTAGGGTTCGCAGATATAAAAAGAAGGGAAGGAGGAAGGGACGATTCTTATTATTTTTCTATCTACACTCACTGTTTCTCAGATAACGACATCGGTGCACTTCTTCTTCTTCATCCTGAGATACAGGTTCTCACAGAAGCATCGGAGGGCTGACCGGCAAGGAAAAGGAGCATCCTCAGCAGGATAAGAGGGAGGGAGAACCACCTAGCTATTATTTCTTTTATTTTGTATAATCTTTTATTTGTAAAAAGTTTCTCCACCTCCAGAGACACTTCCGAGAATGAGAGATTGTAATGAAGGTGTCTAGCGCCAGAGCTCGTTCTAGAGCTCATCCATGGAGTAGGAATTTGAATTTCGAACCATGTTAAATTTCTTGTCCTCATCTTATTTACTGTTGCGGCCGGAGAAAACCCCAGTCCTCTTCAACACCATTTAGAAGAGGCAGAAAATTTGTGTCGTATCAACAACATCCATCCATGTCAAGAGCATCAGTGCAGATTTCCAAAATCTGGCTTAAAACTGGTGCCATTTTGCTAAAAACTTAAGCTATTCGGTTCTAGGCAAATCAAGGATTTGAGCTCTTAATATGTATAGATTCATGCTTTGGTTTTTTCCCCCTCTTTGTTAGGCGCAATCAGTAAGTCTCTGCGATCAGAGGTAATAGTCGTCAGGTTCTACATTAGTGTAAAGAAAATCATAGGCTTGGTCGTTATTGTTGTTATTGTCTTTATCAGATCATTCATAATTACTATTTGTTTTCTAGGCTTATTGTCATGTAACTTCTGAAGTCGACTTCTTAGCATTTGAAACCTTCATTTTCAGGGTTTATGCAGCCCAGATTGCAACACAAGGAAAGCTACTTTTGTGGGGAGCTAAGGTTGGAACCTTAACAGAATCTTAAAATGTTGAGGAACACATCGACAAAAATTCAATATATTATGCATTTAGGTGAATAGCTTGATTCGTAAAGGACAACTCTGGAGGTTGGCAACATCAGCTCTTCTGCATGCCAATTTCGGTCATCTTATGGTTTGTCTCTAACAATGGTTCTTCCTCATCATAATTTATGGGGAAATCCATATTGTTTAGTAGTTTGTCGTGCAGGTTAATTGTTACTCTTTGAACTCGATCGGTCCTACTGTCGAACAACTTAGTGGTTCTCGACGATTTCTTGCAATATACTTCTCTTCGGCAATAGCAAGTAAGACTCCATTTACACTCTTTTCATAGTAAATAAACTCTTTGAAGTCCACTATGTGAATATGCTTCGTTTGGTATTTAATCTTTAATCCCTTTGGCAAGGAAACTAGGTTCGTTCATGAGTTATCGATTTAGTCGATCATCTTCGGTCGGCGCATCTGGTGCTATATTTGGGTTGGTAAGACTTTTTCGATGTTTAGTTTTATATACTAGATATCTTCTTTGTAAATGACTTGTTAAATAGAAGATTAAGAAGTATTTCCTAATCAAATTGCAGCATCTATCTTTTATAGCTAAATTTACATCTATAAGAATAGATTCTTTATGTTTGCCGATTCATCTACATATCTTAATATGCAACTGCATAAGGATGCAACAAGGAAAGTATATCATGTGTTCTATGGTTTACACTTGACATGCTTTCTCGAGATGACTTTCCATCTGAGTCCTATTCTATTACAAATGTTGTTTTTACTAGGACGACAATTTGCGATTATCATCGATATCAACAGTCGGCGGGCGGTGAGTTTGTATAATATGTGAATGGGTTTAGGGAAGAGGGAATGTAAAAGGTAATCCACAATCAGAACATGACAGTGTATGAGTGTTGGAATGAAAAGATTTCGCCCTGAATCTCGTTTCAGCTTATTTTTATCATTAATTAGGCAGTTATATCGATCGATCGATCGGTCGCTCGGATTAGTTACTCTATGAACGACCCTTGTTTATGCCATAGAATTGAATACCTTTTACTGATTCTCTCAGGTTGGATCTCATGCTGTCTTTGTCTTGAGGCATAGAAACCTTGTTGGAGGTGCAGAGGAAGATTTGCTTCATGTTACCCATGTCATTACCTTAAATATGGTATTCGATTAGTTCCTCGTATATGTATTCTTTCGTTCGATATGTACTACGATACCGTTCCTTCTTCAGGTTATCGGGTTTCTTTCTCAAGGCGTCGACAATTGGGGTCATGTGTGTTTCGATATCCCACTCTTTAGTCTTGACCCAAACTGATCATTTTCGACAAGAAGATAACCATTTTGAATGTTTCAGTTGGGGGGATTGCTCGGAGGGGCTGCCGCGTCATGGTTTCTTGGTCCGGCGTGGCAGTATGTGTCGCGGACGGCCGACGGAAGAGCCGTGTTTGCCGACAGAGCTCCAATTCATCAGTTCGTCGATAGAAGAAGATTGTGATTGCATGAACAAGTAACAGGATTGTGTACTACACCATGTAATAGCCATTTCCATCTGTAAAGAAATGATTCAAAAAATAAACAAATTGTATGCAATAAGATTCATTTAATTTCGACGAATCATTTATTTATTTATTTATTTTCATTTAAATTTTATCCTTCAAATAAATACTCAACGCCAAGAGTGAGATACACATCAGCCTTTTTGCTCCGACTACTTTTCTTATTCACATTTTCATCCACAAATATAATATATAATTGTCCACGCAACATTTAGGAGAAAAAGAATAAAAGATGTTAGCTCCTATGGTTACGGTGCAGTGATAGTATGTCCAATTCGACTTTCAGATATTCATAATTCAATTCTCAATCACGATGCATTTATAAGATTTTCTTTCAAATGTAGTCTATAGAGTATATTTTGTCTAGAGAATATTCTTATTTTAGCATTGATGTGGCAAGCAAGTAAATCATTTTTTTATTTCAACTTATGTAAAATGTTTTACATAGAATATTTTTATATTTTTTAAAAAAATATCAACTTAGTCAAAATCATTTAAACTTATCTAAATTAATTTAGCATAGCCAAAATCACTAGTATAGTAATCATTTGCTCTATGTATAATATTTTGATCAAATTCAGTTGATTTATTTTAACACACTGTAATAATTATCCTATAATTATTACATCCGCACTAGAATAAAAATGTTTTCAATGAAATATTGTTTCAACCTTCTTTTTTAAAAAAAAAAAAAAGAAACACTTTTTTGATATTTTTAATTGTCAAATTATTTTTTTTTTAATTTAAGCTACAGTTCGACGGACAAATTTTTTATCAATATAGAATCTCGACGAAAAATCTATTGTACGTAATTTTATTTTATTTTGTAAAAAAAAAAAGTTTCACAATTTGAATTCGTAATTTTTAAATTATATAGTAACAATTTATTGCCAAAATTCTCTTTCAACTTTTTTTTTTTAATTTGAAGGGAGAAAAATAAATAAATACCAGTTTACTTTAGATCTTAGATCCTATGGAACTTACATTAAGAACAAGTATTCATTTATGCTCAAAAGTTCTCTATTGAGAGCTGAGACGTCGAGAAGAGGGACTTAGTTGGAGCGGGGACAACTTGAGAGAAGGCCAGCGTCGCGACTACAAATGATTTGGCTACACTAGTCCAGTGATTCGGTGAAGCTGGTTCAGTGATTCGGCGAAGCTATTCAACGAAGCTAGTTCAGTGATTCGGCTGAGAGTAACTCAACGGGGTTGTTAGCAGGCAGAACTGGGGTGATTGTCTTTACGGTGGAGATCCGGTGATGTACCAAGCAGAAGGGTGAACCTTCGGCGATAATGATGGACGTCCAACGGAGTGACAAGGAACCAAGACCTGCAAACAAACAAGGATAGCAGAACGCCAAGAAGGGGCTTAACGGTGCTCCTCCGACGCTGAAGTCAGTGGCACGGAAAATGAAGGGAGAATATTGAGATGAGGACAAAAAAAAGAGAAACGTCGGGGGAAATCGAAAAAGAAGGTTGTCCCCTTGCGACATTCTCCTAGTTACCTTTATATAGCCCAGGAGAAACAACGCGGATTTTCGTAGATTTGTACTGGGTCATGGGCTCACTTTGATGGCTTGCTAGAGGAGGACGATGGAAGATATTACCTCATTAAATATGATAGGAGTATGAGACTTAATTAGTATAGCCCACATGGTTGATAGGAAATAGGACTCCATTAATACAACGTAGGCGTGTGGAGATGTCTGTCTGTTTCGTGGTATCCTTGCCACGTGGTGTTTTCACTATCGGCTAGAGCTAGTATATGGGTCACCTCTGTCGGGACGAGTGTCTACCAAAACACGAGCTCTGTCGAGACACAAGTTTGCCGAAACATGAGTCTGCCAAGACACGAGCAAATATTCGAATGTGCCAGGAGCTTCGCAGCAAGGAGTATTATGTCGGCATCATTCTTGGTTATTTTTAACCAACAGATCAAGAGATATAGTCTTTTTATAATTTATCTTTCTTCATCATCATCGAGAAATCGACAATAAAAAATATTGAGGACGAATGTAATCACTTTCGCTACAAATAACAAATATACTACCAAACTGGAAACTTACACCAAATGACCTGATTGGATGATCTAAAATTACATCCAAACAAACAAACAAACAAAATCCAAGATTCCCTCGCATTTTCTAATTTGTGTAGAGACAAATTTAAAAAGAAAACTTTGACACATCGATAAAATTAATATCATAAAAATCACGAATTCAAATCATAAAAACACCAGTCTCTTCTAAAATAAAATAAAATTATACATAATAAATTCTTTCTCGAACCTGGAGCTCCCTCTTTGCATTACCAGATTTGGATTCAAATGACAGAGCAAACCACATGGGCAACAGCTGGGAGACCGAAATTAGGCCAACAACAACATGAATGCATTGGATAAAGTTATAGTGGCACACAAGTGAGCAAAAAAGGTCGAGCAGGCTAAAGGAAAAAAAAAAAAAGAGGAAAAAAGGCATCACACTCACTGCCTACAAGGAAGTCACAAAAGAAAAGAGAAACAGTTATTCGCATCAGAAAAAGCTCCTCTCTTCCTTCTCTCATCCCCAAATGCCATTCCCAATGTCTTTTTTTCTCTCTCTTTTTTTTTTTTCAGTCTAAAGTTATCAACACTTACTTTCCAATGTGGTCGGTGTGTTTTTCACAACCTTTTGCCATCATGTTTTCTGAAACAACTTGAAGACCAAGCCTCTCTTTCTTGGCCTACAAGCTCTGTGCTCAATAAGTTTATATAGAGAGGTAGTAGTAGTTTGTAGTCTTCCAAGCACTGGGCAATGGAACTCAGCTATGCTTCTTTCTCCAGCATCACCTGCAAGAATTACTGTCGAGAGATCCATGCGACGTTGAACCAGCTGAATCTTGTAGGCCGAGCACTGGCACAGAGAACTTTGACGCAGAAGAGACAGATCAAGGAGATGTATCAAGCCATGTATGGTCAGGACTTGGTCGAACAGCTTCAGAAAACCCACTTGGCCAACTCAACCAATGAGGTCAGATCGATCTTTTGAAGTTTTTTTTTTTCAGTTTGTGCAATTAGGAAAACTGCATGAATTGTGTGTGCAACAGATGTGCCAAGTTTTGTATCTGTGGATGCTCGAGCCGCATGAACGGGATGCAATGCTCGCAAAGGATGCACTTGAGGGAAGAGTATTGGATTGCAAGGCCCTCGTCGAGATCTACACTCGGCAAAAGATGAACCATCTCTTCTTCACCAAGCAAGCATATGTAGCCAAGTTCAAGAGGCACTTGGACCAGGACATGATTTCTGATCCATCCAATTCATATCAAAAAGTATATATATTTATATATTTATATATATCTTATACTCGAGCTCGAACCAATCGACTGATGGTTTTATCGGTTCATGGACAGATTTTGCTAGCTCTTGCTGCATCGCAACAGTCGCACCGGACCGATGTAAGTCGACACATTGCAAAATGTGATGCAAAGAGGCTATATGAGGCAACACATTGCAGTAGAGGGGCAAGTGATGAATCTATCATCCTTGAGATTTTTAGCAAGAGAAGCATCCCCCAATTAAGGTTGGCACTCTCTAGCTACAAACAAATCTATGGGCATGAATATTGCAAAGTAAGCCATTATTGCAAAGACTAAATTTCTCCAAGATTAAGCGAGTTCTTCACTTTATGTTTGTGATTGCTGAATGAATAGGCACTGAAGAAAGAAGCGAGTGGGGAATTCGAGGAAGCACTGAGGACAGTCATAAAATGCATCTATGATCCTTCAG
Source organism: Wurfbainia villosa (assembly GCA_025175895.1). NCBI lineage: Eukaryota > Viridiplantae > Streptophyta > Magnoliopsida > Zingiberales > Zingiberaceae > Wurfbainia > Wurfbainia villosa. Next base: position 2,863,882 of record CM045997.1, on the reverse strand, counting down.
AGTACTACTCCAAGGTATTTCTATTAAGGCTCTCAGTTCCTTAATTGCTAGTGTATATAAGATAATTTTGATGGTTTAATTACTTCTAAATATTGACTCAGATGATTAACAAAAGTATAAACATGGGAGATACTGAAAAAAGAGTTCTGACCAGAGTTATGATAGGAAGCACCTCTGTGGGCATGAAAGAGGTGAGATCATCCTTTGAGAGGAGATATGGAAGGAAGCTACAGGATGCCATTTGTGAGAGCCTTCCTGATGGGGATTACAGAGACTTTATTCTGGCCTTGGCCAGTATCCCTAGCTCTTCTTCTTTCTGAATTAAGGGAGACTTTTGCAGAGTGTAGCAGAGATCAACAAGAAGTCCAGTGTTCTTGTGATTTGTACAGAAGCATAATGTAACAATTTTCTAGATGTATCTTGTGTCACTCTTGGAGAATAATGGAAGATTAGTCACTAATAGATGTTACTCGAATAAATCAACTGTAAAGTAGGTTCGATCGTCCAGAGACAACATATTTAGCAATGAATTCGTTTCCTAGACACATTAATGAACAAACAAAAGGAGAAGTTATAGAAGGAAAGCACAAAAGACAGTCTGATTTTATCCACAGCTTAAAGAGTACTGAATCTATTTGCCATTTTAGTTCTTTATCTTAATAATCCCTCAGAGATTCATCTGATCATTTCCAATTCTTTGGAGGCATCTCTTACATTATTGTGGTTTACTGTAGTGACCGAGCCCTCTGGTTCCATATCAAGGAAAGAGCTTCTCTAGTCTCCACGGGAATGACGTTGTGGCTAAGGCACGACGGTGCTTACAGAAGTTGTATGGATCGATTCCGGAGAAGGTCTAAAGTTTTTTCCTGAATTCAAATGACCCTCACATGTCTTGACCACCACGTCAAGATCCATAGAGTCCTCCGTGATTTACTTCCCTTATAATAGTCGTGAAACAGATCGATAAAGATCGTTAAATTGACGATTCTAATCTTTACAGAAAAAAAGAGCTTCTCTAGCCTCACTTATCTTTTCTTTATCTCATTCATTCTTATTTTATTCTCAACCATCCAAAGTTTGCAGTCTCTAGCCCTTTTATGTTTCTAGAATTCCTACTGAACTCACAAAGTGCTATAGAATTTTAAAAGGTTACAACTATTCATTATCCAACATGTAATATCATGTGGAGGCAATTGAAAGTCAGTGATGCGGTACAGATTTTTTGTCTTTTCAAAATATGAAAAAGTATTGAAGAAGATTGGGATTCTCTCCGATCGTAACAGTAAATAATAATATAAGGACAAAAGATTTAACGTGGTTAGAAATTCAAATTCCTACTTAACGGATGAGCTCTGACGCTAGATATCTTTACTATAATCTCTCCTTCTCAGGAGGAGTCCCGAAGGTGGAAAAACCTCTTATAGATAATAGCTTATACAAAGTAAAAGAAATAACACACGGATAGTTCTCCCTCAATCTTATCCCACCGAGGATGATCTTTTTCCTTGTCGATCGGTCTTCCGATCATTCCGTTAGAATATGTATCTCAGGATGAAGAAGAAGAAGCAACACACCGGCATCCTTTCTCTCCGAAACAGTGAGTGTAGATAGAAAATAATCATGAGACCTCCTTCTTCTTCCTCCTTTTATTTTTATATATGTTACCCCTAGGATCAGTTGTTGTGTAACAAACCACTTAGATCGTTGTCCATGTGGAAGGTCATGTAGGTTCGAAGAATCATATTGTTATGTCGTTAGAGAGTATATGCCAATAGAAATCTTCTGTGGGGCCGCTGAGGTACCTTGGTTGGTTACAATATATAACAAACTCCTATAAGAATGTGTCGTGGAATCCTCTCTTTCCTTCATTTTACCCCAACACCATCCCTTCAATTAACCCTTCCTACTACTTATCCGACTCAATCCTTCCTCCCGAATCACTATTTCTCTAGTTCGGCTCACTCCTCCGAATCATTGCTCAACTTCCTTCTAACCATCAAACTGATGTACTTCTAACTCAGCCCGGCTCCCCGAGTCACAGTCCCCTCAACTCGGTTTAACCTTCTAAATTAACCGAGTTAAGTCTCACTTGACTCGGATATATATTCCAAACTATAGTTTTATTCATCTGATTTCATCCTTCGGATTTTTTCTTCCTTTATTCTCTAAGTCGGATTATAACAAGTATAAGACAGAATTCGAGTGTTCGATCATTTCATCCATGTGGCTGCATTTCCCTCTCCCTTTTGTTTGTCTCTACCACAGTTTGAATACTAAATAAGAGAAAGCAATTAAGAAGTGCCTAATAATTTTAATGCCGGCAGGTCCACAAGAAAATGCATTTTAAAAATAAATTTGCAAATCTGATGCTCAGACCAGAAATTAGGATTTGACAGTGATTTGCTTGATGGAGTTTATTTTCAATTTGTTAAACATCTGAACATATAACAAAAGTAAGAAATACTCCTTACGGAGATGATGTAGTGGTTAAGATACAATTTACAGAAGTGGCATGGATCGATTCCAGAGGAGGTCTAAAATTCTTTTCTAAATTCAGATGATCCCTACGTATTTTGACCGTCACGTCAAGGTCCATAGGACCCTCCGTGATTTACCTCCCTCATAATAGTCGTGTGACAGTCGATAGAAATCATTAGGTTGTCAGTTCCAACTTTACAGAACAAAAGCAAGAAATAATTCTATACTAAAAAAAAAAAGATTCATAGTTTCATTCGATTTCAGAAGATTAGAAAAGAACCAAAATACTCGAGTCAGCAAGAATTGCTTGAGTTTCTTACATAGGAAAAAGCTCTACATTAATCCACAAACAAAATCACCAACAGGAGAGACAAAATTCCTCTCCTATTGAATCACTTGTTCTAAATTTACCGATTTTTTTATAATTTATCATGATTGTGTTGGACCGAAAATACACTGGGGTGAATAGCGTGAAACTTTTTTTTCTTTCGTTCGTAAAACTCACGTGATTATCAAAATATATCACAGCGGAATAAATAAAAACGACACAAAATATAAATTCTTTTACTTGGTTCACAATCGCGAGACTGCTAATCCAAGGCCCAACTTCTTTTACAAAAGATGAGGAACGATAACAATCTTACCGTCCTCTAAATGTAAATACAACAAGAAACGATACAGGACTTAAATAAATGTACTGACACTAAGATTGCGAAAGTAGAGCACACGGTCGGAGTTGTAGCATTACGACATTATGGTAGATCATCGAACACTACTAGGTTTGATAGCATAGGCACTTGGAAGATCATTATCTAGGGTTTCTGTCCGAAACCACTTTTATAAATTTTTCCGGACGCTTGGACCTGATCCAAGTGACTCTAGTTTCATCCAATCTAGATTCGATGCAGCCGAAACTTATCCACCGGAATTTATCCTATTCCAAACGACTGGTTTCCCTTTCAGTCGATTGGAGTCCACTCGGTCATCTGGATAAGTTAATTTTCTTCATCACTGAGTTAGTACAAAATGCAACAGAGTACATAGAGTAGTAATGACATCGGCAATTTACCAAACACAGTTGCTAAAGTTTCGAAATGCCCAAAACGCGTAGCATGGTTTCAGATTTACCAAATCGCGCACCTAATTCCACTTTTACCCCTCCCGTCAAACAGATCTGCAATTTAATGATGAGAGAGAATTTTCATGCATCCGAGCCACTACTGGAAATTCCGAACCATCTAAACGTGGTGCTGGGAATTCAAATCCCAGCACCACCTTTTTTTTTATCTGATTTCTAATTTATATCGGTTTGATTTCTGAAATATTACTGTGAAACCCTAATAAAACCTCGAATATCAGAAATTTTGGCCACGGATACACAGAGGGACACTACTCAAATTTAATGGACTTGGATTGGATCGAAAAAGAAGTGAATAAGACCATCAATGGGTTTTGACCGAAACCCATTGATGGACTTAGAGAAGTCCAAATTTCGAAATCTTGACATATACTGAAAGATCTTACAACATGAATTTTTGATATGTCGAGGAAACTTAGTTTTAATCCTCCTATCTCCCAATTTTAACTTGTGTCGAAAAAAAATAATACTGAAAATTAAGAAACCGATGGAAGATAGTCATAGTGGTGCTGGAATTGCGAATTTCAGCACCACTGTGGTGCTGGAATTGGAATTTCCAGCACCACTGTGGTGCTGGGATTGGAATTCCCAGCACCACAATGGTGTTGGAATCCCTGCAACACCATTGTGGTCTTTGAATTCAATTCACTGCGATCAATCTTCCAATTCAATTCGGCTGGATGATCTTGGAATTGCAATTTCAAAGACCACGATAAAAATCCATTGCATGTTCAGGTGTGAAACCAAATAAAATTTATTTGGAAGCCCGAGTGAAAAATGAGAAAAATGTTGAAAACGTTATTTGGTTAATATTTTTCACGTTCGTGTTCTAGAAAATAAAATTTATTTGGTTAGAAAACAAAAAAATGTCAAAAACGTTAAGACATTTCCAAATGCGTAGAAAAGGATGTCTTCGTGCACCACTGTGGTGCTGGAACATAAAACGTTAAGACATTTCCAAATGATATTTAAGAAAAGGATGTCTTCGTACACCGAGTTATTCCAACGCCTCTAATCAAGAATAAAATTTGGTTAAGACATTTTTATGTTCGTCATGTGTGAAACCAAATAAAATTTATTTGGAAGCTGTTACGTCTTCCGTCAGCCCGAGTGTTATTGTTGTGTGAAACCCTACGTCCATCGCATGCAGTGGATTTTTTATCGTGGTGTCGAATTTACAATTCCAAAGACCATTATCGAATTGGAATTTTCAGACCATCGCGGTGCCGAATTGGAATTCTCAAGACCACAATGGTGTTGCAGGATTCCAACCATTGTGGTGAATTCCAATCCCAAAGACCACAAATGGTGCCGAAATTCCAATTCAGACACGCTGGTGCCGAATTGCGAATTTCAAAGACCACTACGACTATCTTCCATCGCTTCTTAATTTTGATCATTTTTTTCGACACAAGTTAAAATTGGGAGATAGGAGGATTAAAACTAAGTTTTCGACATATCAAAAATTCATGTTGTAAGATCTTTCAAGATATGTCAAGATTTCAAATTTGATTCTTCTAAGTCCATCAATGGGTTTTGGCAAAACCATTGATGGTCTTATTCACTTCTTTTTCGATCCAATCCAAGTCCATTAAATTTGAGTAGTGTCCCTCTGTGTATCCGTGGCCAAAATTTCTGATATTCGAGGTTTTATTAGGGTTTCACAGTAATATTTCAGAAATCAAACCGATATAAATTAGAAATCAGATAAAAAAAAAGGTGGTGCTGGGATTTGAATTCCCAGCACCACGTTTAGATGGTTCGGAATTTCCAGTAGTGGCTCGGATGCATGAAAATTCTCTCTCATCATTAAATTGCAGATCTGTTTGACGGGAGGGGTAAAAGTGGAATTAGGTGCGCGATTTGGTAAATCTGAAACCATGCTACGCGTTTTGGGCATTTCGAAACTTTAGCAACTGTGTTTGGTAAATTGCCGTAATGACATTCTTTGACTGTCCGATCTTGATTTTGACATTTTCTTCGAATCTTTAGTCAGACCAACACCTAAGATTATCCTCGTACAAATGACGCAACCTTACCACTCCATACACAAGGTTCTTACCTTGTTTACCTCTATGCCCAATCTTATTTGGGCTTTGTTGCTTAGCATATGATCTTTTGATCAACACGACTTCATTCTGATGTCTAGACTCTACTGACCTATAATGAATCCTTCACTTGGTGTCTTCGACCATCACGACTTCTTTTTGATGTTCAGCTCTGACTGACCCATCACAAATCCTTCACCTAATGTCTTCGACCACCACAGCTTCTTTCTAATGTCCAAACTCTACTGATTTATCACGAATTCTTCACCGAGTGATTTTGATCTTAGTTAAGACTTTCTTTTTCTAATCAAATCCTGTAAACTTACTAAGTCCTATAAGTTTGACACATAAAATAAAATTATAATATGATTTAATTTTAAACTTTTGTTATTATCAAAAGATTCGATTATCTAATACTAAATATATGAACACGTTAAAGCACCCGAAAGAGTTTTAAATGAATTGGCATGAGTACAACACATTCTCTGCACAATAGTGGCTGACAACAGCAGCCCTGTTAACAATAAACATTTGTACTCAAATATATTATTAATTGATAGTTCAATTACATGCAACTATCATGGATGTCATATCAGCAAAACAACTTTCCAAAGTCATCAAAACTTACAGACAAACACTTGCATATCTACTAACACTAATGAATGCCCAATTCTCCATTCACAGTTCTCAAGTAATATATTTATTCTTTGAACTGACAATAGAATTAATTTATTTATTCTTTAAACTGACAATAGAATTAATTAACAGCTTCTACCGGCCTTTGAGTCCCAGACATGCCACAAGAACCATTCTGTACCTTTTTGAAATTAAGTTCCAATGTTCCAAACATTTTCAAGTTATTAAAACTATTTTAACTAAAACTGGAAGCACCATCACAGAGCTAGATCAGGTCAGTTGCATGGGGTTGGGCTGAGTCACAAGCGATTAGGGTCGTAAACGAGTTAAGCGTCAACTTTTACGATGTTCATACTTTTTTTGATAAGATAATTAAATCTAACCTAAAATTAATTAAGCTATTAAAAAAACTTATTCGAGTTTGGTTTGATTTCTTTTTTTTAGAGATTGAGCTTGACTTATTTATTGGTATCAAGTTCGATTCAAACTTTCAAATTTATTTAAATTCGATTTATTTAAACGTTATCAAATTCTTAAATTAAGCTTTTTTTATTTATTTTAAACTTTTAATATTTTAATCCTTGTTTATAAATGAGTTCATAAATAATTTTTAAAAGAGTTTATTCATGAACATTATTTTGTGAATATTGTTCATGAACATTAACAAATCGAACACAAATGTGCTCAAGCTTATTTATTTATTTTATTAATTAACTTTGATGTATATTTAATAAACATAAACGAACTCTTATTGAGCTGAACATCAAACTTATTCATAAACGTTCGATTCGTTTACAACTCTACAAGGAATCCTATTTATGTCTTGACATAGAGTTTTGCACGGTGATTTACCAAAAAGCGCTTCCGAAGTTTGGATTGCCCAAAAAGCGTACCATAGTTTCAGATTTACCAAATAACGCACTTAATTCCCTTTTTACCCTTTAGAAATAGCGTATTTAATTTCCAAACGTGGTACTGAGAATTCAAATCCCAGTACCACTGTGGTGCTGGGATTTGAATTCCCAGCACCAGGTGGTGGTGCTAGAATTGCATTACCACTGTGGCGCTGAAAAATTAAATCTCATCACCACTGTGGTGCTGGAAAATTAAATCCCAGCACCACAGTGGTATTGGGATTTACAATTCCAGCACCATAGTGATGCTGAGATTTGAAATTCCAGCACCACAATGGTGCTGAAATTTTAAATCCCAGCACCACAGTGGTAGTGATGGGATTGCACTATCACCTTGGTGCTGGGAATTCAAATCCCAGCACCACAGTGGTGTTGGGATTTAAATTTCCAGCACCACGTTCGGAAATTAAATACACTATTTCTGAAGGAAATTAAGTGTGCTATTTGGTAAATCTAAAACTATGGTGTATTTTTTGGACAATTCCAAACTTTAGGAACGTTGTTTGGTAAATTGCCGAGTTTTGCATAAAACATTTGTTGCTGGTATTTGACGCTCCGGAGCCAAGTTTGGTTTGGTCGTCTCCCAAGTTTATCCATTAGCTTCCTAATTGCATGCCCTTTCGATCATACCACAGACCCAAACACAAACAACATACGCAACTGTATAAAAAACAAAAAAATACCAAAATCCTCATCATGCATCATACATGGAACTCTACCTGTACACCACAAAAACATTCATTCAAGTCCAACATCAACTGCTCAATTTATACTTTTCAACTTCAAACTTTACGTAGATGTGAAGCTGCATGCTTCTACCAAGCACTCACTCATTAAAGGATCAATTCTATTCTCAATATTCATGCACATGTAAAGAACACTGATCTCTCTCTGCTCTCTCCACGTGGTCAATTGTGAAGAAGACCTACACAATTTGCTTTACACTGACCAAATCAGTGCATGGCTCTAGTGAATCTGTGTTCTCCAGGTTGAAATCCTCACATGAAGGCACCACTGCAAGCCCTCGCATCACTCTTCACTATATCTGACACATGCCTTGTGTTTACAAGTCACTTTCCATCCAAATAAACAACTAGTAATTCCCCCACTAATTGCTTTAGCTTAAATGCTGAACGAGTTCAATGGCATCGATCTCTACCTAGCTTGTTTTGAGCTACATATCTGAGAATAATGGGGTTTGTCGAGGTGATGACGACCTTGAAGGCTTATGCATTCATGGTGCTGCTTCAATTTGGGTACGCAGGGATGTTTGTGATCTCGGTCTCGTCCATCAAGCGTGGAATGAACCACTTTGTCCTGGTGGTGTACAGGAATGCCATTGCTGCCATTGTCATCGCACCCTTCGCAGTCTACTTTGAGAGGTTCCATTCTCTAGCTCCTCCATCTTGTGTGTTTGATGAACAAATCCATGCATTCTTATGAATTGTTTCTCTTCTCTGATTCTTGAACTGAAGGAAAGTCAGACCCAAGATGAGGCTCTCCACAGTCGTCAAGATAGCAGCACTTGCCCTTCTCGAGTAGGTGGTCTTGAAATTCTTGCTGTGATTGATAGGGTTTTGTTACTGATCATGATCTTCAACGACAGACCTGTGCTCGATCAAAACTTGTACTACATGGGCGCGAAATTGACCTCTGCAAGCTTTGCCTCTGCCTTGTACAACATGATCCCAGCAATCACCTTCGTCATGGCCATTGTTATGAGGTAATACATAATGATATCGAGTTGCTAGTGTTGTATGTGTCGATGGTGATTGCCGCTGGGGAGGATGCATCCGTAAAACGATATTGCTCCGCTATAGGTGCTTACAGATAGTAGTAATTTGTTTTCCAAGATACAATGATGACGTCTCGAAATAGGTGTATTTTAAATTTTGAGACGAACAAACTTTCTCGTAGAGGCTTTTTGGACTCTGGTATGCAAGGTGAAGAGGTGAGGTACACTTTGATGATTAGCTGTAACCTTTGGGTCAGGATTCATCTGGGTCATTCGATCTGGAGAATTGTAACCCTTCAAATAACCCTTTTATCTCAACTGTCAAATCCAGATGCAACGATCTATTTGATCTGACGCTCCAGATTAACCTTCATCACCAATGATCATATCGTGACTCTTCGCGATCAACGCTTCAGATCGCGTCACTTGCGATCCATCCTCCCTCTTCGATCCAACTGTTATCATCGGCCCACCCAGTCAATATTTTAATCATCTCTCTTTGCCCCAATCGAGTGTCCCAACAAAGTGTCCATTGTGAGCACCTGCTCGCTTGTCAGAAGAGAACATCTGTGTTTTTTGTGTTAACTTCATTAACACAGCAACACATATAAAGAAGCAAATATATTTCCGATGTGGGACTATTCCCCATCTATTTCTTACATTAATCTACAATTAATGCTATTTAAGACTGATTTTAAACAATTAATTTCTCATTCATCCGTAATCAGTTTTAAATAAATTAATAATCTAGATTCCTCTACGCGAAACATAGATTTCGATTTGTTAGTCAATTCAGACTTTCATCGATTGATGACACCTCGATTTTTTCTTGCAAAACCGTATTGATCATTTAAGACCTAATATCAAAACTTACTAATCATCTGTTTTGCACCAATGCTAGAGTCGAGAAGCTCACCATCAAAAGCCGGCGTAGCCAAGCCAAGATCGCTGGATCAGTGGTGACTGTAATCGGAGCATTGCTTATGATACTGTACAAGGGTCCAGTAGTTGAATTCTTCTGGTCCAAAGGGAGAAGCTACCATGGCACAGCAAGCAGCAGCCAAAGCAGCAATTGGCTCACGGGGATCTTGTTGCTTCTGGCAAGTTGCTTGTGTTGGTCAGGCTTCTACGTTCTACAAGTAATCACTCAATCTAAATCTATTTCCTTCAGCAAAGCCTAAAGAAATGTTTATTCTTTGCAGTCGAATACACTCGAGTCATACTCTGCAGAGCTCTCACTGACCACCTTGATATGCCTTATGGGTGCCATGATGAGCTCAGTTGTCACTTTGGCTGTGGAAGGTGCCAATGCAAAACCTTGGAGTATCGGCTGGGACATGCGACTAGTCACTGCTGTCTACTCGGTTAGATCGAATTCGATCGATTCGCTGTATATATGTTTCAAGAAATCAAAGGAAAAAAAAAACTAAAAACTAAGTTGAGTTCCCATCCTATCATGCTTTAGGGGGTGGTCTGTTCAGGGATTGCCTACTATGTGCAGGGCATAGTAATGAAGGAGAGAGGCCCAGTGTTTGTCACTGCTTTCAACCCACTTTGCATGATCATTACAGCAGTTTTGGGATCCATCATTTTAGCAGAGCAGATAACTCTAGGGAGGTGAGTAAATACAATGATCTATAAGACAGTTCAGATTGAGATGCTGATACCTTTAATTTCTCTTGAAAAATTGCAGTGTCATTGGTGCAGTAATCATAGTGATTGGCCTCTATGCTCTCATCTGGGGAAAGAGCAAAGACCAAGCTAGTCAGTCTTCAGATACGAGTGCCAGTCTTCAGCTTCCAGTTGCTGCAACAGATGCTGGGAAGATGGAATCAAACAGACACCATAGTAAATAGTTCAGTAGAAATTTAATCCCAATAATTAGTTAATAGCAGGCACTTGTGATCATTAGTCTTTTGTTGAGTGTTAGATAATGACTGGTGTGTGATCGATTGAGAGAGTGATGATTTTCCAAAAGTTGGTTGAGTGTTGAGTATGAATTTTAGATAATAAGTGATGTGATTTATGGAAAGGAAACACAAATCTAGATTATAAGAAGTGAAAACAGGATTGCATAATAAACTATCCCCAACAAAATGAAGGAGGACAGATTAAACTAGCATTACTGCATAAATTAATCTTTTTACTAGTGTCACTATGAATGTTCAATCAAAGGTCACAACTTAAATTTTTGGTGATTATAACAGAAGAGTTCCTGTAAGTTGGAAATTAAAAATATCATATTCCAACGCCAATGAATCTTTAAAGAATAATAGCTTTGAAGATGCACAGATTTTGAAGACTTCCAATTGTGAGTAGGCGATCCGAAACCGAATCGAAATTAATCTGTTAAATTCGGAATTAGAACTGATTCAAATGAATCGGTTCTGGAACCGTTCCGATTCGGTTCGATTCCAATTGATTTCGGAATCGGTTTGGAACCAATTCTGATCCCGATGTGGATCTAGTTCTGGTTGTTAATTTAAGGGTGGAAATTCTTAGCATGCTAACGTGTCTATAAGATTATTTTGCGATAGAAAAAAAAAAGGATCACTAGCACATTAGATGAATTTGAAAGCTCAAGTTCGATGGAGATGTTCGGAATCATTTCTTGAAAGATTGTCCAATATTGAAATCTTATTTCACCCACTGGATAAATTCCTGCATAGAAGACCGCCTCATTATTAATAGAAGAGTCCAAAAATCAGTTGAAGTCCGAACTGATAATCACACTGGACTCTTCTTTTAATGATGCGACTGTGAAATTCGAATTGAACTGTCAAACTGCAAATGCTTTTCTGATGTACTCAGGTGATTGATGGAGATCCACAGGGACTCCGATCTTTTTCAGTTGAAGAAATATCCCTATAATATCGTGGAGCCGGCCTGACCGTCCCGGATTAGTCGGGCTGTGTCAATAAAAAAAAATTTCATTTCCTTGAAAATAGATGGCGGAAGTCAATTCGATGGCGGACTACAACGACATTGCATCGACGGTCGACCGCGATGGAAATTCTGCTCGATCTCCACAACTTACTTACCTCCTGAAGTCTCCGCCTCGTCGGAGTTCCGACGGCCGGATCATCTTATTTTGATTAATATGACCTCATTATTAAAAGAAGGTACCCTACCCTGCCCTGCACTCCTAAATGATTACTATTTATTTTCTTTTTTTTTTTTAATTAAGATGATTATATTTTAGTATGCGACCTCCAAATATAAAATCTTAGATTCACCCCGGTTAAAAGAGTGCTTTGAAGTTTAACTTGGGTCGTCAAAATCTCATATATTTGTGCCCCAGGAACACGGTGCAGCGGCAAAAATTGAGATGCATTCTATAGGAGAACACAATTCGATCCTCTGTTGTGATATCGTTCAACGGTGAATTTAGGAAAAATTCATTCGGACGGTCCTGGAGCCCAGGAGTTTGTTCGATGAAGAGAGTACGGCTTCGGTATTGGACCGTCGTTCAAGGATGACACTACTACGGAGTTCAGGCTGAACCGTAAAAAAACTGTTAGTACTTCCCTGATTTACCCTCGATGCCCAGTGGAGGCCACTTGGGCTCTGATCTTCACCTTACCCGACTTAGCTGTTGGCGAGACGTCTCGAAGGTCCGTCGGACAAAACTGGTAAATTTTCAGATCACACGATAATAATTTTACTATTAGGTCGAGACTTTTTTTTATATAATATAAATAATGTAAAACAAAAAAAATGATATTCAAAAATATAAAATGATAACTAGTGTGGATGCTGACTGATTGGCTTTGACAGTGATCGCTCAAACAAAGGGCACTTAGACTTCTCGATTGTCTTCCTGCTCTCAGAACTCTTCTGCTAGACATGCACCTTCATGTTCCCTTTCCTCTGTCATTTAGCCATTTTTCGTCTCTCCTCGCCGCTTCCACGTCGTCGTCGTCGTCGTCGTCTTCTTCTTCTTGACTCGATCGATTTCCAGAGAATCTAACTCTCAAATCAGTCGCCTCCAATTTTACACCGGAGAATAGGACTGTAAACGAATTAAGCGGAGTCAAATTGTGTCGTTTTAAGTTGTTCGATAAAGTAACCAAGCTAAGTCGAGCTTAAAATGAACTGATCCGTTGAAACGGATACGTTCAAACTTGATTTGGCTTGGCTCGTTACTTTAAACTTCTTTTTATCATTTGAAACATTTATATTTTTAAAACTTGTTTGTTTGGACAAGATTATTGGTTTTGGTTTGTAAGTTCAATAAGAGTTTTTTTATTCGTGAACAATTCACTATCTATGTTCGTGGATAATAACAAATTCTTACTGAATCGAATACCAAACTGAAGCTTTGCTTGAGATCTTAAAAAATGAAGAAAATAATAATAATAATAATCATACGAGTAAATACACGCATAGAATGATTCTCTTTTCGAGAGTGGTCCATTTAATTAGTAATCTAGTAATGTGGAACGAGAGTGAGCCCTCAGGGCTAATCCGATTGGTAATTACAAAGGAATAATTCTTAAATGGACAGGGGTCAATTCTCGAGAAAGTCATGACTCTGATTTATCAACTGATCTCTTCCTTTGTACTTGTCATCTAAGTTATTGATTTAACTCTTCCACCGATAGAGACAGTCAGAGGAGGCCGCTAATATGACGGTTCCACAATATTTTTTTTTTTAGTAATGTGGAATGAGCTAATGACACTTAAAAGGATATCTAATGAAAATCTTATTCCTATTGTCTAGGTGTTGTTAGGTTTACCGAAAATTTTATTATTTAGCCTTTTGGGCATGTGAAATCGTCTCTGTTTGATGGGAGCTTCGTGTGTACTATTCTCGATAAAATTAGTATTTGGTGATTTAGACATCATAGGTTCGAGTCCCAAAAATGATTTATTGTAAAGCAGAATAAAATTGTATATAATAAATTCTTCTCCAAAATCTTATATGGTGGGAGCTTCATGTGTACTAAGCCGCCTTTTTTTGTAGCATTTTGGGCATGTGATTCACTTTGTTCGAACAAATATTAAAGAATGGCTATAACTTGTCGTCCTAAAACATGAACATGGACATTTTTGCATACATCATTATATATATATATATATATATATATATATATATATATATATATATATATATATATATATATATATATATATATATATATATATATATATATATATATATATATATATATATATGTTTTCTCCGTCGTGATTTCATCCGTCCATAGCTTAGATTCGCCAGCGGTTGATCGGAATCCGACCGCGATCCAATCGACACAGGAGTTCGATCAGATCGCGGTCATTTCTGACCGGAATTCAATTGCGATTCGGTCGACACCGGAGTCTGACTGTGATTTGATCGGACTTTGGTGTCGGTCGGACCACGGCCAGATTCTGGCCAAATCATGGCCGGAATCCGGCCTCCCGTCGACGAGTTCGAGCAGGCATCACGGCTTAATTACTGTGCATTTCGCATTCGTCGTGTGTGTGTATATATTGAGAGGTTGGGTTTTTATTTTATTTTTATCCATTATAAAAAATTAAATAAATATTTTGTTATTTACTTATTAAAGCCCAATCATTTAGTAAGTTCTAGTTGATCATTTTTAATGGGTACAATAACAACTAAGTCTTTTCCGACTAGATGGAATCGACTATGAATTTTTTTTACGTCTTCTACTATATCATCATATATATTTAAATAAATTTTATTTTATTTTATTGTTGCTAAGTTTGTTTTGGTCTTTTTCTTCCTCGTTTGCGTTCATACTAACTTAAACGTATATTTCAGAGTTTTCATTCAATAATTCAATAGATACGGTTCTAACTTTCTTTCTAATGCTCTCATTATTTTTTATTATATTCATATTTGTATGTCTATACATCTATTTTAACATTCTCATCGATATAACTCTTATCTTCTACTCATGTGTTCGAGTCATACCTCAACATTTAACGTCATATAACATAACAAAATAAATTTAGGAACATGTATGACTTACTCATTGGAGATTTGCATCGAACACCTTAATATATCGTGCAAAGATGAAATTTACCCAGCAAAATTTTCGAAAAAGGGGAACATATTGTTCACCTAATTTATGTAATTTGAATACATAGAATAGCGTACGAAGTGTCAAAGAAGACAAAATTACAAAAAAAAAAAAAAATTGTGAAAAAAGAGTTAAAATCTTTGCGAAAAAGTATTGGTCATGTTGAAGAAGTTTAGAAGCAACCTCTTAATCTCGCCGAGGAAAAATTACATCTTACGAATAAGAGCAATCTCCAATGGCAAAAAGTGAAAAAGCTATTGGAGAATTTTTTTTTTTTTAGTCTACAATTGATGTCACGTCCTATCACATTCCATGTGCGAAGGAAAATGCTGATAACCATGCAACAAGAACTATGCCCGACGCCACTCGCACTCGCCGACGGTTGTTGATTTCAATCGACCGCCGACCGACTATGGTCGGCCATCGGTGAATCAAAGTTGTGGGCGGGTGAAATCGCAGTGGAAAAAATACTGTGCAATCGCGATTGATTGGACAATGGAGAAATCGTCGCACATGAATCGCGTAAGAGATGACGCTCAGGATAATATATATATATCCTGTGCGATCGATTTCTATGCGCTCGTGCGCTCCTCGATGACCCCGCGTCACTGCCGCCATCGCCGCCGCATCGTCCAGCCATCGCCGGCCGCCGGACCGGACGCAATCGACGTGTCACTCGCCGGCGGTCCGACGGAGAGAGTTTACCGGCCGGTTAGCGGCCGGAATCCGACGCTAACCGGCCGAAAATCACCAAAGATCGCGGTACGATGGCGCCATCCGATAATCGGCCGTCATTATTCGACCGTCGGCCAATCGCAATCAAATCGCTTTCGCGCCGATGGCCGCGATTCGGCCGGATGGTCGGATTCGGCCGAATGGGGACGATGGACACGGACCGGCGTCGGCCCGTCTGATGCCGATTCCGACCGCAATGGGCGCGCATCATCGCGATCTTTAGTGATTTTCGGCCGGTTAGCACCGGATTCCAATCGCTAACCGGCCAGTATAGACCTGGCCACGGTCCGGGTCCGGGTCGAAATCACCGGGTCCGGGTTGACAAAATATCGACCCTTAACCGGCCTTCGTGGCGGTTCGGTCGGTTGAACCGCGCCTTCGTCCGTCCGGTTCGGTCCGATCCGGTTAATCGTCGTCTTAGTTAAATAAATAAAAAAATAAAAAATGATGTAAATAATTAAAATAAAAAAAAATTGCACAATTAAACTTATAAAAACTCTATCAAATATTTCATTATCTCAATACAAAATATATTACATCTTGGACTTAAATAAAAAAATCTATTACAATAAAAAATCAATCCGTTTCCGGATGTTCCTTCGTCTTGGTCTGGTCTTCATCACTTTTAATATGTTGGGTTCGACTTTACTGACCACCAATCATTGAGTAAACATTGCGCTTCCAAATTTTCCGGCCTTAAGCTAGAACGTCTCTCGTCCAATGTATTTCCTCCGATACTAAAAGCTTGTTCCACTGCAACCGTTGAAACTGGACAAGCTAGAATTTCTTTTGCCATTATAGATAAGAGTGGAGATATTTGAGTTCTTTGCGACCACCATTTTATAATATCGAAGCTTTCTTCATCTGCATCACTAAAATCAAAAGAAGTGGTCAAATAATTCTCAAGTTTCTGACTGGAACTTGAGGATCCTCGTGGACGTTTAGTCCGTTGCCTTAATAACAATTGTGCTTTAGTGAGTTTAGAAGTAATAATACTAGTTGTAGTGGATTGATGTATTTCATGTCTAATAATTTGTTCACCATATTTAATGTTATATTCATTATAAATATCATGTAAATGAGTTTTAATATTAAACAAAATCAAAGGAATATTAGGAGTAGTTTCGGTAATAGGGTTTAAAGATTCATAATATAATGCTAACATATCTTGCAAACCATCTAATTTAAGTCTAGGATCTAAAACAAAAGCACATAAAAATATTTCAGGAATGTTTAAGAAATATTTTTCCCATTTTTCTTTTATTACATAAATATATTGAGATAAATAAGTATCATTTGATTGAATATGTTCATTAAAAATACATGTAATATTACAACAATGTGTTAAAACTAAATGTGAAGTTGGATAATAAACACCTGATAATTGGTCACTAGCATCACTAAAAACTTTTAAAATTTCACAAATACTAGTGCATATATTCCATTGATTTGAAAATAAATAAATATCACGTGATTGAACATATTGAAGAAAAAATATACATAATAAATCTTTGTATTCAAAAATAGATAACAACAATTTATAAGTAGAATTCCAACGAGTTGGAACGTCACGTGCAAACCGTTTAGGCTTCATACCATTTATTTTACAAAATTTTCTCCATTCTTTCATAACTTGAGGATGTGTCCATAAATAATGAATTGCACTCCTAATTGGTTGAATATGTGATCCTAAATTTTTAAGTCCATCTTGAACACACAAATTTAAAATGTGACATGTACACCTAATATGAAAAAATCTTCCACCTATTGATGGTTTATATATATCAATAAGTTCACTAATACTAGAGGTATTTGCACTAGCATTATCAAAAGAAATTGAAAAAATTTTAGAAGTTAGACCATATTCTTCTAAAATAATAAAAATAAGTTGTGAAATATTTTGTATCGTGTGTGTTTCGTTAAAACATCTATATGCTAGCAATCTTTTTTGAATGTCCCAATTATTATCAATCCAATGACAAGTAATACTTATATGTGAACAACTTTGCCAATGATCACTCCAAATATCGGAACACAAAAAAACTTTACTGTTTAAACTAGAAAATTCTTTAATCAATTCTTGTTTTTGTTTTAAGACTAATTTTAAAAGTGTACGTTTTAGAGTATTTCTTGGGATACGTTTAATAGAAGGATTTGCACTTGTAGAAAGTCAATTTTCAAAAGATAATTTATCACTAAAACTAAAAGAAAATTTTCAATTGTACAAAATTTAGCAGTTTCTTCTCTAAATCTAGTTTCGTCAAATTTAAAGAGTTTAGATTCGTTACCCCAACCCGATTGAGAAGAGAATGTCGGAATTTGAGTTTGAGAACGATCAATACCAATTTCCAGCGGATGATTTCTCTCCACATGTCGAGTAAGGGTTCCGTAACCTCCTCCTTGTTGAAATTTGTAACATTTCAAACAATATTTGCATTTTGCTTGCATATCATCGGAAGGGAGCGTTACTTTTTCGAAATGTTTGGTGAAGATATCGGATGCGGGGCGAGGCACTCGAGTTGGTCTTGTAGCCGTAGAACCCGCCATCGTACTGGATGTATTGCTCCTACTTTCTTGACTTTGATGATGATGACGTATTTGAAATTCATCACCGGAAATATCAAGATCATAGTCGACGCCGATATCGAATTGAGGTGAATCGCCGTCTTGCTCGAACTCGAACTCGGGCGGTGGTGGCATTATGCTCTTTCCCTTTCTGGCACCAGCCGCACCCTTACGACTTGATCCGGCTCCAGACATTTGTAAAAATATGACTTGAGAGTTGAGACTTGAAAGCAAATGAGGGAATGAGAATTAGAGAAGAGAAGTTGTGATTTGTGAAAAAATGAAAGGGAATGGAGGTGTATTTATAGGGGAAAAAAAACATTAAAAAAATCAGCAGACCACGGTCGCCGTGACCCGGCCGTCGGTCGTTGTACACAACCCACGAAATCGTGGTCGTCGGTTTTGCTTTAAAAAGCGGTCGACCACGAGC
Source organism: Wurfbainia villosa (assembly GCA_025175895.1). Lineage (NCBI taxonomy): Eukaryota > Viridiplantae > Streptophyta > Magnoliopsida > Zingiberales > Zingiberaceae > Wurfbainia > Wurfbainia villosa. The sequence goes on along the minus strand of CM045997.1, from coordinate 2,845,168 downwards.
CAGGCGAACCGACGGTCGCCGATTACCAACGCGAAATCGTGGCCGTTGATCATCAACGGCCACAAAATCGTGGCCGTTAATTTTTTTTTTTTTTTGAACCGCCGGTTCATTTTTTTTCCGGTTCGGTTTTTAAAAAAACCGGGACCGGACCGCCTAATAGGCGGTCCGGTCCACGAGTCCAGTCAAACCGTTGACGGTTAGCGACCGTTGACCACGGTCGGTTTGGTCGGGTCCGAGTTGACCCGGACCTTGGCCGTGTAGCCAAGAACTCGCTCACGACCGTCATGAGTGGCGCATCGATCGCGGTCGGCCCACGGCGGATAGCAGCGTGGCAGACGAACGCGCGTGATCAATATATATATATATATATATATATATATATATATATATATATATATATATATATATATATATATATATATATATATATATATATAACAATTAATTTGTAACTACTAATTTTTAGTCATTGTTTAATAACTAATTTTTAACCTTCGACCAACAACCTCTTTTTTTATTTTATTAAAAATTATAAGATTATTTTATTTTATTTTGAAATGGAAAGCCGCTCTCGAATTTTATAGAAAGGAGCATCCTCCCATAGTGGGAGGGAGCTCCTTTAAATTTACATTAAATAAGAGGGAGCTCCTATTATGGATGCTCTAAGTACTACGAAGTATGATTCTCTTCGACTGATAAGAACTTGTGTTCTATCTCGTAAATAAATAGAGAAAATAACGAAAAAAAAAAGAGATTAGATGATCATTTCAAAAGGATCGATTCCTAATAATGATCACTTCATGAGGATCAATCTCTAATATTCTACGCAATTTAATTATTTAATTAAATCATTTTATTGTTTATACCAAAACATTACATAATAACTCTATATATAGTCATACAAAAATACTAAATCAATATAAAAATTATTAATGAGTTTAATAACCTATTCTAATATTTTTGAAAGGGAAAATAATAATAAATCTAATAGCCTAATCTAAATTATAATATTTTTTTAAAAAGAAATTAATAGTAATCTATTCCAAAGGATAATATTTTGAGGGAGTTATTTGAGGATCATATTATTGAGTCTATGTTTTTTTTTTTTTATTTACATCATGTATCGAGTATAATTTCTCTTTCCTACTAATTTTGATAGTCAACTAGTCCGGTCCCACGCCGAATCCCACCGACTAATGAGGCTGAATCAGGGTAGCACAGGGTCAACGCACGTTGGAAACCCGTGCTACCCCAGGAGGTCAACTACGCTAAGACGGGAAGACATCGAGCACCGTCACCCGTACATCGTGCGCAATGCTAGACTATTGAGTCTATGTTAGATGCTTGAAACATATCATAGCTAGCGAGCATACAATACAATAAAGACTTATCGTCTAGCATCTTTAACCAATTCGTATGAGCGCCATATAAGGTCAAATACGACCCGAAGGATCGTCTTTGTATAAGAGTGGCGTATTTTCTTTAATCTTTAGTCGTCAAGATAAATATGACTCGATGATGATAGTGCTAATACCGTCTTTCTAAGATTATATCGAACATAAAAGTAATTGTCCTTTTTAAGTTTCTCTTATGCTTATCTCTTCCCTTTGGCTCTTAAAATTTTATAATGGCAAGGAACATATGCCTTTAGAGACAAAAAATTTTAGGGTGGAAGGAAAAAAAGGCAAAAAAGGACTAAAGAGAATGCTTCTACTTGTGATGCCTTATCTTATGACTGTTCCTGCCTTTGATGCCTTATCTTTTAACGAAGGCAATTAATCTTCAAATTTTAACCAAACTACAAATGGAAGACTTTTAAAAACTGAAATAATCGATAATAGATATTGATACCGACTGATACCGACCTAGTATATAATCGGGGTGGTAGGTCTATATCTCTGCAAGTTTATGTCTTGGCTGACAGGCGGGTCCCAATTGACATGGCAGTCGTTAAATTTAAGATGTCCTGTGAGGCATCATGTGCCAAGGACACTACGCAACAAGCAGACATCCCTCCATGTCTATGTTAAGAGGACACATTTGTCGTATTAATGGAGTCTTGTCTCCCATCAACTACACGAGCGGCATTGATTACGTCCCATGCGTTTGCCGCATTTATTGAGATAATGATCTCTATCATTCCTAAATATGACAGCCCGCCACCTCAAAGAGCTCATGCCTCTCATATCTCCCATACCGCTTCATATGGATTGGCGAGGTTATATAAAGGTAATATGAGAAGATCCAAGAGGTTCGAACTCTCCACTCCGCTCCTCTCCTTGCATTGCATTTCTTACACTCTTTTTGTCGATCCCTGACTTGAGCATCGGAGAGGCGTGGTCGAGATCTCTCTCGACAGCCTTAACGGTGTTTCTCTTTCAGGTTTTCCTCACTCGCCCATCCGAGATACATCAATCCGCCTCATCCGAGACGAATCATCGATCCAGCCGAATCAATGGACCATCCGATTCAACAGATGTCGAGTCATCTTCGCTAGAGGGAAACTCCATATCCGTGTCTCAGCCAAAACAGATATACAGAAAAACATTCATACGGTAAACAAACTGATACTCTTCTGAAACAAACTTTACCATTTGAACCTTTTATTTTTCTCGTTAAGTGATGTTTTATCTTTTAAAGAAAGGCAATTGAACTTTAAAATTAAGTAAACTGCAGATAATTTTTTAAAAAGGAAATTGAAGGAATCCATAGATATTCAGAAAACCATTCATACTGTGAACAAGTTGATACTCTTCTGAAACAAGAAACACTTCTTCTTTTTCATTTTCTTTTGCATTTTTCTCATCAAACGATGCCTTATCTTTTAAAGAAAGGCAATTAATCTTTAAAATTAATTAAACTACAGATAAAATTAAAAAAAAAACTGAAGTAATCAATAGATGTTCAAAAAACCATTCATACTGTAAACAAGATGATACTCTTCTGAAGCAAACTTCACTGCTTGATCCTTTCTGAAATTAACACTTCTTCTTTTTCATTTTCTTTTGCATTTTCTCATCGAGAGATGCTTTATCTTTTAAAGAAAGGCAATTAATCTTTAAAATTAACTAAACTACAGATAATTTTTTTTAAAAAACTGAAATAATTGATAGATGTTCAGAAAACCATTCATACTGTAAACAAGTTGATACTCTTCTAAAACAAATTTCACTGCTTGAACCTTTCCGAAACACTTCTTCTTTTTCATTATCTTTTGCATTTTCTCATCGAGCAATAAATTATCTTTTAAAGAAAGGAAATTAATCTTTAAAATTAACTAAACTACAGATAAATTTTTTAAAAAAGAAACTGAAATAATCGATAGATGTTCAAAAAACCATTCATACTGTAAACAAGATGATACTCTTCTGAAACAAACTTCACTGCTCGAACCTTTCCGAAACACTTCTTCTTTTTCATTATCTTTTGCATTTTTTCATCGAGCGATGCTTTATCTTTTAAAGAAAGGCAATTAATCTTTAAAATTAACTAAACTACAGATAAATTTTTTATAAAAGCTGAAACCATTCATACTATAAACAAGTTGACACTCTTCTGAAACAAACTTCACTGCTTGAACCTTTCTGAAACACTTCTTCTTTTTCATTATGTTTTGTAATTTTCTCATCAAACGATGCCTTATCTTTTAAAGAAAGGCAATTAATCTTTAAACTTAACTAAGCTGCAGATCATAAATTTTTTTAAAACTGAAGTAATTAATTGATAGATGTTCATAAAACCGAACTTTACTTACTTGGATCTTTCAGAAACACTTCTTCTTTTTCATTATCTTTTGTATTTTCTCATCGAGTGTTGCCTTATCTTTTAAAGAAACGCAATTAAAATCTTAAAACTTAACTAAACTGCAGATCATAAATTTTTCAAAACTGAAGTAAACCATTGATACTCTTCTAAAACAAACTTTACTCACTTTTCATCATCTTTTGTATTTTCTCATCGAGTGGTGCCGTATCTTTTAAAGAAAGGCAATTAATCTTTAAACGCAACTAAACTACAGATCAAAAACTTATACAAACTGAAGTAATTGATGGATCAATGTTCAGAAAACCTTTCAGAAATACTTTTTTTTTTTCTTTTGCTGCATTATCTTTTATTTTTTTCTCTGTTATCCATTGCCCCATGTTCTTCATCTCCTCTCCTCCCTTATAAAAGCAATCTTTTTGATAATAAAAAGGTTTCTTGTGTGCGAGTGCTGCGAGAAGACAACCGAGAGTTTTTATTCTTGTGTGAAGTTCTTTGCTTAAAGAACTCCTCTCCTTGTTGAGTAAAACAAGAGGAATTATCGTCACCGAATTAAGGGTTGTGACGTTGTGATACTGTAGTGAAAGTTCAATTTAATCATCGTGATTTCCATCCCGACTGTGAGGGTCCTAGGAGGATCCAAGCCCGCGGCAAAGTTTTTGTTCAGAGCAACTTCGGCATCTACATATTTAAGGTATATGTATGTTTCCGAAATTTCATAAATATGCAAATTTATGACAGTTCATTTCCACATTCTTCTCAGTAAGAGATTTTTATTTTATTTTTTTTGTTTTGGGTGTCGTGAAGCTTAGCTTATTGTTGTTCTTCTTAGCTGAATGCATGTGCTGCACTGACAAAATCCTCATTAGGAAACTTATCAAAAGGCTAAAAGGCTGCTCGTGATGGGCACAAGCATAAGTAGATGCATATTGGGAAGTGTTTAATTACTCATGATGCTCATTGTCTTTATCCCCCTCCACTCTCCAGTGAAACTTTGCCTCTGCTAATTGACCCAACAGTCATAATCATTTTCGTGTTTACAGACGAAAAGAAGAAGAACATAAAAAAAAAAAATGATAAAATATGGTTTTCTGAACATTTTCATACTGATAAAAACATAAAGTAGGGCGATGTGTAACAGTAAAGGGAGGCATTGGCCTTAAAAGAATGGAGGTGATGGAGAGAGTTTGATGATGGAGGAAGTGCACGCGGGAGGGAAGGGAACATTAATTGATTCCCACGTGCGAAGAGAAATAATAAGAAAAACAGGAGGGGTGTTGATGATTTTTAAATACTTCTTAATATTATTGTTTATTTTTAATGTTTGACTAGGGAAGAATAAAAATTCAATTAAGCTGAATAAACTTATCCAATCGAAAAGTTTGATTCGATTTATTTGAATATTTATTAAAAATATCGATTTTTATTTATTTGATTTGATTTCAATTTCGAAATTAAAATAATCGATTGAACCGATTAAATTAATCAAATTGAAGTTCATCAATCAACTGATTAATATAAATCAGTCAACTGATATATCGATTAATATCTTCTTCACCATCATAAGTCGACTGGACATAATATCAATCGACTAGTATGAAAAAGTTCGATCGGTTTGGTTTTTAATTTAATTAATTGATTTTTTATCGGTTTAATTTGTTTGATTTTTTGTTCGAAAGTTCGATCGGTTCAATTTATTAAAAAAAATCAATTCATTCGGTTTCGATTTAATCGATTCAATTGCTCCTTTATTTGACCCAACCCGAGAAAAATGAAATAGAGAAGCAAATAATTTGAGACGAACCCCAAAGTTTTAGTATTGTGGAACTATCAGGACGGTCCGATGACTAAAGCATGCAATGCAAATGTCGTTACAAACGAGTAAGGGTCGAATTTCGATGTGAAATCTAGAATTCTTATCCGAATTTAGAAGTCTTTTATTATTTTTCACCATCAAATCAAAAGGTATAGTCTTCGTAATTTTTTTCTTCTTCGTATCATCGAGAGACTGATAGCGACGAATATAATCATCTCTTATTACATAAAAGTATTAAATGGGTGTCGTTTGATACTTAAATCTCTCTAAATTTTCGACAACATCGACAACCACAATAGTCATGTAATCGTCGGACAAGTGTCCTACGGTGACAATTGCGACGACTCCAAGAATGTCTCCAGAGCAATAGATTTAATATGTTGGAGGTACAAGAATATAAAGGGTACTTTCAGCTTATCATATTATTATTATTATTATTATTTAATATTTAATATTTAATATTTAATATAGAGAGAATTTAGTGATCTATATAACAAAAGTCTTGACTTAGTCAACAATGACATATACACGAAAAAGGATCAAAGTCACACATAGACCATGTCATGAATATAGTTATTGGGTGTGTCCTATATTCTTTAGGATCAAATTTAGTAGAGGATTCGTGCGAGATGCGATCTAGTGATCAATTGATTCGGCTGACTATATTTAGTCAGTATCATGGTATAATTTAGTAGTCCATTGTTAACTATCGTAAAATGACTCGGCAATTCATATAAAAATTAAGCTATTTGTGTGAATCGACGATGGGAACATGACAATGGAATAGAGAAGTCGATTGTAGGGTTCGGTTAATTGTAATTACGCAAGTCGATTACAAGATGCTTCTTTATTTATATCTGTGCATACAATTTTTCTCTTTCATCTTCTTATTAGTGCAAAAAGACGATTCATTTGCCCTCAACGTCCTTTGTCAGTCGGTCTCACAGTCAATAAAGAGGTAAATTATGGATAACATATTGTCAAATCCAGAGCTAATGCAATAGGACGACAAACACCTCAAAATGCTTATAATCCTCAAGGATTGATCATTATTCATTGATGCAATTCTACTGGTGCGCTAGCACAATACCCTCTTACAGAGACCTCTTTCATCTTCTTATGTTTATATAGCAGAAAGATAATTTTGAGGAGCTTCTACATCTTCAATAAATATCATCATACGTGTCTCTTCACTTAGCGCCTTCTCATCTCCACATGATTGGGCAACTCTAGATGCCTCGTCACGCTGCCTCTCTAAGGGTATATATATTGGAAGAACAATCAAAATTTACATTGAAAAGACATAGAAAATATTATGAACTAATAAAATTATGAGAACTTAAGTCTAAAATATACAATATCATATTATTGTAAAAATATATAAATTTTATTTGTACCAATAATTGATATCAGAGTCAATAGTCTATATCGAGTCATGAGTCTCGAACGAAGAAAATGAGAGCTTCCATATCCAGATCAAGAAAACTAGATATCAGACAAGAAGTCTAATTTGGTCAGGAGGATCGAACAGTTGGCATGCAGGAAAGCATAGTGAATTGAAAATATGACATCAAACAGAAGAAATCCTTCGAAGATGAAAGTGCTTGAGGGGGAGGTCCAATGTACTCCTTCGTTTGAGAGGGAGATTGTTGAGACAACAATCAAAGTCTCACATTAAAAAGATATGGAAAAGATCATGTGTTTATAAGATGAAAAGATATCTCCATTGATACGAGGTCTCTTAAGTATAATTCAAAAATAAAACTATGAGGGTTTAAATTCAAAATAGACAACGTCATACTATTGTAGAGATGTGTGAATCTTATTTGCACCAATAATATAAGTCACTTTGACATGCCATTGCAAAGACTTTTCATCGTTTCGAGTTTGACACGTGAAATTCTTGACTGAGAGGATTTTATCTCTAGTTTCTGATCGGAACACTATTATTATTATTATTATTTGAAAAGTATGAAGGGTAAAAATAAAAAAGGTAAAAAAAAAATGATAAGGGCGAAAGTGAAAAATGTGTCTCCGAGGGGAGGGGTGTCGTCTTCCTCTTAACCTCTTGTGGGGAGGCAAAGCTGCAAGAAGTATGAGGAGATTAGATTCAGATAAGCAAATGCCACCAACTGTTCGATTAGATTCTAGTTTATGTCCATATATAATCATTTCCACCACCATCGATCGATCGACGCCTTTATCATGATCTTTTTCTCGATTTTTTTTGTCGCACAGATTGCTGCTGGCTCTGCGATTTGATCGGAGGCTGATTGATTGAGGATCAGTAGTTGCACTGTGGGGAAGTTCGCTGGAGATCGGAGATGATCACCCCCGGCGACTTCTACAGCGTGATGACGGCCGTGGTGCCGCTCTACGTGGCGATGATCTTGGCGTACGGGTCGGTGAAGTGGTGGAAGATCTTCACGCCGCCGCAGTGCGCGGGGATCAACCGCTTCGTGGCCCTCTTCGCGGTTCCGTTGCTGTCGTTCCACTTCATCTCCGGCAACGACCCGTTCGCCATGAACCTCCGGTTCCTGGCCGCCGACACGCTGCAGAAGGTGGCGGTGCTGGTGGGGCTGACGGCGTGGGGGAGCCTCAGCCGCCGCAGACGCCGGCTCGACTGGACCATCACCACCTTCTCCCTCGCCACGCTGCCCAACACGCTGGTGATGGGAATCCCCCTGCTCCGTGGAATGTACGGCGGCTACTCCGGCGATCTCATGGTCCAGATCGTGGTGCTGCAGTGCATCATCTGGTACACCCTCATGCTCTTCCTCTTCGAGTATCGCGCCGCCAAGATCCTCATCGCCGAGCAGTTCCCCGACACTGCCGCCGCCATCGCCGCCATCGCCGTCGACTCCGACGTCGTCTCCCTCGTCGACGGCGGCCTCGAAACAGAGGTCACCAGGATCAACGAGGACGGCCGGATCCACGTCACCGTCCGCCGATCCAACGCCTCTCGCTCCGACGTCTACTCCCGGCGCTCCGGCGCCGGCGGGGGCTTCTCCGGCGCGACGCCGCGCCCTTCCGACCTCACCAACGCAGAGATTTACTCGCTTCAGTCCTCGCGGAACCCCACCCCGCGCGGCTCAAGCTTCAACCACAACGACTTCTACTCCGCCATGGCCGGCCGGAGCTCCAACTTCGGCGGAGTGACAACGCCGAGGGCCTCGAACTTCGACGAGGAATCCAAGCCACGGTTCCAGTATCAACTGCCAGTCACCACCGGGCCCCATTACCCTGCGCCGAACCCCTCGGTGTTCGCGCCGGCGCCGGAGAAGAAGGCCAACGGGCAGATGAGAATGCTCGAAGACGCCGCCTCGACGACGGCCAAGGATCTCCACATGTTCGTCTGGAGCTCCAGCGCCTCGCCGGTCTCCGAAGCGCATCTCGCCGCCGATCCAAAAGGCAAGAATCTAACCCAACCTCTCCTAAATGCCTATTCACTTACCTTCCATTGCCACGAACTCTGCTTTCTCTCGTAGCAGCTGACGGGTGGAAGGAGAACAGAGACGACCACACGGCGGCGGCCATGCCCGAAAAAGATGGAGCTCTGCAAGCTCCAAACACACATCGCGAGGCGGAGGAAGCGAGCAAAGAGGGCGGGCTCAGGGAAGTGAAGGCCATGCCACCGACCAGCGTCATGACTCGACTCATCCTGATCATGGTCTGGCGCAAGCTCATCCGCAATCCGAACACGTACTCGAGCTTGATCGGAATCGTCTGGGCCCTTGTCTGCTTCAGGTAATAGACGTACCCTTTTTGATAAAGTTACGATACAAGTCTTAGCCCCAATTTAGTAGCACTCACTCTCACGAGTTCACCTTTGAATCGACATTTTTCCTTAATATTTTTGAAATCTTACAACAAAATGGTTAGTCGATCGGCTTTAACATCTTCCATCGAATCGCTACAGATGGAACTTTCAGATGCCGACGATCATACTACACTCCATCTCGATCCTCTCGGACGCGGGACTCGGGATGGCCATGTTCAGCCTCGGCCTATTCATGGCGTTGCAGCCACGGATCATAGCTTGCGGGAACACGAAAGCGGCCTTCGCTATGGCCGTGAGGTTCCTCGTCGGCCCGGCCGTCATGGCCGGCGCCTCCCTCACCATCGGCCTCCGCGGCACCCTCCTCCGTATCGCCATTGTTCAGGCAGCCCTTCCACAGGGCATAGTCCCCTTTGTGTTTGCCAAGGAGTACAATGTGCACGCAGACATCCTCAGCACTGGGTTAGCACCTAAACATCAAAACCTACCTCCATTAACTCACTAATCACTTAATTAGTTACTAATTTAATTATCATTGATCAATTTCAGGGTAATATTTGGGATGCTAATTGCTTTGCCTATAACCCTAGTTTACTATATCGCGCTGGGGATATGATCTAGGGCAGAAGCATGTTTACTAAGACGCCTACGAATGGGACTTCATGATCGGCGCCCCGAGCGGGTCGAAGAAAGCGAGTAGCAAGCACGGAGAAGACTCGAGCGAAGCTTAAAGGACTAGAAATTTAACTCTGTTCTTATGAAATTTGCGTGTTATGCTTTTTGCTCAATAAAACAGTGTTCTCGAAATCGGTTCGGTTCGATCGACAAAAAGCCATGGCTAGAGGACTGTGTTTCTATTCGGGTGTTCGATAGGGTTAGGGTTTAGTTCCTATTTGAAAAGGTGTCTGGAGAACAAGGGAATAATGAAAGTCGAAACTACAATGAGATTCACACTGAATGAGCTTAATAAAAAAAGATTGACGAGCTCGAACATACTCAAAACTCATTACGCAACGCTCGCGAAAGATGGGGTCGAGCGAAAATGTTTAGGGTTCTAGTGTTTGTTCGCGAAAATGACTCATTTAGCATATTCATCGACAGCCTTCAACCATAGTTGGAAAGCACATCATGAAACTATTGGACTTTATTCTTGGTGCCCACTTTTCCTTGCCCTAAATATCTCAAAAACATATATTTTGTGCGACTTTTCGGGGGTGGTAGGGTATGAGGAATTATGCTTATATAGCTCAATTCGATAAATTAGTACTCTAGGGACGACAATTCAATGGGTTTTAGATAGGTTCTCGCGATGTTTTGTACATATTATATGTATTAGGGTTTATACCGATCGAGATTTAAGTCGATAGACGAGGGAAAAGTCGTAGCGGAAAACACGAGTTGACTTAGCTACCGATGAGGAATCGAAAACGAACGAAAACTAAGATTCGAAAGAGTAAAATCCGATGGAAATTTTCAACTAGCATAATCACTAGAGACATGTTGGAAGACACTTTGTGAACCAAGCTTTCTAAAGTTGCTACTATAAGTGATCATTGCACACTTGAAAGGCATTTTCTAATGGCCAAAGTCTACATTATTATGATATCGAAACTATACGGGGGACCGAGGAAAAACAACGATAGAATTGTTCGCGCTTGGTTTATGAACTTCGAAGCGAACTCGATAGGATATGAACTCGAGCACGATACGAACAGACGATAAAATGTTCATTTAGGGTTACTAATATAAGTATAAGATGTATTCTTATGCTTCTTTCGCGAGTCCATTTATGCGTTTCGAACCTCCTCGAATGTTAAATTATATAAAATTTTATCAAATTCACGGTACAAACGGTGAGACATTCGATTCGATGAATTTTTAGAATATTATAGTTTAAGTTGAGGTATACTTGTATTGAAATGAAAATTGTGAAGATCAACTACTACCGATGCACGACTATAAACACTTTTGTATCTATCTGATAGATGAAGTAGAGAAGATCGTTTATTTTCAAAATTAATTGGGGCAGTAAAAATTTATATATATATGAATTAACAAAAAAAAAACAATAATGCAGTTTAGCACCTCAAATTTTAATTACATAAGATTTTACTAAAATATCCAATGGATTTACTCTACTTCTAAATTTATCTCAAAGCACAACTTTTTTTTTCATTGTCATTCAAATCATTGGTCGATCCATCGCTTATCTTTCGACAAGAATCTAAGTCATCTATAACAATTAAATACCGTCGTCCTCAAGGTTATCCTAGTTGATAAATACAAAGGTGATTGTCTGTAATGGATGGAAATCGATTCTGGGTCAAGTACCCTCTCATTTTTGTGCTTGCAATTGGAATCCTAATGAACCCCAATCATAGGTCAGGGACAATCATAGAAGATCGTTGACGTGACGATTCTATATTTTTTTAATAACAATTTGATGCTACATAGATTTTCTGCCTCTTCTAAATGAAGGTGTTGAAAAGGATTGGGGTCTCTCCGACCGCAACAGTAAATAAGATGAGAATAAAAGATTTAATGTGGTTCGGAATTCAAATTTCTACTCCACGGATGAACTCTAGAGCAAGCTCTGATACTAGACACCTTCACTATAATCTCTTTTTCTTGGAAATACCTCCGGAGGTGGAGAAACCTCTTACAGATAAGAGCTTACACAAAGTAACAGAAATGATGTGTAGACGGTCCTCTCTCAATCTGGTCCAGCCAATGATGCTCCTTCTCCGCCCACTGCAGTAAAGTTCTAGAGAAAGCTAATGCGTGCTAAGTCGTCGCCCCTCATTCGTCGATTGCCCTCCGATGCCCCAAATTAGCACCTGTATTTATATACGAGGAGGAAGAAGAAGAAGTATCCCTGGAGTTGTTCTCAGAGAAACAGTGAATGTAGATAGAAAAATCATCAGAATCCCTTCTTTCCTTCTTTTTATATTTGCGAACCCTAGAGTCAATTGTTGTATAACAAACCATTTGGATCATCGTCCACGTGGAGGGACATGCAGATTCGATGAATCATATTGTTGTCATTAGTGAATATGCACTATTAGAAATCTTCTGTGGAGCCCCCGAGGTGTCTAGATCGATTGTGATATATAACAAATTCTTATGAGAACATATCATGAGGTTCTCCCTTTCCTTCATTTTACCCATATATCATTTTTTCAATCAACCCTTCCTACTGCTTTCCCGATTCAATCATTCTTTTCGAGTCACCATTTCTCTAGTTCGGCTCACTTCTCCGAGTCATTATCCTATTTCATTCTAGCCATCAAGCCGATATACTTCTAACTTAGCTCGGCTCCCCGAGTTGTAATCCTCTCAGCTTAGCTTAACCTTCCGAGCTAAATCCCACTTGACTTGGATATATATATCTCGAGTTGTAATTTTATTCATTTGATCTTACCCTTCGGATCACAATCCTCCACTCTTTCATCCTCTATTTTCTAAATCGGATTATAAGAGTATCACAATTAAACATTTTAGATTAAACTCTTAAGAGTATAATAAGACGCTCGATGGATTTTTAGAATATTATAATTCAGTGTAAAAAAAATACAATAATATCGATTTGACATAAATTTAAAATCTTTTTGACAAAAATATAAAGTTATTAAAGTTACTTTTTTTTTCAGTCGATTAGTAGCTAGTTATTAATTATTAATAATAGATAAATGAAAGGTTAATTGCATTTTATTTTATTTTATTATTATTATTATTATTTTTTTTTTTTGATTTACAAGTGGTATCCAAGCTTCGCCCGACTACCCACTCAAACTGCCCCGCCTCAAGAGTCTCCACCAAGGTAATCAGAAGACGCGCCACCAAGTCGCCGTGAGGGGTTTAACGCCAATCAGGGTCCGCACTCACACCAACTCGCCAGAACGGAACTCCGCCTCGCAACCGAGTGAAGCAGCGGAATTCAATCTCCGCAGCAGGCAGGATCGAACCATGGCTTGCTCCAGGGACCCCCCAAGCTCTTACCGACGCGCCATTGTCCTGGGGGCAAAACTGTGATGGGTAAACTTTTTATAGTTGCCGCCACGCCCAAGACCCCTCATCGTAAACCCCGAAGGATTTGGCGAATCTGCTCAACTGTCTCTATCGAGGCGTCTGGTTTACCTTCCGGATCGCTCGCCGAACTTTCCGCATATATTCGGAGTTCGCAATTTGCAGCCTCGGATCGAACCGCGACTGATTGGATACTCCACGCTTGCCACTAGGGCTAGCACACTTCGGTGTTAATTGCATTTTATTAATCGAAGGGAAGGGGGTTAAGTTATAATTAGCAGATGTGGTAAGTAAGTGGGTTGCGATATGATGGCGATGTGGAAAGAGAATTTGAAGAATAAGAAGAAGCAGAAAGCGAAGCAGTTTTGTCGCCGCGGCGGCGGACCAGACACCGGCAGGTGGCGGACACGCCTGGAGCAACCACCACCAGTCCACCACCACCCGCTCACCACCGCCTACATCGCTACTTTTTTTTTTTTTATAGTACGTACCACTGCCACCATGTCGCCTGACTGCAGCGTCAGAGTGTCCATGGACCGCCGCCGCCGCCGCCGCCGCCGCTGCCGCTGCAGCCTCCTCCGCTTCTAGCGCTTAACTCCGGCCGAACAAATTAAGGAAACAAAGGAGGGTGTTTAGAATTATGAAAATTCATTTTTTTTAATAATTGAGATCTTTACAGACCCGATTGGTTCGGAAGGTCAACGTTCTTCCCTTCTCTTTAGCTTTCACTTCATTGTAAATATAAAAATCCGGATCTTCAGTTCGATTGGATTAATTTTGAAGATGATCTATCTGATCTCACATATTTATGACAGAGATACTAAGTAATTTTTAGATAATATATACTCCATCGACCATCAAAACATTTCAAGAAAAATGCTCATGACTCAGTATTTAAATCCGATAACACAGTCGCACCGTATTTGTAAGATAGGTCAAATGTCGAAATTGTACTCTGTTTAAATAAATAAACTTACAATTCTTATCTAATCTAGAACCCATATCTACAGTTTTTCGAAATTCAAAATCAAACTTATCTAAATAGAAAATTGAAATATCTCGTCATACTTTGATATAAAATGTTGGAATCTGCCAACCTAACGGCCCCTACTAGTCCGCCCTTGAACCATCACAAGAGAGGTAAATCACGGTAGACCTTTGACCCTTGAGACTAATAATTAGCACATGGATAGACGATACTCTCACATTTACGAAGAATTGATCCGTAATCTTATGATATAATAACTGAATGCGCTAATCACTAAGTCCTTTCCGCACTAGCCACTGCCCCTAGTATCATCCTACTTTATCTCTAGAGACAAGAGGCATCCTTTTATGGTTTAGAGTTTATGTTTTAAATAATATTGTCGGTTGACTTATGTTGTGTTCTTTGTACATACTCCATATAATATTACATTAAAAAAATGTTATCAAAATTCAATAGAAATTATTTAATGCTCCTATCCATACTTTATCAAATATTATATACATATCATTTTTTATAAAAATCTTAAAATACCTTTTCTCCCTTCCACTTCTCGTTTTCTTCACGCACCGTGACATGTACTTAGACTCGGCAAATCAGATATTAGATCGGATTCGTGTCTCGACACGATCTAAACACGATCCAAAAATATTAATCCTATTCAATCCGTTTAATTTTTTGTGTCAATGAGTTCAATCTAAATATGAACTGCTTAATTTTGGATAGACATGATACGCTCCGTTAGACATGAAAAAATACATGTAAAACAGATTGCGACATACGATCCAAACTAATAGATACAAAACGACTCATAATTACACGAAAATGTAATAACTTAAACAAATATAAAATAGATTATTAGACATGATCCAATTAAACCAATAGACGCGAAAAAGATCCATAAATATACGATAATGTAATTGCTTAAATAAATGAGCTTATAAAAAATTAACAATCTCTGCAATCCACGCTATCCAATTGAGATTACAAGTGCATGACCATAAAATATATATCCTAAAATTATCATACAAATACAAAATGAATTTCAAAGATTGTCATCATCATTCAAACTTATAGAAAATATGCAAATGTCATTCATCTCCTCTTTTTTTTTCACGCCTATTTTTTTAAGCAAAAATAAATAAATGGACTCTAACGGATTTAACTGATCCAGAAGACAAGACACTAATCCAACACAAATTGTTTACATATCTAATAGATAAATACAAAATAGACACGAATCCAAAAATACACGATCCAAATACAAAAAAAAAGTGAATCGTGTTCATGTCGTATTTTCATGCTATGTCCAGATTTATCGGGTCTACCCATATTGGCGCCCGAGCACCCGCTGTCGCTCGGCATCGCCGCCGTCACAGAGCGATCGAATTTCGATGGAAATCCGATCACAGTCCGACCAGTATCGAAGTCTGACAAATTGCAGTCGGATTCTGATCAGACTAGGCCTGGATTCCTATTGAATTCCACAACCGCAATTATAGCATAATCAGGTCGTAATTCAATCAGAATACAATCGCGGTCCAGACGAAATCGGAGTCTAATTGGATCAAGATCGGATTCCGATCGAATTGCGGTCGGAATTTGCTATCATTATGGCCGCCAACGTTGCGGGCGCAATCGCGGTGAATTCCGATCGCAATTTGGGCAAAATTTGATCGTGGTCAGATCGATGTCTGAGTTTGATCGGACTGTAATCAAATTCCGATTAAATTACGGCCGGAGTCCGTCGTGATTGCAACCACAACACTTGTTGGGATGTATACTGAAAAGTCTATTTTTTGTATGAACATCTTTATTTTTTAAATAAGAATCACATAATCATTGTTTGCATAATTATGGTTATGCATATTTGTCTGATACATTACATTATTGATAACATGGTGCGTAGTGTCACACAGGAGATCATATTATCAGTTTCTTGTAGAGTATAAGTAGAGACTCACAACCGAGATGGTTTTGGACAAACCATTGGTATGGTTGTAGTGTAATCTGGTATTGGTTTGTCTTTACCATAGAATTACACTAGTACACTTTGTGTGTATTGAGCATGACCGACTTAGAGATGATTCGATTTATTGCTGACTACATAATTGAATCGGACCTCGGATATTGTAGTGTATATGCTCTTAATCCCGATATAATAACGGGCACATGTACTTAGTATTTATTTCTTTGATTTATCAATGGGCGATATTTATAGATTAAATCGATAGACTCGGTAAGTTGGAAAATGATATTATTTACATGGTGTGTCGTTGATTATAGGAGGAAATTGTGTCCTATATATTAGGATGATGATGTTCCCTTGAGGAGCTCATAAGGATCATCATGTAAACTCTGCAGGTGGACTTGATCCGGCATGATGATAAGGTTGAGTGATACTACTCATGGAGTTAGATGTTGATTAATTAATTATCTGTAAATTAATTAATTGATTGATGGACATTCGAGATCTTAAACACGGAGAGATATTTGTACAATTAATATATGGAGCTCATATTTATTTATGGGGGTTGGTGAGGTAGATCAATGATAATCCTCTAGTGGAATGAATTATCATTAATGGATCAAATTTTATGTGGGCCGGATCCATTGGGTGGCCAAGATCCAACTCCTCCTCATGGTTCATATTGTAGCCTATTAAAAACCTCTTGAAGCCTAGATCCGATGGTGGAAAATGAAACCCTAGATCCGACGGTGGAGATTGAAAAGAGGCTTAAGCCTAACTCTATAAAAGGAGGGCTAAGGGCTTGGGCGTGAATAATCTTTTGGTGATTAGGGTTTGAGTTGGCTTGGGCGGCAAGGGTGAGGCTAGGGTTTTGCATCCTTAGGTTGGCGGCAAGGAATTAGGGTTTAGACTCCTATCCTTCCTTTTGGCTGGCGCTTCCCTCACCTTGTCCAAGGGTCGGCGGCTTGAGTTAGGGTTTGACTTCTTCTCATCCTTTTCTCTTGGCCGACACATTCTCTCCTTCTCCAAGGGCCGGCGACATCAAGGGTTGAGGGTGATCCTTTTCTCTTGGCCGACAACATCTTCTTCCTCTCCTTGGCCGGCGGTAACAACCTAGCTTGGAGCTTGTTGGTCGGCACTATATAGGAGAAGAAGGGTTGGAGTATTTTTCTTTTTGTTCGAAGCGAGCAAGAAAAGGAATATCGTGATCTATGAGGCTTCAACTCTTGGAGGATCGTTGCCCACACAACGTCCAAGAGGAGGATATGACATACGATAGAAGACGAAGAGGTAAACAAGAGGTATAATTTTTATTTTGGTTTCCTTTTGTTTCTTTGTATGATGTATATATGTAATTGCATGTGACTAATTTACTTGGACCCCAAAGATAAATACAAAAATCGGCGATCCGTACATCATTTATTCCGCGGCTAATCGAGGAAAAGAATTAGGTTACTTGAACAACAAGTTTGTTCAAGAAACCACTCTAATCGAATAGCACGATGATGAATCGGTTGCTTGAGTAATCCGTCTTCGTCTTGGATTAATTTTTTAATCCGGGGACGTCTATAGGATGACCATGCACAAGCGACCAAGTTGAAGCGGGAAGCGAAACTTCGACCTTCAACACTGGCAATGGATTTTGACCGCTCGTTGGTGATGTCAAACGACAGCGAATGCTCGGGTGCTCGGGATGGAAGTGCTCGAGTGCGAATAAAATAGGAAGCGAAAGGGAGAAAAAATACTAGGTTTTTATAAAAATTAGAGTTTGTATAGTGTTTGATGAGGTGTGGATAACAGCTTCCACGTAAATAAGTGAATATGTAATATCATTGCATAAATCCATGAGCTTTATATATTTACAAAGATGTGCATGAAATCTAGTCGTTAATTAGATTCCTTCGACAATTTAGATTTTTGTTTTCTCTTTTTTTTTTTTTTTTTTTCTTTTTTTGTGTTTGGCCGCTAGATTCTTATCCAAATCAATACTAGTGATTTGGATTTTATTGTTTGTTTTTATTATTATTATTTTTTAAATTTCTTTTGGATTTATGTATTTGATTTTGTATGTAAATATAATGCTTTGTGTTGCCTTTCGTGAAAAATAGAAAGATATTTTGTAGGTATAAAAAAAAATATTTTCCATATTAAATAATGATTTTTTTAAAAAATAAAAATAATAATATTCACATATGATAAATTAGCAACAAACTTGTAATTTTATTTATTTTTTATTGTTCTTAGAATTTTTTTTTTAATTTTATTTTCTAAAATATAAAAGGAAATTTTTTAACCTCGGTGGAAAGAGGGAGCATCGCTCGGCTCCGGCGGCTCGTCAAGCGTCTGCGTCGCGAAAACGGCGAAATCGCCGGCAAGTCGGCAACATCCGGTCGCCGTTGGGGCATCCGACGGCGCGGAGGAGGGAGCTTCATCGTCCTCGGGAACCTGTTCGAAGATGGATCCGAGAGGAGGATTACGATCATTCTACTTGCCATTCGAAGCGTAGCATTTCAGATCTCACACATTAAGACTAGCCCTCTCCGTCTTCAGGTTAGTCGAGTTCTAAGAAATTGCTGTTCTTGTGTAATCCTCTTTTCGATTCTTAGGTCATCTCGTTGCTATTTCAAATTAGGATCAGTCATATCTATAAACGAGAATCGCATCGTAAATCCTTGAAAATGAAGAAAAAGACCAGTTATTTGATTGAGTACAGATTGAGATGAATTCCACTCTTCTATAATTTAAATTCAAGAATAATGCTAGTTACATGTTAATGGTGTTCTTCTATTGCTCGGTCAATTGCCTTCTTCAATTGGATTGCCTCGTATTATGTTACATGAAGTTCCAAGGATTGTTTTCTCCGTCTCTTGATAACCAATATGATCATGTCATTGTACTGTCATTCACTTGTGCTACACGGTGGAAGTAGAAATTGTTGGGTTCTTAAGCGAAATTAAATCAAAATACACCGCGGAAAAAGGAACCCGACATTACCCTTGATATGTGAACCTTTCAAAGATGCAGAGTCAAGTCGATCTGAGCACAATCAATACGCTCACACCTCGTTTGTATCCACACGAGCACAACCATCGTTCATCTCACGAACACAAATTGAAGAATTATGTCACCCTCATCATAATGCTAGTTGCTATTTAAATAAATATCAAAAGACTTAGCTTTTGGTTGACGCAATCTTACACGATCTTATCATATAAGATCGTGTTTATTGCTTAATCCCCAAGTCATATCTAATATGACATTTTTCTTTCTTTTATTTTATATAACGCGGATATTAATCCATTAATCAAATAAGTTCGGATCCAATTAGATTAATCTAGTAATCCAATAAGTTTGGAATCCGATTAGATTAACCCATTAATCTAACGAGTTTAGGATCCAATAAGATTAACTCATTAATCTTAACTTAGACCCTACGTGGGACTTCGATTGTGATCCTAATAGAAATTATGCAAATCACTAACGCAAAGTTGAAGTCCAACCATAATTTGTGGGCTACTCAAGTGACAACCAATCTCCTATGGGTTACTTTGGTCGTGTGCCGATAGGCCTCGTATATCGACTTATACCCACTAGTCCTCAAACAATAAGATGCACTTTGCATAGTTATGCTCTCTATGTAACTTCATCAATGGAGTCTGCCTCTAGTCATACTTCCCATGCTTAACTAGGAAGAGTTCTTTTGCTTGTGAGCTCTTGGAGGAGTAAGTAAAAGGTTTTTTAGCTTTACATCCCCATGAACTTACCCTTCCGAGCGAACTTTCTCAGGGTAAAAATTTCTTTAGCAGCAATTTATACAACCATAACGATGGGCATTCTGATACATACAATGATAGAAAACTAACAATCATGAGCCGAAAGAATCATGGATATAAAATTCAGAACCATAACATAATTGTAACTTGCGTATGAGAATTGTTATTCTATACATGCCGCAGACTTGATCCAAACATATTTGATACTGTCTGATAATGCTTGGTGGGTTGAACCAGTGGAAACGGGAGCCCATGAATATTCGACCCAAGAGGAAGGATCGCAAGGGGTTCAGAAAAGGAAGCAGGTCGGTGTTGAGATCTGACGTGGGAGGTTAAGAGTGAGGGGACCATCAAGCCCTAGCTCAAGAGACGGCAAGCAAAGGGATACTTAAATGAAAGGGTAAGTCACTTGGTTGCCTCATCTAATAGCTACCCGACTGTGATATGAGGTTAGGCCACTCAACCACCTCATCTATCATCCACTCTGCTGTGTTATGAGGCCAAGCTACTCAGCCACCTCATCTATCATCCACTCGACAGTGCTCTGAGGCCAGACCACTCGGCCACCTCATCTATCAGTCACTCGGTTGTGCTCTAAGGCCAGGCCACTCGGCCAACTCGTCCACCAACCACCCGACTATAAGGCCAATTCATTCAGCCATCTCGCCCCTTTTAACCCTCCAGCTACCTCACATACCGGTCACTGTCAAGACAGGATATGTAGGGACCTCACAAAGGATGCCTCTAGCTTGGTCTATTATTCCTTGTCCCCTAACAACTTGGTTTCATGATAATAAAAACCTCCGTGGCTTACCACGTGGAGGATCGGCTTAGAACTTGTCCCCTAACTGCTTGCCAGAAGGCATCTCATAGGTGACTGTGGGAAAAACCAAACATCGGAGGCTACCATATAAAGGAGAGGACGAGGAAAAGGTAAGGGGAACTCTCGGAACATTCCTTTTGGACACAATTGTATTTCTTTCTTCTTTTCTTCTTCTTTGATCTCCCTGTCTAACTTAGGCATTGGAGGGTCGTAGCCGAGACTTCGATGACCATCTGACCTGTGTTGATCTTGATAGGGAACTACTGCTGTGGATCGTGAGAACCCACCCTTCTCTGAGTCATCCGGGGAAGAACATTCCGAAGCGAGCCGCATCAATATCAATGATCTCTGCATTTCATGTTATTTAAATACAAACTTTTCGATAAAAATGAAGGCAAAATAGTTAGCATTCTTTCGTGTTAACAAGTACTACATTACCATCACATGATAGTCCCTTTGTCGCCTTTGAGAAGCAAGTATGATCCTCATAAGAAAGAAATATATAGCTCTGCCTAAAATGTAAGGCCTATGCTGTATAAGAAGACATAAAGCATGATCTTCATAAGAAACAAATATATAGCTCTGCTTAAAATGTAAGACCTATACTATATAAGAAGACATATACTTACACTCATTGCTTATGCAATGCTCAAATTTCAAAGCCACTTCGAAAAGCAGAATAAACAACTGTTGGATCGATTTGAGCGCTAGAGGGGGGGGGGGGGGGGCGGGTGAATAGCGCAAAACAACTTTTCGTTCGTTCGTCGATTCGATACGCAAGAAGAGTAAAGTGCAGCGGAAAATAAATATAACACTTTTTATTTTTACTTGATTCACAGCCTTCGACTGCTAATCCAAGGCCCTAACAGTCCTAGACCATGTACGAAGGACAAAACACTAAAGTACTCCTCCTTGTTGGAGGTAGGAGTTAACGATTTACAAAAGCACAAGAATACTCGAAGTAGAGAGACAATCCCTCTCTCCTCGTTACGATGAAAGCTCGAAAATGTAAATTAAGAACAAGTAAACTGAAAAGACAACTTCAAATATTACCAACGACTAAGGAGTTAGAAGGAAGAGCTCGGGTCGTCAGCGTTTTGGCAGCGCTTTGTCGTCGTAGGATCGTCGGAGAGTTGTGGCATTACGGGAGCAATTGAGAGCACTTAGAATGATGAAAATGGTGTGGAGAACCCCTTCTTTTATAGCCTTGAGAAACCCTAATCGTTAGCCCTCAAGGCAAACTCAGATGGCTAGCGCAACCGTGTTAAGGCTTGAAAGGGCAAGGGGTCGATTCCTGGAGGTGACGACCAAGCTACCAATGACTTCGCATTTCTGCGCTAGCCACTTGACACATGATTTATCCCCCTCCACACGTAGGGGCAGCGGTGAGGGGCCGCTAATGTGGCGGTTCCACATTTTGAGAAACCCTAATCGTTGAGATGAGGTTTCATGAGGTGATGCCACCTAGCCCTTGAGAAATGGTGATAAGCTTTGACTCTCCTCGAGGTTGATCCTTGACCATGATCATTGCTCCCCTATCAATGATCGACGGAGGCAAAGAAGCCGGTCACAACACCGACGTCATGTTGCTAGGGTTTCTAGTTGCAATGAAGAGTTAGCTCGAAAATACAGTTAATATAAGTAAATGTGATGGTCATTTACCATCTGATCTCGACTTAGACCTTCCATGGGATGTCTTAGTCAGATCATCGCCTAAGGACGTTCTCGTACGGAGGACATGACCTTACTTACGCTTACTCACACGAGCTTACCTCAACTTTTGAAGCTTCGCTTCCGGTCTCCACTTGAGTTCTTCGGCTCTCTCCGAAGTCCTCCCGGTGTCGCTCGACCACCATGGTTTCCTCCGAGTGTCGCTGACCTTCAGCTTAGTTTAGCATTCCTGCACATTTGGTTCAGCTCGTGAGATAACAATATGACTTTGACTTTGTAGCGCCCGCCCTTATCTGCTCTCAGGGCGGCGCTACTTGTGTCTATATATTTTTTTTTATTAGCATACTACATATGGATCCGTTCAAAGTCTACATGCTTGAACAGGTTATCATAACTGAAACCTTCTTTGGCACATGCATCACCTATCTTATTCATCATTAGCATGACCACATATCTTATCTTATTTCATAACATGCATAGCGAAAGGATTCGTTCATGAGTTCTAACATGTCGAACCTCTTAAATTAAGGGATACTCATTAAACACAAGTCTTATAAGCGGAAGCAATGTCTTAAATTGTTCTTAGAGCATATAAATATAAGCAGATAGTGTAGGGTCTTCTTTCACCATGCCACTATCACACACGCACATACGGCCCCTCCCGCCACTCCTCTAGTGCAGACTTTCCTTTATCTGCAGATATGGACAACATAAACTATAAGCATATAGCTTAGTAAGATCCTTGCCTACTCACAAAACCACGATTTCATCAAACTATTAGAATACGAGCATGCCGGCATAGAAAACGACCTAAGCATTTCATAGCAACACTAATCAACAACATATCCGGTAATAGTACAAAAAGAACTAAGCATTGCATAGAATTGTTCATAAGCGGGTTAAGCATAATTAATCTAAGCAGGCATACTTTGAACATAGCGTTATAATCGTAAACTAAGCGTCGCATGAAAGAACGTAATCATAAGCATTTGGTTAACTTGAACATAAACATTTGTAATAACATAAACCCTAATCATGCAGAAGGAACATAGTCGCAAGTATTCTTAACCTTACCCTTAACCTTCACCACATCATAAATTCTAAACTAGCATAAAGTACATAGTCACCACATACTTAGACTTAACTCTAAACATCATAACTTCATAACATCTAGCATGCATAAAGAACCTAGTTCGTAAGCATTCAGAGCATTTAACATAAGCATACACAATATCATAAGTCTTTTCTTTTCCACATACACTTATAATTAATTCAATATTATCGTAACCATAACATCTAGCATGCATAGTATTCTTAACCTTACCCTTAACCTTCACCACATCATAAATTCTAAACTAGCATAAAGTACATAGTCACCACATACTTAGACTTAACTCTAAACATCATAACTTCATAACATCTAGCATGCATAAAGAACCTAGTTCGTAAGCATTCAGAGCATTTAACGTGGCGTACACAATATCGTTGAAGTCTTTTCTTTTCGACATACACTTATAATTAATTGATATTATCGTAACCGTAACATCTAGCATGCGTAAAGAACCTAGTTCGTAAGCATTGAGCATTTAACATAAGCGTACACAGTGTCGTAAAAGTCTTTTCTTTTGAAACATATACTTATAAATACTTCAATATCATAACCACCAACATCTAGCATGCATAAGAACCTGGTTCGTAAGCATTGAGCATTTAACATAGGCATACATGATGTCGTAAAGTCTTTTCTTTTGAAACATATACTTATAAATACTTGATATCATCATAACCGTAACATCTAGCATGCATAAAGAACCTAGTTCGTAAGCATTGAGCATTTAACATAGGCATACCATATCGTAAAGTCTTTTCTTTTGAAACATATACTTATAAATACTTGATATCATCGTAACCGTAACATCTAGCGTGCATAAAGAACCTGGTTAAGTAAGCATTGAGCATTTAACATAGGCATACCAACGTATCGTAAAGTCTTTTCTTTTGAAACATATACTTATAAATACTTGATATCATCATGCTTGTTTGGGGCCCAGGTTAAGTCATGGCGTTCCCTAATAATGGATTTGATTAACGACCACGGAGTAAAATACTTAATTCTTTTCTTTTACGGACATAATATAAAGAATGCTCTTGATCCCCAACATAAAGGAAGCATCTTAATCTTATCTTATCATAAGGAGGCTCTTGATCCCTACTTGAAGGAAGCATCTCCATTTTATCTTATCTTAAGGAGAGCTCTTGATCCCTACTTGAAAGGAAGCATCTCCGTCTTGTCATAAGGAGAGCTCTTGGTCCCTACTTGAAAGGAAGCATCTCCGTCTTATCATGAGGACACATGCATTCATAACATAAGAGTACCTAAAGGGTCCTAAAGTATAAACATGTTCATCATACAAGCATATTTAAATAAGCATATTCATGACATATTAAATCACAAAACATATTCTTCACCTAGGTATATTTCATGGCACAATACTCCATAACTTGAAGCCATTCCCGAAGCATATACATGGCATATTACTTCACACAACATGTTCATCATGGCATATTACATGGCACATTACATCATCTGAAGTATATTTCCTAAGCTTATTCATGGCATATTAAATCGTAAAACATGTTCATCACATAGCCTAATTTCATGTTGCATTGAATCATAACATATTCATCACCCAAGCAAAGTTCATGTCATATTAAAAACTATACACATAGCACAATTACATATAGGGTGTTTTCATGAAACCCTAACCCTAAAACCATGGGTTGGCGAAACTTGTAAGGGGCTCAAGCTTAGGTTTGGTCCCCAAAATTCATTCATAAAGCATTATAACCTAGCTTAGCATCATGTGGGATATTTTCATGCAACCCTAACCCTAATTACCTAGGGTGGCCGAAACCTACAAGGGGCTCAACTAGGGTTCTTGCCACCTAATATTCATTCATGAGCATTATCATCTAGCATAGCATCATTAGGGATATTTTCATACAACCCTAACCCTAATTACCTAGGGTGGCGAAACCTACAAGGGGCTCAACTAGGGTTCTTGCCACCTAATATTTATTCATGAGCATTATCATCTAGCATAGCATCATTAGGGATATTTTCATGCAACCCTAACCCTAATTGCCTAGGGTGGCCGAAACCTACAAGGGCCTCATCTTGGATGGTGGATACCCAAGGGTCTTACTTGAAACATACCAACCAAGAATATCACTTTAGGATCAAGTTCATGCAACCTAACCTAAAATCTTGGGGTGGCGAACCATATAGGGTCATCACCTTTGCACTTTGGTCTCCTAAAGGTATCTACTTGAAACATATCACCCATAAAAACCTCCCTTAGTAGCATTTTCATGAATCCTAGCCCACCAACTTAGTTGGCAGGAAACTTATAAGGCTCTGATTTCATATTTCTTTCAAGCAACCAACCCTATCAAACTAATATCTGCGGTGAGGAAAACTTACATCCTTCGCTTTGCTTGGGGAGATGACCTAATGGAGGTCACCTAGCTCTCTCCTAGCTTGCAAGGAGCTCTCGGCCAAAGGAGGAAGAAGAGCTTGGGGTTTCGGTGAGAATGAAGAGAAGAGGAAGAAGGAAGGAAGAAGTGGCCAAGTGGAACTTCTCTCTTCTTTATAAAGGGGAGGAAGAGAAGTTTCTCTTCTCCTTGTCAAGCCTCTTCATTTACCCTCCTCCCATTTATCTATAGGTTCCCCCTTTCCTCTAATGATATGATTCTATTGGGCTTATGGTTAGTGGGTGCATCTATAAGGCTTGGCTATCTCTAGAGGTGGGGGGTTCAATTCCTAGGCTTTGCATCTCTTTTTGGCTTATTTTCTTTTATTTCTCCAAAAAGGCCTACATAAAGACCATCCTCATAAAGCCAAAAATTCTCGTAAAATTGCTAGAATTTCACGGGCGTTACAGACTTTGTGTCTTTGTCACAATTAAAACATAGGTTTGATTATCTGGTACCCCTTCACCAACAACAACTTCCAAGCACACGAGCAACAAAATTGTTTATAGGAATATGTAACAACTATGTAAATATGAATTCTTTCGGATAAACAATGACACATGAAACACCTTGGGGTCATTGAAACCTGTGATCTTGTCATCCATATTTACGGTTGGGCAATATATATACCTGTCCAAATTGGTGAATTGTCAATCTGGACCTCTTTTGGGAGGGCCTCTGTGCCCTCCTCTTAAACACTTAGAAATTATCCTCATTCCTGCTGCTGCTTTCAAACGCAGTCATTCTCTTCTCTATGACTTCTTCAAGAAAGTAAGGAGTCACGGGGAAGAGAATGAATGGGTTGGATTGCATCGTGAGGGCAAGCTTCCTGCCATTACGGAATTAGAGGGGAGCATGGTGCCCTAGCCGAAAATGCTCCAGAATATGACAACTTTCTAATATGTATACTTGATAGAAACTCCTTAAGGATGAATTTCAACAAGTGTATGTTAGTTGACAAATTTCTAAAGTAAATATAGATGACAAGATCACTGGTTACAATGCTTTTGAGGTGGTTAATGGATTATTACCACGAGTAAATTCATGTTTATGAGATTGTTGCATACTTTTATAAATGATTTTGGTGCAGGGGTAATTAACGGCTGTCTATTTTACTTTTTGCGGCGGCACTAAATTTGGAGTATATAATAGGTCTACAAGTAAAAGATTTGTTCTACAGATAAAAGTTGATACTTGAGCAGAATAACCTTCAGTTTGCTTTAAGCAATTTGTCTCCTTAAGTACAAGCTCAATTATCTAGTAGAAGATGACATTTCTACTCTGTATTCTGAGCATCTTCAGTTCTTGTTGCAGTCTATTTAGTTATCAGACTGGTAAGGAGTCCACAAATGGGACACCTTGTTCCATAAGTACTTATGATTTGAAGCTGCAAAACTCTTATGTTAGTGTTAAGGTTCATTCTTTTTAATCTCTCACATCTTTTCCCTCCAACATGAGGATTTGCATATTTTTATAAGGTTTTGCTTTTTTTTTTTTTTTTTTTTTTTTTTTTTTTGCAGAGTACTGCAATAGCTAGAGATTGTCTGGGTGAACCACTAGCTGCCTTTCCAAGTTTCTTGAAACTGTAGACTATTTCTGGTGAACTCATCTCTTTCTAAGCATTCCTCTCTAATGAACTTGCTTCATATTTTCTGATTTGCTTATTTTCTTAATCTAGCTACTCGAATGGACGTGTTCGCTCCAAATTCATGTTCTCGGACAGCATAGAAGTAGAACTGGGAGCAACTGATGAAAGCAGCTGCGATAAAGAATCTGTTAACCTCCAAAATCAGTTCAAAATGATACATAAATGAATACGAATTGTTGACATTGTTGGGGTGATTAGAGTTGCAGGGAAGCCGAAGCTCGATTGACAATGGATCATAAGGAAACAATTCAAATTCAAATTCAAATTGAAGATCGTCGAGAAAGTAAGTTCTACAAAGAAGGCTTGTTTTCAGCTCAAAGTTCTCTACGAAGAATTTCATCAGTACTCGAACAGAAAACACAAATACTGTTTTCGATGATTCGTGCAAAATCAGACTCCTTGCGAATGCCAGTGACAAAGCTTCCTTCAACGAGGTGCAAATCTACATGGAATAACACACATCATAGGGTGATCTTCATTTGTTTTTAGAGTTTGCTCTCTTATTACATTTTGCTCTTGCTTCCCTGTTGGAGTCTAACTTAAATATCGAAAAGGTTTTGTCGGATTTTTTTGACATCCTTTGATGCATCTTATTTAGAAGGGGAGTTTTGGTATAACAATAAAATTGATGTCCTGTGATCTAAAGGTCACGAATTTGAGTTCTGAAACAGTCTCTTAGAAAAAATAGAATAAGATTACATACAATAGATTCTTCTCTGGGACTTCTCATGATAGGAGTTTTGTCCATTTTTTTCTGATGCATTTTATTTATCATAGGTTGGCATATCAACGGAGGAAGATTCATCATCGGAGTTCATTGAGTATAAAGTTCAAGACTTTTTTTTAGCTATTCAAACACAAATTTTATCCTTTGTATGATACTAAGTTCCTTCAAATACCAAATAATCATTTGCCTTTTTCAGATATTACAATGTTGAATCTTTTCTTTGTTATTTCTTTTTATTATTATTATGAAATGAGAGAAAATGAAGGAAAACGAAAATTATATATTTATAAGAATGAGAAAAATTTGAAAAAAAAAATATAATAGTTAAGAAAGAGACTAAGAAAGTAGTGAATGAAGTTAAGAATAAAACTTTTGAATGATTATATCGAAAATTAGATACAAAAGAAGGAAAAAGAGACATTTATAAAACAACTAAAGTGAGAGAGAGAAAGACAAAAGATCTTATTGAAATAAGATGTATTAAAGATAAATGCAATATGATACTAGTAAATGATGGAGAAATAAAAGAGCGGTGAAAGAGTTATTTTCATCAAATTTTTAATAAATATTTAGGCGACCAACTTAATTTAGGTAATTTAAGTAGGTAAAATAAATATAAAATTTTAAAAATTTATCGTATAATTCAAATTTCAAAAGTAGAACAAGCTTTAAATGGGATGCAAAATGGAAAAACCATTGGACAAGATGATATTCTGATTAAGGTATGGAATTGTCTAAGGAAACAAGATATTAAATGACTTACAAAATTATTTAACATTATATTGAAAATAAAAAAATGTCTGATCAATAGAAGACAAGTACTCTAATTCTCTTATATAAAAATAAGAGGGCATACAAACTTTTACAAACTATAGAAGAATTAAACTAATGAGTCATATCATGAAATTTTAGGAGGAGGTAACAGAAAAAAAATTAAAGAAGGAGACTACGATTTTCGAAAATCAATTTGGGTTCATGCTTGGAAGGTGGATAATAGAAGTTATACATCTTCTCAGATACTAATTGAAAAGTATTGAGAGTAAAAGCAGGATCTACATATGATATTCATTGACTTAGGAAAACCTTATGATAGAGTCTCAAGAGAAATTAGATGGATAATTCTAGAAAAGAGAAGTGTTAATGTAACATATATTGAACTAATTAAGGATATGTATGAGAAAGTAATGACCAGAGTGGAGATCTCAGATGGATTAACTGAAGCATTTTCAATAAAGATAGATTTACATCAAGGATCTGCTCTAAGTCCCTATCCTTTTATATTAATCATGGACGAACTCACTGGACACATTCAAGATATAGTACCATGGCAGATGTTGTTTACAGATGATATTATTTTGATAGATGAAACATATGAAGGAGTAAATGTTAACTATAATCTTAACGAGAAACACTAGAAGTGAAAGGTTTTAGGCGTAATAGTATAAAGACATAATATATGGATTTAAGTTTACAATATTAGACGTAATGAGACAAATGTTAAGATAGGAGATGACGAGTTGTTTGAAACTAAGAGGTTTAAATATTTAAGATTTTTTTTGCAAGGTGATGGAGGGATTGAGAGAGATGACTTATATAAAATATAAGTAGGATGGTCGAAATGAAGGAGAGTGTCGGGTGTTTTATGTGATTATAAAACACTGCTAAAATTTAAAGGGAAGTTATACAAAATGGTGGTTAGACCTGCTATATTATATGACACTGAATGTTGGGCTATGACTCGAACACATGAGCAAAAGATGAGAGTTCCAGAGACGTGGATGTTAAGGTGGATGTGTGGACATACGAGAATGAACAGAATAAGAAATGAGAGCATTAGAGAGAAAGTCGGAGTTGCATATATTGAGAAAAACTCCGAGAGACGCATTAAGATGGTACATATATATACTTAGACGATTAATAAATGCTTCGGTTAGGCGGGGTGAAATGATGACAAATGCACACATCAAATGAAGAAGAGGAAGATAAAAAAACTTAGTTAGTAATACTAAAATAATATAAAATTTATTTAAGTATAGATGACGATATAGTAGCTAGGAGATAGAATCCAATCGCAGAATGATCCATATAGTCAATCTCATCTAATAGGATAAAATTTGATTGTCTTTGTTATTATAAAATGAGAGGGAAACAAATTACAACTGTGCATTCAGTTCAAGACAAATATAACCAAATAAGGATAAATGAAGCCATAAACTGAATTAAAATAGATCAAAACTATTGAGTCAGTTCAATGTATTGATACTATAACTTTGATATTTGCAACTAAAGTTTCAAATACACAATTATTAATTGGAATATAATTAGAGCTATTTAAAGAAGCATTAGCACATAATATAGTAATTAATTTAAATAATACTTTACATACTAATTTGTTTGTAAGTGTAAATCTGACAAATATTACAAATTATAATTTAGTTTTTTCAGTTTAAATTAATTTTCAAAAAAAAAAAATGAAACTAATTGGTTCCGGTTCGGTTCGGTCCGGTTCAAAGGACCGAATCGAACCGTTCCAGCTGGAGTCGGTAGAAACCCGAAAGGGCTTTTGGGTATTTAGGTCGCGCCCTCCCCCTCTCTCTCTCTCTCTCTGTCTCTGACCTTCTCTCTCTCTATCTCTCTCCCGCTTGCTCCTCGGCTAGAGCCTGCCGCTGCCACCGAAGCACCGCGAACCCCGCCTCCCCTCTATCGACGCCACCTCGACCTGCTGCAGCATCTCCTTCCTCCTCTTATTGAGTCGTTGTCCACGCGCTACCCTCCTGGGCGTGAATCTCCTCTGCAGCACACAGCCGCGCGCCTCCGTCACTCGATGGGGGGTCGGTCCGGGCATTGAGAATGAAGAGAGAGCCGTATGGTTTGTCTTCGGCGAAGCGAACTGGTAGACCAAGGTTGCTGTGCCAAGGTACGGGGATAGTAGCGAGTATAATTCGTTTATTTTGTAGATTTAAGCTTAATAGTTAATGAAAGGTGCGATTTTTTTAGGATGAAATATCAAATATGTATTTTCCATGTATGTAAGCTATGAATTGTGGATACACTAGTTTGTTATGTCCTAATTGCCAGTAAAAAACTTGAATTTATGTTTAAAAAACTTTTAACTAAATCAAAATGTGAAATTTGGTGTTTTTTAACTCTAAAGAAAACTATGAAAATCAAACATCTTAGTGGTTTTGCAAAGGGAGATAGACGTCCGGGTGTAGGTTTTGTTGTCAGCATGAGGTTTAAAGGTTTGTTTGGTGATTTTTCATCATAAAGGGCAGTCCAGTGCACAAAGCTCCCATCATGTTGGGTTTTGGAGAAGGATCCATTGTACGCAGTCTCTTCGCAAGAGACTGTTTTCAGGATTCGAACCCGTGACCTTTAGGTCACAAGACATCAATCTTACCATTGCGTCAATGCTCCCCTTCATCATATTCTTCTTAAATTTTTTGTTGCACCTTCACTGATTTTTCTTGTCTAGTGTTTTTAGCTGTGGGGTTCAAGCCACAAGGGCTGAAACCCAGGGATTAAGGGGGTTACTATTGTGTCTTTGTTTGGCCTCGTGGGAACTTTTTAAAGTTGGAGAGGATGGAAAACCCATGATTTTTGCTGCTAAATCAGCAGAAATATTCTAGTATTTCGTACAAACTGAATGAGAATTTCACATATATGTTCCTTTCTATCAATAAGTTTCTTCCTATGGATTCTTCAGGGCATTGCTGCTATGAAGTATAGTCATTTTGAGGAGGTTTTGATGCCATTGAAATTGTTGATTTTTGCGAAGGAGCAGGCATGATAAAGATGCTGTTTACTTGGACAGTTTGAATAGTCACCTAGGGGTATGCAAAAATTCACTGTGGCGAGTTTTATGCTAGTAATAGGAAAAAAATGGAGAACATTTGTTTAGGGTTGTTTGAGATATAGGATAAATGATTTATTTATTTATATTAATTTTTAGTCAGAGCTGTAATTTATTCTTTTTGCACACTTTCCGTGCTATATTATTAACTCATATTTTAAATTTATTTTGCTGGATTATATTATGTTAATCTTTTTGTAGCATCACGTTAGGTTTATTTCACATAGAGTTGGTGTATGTTTCTCTTATTCTAGCCACTGAAATATTTTTAAGGCGCTATCTCTGGTATGATGAACTAGCTTCTTATAAAATTAAGTTCCATGGAGATTTTGGACAAAATTGTACTTTGTTTCAAGACCAGCCCTCCTTCTTTTTCATCTGAGTTTTGGACCTATATTGGTTGTGTTATATTCAACTAGTACTAGTGAGTATGAGATACCAGAACCATATTTGTGGCATTAACCTAACATTTTCTACATGTTGCATGCAATTAGTTAAGAAAACAATTGCGAAGTGCAACCAAAATATCTCCATGAAAAATCTTCCAGCCAATTTGTGTTGGACATGATTGCTTATTATGAAAATCAAAACCAGATCTTTGCATGAAACTGACTGGATCCTAGTTGGTTCAGTGACCAGGATATTAAACATGTGTCTTTAATTAGGTTATTAGTTAATTGCTAGCTCAGAAACTATTAGACTGCCTTTCTTGGTAACCAACAATTATAAATCTTGGTTTTGGATGTAATCATGATTATCTTGAAACAAAAAGTAAATAGATTAGGATCTTCCTTTTCTTAACTTTATTGGAATGCACAACTTAAATTTGAAGATGAATTCATCTAGATTTGAATTTAGGAAAAAATTAAGAGTGGTTGAGAAAGTTGAGTGACAGATGATGAGCAAGCTCTGAGGATTGTTAATAAGGAAGTGTGAATTAGAAAATAAACGAGGGAACTGATTATTAAATTCAATGTCAAAACTAACCATTTTGTCCTTTTGGTTGGTTCCAACTTCTCAAATAGAATGGATATAACTCAACAGCAGCCATAGTGGAGATGGTTGGTCCCAACTTCTCAACTAGAACGGATATATCTCAACAGCAGCCATTGTGCAGAGTGTGCTTAGCAGTAACATAGACTTGTATAATTGGTCCATTCATATCTGAATGTAAACTACTGGTAGATCTCTGAATACACTTGATAAGGTCATTACTTGTTGGACTGATGCTAAATCATCTGTCCTAAGTTCAATATGTCAAATAATTAGTGATATGCCATCTTGAAGAAAATGTGTGATTCATAGAAGGGAGAACCCACAATCCCTTTTGATCTCTTTCTCCTAAAGTTTCTGCACTCTATTCTTGTAACCTATCCAAAGAATTTTTATCTTTCAATTTCCTTTGGAAGGTTTTTCTTTGATCCCTACACTTACAGGCTGTTTCCCATTTTTCTTTTTGCAGGAATCAGCAGCCACATACTTATGCACATTGAAATACAAGAAACAAAATTGTGAGTCGAACTTCATGATCACTAAGTGATGTGGACAAATGTATTCAGGATTGTACGTATTTAACTTGTGCTTCCTAGTTTTCTCTTTTATGCTAAATATTCACCTTGACTACTGTACAATATCATTTTTTTCATTTGGAACAATTCTGCTGCTGAATTACTGTGCTAATAATGATTCTAAATTCCTTCTTTTTTGATTCAACTGCAACATTTTTTGTACTTGAACCATGACTTGAGAAACCAATCACTGAAGGCTAGGATTGCATGGTGTTTTATGATCAAGTGTTTTAATTAGAAATTTACTTATCGCCTTGAAAAAAAAGCATTTACCTTTTGTGCTCTCAGTCAAGACTGAAATACTAGTCTATAATGTTCAGTAATAGACTAACAGCCACTGTTCGCTGATCTGACAAGTGACCAGCAGGCAACTGCTCAATTTTGGGTGTTGCACCTGTAAACAGAGCCTGCTGTTCTACATTGCACATATTGCTATGATATTGATGGAGGAAGGATAATAAGAAAAATACTAAAATACTGAGAAGTTTTGGGTATGATCCTTGGAGATTGATTGCTACAAGCTGCTTGTGAATTTGGATCAATAGGAAACAAGCCCTTCATGAATGCAAACCCTAAATTTAAATTCATTGGGTTTGGAACTTTTGGATCCACTGAAATGATCAAACCAAACACATTGATCATGTACCCATAATGCCACTTGTCTGAACTTGGGATAGTAGTAGCTAGGATTATTTATTGTTTTTTTTTTAAATACTAGATTGGATTTGTTGAGAAAAATTTGAGTTAAAGTTCTATAAATGCTCACCTGGAATTCTGTGTCTGGTTAGTTGTGACTGAGTTTTCATTGTAATCCCTTCACATCTTTCTTTCTTAGATTTAATGTTACTTACCTTGTAGAAATTGTATTATTGCTGCAAACATTTGCCGTACATTTTATTGTATTCTGTACAAAAATCAGTAAAACTCTAGTTTGATAAGTGAATATGTGATACAGCCAAAGATAGAACCTGATTCACGTAGGTTATACCGATTACACCAAGGTTTAAAATCTCATTTTGAGTGGGGGTTTTGGTCCCCAGTTAGAATGAGATGTTTTGGTGAATTGCAATGTGTATTTCTAAAGAGAGTGACAGGAGGAAGTGATTGGATCAGAGGAGGAAGGAAATGGATTGGAGGAGAAAAGGAAGAAGATTGGCGGAGAAGAAAAAACATTTGGATGGTTGTTGCATTAGCTCGTTGGAGTGTTACCAAAGTTTTGTGCATTGTAGTGGCTGTTGTTGTGTTCTATGGTTGAGCACCTTTGTCGTCTTAGACAGTGGAAGCCGTGAGTAGCTTTATGATCTTGGATAGTGGAAGCCTGGAGCAGCTTGTTCGTCTTGGTTAGCAGAAACATCGATTGGGTTTATTGTATATTTAAGCTTTGTCAATGCAGTCAAAAATTTTGTCGTCGCAGTCCAAGTAGTTTGAGATGGTGCAATAACGCTGGGCAACCAATGATGGCTCATGGTTTCTGATAGTAGTTTTGGAGAGGTTCCGCATGCTGGTTAGCAGGCAGAACAATATGTTTTGCTTGTGCTAACTAGTATGGAATATAATTTAAATCCTAGCTTTGCACCTAACACAGAATAGAAGTTTGTCGGGAGCTCTTGTAGATTGTTTTATTTTGGAACATCATCTTGGAACTGATGGATTTATAGTATACATGTTGAAGTAGTTACTGTATTATACCGATGTTGGACACAGGATTATTATTTCACCTGTTATCCTTGATGATTCTTTACTAGGAATGCATATAGTTGAGCATCATATAGTTTCTTGTTTTGTCACTGAATTGTGAGAATGAGTCATATATCCTTCTAGAAGATTTTGATGCCAATTTGATGGGTGATATAAAAATGTGTCGGCTATTTGGTGTCATAAAAAAAACATTAGATCTTTAGGTAGTGTTATGATATGGTACAAATCCTTGCTAGGCTTTACCTAAGCTACTTTCACTCATGCCTTCCTATTATTTTGTTTTCTGCAGGGAGAACTTCAAGCTGTTTCATGGTTCCAGTTTTTACCATGTGAATTTGAACCAAGTTCTCTGCCCGAGAAAAGGTGTTACTTATATTGAAATCATTATTTTACTGCTTAGTAGTTGTATAGGAACTGATTCATATGTTTTCTTGCTGCATTTCATAAACTTCTTCAGGTTGAAAGCAGATCAGAAAGATGCTGCAAATCATTTGATACTGTCTGCGCATTT
Organism: Wurfbainia villosa; assembly: GCA_025175895.1. NCBI lineage: Eukaryota > Viridiplantae > Streptophyta > Magnoliopsida > Zingiberales > Zingiberaceae > Wurfbainia > Wurfbainia villosa. The sequence continues at coordinate 2,809,026 of CM045997.1, read as the reverse complement.
GCATCTACAAAATGAAGGATTTCTTAGCACATGGACTAATTCTTTTGTTGGTCCATGGGACCCATCTCAAGGGGCACACAACCCTGGTTGGTGTTATCTTGGTTTTTAACTATATAATTTGCACTTTTATCAATGTTTTCTCATGTTTTGCAAAAAAGTTTTGTTGTGAGCAGATGAAAGAATCAAACTCTGGCTTTTCCTTCCTGGTCGTCATTCGTCAATAGCTGAAAGTGCTCATGCCGCAGTTTCCAGATTGAGAGGTTTTCCTAACATTCCTTTTCCCCCTTAAATATCTTTATTCCTTACTTTCTGTCAGAATAACCCATTTTCTTGATCAGTATATTAATTTTTTTTTGGCATATGATGCTTTTTTGCTCTGAAGTCGTTGGAAATGGACTTTGGTTGGCTCCTGGTGACTCAGAAGAGGTCGGAGTTGCACTTGTTCAGGCTTTAAGGAACTCTATAGAAAGGTTATTCGTCATTCTTGTTAGTTTTGTTTGGGAAGTGGATATTCATTTATCCATTAACATCATCAAGCCATGGTTTTCCCAACTAGTTGGGGGTGTGTTAGTTTTGTTTGGGAAGTGGATATTCATTTATCCATTAACATCATCAAGCCATGGTTTTCCCAACTAGTTGGGGTTGGCTATAAGAATTTTCTCCCTCTATTGAGCTCTATGTGAATCTATATCACTAGTAAGATTCACATTCATATCTATATGACCTGATGTTTCTTTCATTCTTTTTGATAGAGCATTTAGAGGCCTTTCTTACGGGAGATTTGGAGACGTTTATACCAGATTGCATCCTTTGACATCAAATGTTAGGTCTGTTACACCAGTACTCTTCGGAAATTTGATGCTCTGCTGGATCTACCTCCGCATTCCTTTGGCACATATATATTTCCTATATTTTTATTAAATTATGTGGAAATATCAGTTGCTATTTCTCACTCTCTTAGTTAGTAAGCCTAACAAAGGTTCCACTACTAAATTGTGCAAAGTGCCATTGTGTTGATTACTGTGTTGTTTTTGATGCTGTGCATGATTATGACAATGAGCTACAATCTACTTGCTAGATTGTTCTGGGCCTAGGTAATACATTATTATACTGTACAGAAGAAGATTGTATGTAACAGGAAGTTTCAAATGGTCAAGGTTGTGTGCAGAAGAATCAACTTGATCAAATTTTTTGTGGATTCAAAACGTGTAGCCTTACAAGTTTTTTTTTGGCTAATTTCAAGACAACTACTATTCAAAATAATGATCTGATTAATGGACAACAAATTTTACATTTCATTAATTTTTACAATGACTTTAGATTAAGGTTGGATTCTATCACCACTAAATTGATCAAAATGGTGGGGATTAGCAATGGGTTCCGTTGCCTGGCTCAAAGAAAAGAGAAAAGAGGGGACGAGTTTTGTTGCTTTGTCTCGGCAATGAATTTGAGATATGAAGTGGTCAGATCTATTAATGACCCTTCACCAACTCTTTCTGCAGTTGCAAACATACTGTGGTTCTTATCTGCCCATTGGTCTCATAAATGTTCATCAGTTCGTGGAAAAAAAATGGTGTCATATGCTGTACTGTATCTGCAGAGTGATGCTTGTATTTGTATATACCTGATTACTGCATTATTTTTCTGAGTTTGTAAGGTTTGTCAGCTAACTTATCATGTCTCATAAGATTTTGATTGGGGTCTCTTACTAGATAGTAATAGATTTAAGATAATCAATTTAAACAGTTCATTTAATCAAACAGCCCATTTTTTCAATCTGTCCCATTATGAAAATTATGCAAGATTACTCACCTATCTTTCCATAATAATAAAGAGAATAACAGAAATGGTGTTTATTATTCTATTTTGAGTTTGTGACAGAGGAACACCATCTGCCAGAATCCACTACATGTGTCGAATACAATCACATGTTAATAGCATATTTGCTCACATATTATTGCTTCTTTAGTAACATACTACAGTTTTAGGAGTATTGAATTTTATGCTGTTTTTTTGGGCTTTGAACTCCAGAATTTATCTAGTTGGATTCTGCTATATCTTTATATCCTTACCTTTCAGCTATGCTTCCACATTAATTCTCTAGTATCTCTATAGGAGGCCGCAACCAACAATTGAGTTCTCCTTCACTGCAACTGAAGAGGCAATCTACGTTCATGCTGTTGTATCTGCTAAGTTAGTTAACCTCACAGGACCATCATTTTACATGGTTATTTGATACTTAATTCTTATATAATTGACATTGATTTTTTAATTGTTTCGGCCATGGTATGAAGGCATATTCGAGGACTTTGCAATAGTGACATTGAAAAATTGCTATGGCATTGCTCTTCTCACTCGATCAGAGATGGGATACCAGGTGTGATTTTGATGTTCATCTTATGCATTATACCATCTTGGTTCATTTGATAATATGTAAATTTGATTTGCTTAGTTGAATGATAATATTTTCTTAAAATAAACTGATATATGCCATCATGACGTGTATTTCAGACTGTCTTTTCTCTATATGTTTTTTGGTTGAATCAGCACATTGTTGACCAGCACTGTCTCATTTTGTGTAAACCAGGCAATTAGCATTTGTCTTTATACACTAATGCTTCACCAATGGGGGACACAAGATTAGGAAAGGGACAAATTACATTAACTTTTTTTTCAATGGTGCAAAGTACTAAAAATGATTAATATTTTTTTTTAAAATATTGCACCCCTTCCCTTTTGTCCACTCCTGGCTTCACGTGTTCACATTTTGCCAATCTAGAATTTGGATATTAGCTAGATAACTTCTATTCCTTTTACTCTTTACCCGTTTTCTCTTTGTTGTTTGAGTAGATCCAGTTCTCAACGGATCTTTTCTCTCTTCCTAAGTAGTAACAATGTCTCATTTGTGGTTGCACCAATCTAATATGGTTTTAATAAACTTTGGTTCCTTTGTCAATGTTTATGAGCATTTTGACCTACTCTATGGGCAGTTATGCTGCTGTTGACAACTTATAGTTTGTCAATGCTAATTGCACATTCTGGTAACAATCCTAGATCATTGATTTCTTGACTATTCCAATCTAGAATTGTCCTTAATTGTCAACCTTTTAACCATGCCAAATCTACAAATTATTCTCTTAATGTTTTTTACCTGTGCTTGATTATCCTACATTTTACCTAGCAATTATTAGTGCCTTACCTGCAAAATCATATTCATCATTTGAATTTGTGACTGAAATGATTGAAATAACAAGGAGCTTCAGTCACACTTTTGTTTGGGCTGTAAGTATAACCATATAATTGGGATCAAACTGCACTTGGCAAAGTTTCAGTTGAAATTGCAAATTGCAAAAGCCACTTCAAGCTTAAAAGCAAGGAGGCAATGATTGTGATGCTTTTCTATTCCAACTCTGTTTATTGGCTTAAAAGTGACAAGTGGGTATTTTACCACTTTTCCTCAGTTGTGTGTGCCTGTTGACAAAAGCGCTTCTGATTCAATTTAAGAGCAGTGCTTGTTTGATTAACATTATTGCCATTTGATCTTCATGAGAAGCAAAATCTACAAATTTGACCTGACTGAATTTAGGACATTATCCCAACGTTACTTTATCTTTTACTTGTGTTTTCTTGTCCTTAACCTTTTATTTTTACTACAAATCTCCAATACTCGATTCAGTCAACATGACAGGTATAGATAGCTTGTAACATGCAAATAGTTTGATGACCAGTAGAGTATGAGAGATAAGGACCTATTGTTTTTCTTCTGGAAGCTCAAGTATTTATTGACAAATAGGATTAAAAACCTTGTCTGACCTTAGATCTAGATCTATGATCCAAGATTGATGGAGGGATCCTTGTCATGAAATGTAACAATAAGTTGGCTGTTCCAGAAGTTGTCTTGCTTTCATTCGTCTTCCATTTTTTTTTTTGTAAATCATAGATCATAACCAATTATAGTTACACTAGTAATTATTTGGATGGTTTTTGTTAATCTGCCAATCCGATGCTATTATGCTAGTCTGAAATTGGTAATCATGACAGTTATTGTTTCCCCTACTGGAATGCGTGGTAGGCTTACAGGATGCTGTCCTAGTGATCTGGTGAAGCAAGTGTATGGCAGGTACTTCATCCTTGCGTTCTATCTTTATGAAAGGTTAAAAAAAAGTAGATGACAAGTTTCCTAAAAACTTTTGTCTACTGTGTAATTTGATATCCTTTTTTTTTTGGCAGTTTACTTTCTCCATCATCCTCCCATTCTGCTAAAGGCTTATTTTTAAAAACCTTTTGCTAAACTAACAAAAACCCATGTTTTGAAGATTGCTATAAATTCAATTGATTTCCTAGTTGGTTATAATGAATAGTCAAAATGCTTAAATTTTAATTCAATTGGTTTCCTAATTGCTATATACTTATATTTGTTGATAAATAATGTAAGTGGAATTGGATTCTATATTTAAATTCATTGGAAGTTTGCAACCGAGGGGATTATATGCTTGATCTCGTCGTAGTTTAAAATCTCATGCCATACTGGTCGGCACGAATGAAATTTATTGTTCTGCCCATTGATTGGGACAACACTGACACCGACACGAACATACGAGGCAACACAATCGCATGAGGCAACGTACAAGACCTAACTGTCGCATGAGACCTCGCAGTCGCATGAGGTCTTGTGCGAGACTGTGGTGGCTGCACGAGGCCATTGTTTTTATTTTTATTTTTTTTCTTTATTTTTTAATTGTTAATTTTTTTTCTATTTTTTTAATGTTTAATTCTTTCTCCTTTTCCCGTATATGAATTTTTTTAAATTCCTTTCCTCAAACACATGGGGAAAAAATTCCTTTTTCCTTACTCCCGGTATTAATTTCTTTTTTATTCCTTTCCTCCTTAAACACATGGGAAATAAATTTCTTAAGAATGTTGATTTTTTTCCTCTATTAATTTCTCTCTCTTTTACCTTTTGCATGGATAAACACAAAAAGTTCAAAAAAATACCTCTTTAAAGGAAAACTATCCTTTTAAGGATAGAGAAGAAAGATTGCTATATATATATATATAGGAATGATCTCCTACACAACTCATCCGTGAGCATCTCCGTTATCTACCGTCCGATTGGGTGAACACTATAGCCCAATCCTTGAATTCTAAGGGATCGGATGGTGGATAATAAAGGTGCTTACGGATGAGTTGTGTAGCATATATATATATATATATATATATATTTCTTAAATACTAGTACGATTTGAACTGAATTATTCTACATATAAATTTAGTTTAATTTAAGCTGGTTAAAATAAATTCAATTCAATTCAATTTAAGCCTATTTGATCCTAATCATCACGTCTGGACTTTAGTTAATCCTAAATTAACTTTTACTCGATCCTAATTTTTAAAATATTAATTTAACCTAATAGTAAGTATTTATAGCAATTAAATATTATAATAAGATTTTTTAATTAATATATTTTATATTTAAAAAAGTACTGAAACCGTATCGATATGACACAATACGATATTGAAATCGTATCGTTTTGGTCATAAACCGAAATTCCAACATGACTCAAAATTTTAAGCCATGGATTGAAGTTTGCAACTGTTGGAATGCCATACAGTGCATTCTTAGGGGAAAAACTCCAGCATGGATTGGTACTTTAAAGATTGAATCTTGAAGCAAACAAATAATCATGTGATTGCATGTAGTTGGCCGCTAAATCTCTAGTGTATTTTTCGTTAGCTATCCCTTCTACAGGTTGATCCTGTGCAATTATTAATTAAAATTCTTTAATTTGATTGAATTTAGATCAAGCTGAAATTTTATATCTCCAGATATATGTGTGAACTAATGAAAACTTAAAAACCAGCGAGCCAAATTGAGACAAAGATCTAATTCAGAGGCTAATGGATTATTTGATCTAAAATCTTATATGAAATATATGCCATCTCCGAAGTCACAGTAGACAACTTGCATGAAAATTTCACCAATAGAGGTAGATTCTAAGATGTCCAACTAGGCCCAGATATGCAAAGGTTTCTGCATTACTTGTGGTGCGTATCATATTAGATTACTCGTATATATATTTTTTTATCTTAGCGGGAATGCGGGATAGCTATTATAAAAATTAGATGACATAGTAGGCGCTACTGGATGATTCATTAAAATGGTGTTCTTTTTAAATGGTTGGAATAACGACGAAGATGAAATATTTTAAAACTGAATTCAAATCAAAAGTGGCTACCTGGACCTAAAATGACTTGTCTTACAGGTTCGTATTGGCCACAATGAATCATCGTGATAAATCATGTATCCTGTTGAAGGTTAAAGTTGATGGCTATATCATAGGGTCTGTTGAAAAATAAAACGCTATTAAAATATGCCTTTAAAAGCTGTATTGTCTTTCTTACTTCTTGAATAACTTGGATGCATTTGATTTTATAGTATTTCTTGTACGTCTTCTAGGCTTATAGTGAATATAATGGAAATCAGTTATATGCTTTTGTGCTTTTATGGGTAGAAAAGATGGCAATTGGCTGTAGCTTTAGTGTAGAAAGGGGAATAAATTGCTTAACCAAGTTATGATTCAATTAAACCACTGTTTTCTAACCATTAATTTAGGATTAGCATTTTTTTTACTTTTGATTTCTCAGTTTGCTAATCTTCTTCAACATTGTCAGCAAGCTAAAGTCATCAAATGGCATTCCAATTGGGTCTCATATGGCTCCATCTTCTAGCTATCAACTCAGAGGGCAAAGATTTTATGTTGAAGTTACCCTTGGCTGCTGTTCTTCGTCTAGTGACAATATTATGGGAGCTAACAATCAAAATAGCAATACTGGCAATGTTCATGAAGAAGATTCTCATCTTATTGAGGCCGGTAGAACCCAACAGAAGAATGGAATTGCGGATCAACTTCCAGCCCTCGAAAGGACATTCATATATCCAGCAGAAGCTGTGTTGATCCCTCTGATGCACAGGGCCTTTGCCCGATCCTCTAATAAGAGGTACTTAAACATTTTTTTTGGGGATCATAAGCTTTCTTTCAGTCAGTCAAATCATCTTCTTCTGTTTGCAGCCTGTGGTTAAGGCATTGGGTGGGAACATCATTATCTGAGATGTGGCACTTATGGAATTTTTCTGATTTGTCTCAACTTGAACTCTGGTTAGTCTTTTCTTCTTTGCTACCATTTCAACTTGCTGAACGCATAAGGTGCACTGGCATTTCAGTGTTCTAGTTAATGTTTTTACTACGAAAATATACAGTATGACATAAATGGTGCCATGTTTTTGTATTTTTTCCAATTATGTAGATTTCGTTATATCTCTTCTTTTTATCCTATTTATTTAACATGCATTTATTTGTAAAATGAATTGTTGAAACTAGTGAATATTTAGTAGGTGGAGAATTTGTCTGCAAAACCAGAAACATTGTTAAGTTTGTTTGAGTTTTCCTTTTAGGTTTTCTACCTTCAGATATTATTGTGGATACATGCATTGTTTTAACTTTTGCATGTTCTTATTTCAATTTTATGTTTCAGTTTTTTCTAAAATTGATTTTGATACTAATTTTCACACCATTTGACCACTACTTTGAGGCAGTGGTTTCCGTCAGGGAGCTTGGAATTTGTGGTGATATCATGATTCCAGAAAAATATTTTGTTATCTGTGTTTCTGAAAATGATTAAAAGTTTTGTGGAGCAGTAATGTGGATCTAGTTTTTGAAGTGGATGCAGTCTTCTTTAGTTCAGCCTTACAGTGTAATGTTTTTAATATAATTTCAATTATAGTTTGGAAAATCAACAACAAGTGGTAGGGTTGAGTTCTTAATGCAGATCAGAGCTTTCATTTTTCTTGTATTTAGAGATATAACTTCTGTGGAAATGAACTATAGCTATATCCTGTATCAACTAGTTCCAGATTAATTGTGGAGGAATAAGTAGGATGAAAGCCTCAGTTTTGCTTGTTCTATAATTATGAAATTAACTTTGAAACAACTTCATATATTTCTACTTCACTTGCTATTTCACATAATTTCTTATGTTCTTCTCTACTTGTTCTAACTTGGTACACTGTTATGTAGCCTGGCGATTGGAAATGCTTCTAATGCTGAGCCTTTCAGTGGACTGGGAGTAGAATTTAGTCATTTGGTGCAACAAAAACAGTATAACAGTAGTAGTAATAGCATAACTAGTAGCATCAGCAGCATAAGTAGAACATCAAGTGAAAGTGAGCATGCATTGGCGGTCAGAGATGGTGATCTTGAAGCTGATGCTGACTCTCTCACATGTAGACAATCTGGCTTGTCGACCAATGATCAAATTGAGAATGATGGTCACAGAAAGGTATTCCTAAGTCATCATAATTTTTAGTTATTGCATATAACCTGCAATTAGTATTTGTTCTTAATATTTTTTTAGATGTCTTTTGGTGATACTTGGTTACCATTACTCATCTTACTTTCTTATCTAGATATTTTTTCGCACATGGATGACTCATCATTTACATATCCGTTATAACTATTAACTTTCTGCTGGTTTAATGTACTTATTATAATTGATATGTTAGAAGTACCTTTTACCAATTTATGTGATTTTTAACTAGTTAAGCTATACTAACCTGGTTCTATCTATGCATATTACACAATTAAGTCTTGTTTTGTTCAAATGTTTTCACATAATAGCACTTCCACTCAAATTGTCAAAGTTGGCATTTTAGGGAAAGTGAAAGAAGATTGTATACTCATTCAACTCAAGGTTTACGATACTGTTTGGACCAGTTCTTTTACTATGACTATCAATCTCAGATCGACCATCTAGCTGTAACATGTTTCAAGCCTGTTTGTATTTTTCTTTAGTAATATCTGAAGGCACACGAATGTATACCACGTACATGAAGGTAAATCACCTCACATGCTTTTTTCATGCCGATGTGACATCTTATGAGGAAGAGAAATTTCAACCTTGAATTTATTGGCGTATTATCAATATTTTGTACACCCATTTGATATTGTTCAAAGATCAAGCATTGTCCAACCAAAGTAACTTTTCATGCTTTTTTTATTCCTTCTACATTGTATTATTTATTTGACATTTCTTTATTCGTTCTTGATGATGCCGACTTATTCTTAGGCATCTAAACGTCCCCGCACTATTGTCTCTGAAACATCAGTTCAAACTGGCACACTATTAAGTGGAACAATCCAGGATCCATTTGCATCAGACTATAGCATTGCTGAAGTAGACAACTCAGCTGCTGCTGGCTTACATGTTGGATCACAGTGGGATTGGGATGATGATGACAGAGGCATTGGCATGGATATTCAGACTCTCCTATCTGAATTTGGAGCTTTTGATGACTTTTTTGAGGATGAAATTTTAGCTTTTGGTGAGGTATGGTTTAATGACCATTTCCTTCATTATCCTTTTTCCTGTTATGTGCTTGATTTAGTTTGAAATCAATATATCTAGCTCTGATATTAGCTGCTAGTAGCTCATGCTGAAATATGCATAGCCTTTTTTCTTTTCATATAGAGCGCTGGTTTATTTTATGATCATAATGGCTAAGATTTGCAGTGGATGAACTTCTTTTATTCTAAAACTTTAGTTTATGTTGTTCAGAAGCTTCGTATTCACTTGTAGCCAATGCAAGAACAAATCACAACGGAAGTAGTTCATGCAATTAGTTTGAAAGAATGTACTTGAATAACTATGGTCAACAAATTAAGAACTCTACCAGTTTATTTAGGAATCTAACTAATTTCTTAGACATGATAACAATAAAACATGAGAAAATACATGTTTTACTGGTGTCATGGAGGAAAGGGAATTGAAGGGGAATGTATGGCAAGAAGCCAAAAAAGAAATGGTCTTCTTCTTGTAACTTTAATTGGATAGTCATTCTTTCCGGTGATGCAAGCACATCTCTTATTTTCTCACTCCATTGTTTAAAGAAACAATGGCTTGATTGTCTTAGAATACGGAATAAGGCTAAAGCTAGAATATATCTTCTACAATGGTCATTCTTTCTCATGATGCAAACACATTTCTATTTTTCTCACACCGTTGTTTAAAGAAACAATGACTTGATTGTCTTAGAATATGGAATAAAACAAAAACTTGTATCTTCTATATTGGTTGGTTCATTTGTTGCATAGCTTTTTGCTCTTTTCTTTTGTTATTGGTTCAACCATTTATTTATTCATTTGTTCTTTGAGTTTTGAGTCCTGAAAAATTGCTGTCCTTTATAAGGTATGTGCTCAGTCAGGTGTCTTTAAAATTACAGGGAAACAATGCATGTCACTGGCAAAGATTGTTTCCAGGATGCTTAGCTAAGCTTGTGATACTATATTTAGGGTGCCTGTTATTGTTTTCAACTTAACCAAAGATAAATTTCAGATTTAGTGTGGTATTGAATTTGTTCGGGTTTGGTTTTATTTGGAAATTCATTTATTTTTTGGTAATTCCAAACGGAAACCTAACTGTTTTCTAGCTGGATCATTAATCATTTTTTTCCCACTGGAAAATTGTTAAACTAATTAAACTATAGTTAATTGCTTCAACTCATATCCAAAGTTGAACAAAGCAACACTTTTAGTTTGATTTAGTCTTGTTTTAGTGATAAAACAAGAGGAAGACTAAAGAAGACTTAGCTAGCAACAATAAAATAAGATAAAATTTATTTAAATATAGATGATATAGTAGGGTATAGAAACCAATGACATAGGAAGATCCATATAGCCGACTCCATCTAGTCGACTCCATCTAGTAGGGTGGGATAAGACTTGATTGTTGGTGTTGTTAGTCTTGTTTCAGTATTAATGAGTTTGTATTTGGTCTTCACAATGTATATTGGAATTTTTCTGTGTCTACTAGAATTAATAGTTTAGTCCAACATTGGGTATTTTAATCATATTCTTCTTATGTTATAGTTCTGTATATATAGATATAGTTGTTCTCTGTTACTGAAAATATAATTCTAACTTTATCTCTCTAATGTGGTATTAGAACAAGTTCTCTTCTAGGCTTTGAGCTTTTTCTCTAATCCCCTTGTGAGGTTTTGTAGTTTTTGTGACGATGTAACCCAGTCCAGATGTCACAATACTCTAATTTTTGCTGAGCCTTGCCATGTGACCTTCTCTCCCCTCAGTTATTTGGATTGAAATATGATTATTTGAAATAGGTATAAATCTTAGTGCATGATGCCTAATTTCCTAAAAATTTTCACCGTGAATATGGGAGTCATCGACTGACTTACACCAATGTCTGAAAACAAGCAAATAGATAAAGGGTCAAAATAACATACTTTTCCAGAAATTCCTTCCATTGGGTCAAACACATTAGAATGCCTTCTTGACAATTGCTTTGACATCTTCATAATGCTCAAGGTCGCCCTCAACCTCAACCATCATTCCCCAAATTCACCACTAACAATGATGTGAGCTTTGTTGAGTGGGCATTCTCTGTTGCTGATGCATTTGTCCTCTTATCCTCCATCGTTGTTTTCAGCAACATTTGCTTGGATAACTCTGGGAGTTGTTTTTCTTGTCTCTTATAGTAACTAGTGAAGGAATATCACTATCCATCAAGGTCAGTAAGCACAAAAAATGCAGAACAAAGTAGATGTAATACACAACATCAAAAATTAAGGGGGATTAGGTCGTAAAAAGATTATATTCCTATAAAAAGGATGATAATAGTAAAAAAACATTAGATATGAAGCATTTATTCTTCACCATCAACATTGGGATTCTTTTTTCCTCTATCTCAAGTAGATGTTCTATTTTAGATGCTTTATTTGTTAAATTTTCAGCTTTTGATATATAGATGGTTGTCTGATTTTTCAACATCTACCTTCTCCTGGGGTGGGAGTTAATTTTTTTTGCTCTATTTCTTATCTTCACTTCTCTTAATGTAAAATGAATAAAGATTTAATCTCCTAAAAATTCTTCTTTAAACTAGTAGTTGAATTTATTATTGTTATTTATTATTATTATCATTTTTGTAACACTTACACCAATCACCATTAGTTGCAATCTCAATGATAGGATAGGTTTTGACACCACTATCACTCTTGACTGCAAACTCCTCGGTGTCAAATAACGCCCACTCTATGGCCTTTTCACCATAGATTTGCACAAGATCCTTGGCCACATTGCAGACATTCACAATGCCAACCTAAGGTTGCACTGATGCTTGGATACTCAAACTTAACTCCGTTGCTACCTTACTTGTACTGTTTGACCTGCCCACATTGTGTGGCTCACAGTCACCGTCAACCTCAGTGCTCACCCTCTGTTGCTGGCCTTAACCTTGCCACTTGAATTCATCTTGCCTTTCTAACTACCCTTCTGAATTTGAGCTGAAGCTTATTTGGCCAAAATAAGTTCCATGGAAGGTGCTTGAAGGAACAGTGCCCTCTACCTAGGTAAACAGAGGACAGAAGCCAAAATGCCTCTTTACACACATTTCTTGATGAGGCATGTTTCTTTTATTGGAAAGATTTATTGTCCGATTTTCTTTTCTTCCTTTTATATTCTTAATTGTTGTCCTATTACTTTAACATATGAGCCATGCTTAATTGGCTCGATTTACATTCAGTCTCTGTGTTATATAAATTAAAATTCGTATTTCTATGCAAGGGGAAGTCTTTGTCTTCGTTTTGATTATTTTCTTGTTAACACTGGAGAACTTTAGATACCATATAATTTTCTTCAACTTTTAGCCACCAGGTACAGCAGAGTCGCAGACCCTTGTATTTCCAACTGCTGACTTTGGAGACCTAACTGGGAGTCCTTGTAATGGAGTTTCAGAAGTACCCGAACAAAATCTTGGTCATCCTAGTGTTCCAACTTTAGAAGGTTTGAACCATCAGATGATCACCCCTGCAGAGGACATGATTTCCACAAAAGCAGAAGCTCTAAAGGATATTGGACTGCCGCCACCTGCAAGTTCAGTACAAACCAATGGTAAATTTGACTATCTGATGAAAGCAGAAGCTGTAATGACATTTGCTCCTGAATATGCCCCAGTGGAGGCCCCTGTTATCGAGCTATCCACATCTATTTTCAAAAATCCATATTTACCTAGATCAAAAATGCATGAGAGTTCCAGTTCTAGTTCTAGTTCTTATATATATAATGCGGCGCCTCCCATTTACATGGATTCTTCCGAAGAAAAGTCTGAGAAAGCAACAAATCTCCCATTAGGTGAATTGGGACACGAGGGTATTTCTGTTGCCAAATCTTCTAAGTTATATACACATGTAGCCTCTGGAACAGAAAATAAAAATAAAAGACCAGTTAATAATGATGTGACATCAAGCAATGGAGAAGGGTTATCTCCTATATCAGGCGTGAAACCAACAACTGCTGTTATATCACTCCAAAAGAAAAATGACTACTTGGAAACTGGTGGTTTCTTGTTTCCTGCAAAGACTGTGTTTGCGACAAATATTGAGTGTATGATCTACCAAACTTTCATGTGCAAGTTAAGACATACATTGTTGACTCTTAAGAACAGAATACCTATGGGCTTGAGACATTCATTGTCAGATCTAGTCCAAGGCGACACTAATGTTAAATCAGATATAGTAAAGCATGAGCCGAGGAAAAAAGATAACATAACCGTGAGATTAGCTGGTGATATTGATGGTGGGGTGCAAGATGGACCATTTACTACACAAGTAGGTGTTTGGCGTTCTGTTGGAGCACCTAAAATTGCAAAGCCTTCATGTGTCTCTGAGAGCTTGCCTTTGTTGCCACTTAATACATTGGGTGATGAAGGCATAAATTTCCATGTGCAAAAGCAACCTCTTCAGGATCTACTTGATTCCATAACCTTTTTAGTTCAGCAAGCTGTGTCCCCAGTAGACTTCTCACTTGATACTAATGATGGTTATGGCTCCTATTACTGGCTTGGGATACAAGAACAACAGCGGCGCAATTTTTCTTGCGGACCATCCATGATTCATGCTGGATGTGGTGGGCTTATTTCAACATGCCATTCCTTGGATATCGCTGGTTTGGACTTAATTGATCCACTTTCAGCTGATGTGAGATTCCAGATAAACTCAGCATTTTTTTTTGCCTGCATTGGTGCTTATAATTATTCTGTTCTGTTATTCATGCATTGATGATCTAGTTGCCTTTCTTACTAACATTCATGCTTTTTGTCTTTGAACAATAGAACCGATATTGACATGCTGTCAGCCAATCAACTTAGAATGGTATGGCAGCTCCTTTGTTCAAATTACCCATTATGAATAATAACCCCAGCTAAATTGAGTCAATCCTGGTGTTTGACTCAGACCTGATTAGTCCAATTTGTCCACTCACACGGTCACACATAAGCGGGAGTCATGATAAGAAGGATACTTTTTCTAACACGCTGAGCTTTTGAAATAAGTGGTTTCCTGCTTGCCCTATCAATTTTAAAATGTTTTTCACATGATGACCTCTTAATCCCTTGTCGCTAATGCACTCGCCTGTTTAAATGCATTGGGACTCAAGCTCTAGTGGCTTGTTATTTGGATGGATTGGATTCTTTTTGAAGTGATATGAGAGCACTTGGGTGCGGGGGGTTTCAAAAGTGTCACATCATGGCTTCTTAGTTTCACCACCCACGGGAGTGTACATGTTTAAATGTGGTAGGATTCCCTTCTAAGTAGCAAAACTTTCTGGTCAAATTAGGCTCTCCTAGTGTGCAATAAAGATAGAGATGGAACAAAATTGAAGAGACTGTACCTCAAATTGGTGCACCCTCTTCTTGGATAAGATTTGTTTTCTTCTTGAGCATTTTGGAGTTGGAAGTTGAACACCAATTACAAGCATCCTGGCTCTTTTTTGTGTGTGTATGATTGTGCATGCATGGAGTCCTGTATACTGGAGAACCCCCCAAGGTGAAGATGTCCTATGGTGACTGATGACATGTTCCATGATTGAATTGATAAACGTGCAAATCTGTTATTTTGTTAGAATATTTGTCCCATCTATCAATGAATGAAGATTACAGAACTTTTTATGGACTTGAATTTTGATGTCTGTTTAAGTTGCTTTCCTCTTTCAAGATCAATGGACTTTTTGTTTGTGCTGTTAAACTGATATTGTGGTGTTTCACAGCAAGATAATTTGAGTTTACATGTCAATAAACTCATATGAACATATTCTCTAGAAGCTTTTGGTCCTCTGCTTAATTTTTCTAGATTAAAGCCCTGTAGGAATTCAATATGTCATTAATTGGGTACTACAGATTAAGTAGTTAATCTGCTTCCTTAATACATAGAGTGAATAGCCATACAGAAATTTGGGTTTTAATTTACTTTATTCTTTCTACAGATTCCAGCATCCTCTGTTATGAGTTTGTTGCAGTCAGATATAAAGGCAGCTTTGAAATCTGCTTTTGGAAGTTTGGATGGTCCTTTATCTGTAATTGATTGGTGCAAAGGACGTTATCATTATAGTGATTCAGGAACTCCAGGGGATGGAAATGAACCTAAAGATTCTTCTGGTGCATTTTCTTTAGTTGGAGAGCCAATAAGCCCTCCCCAATCAACTACTACATCTTCCACAAGAGGTAAGCTGCATCATCTCACTTATCCACAGTGTTCCATTAACACTTGCTTGAAATTTGTGAAAATAGAGAGAGCAAGAAATGATGAGTCATCACAACGGCGATTGAATCAAGAATCATACAACCCAGAGTCTGATCAGCAGAAGATTTTTTCTCGCATCAAACCAACAACCTTGGTGCTCCCATTGCCAAATATACTTGTGGGGTATGCTTTTGACTAGCATCTATGCATATGACAAATATATTTTATCTCCAGCAAATCTATATGAGTCCATATTGGGAAACTTATTGTTTATTGCAGGTACCAGGATGATTGGCTGAAGACATCAGTGAACACTCTCCGTTTCTGGGAGAAGGCTCCTTTAGAACCTTATGCATCACCAAAGCCGGTGAGTCAGTAGCAGTTGTGAAGAACTTTTTTTTGTTTGTTTGCAGATGCTACAGATTGCTATAAGCTTTAAGTTTATGAAATGTTGAGGGATGTTTGAATTTGCAGGTTACTTACTATGCACTATGTCCTGATACAGACCTCCTAACTTCTGCAGCTGTTGATTTTTTTCATCAACTAAGTACTGGTATGTTTTGTAGCTCAAATTTTTGTAAACTCAGGTTTTTAGCTTAGATCGAATCCTTTAACAATTGCAATTTCTGTGACTAATTGCTTGTTATATCCACTTTGAGTACTTCAAATGGGTAGCTTGAATATTGTGTTCCAACATAATCATGTGAATTTGATCGTCTTGCTAGTTGAAATGTTTTTCTTGTCCATAGATCATAGGTCACTATCAATGATATAAATATCTGACTATGGTCTTTCAATGGATTTCATTTATCCACTTGTCAATTTTTAGAGTCATTAAATTTGTGACATTATGAGTGATTTTGCTGCCTGAGAAAGAGTTTCTGCTAAATCTGGTTTCATAGAAATGTTGTCTAAGAAAAAGGTGATTGGGCATGGACTCATTTACTTGACCATAACAATCAGATATGAAGCAGAGAGGTCCAGATGTTCTTTCAAGGAGAATATGGAAACATATGATGTGCCTCTGAACTTAGTCTTGTTTGAAATAAGTTGTATAGTCTAATATCTTTATCTGTTAGTGTATGATTAGGCATGGAGTCAATAACTTTGGGTTGTAACCTTATTCTTTGAATAATCGAAAAAGCTTATATTTCTTATCTTGCTATTAGAGTCTTATTTCCACCTCTCCACCACCAACACCTTGTCAATATCCTCACTCTACCTTCTCCATTTCCACTCTTTTATTCATTCCTACCTTACCAATGCCCTGTTTGAGCGCAAATAGAACGAGTACTTCTCTGTCATTAGAAATTCTGTGCTGCAATGCCTCTTCTCCTCCCTCTCTGCAAGTGTTGAACATGTCATGCACTTCTTCTGAATAACAGTAACTTTTTAGCAAGCTGTTTAGCGGGACTCGATTTATATATCTGTGTGACAATTTGAACATGGAAGATATACATTATCGGTTTTGTTAAAGTTGTTTCCGTCCTGAGCTTATATTTTCTGGTAAATGAAATTCATTAGGAAGAATCTAAATTAATCACATTATTACGATTTGGGAATAGCATGAATTGTGAAATTTCATGCTAGTATTCCCTTTTTGGATGAAAAAAAGATCAAATAAACAAAAGGCAAAATGTGACTATTATTCTGCTTAAGTATTTGAAAAACGCATATTAGGATTGCTATGTTGAATAAATCATCATCCTAAAGTCTTGTTAGTTCAATTATTTAGGTTAGCTAAATGAATATCATCCCTTCATTGAACCGAATATAATGATTTATCACTAGAAATTATGATTGCCAAAACTGTCACATATGAAAAGCAAGGAGCTTTGGATACTTGAGTGAAGCTAAAATAAGGAAATTAATTAAAATATAGCTCTTAATAATTTGTGTCTGAAAAGAGGTTCTCAGTCATATTATGAAGTTTCATTGCTCTATGTGATATATCGAAGATTGGCAATGGCGATCATAACCAAGCATTGAAAAGTCTTAGCCTAGGTTAAGTTTGATGTTATATAGATCTCAAAGGTTTTATTAGGATAAAACCTTCAATTATGATTTAACAGTTTCATGGTTTGCTTAACCGTTTCATTTCTCATTGTTGTTTTTTTTTCCAACAGTTTATGAGATGTGCAAATTAGGATCACATTCACCTCAGTTTACTGGAGGACAAATAGAGTCATCTCCTGGAACCCGTTTGTCTTCTGGTCTCATTGTTGTTGATTGCCCACAAGAAGTGAAGATCCCTAGCAATCAGATAAATGCTATCAGCTCAATTTATGATTACTTCTCATCTCTTTCGAAAAGTTGGAAGCCAAAGCATTTTATCAATTCTCTTACAAAGGTTATCAAGGAGCTAAAATTTTCTCCAAATACATTAGCAAATCAAAAAGAATGCAGCACATCTTGTACTGTGAGTATTTATTATCTTTTATTTTTTATATTTTTCTATCCTTTTTGGCACTTATTTGATGATTTCTATAGATCAAATTATCTGATCTTCTATTCTTCTATTACTTTTTCTTGGTGAGATTGTGAAACTTAGTTGAACAGGTCGATATACAATCTCGATCAATGGATCATGTAGCTTCCATTTTCCTATATGATCATTACTATACTTTCTTTACTTGTAAAGCCGAGCAGAAAGTGTATCATGTGAATACCATCTTGGCTTTCATGTCTCGATTACAGTTATGTTCCCCCTATCTTTTTGTTTCTGTTTAAAGCATTATAAGTGGCAATCTAAGATTTGTACTTTGAGTTCTTGTAAAGCCTAGTAATGATGTATCGTGTAAAAACCTTGGAATGGTATAATATGGAAAATAACTCTTCTTGTATAGCTGAGTCAACATTGTGTCGTGTAAAAGCATTGGAATTGTATAATATGACAAATTGCCAGCCCTATCATCTTGGTTTATCTCAGGTACATGGATTTCCCTTGCCGCTAGATTTTAGTCAAAAGCCTTATAAGTTATAATGTAAATTTGGTGATGTTGTGTTTCTTTTTGCAAACCTCTTCACACTACTTTTCACAGCTATATCATGTGTAAAAATGCTTTGGACAATGTTCAAAATATTGTAATATTTCCTTTTAACCTCCAATGGAACTAGTCCTGATATTCACAAAAGTGGTCTGGAGACATTTGGTTTGCTTACGTCTAATAAAAAATTCATGGACAAAGCACACCATTTGTTTGAATAGATACATCAAGAAATTATGAAGTGACAATGAAAAAGTAGTAACCTGTATAGGTGCTAAGGGAAATGAACTGATTGAGTTGAAGCAAAGACACGGTGAATCTAATTGTTGATCATGTTTCCCATCCAAAATCCCATATGCATAGTGAAAAGAGGCTGCATGCATCTTTCTCTCATTCCTGTACCTTCCATGAAATGTGAATCCCAACTAGAAGTTATCATGAGATTGCGTTTCATGCTATTTCTTTCTTGGATAGATGTAGCTGAAATAACAATTAGGATCAATCGCTAAAAAATTCATCATTGGTTACTTGCATGTAGCAATTGTTACATCATGTAACTTGGCTAACTTCATAGTTTTGAAAGAGAAATGTGTTTAAATGTTGTAGTTTTTAATATTAAGTGAAATAAACATTAAAGTAATTGCAATGTATTTTCTTTTATTATTCTTGGTATCTCATTTTAGATGGTGTTACTGTATTGGAATGGAAATTTTAGATTAAATAAGATGATTGACACTTTGATCATCCTTGCAATGTTCGTAGGTGGTGTATGTTGTATGTCCTTTCCCTGATCCTATGGCAATTCTGCATACTTTGGTTGAGTGCTCCGCTGCTCTTGGATCAGTTGCTTTTTTACCGGATAAGGATAAGCGATCTTCATTATATTCTCAAGTTGTCAAGGCCTTGAACTCCACTGCAGCTGTTGATGAAGCATCAGCTTCAAATGTCCTAATGCTCTCAGGATTTACTGTCCCCAAGCTTGTTTTGCAAATAATTACTGTTGAAACATTACTAAAAATTTATCGGCCAACTAGTGAACTTGCCATTCTGAAGGACATTGCTTTTACTGTGTACAACAAGGCTCGAAGGATTCCTCGGTATACTTCAAGTGTTGACATGTTTCAAACATCTTTCTCAGGAAGGTCTTCACTAATGCATGTTACTTCCATAGCTGGAATTTCTAAGGATTGCCTCGCTCCACGCATGTCAGGATCATCACTCTCAAGAGACGGTGAAATTGACAATGCATTGAGGCCTGGTTCATGGGATAATTCATGGCAAACATCAAGGATTGGAGGATTAAGTTTCGAACAAAATAGATCTTTAGATATGTGCGGCATAGACGATGCTAGGTACATGTTCGAACCGCTTTTCATATTGGCGGAACCTGGCTCTGTGGAGCATGGAGCAATCCCCACTACTTTTGGCAGTCCGGTTTCGGAGTCTTCAAGTCTGAAATCCGCTGATGATGCTGGTGGAATTTACGCTCAAAGTTCAGTTTCCAGTTCCGACATCGGAACAATTTCTGTGGTTGATGGATCAGAACATGACAATAAATCACCAAGTCTTCATTGTTGTTATGGGTGGACTGAGGATTGGCGCTGGTTGGTCTGCATTTGGACAGATGCTAGAGGAGAGTTTCTTGATAGCTGCATCTTTCCTTTCGGCGGCATCAGCAGCCGTCAGGACACAAAGGTTCTCCAAAGCATTTTTGTTCAAATTCTGCAACAAGGCTGTCAAATATTATCATCCTGTTCAGATGCTGGTCTTGCTCGACCAAGGGACATAGTAATCACACGTTTTGGATGCTTCTTTGAGCTTGAATGTCAAGGTATTCGAATATTTACAACTTAGGCTGCTTTATTGACTCAGAAATATTTGCAACTTTTTTTTTTCTTTCATGTACAGAGTGGCAGAATGCTATTTTTTCCTTTGGTGGAAATGACATCAAGAAATGGCCAATGCAACTTCGACGGTCCACACCCGATATAGTTTCATCGAGCAGCAATTCATCTTCGCTACAGCAACATGATTTGGTCATGATTCAAGAAAGGAATTTACCTACATCACCTAGCCCTTCTTTGTACAGTCCTCATTCCAAGTCCAGCTTTAGCAAGAGCGGTATCGGACAACCTAACTCCAAAAAGCAGCTCTTGATAGGGCAAACCGGATCAGATAGCTCGAGGAGTACACTGCAGCTGATACAGAGCATCAGCTTAGTCGGAGTTTCTATCGACCACACGTTACATCTGATTCTTCAGTCGGATATTCCTTCCTCAGGTAAACTTGTACCGGAAACCAGCACATTATCATAGCATTGGTAGAATTGTTTTTCTATTGAACATATTTTCATGAATCTGCCAAAATGATTCCTTGTCTGGAAAGTTTCAAACTGATGCTGCTAATGTTCTTAATGTGTCGATATGATCTAGATCCTTGCAAATTTTTCTTTGCCTTTCATACTCAGCCCTAATCTACATATCGAGTATCCTATTCGAGCCACACTTTTAGTTGCAGAGAAGTTTCACAATGGTTTCATGGAACATCATCTAAAGATCATGATTCAGGTTGTTGTTTAGTCTATATAACAAAGAGATCGATGCAAGATCGGAAGTTTGTACCAAGCTCAACTAAGCTTATCTGTGCTCGTAGTTAAACTCGATACCCGCCGCAATCATTTTTAGAAAAATCCTGTAAATATTTATATCGATGACACTCGGTTTCCAGATTTTGCATAAAACTAATTGTGATGCATTAATGGTTTATACAGGTGCACCGCAAAGCGGCAGCTCTAGTGCCCACAGCTACTTGGAAGGATTTAGCCCGGTGAAGTCTCTCGGATCGATGCAAGCATCGTATCTTCTTATTCCGTCGCCTAATATGCGCTGTCTCCCTCCGCTCCCCATGCATCTTCCGACGTGCCTTACTTCCGAGTCTCCGCCTCTTGCTCACCTACTGCACAGCAAAGGATCTGCGGTCCCCTTGGCAGTGGGTTACGTCGTGTCCAAAGTGATTCCTTCCATGAGGCAAGATTTGGGAGAGCTGATGAGAGAAGACTGGCCCTCGATTCTTTCGGTCAGCCTTGTCGATCACTACGGAAGCAACACTAACCACATGCAGGAGAGGATGACCCGAGGAGGTAGCAACATCAGCGCGTTAAAGCAAGTTAGGGCCTCAACTCCAGAAGCAGGCAACAAAGACTACGAACTCGAGACGCATATGGTTTTGGAGTCGGTGGCGGCCGAGCTTCACTCCCTTTCCTGGATGACAGTTAGCCCTGTCTATCTCGAGCGGCGCACAGCATTGCCGTTTCACTGCGACATGCTTCTCAGACTCAGAAGGCTCCTACATTATGCCGATAAAGAACTCGGCAAGTCTAGCCAGCTTTCGTCGTCCCATTCATGATGTATCGCCATTCGCCGAGATGTTAAAATAGAGAAGGCTTAATGTATAGTGTACTCATATTCATCCAGATGCAATAGTTCTGCATGATACATCGATGCTTCTAATGTTTATTCGGCTAATCTTATCGTCGTCGGCGACAAACTGTATTTCATCCTTAGTTGTTTCTCAGGAAGCATCACCAGCAGAGGTAGAGCCTGGTGTTTACTTGGGCAGAAACCTGGAGGGAAGAGTTTCAAGCTGCTGTGTTTTT
The DNA here is from genome assembly GCA_025175895.1 of Wurfbainia villosa. NCBI lineage: Eukaryota > Viridiplantae > Streptophyta > Magnoliopsida > Zingiberales > Zingiberaceae > Wurfbainia > Wurfbainia villosa. The sequence continues at coordinate 2,786,801 of CM045997.1, read as the reverse complement.
CTCAGGCATCTCTTTAGTTTTGCAGTTTAGATTATGAGTGGATGCCTTGTTGTATCAGGCCTGTTGATCTAATTTCACATGTGATTTATAAAATAATAGTAATACTAATTCAGTGAAAATTCACGCAAAAATGCTGTTTTATTATTTGCTTTCAATTTTTCAATTTATTTTTTAAAATAAAAATAAATTAAATTAAAGAGAAAATCCTATTTGTTCTTTTTTTTTGTGATTTGTATTAGACTTTTGAGTCTTTATTAGATCTAGGTATGCTTATCGGTTTTGATTTTGATCAGTTTTGGATTCGTCGACATTGAATCGATTCGAATTAGTTCAAAATAGGTTTTGAATCGGTTCAAAATCGATTTCGGTTCAAAAATTTTAATTTTGGAATCAATTTAATCCGGATTGGTTCTAAATCGATTTCGAAATAGTTCCGGATCGATTCTGAATCTTCTTCATCGAACTTGAATTTCTAAATTTATCTAACGTATTGGTGATTTTATTTTTTTTTCTAATGTAAAATAATCTTGTAAATATGTTAGCATGTTAAGAATTTTCATATTTAAATTAACAATTAGAATCAAATAAAAATCGGAATCAAAATCTGTTCCGAAACAGTTTCGAAATGGTTCCGAATCGATTTCGAAATTGATTAAAATTAAATCGAATCGGAATTGAAACGGTTTCGATTCGGTTTCAAAACTAGTTCATTTGAATCACTTCCGATTTCGAATTTAACGGATTGATTCTGACTCGATTCTGGATTGAACTAATCCGTTAAACATGCCTAACTAGATCTGAGGGTGATCAAATTGGTCTTACACAAGTGTTCCATTTCAATTATTAAATTCCATTCAATCATTTTCCATCCCATTTTGCAAAAATAAAAATACAAAATTATAGTAATTATTGGACAAACACTTTTAAAAAAGAACCAAAATCATGAATTTTTCATCCTTCGGCCACATGGAAGAAGAAGGCAGAAGGAATTGAAAGTGGCGAATCCTTCATCGATCGTCCCAGAGAGGACCAAAATTTTCACTTATGATTCAAAAAAATTTTAGAATTCAATATTTAAATTATATAATAAAAATAAAATTTCATTTCGATTCAATTTTTAAATCAGGATCGATTCTATTTATCCAAATAAAAAATAATTATTAAAAAGGGTTCGTCGAGGATTAAATCGGTCCAATTGGACCGCACTCACTTCCACTACTTCGGCTTCGGCATGTGTTTGTCCCTGCGAAAATGAAGTGATTATTGAGACATAGATAAAATTTACGGATAAGATAATGATCGATTTCGAAAGAGATCTAATTTTTTTTAGATTTAGATGATCTCTATTTATTTTGGTCACCATGTTAAGATTTATAGGATTTTTCATAATTTATCTCATATAATAATCGTGAAACAGACAGATAAAAATCATTTGATTGACGAATTGTGCAAACGAAAACACGCACAGTGGAACCCACCCGCAACCCCGACCACCACCACGTAATCCAGCGTCATAATTTTTAGGTTTAAAATAGAATTCCATAAATAGAAATTAATCTAATTCCGACGGGTCCGGGTAGACCGGACCGTATCTATCGTGTCGGACCATTTGCTGACACCTGCCCTATCCCGCCGCGCACCCACTCCCACTTGCTTCGGCCTGCAAACCAAACGCGCAGACCGGGACCCACTCGCCCTCCTGACCACGTAATCGAGCGTCATGACCGTATCTACCATGTCGGCCCATTCCATAAACAGAAATAATCTAATTCCAGCTGTCCATCCGGTCCGAAACCGGACCGTATCTACCATGTCGGACCATTCCATAAACAGAAATAATATAATTCCAGCTGTCCGTTCGGTCCGAAACCAGACTAGACCGGACCGAATCTACCATGTCGGACCATTCCATTAAACAGAAAAAATATAACTCCAGCTGTCTGTCCGGTCCGAAATCTGACCGGACCGTATCTACCATGTCGGATGAAGGGCAAATTTTTATTTTTTTTAGGATCCGATCTTTCCATGACGATGATAATTAAGAAAGATAAATCATAAGAATTATAATTTTTTATTTGTTAATAAAAAATAATGAAATTTTTTTGAATCAATTTTAAATTTGAAATTGTATAACAATTAATAAATTGTCATAGGGACATTAAATTATTTATCCTTCGCAAAAGGTTAGAATTCGATAACCTAACGACTTTCATCGAACTGTCTTACGATCATTGTGAGGGAGGTAAATTACGGAGGACTCTATTGACCTTAATATGGTGGTCAAGACGCATAGAGGTTATCTGAATCCAAAAATAAATTTTAGATCTCCTTCGAAATCGATCATTGTCTTATCTGTAAATTTCATCGTGTCTTAACCACCGTACCATCTCCACAGGGATAAATTGTTTACCCTCGATCCACTTACATGCACTAAAATGATGATGATATGTTTATCAATTTGTCATTTCATTGTCGAATTAATATATTAATTCCATGAAAATTGCCTCGGTATAATCATAGTATATGTTTTCTCTTAGATGCACTTTAATTTTTAAATTATATATCCATTTTTTTTTATATAATTAAATGTTTAAACTTACCTTCCTTCTTAATTCATCGAATAAATCCAAAGCAAATTCAAAGTATAATTTATACACATTTAGATATTTTAACTTTTAAATTTATTCATTCACGGAGATATTCAAATTTTAATTTTTTAATTTTTTTTTTTACTTCAACCAAGTATCCAAGCTTTTCGATCTAATTAATCTTAACGATAGTCCATTTGATCTCACAAATCTCTAATAGGATATACTAAGCAATTTTCACACGAGATATGTTTCATTGATCATCGAGATCAATCAAGAAAGTACTCGTGGCTCAACAATTAAGTTTGACGATGCGATCGTATTGTCTCAGTATGATAGGTTAAACATCGAAAATATACTTCGTCCGAGAAGACAAACTCCCAACTTTGTCTGTCTAAGTTTTTCTAAAATTCAAAATTGAATTTGTTCCAATAAAAAATTGAATCACATTAGTCTTTGAAATATCGTCCTATTTTACCGTTGCACCATGCTCAATGGGTCTTTGATTGATCTTTTGATATGTGGAGATAATTCTATACTATGCAAAGTTGGGAATCTGCCCAACTATGGGTCTTTAATTGATCTTTTGATATGTGGAGATAATTTTATACTCTGCAAAGTTAGGAATCTGTCTAACTAGCAGTCCCCTGTCACCCGTCCCAAGGTTGCGGCGAGAGGGAGGTAAATCGCGAGGGGGACGAGGTCCCTTAACACGGTGACAAGGCAGAGGGGGAGTCATCTGAAGCCAGAGGAGATTTTAGACCCCCTTACCATCGTGCCATCCCCGTGGGACGATAATTCTATACTCATTTTGATACAATAAGAAGTAATTTATTCTAATCAAAGTAATAAAATTAATTCGCACAATTAATTCTAAGTGCACTTTAATTAGTCATTGAAGAAGCAAATTATTTTAGTAAAGCAACAAAAGTAATTGAAAGTTGTGGATATTATATAATTAGTAATTTTATATATATATATATATATATAGTACTTTGAGATGTTTACTATAACTAATTAATTTAATGAAACTAATCACGTAATTTATTTTTTGAGTGTAAACATATTTGGTAATTAACATTAATTGCAATAAATGAAACTTTAAATATTCAACATAATTAATGATAAATAATATTATAATTAAGGGTGTGCAATCGATTAAAATCGAATCGACCGAACCGATTAAGATCGAAATCGAATAAATTGAATATTTTTTAACTAAATCGAACTGATCGAAATTTTTCACCAAACTGAATCGATTTGGCTAAAAAAAATCAGTTTTTTTAATTAAAAATCAAAAAAATCGATTTTTTACGAACAATCGACTGATGACTCAAATCAATCGACTGATAGTCCAATTAGTCGATTGATGTTATATAGCAGTTGACTGTTTATTTACATCAGTCGACTGTTTCAGCTAAAATCGATCGGTTCGATTAAACCAAATTTTTCGATTCAAATCCGAAATCAAATCGAAAAACCTAAATAAATCGATATTTTTTTAGTAAAAAATCGAATTTTTGATTGGACCGAACCAAACTTTCAAGTTCGGTCGGTTCAGTCGATTTTTTCGATTAATCGACCGATTGCACATCCCTAATTATAATAACACTCTAAATAAATAATGTTAAGCGATATGATGATTTTCTCTTTCAAGTCGATCGAGTTTCATGGCATTTAATGGAGGATTAATGAACCGGAAGAGCATTAAGCTAGCGTTCACGCCGTGGAAAAACACAAGCAAAATTAGTACATTAATTAATAACTATCAATGTCAATTTGTTGGATCATTTCCAGATGTTGAAATATGTTACAAATTATATGGATATTATTTTCTAAATTATAGAATTAATTAATAATTCTAGCTACACCACTTGATGTGCGCTAGTGATGTGTACGTGAAGCCTCTGGGAAACTAGTACGACGCAGAAAGTTACTGCAAAATTAACGGTCGATCCTCGCAAAGCGAGTTCCATCTCTCCATGCGTTGGTTACTAGCCTCAAGGGCTAAAGACCCACCGTGATTTACCTCCCTTACGATAGCCCAGGGGCGGGCTGGTAGGAGCCGCTAGGTTGGTGGTTCCAACCTTTTGCACAAGTGATGTGTACGTGAAAATGTCCTCGCAAGGTTGGCATGTTTGGTTGGGATATGATGACATTTATATAATGAGCACGGGTCGATTTTGGAGGAGGGTCTAAAACTTCTTCTTGGACTCAGATGACCCTCCTATGTTCTGATTAATGAACATGTAAAATGAACATGAGTCGATTCTGAAGGAGAGTTTAAAACCCTTTCTTGGATTTAGATGACCCTCCTCTGCACTGATCAATCACGTCAAGGCCAAATTAAAGGTCCCCTGTGATTTATCTCCCTCACAATGGGTGTAGGATACACGGGCGGAGCCACGTTATGGCGTACCCGGGCTTTAGCCAGGGTAAAATTTTTTTTTTTTACTATAGCACAGTAAAAAAAAAAAAAAATTTTGTCGTTTAGCCCGAGGTAAATTTTTACCCAGGTGATTAATCGAAATCATTAGCCCCGGCTAATGCCCAAAGCTGGCTCCGCCATTGGTAGGACAAGATGATGGAGGTCGTTAGATTGACAATTTCAACGATGTGTACACAAAATCAGTCTCCATGGGAGGGTTTTGTGGCTAACATAACAGTAGAGTTGTACCAATGAACAAAGATCAATCTTCGGGGACTACAAGTCTTTCAGAGTGCCTCTTCTCTTGTCGCGCTAGATCTGGCTGTGGGATCGATTAGCAGGGCGCTGAGAACGAACGAATCACCTTTTACACCAGTGATATGCACGCGAATCATTATGCATTGCTATAATGCCCCATTGCACAATGCACACTATATATATATATATATATAATTTATCCATAAATATTTCTATTATTTATTATCCGATTTTTTTAAATTCAATTTAAGGATTGAATTATAATGTACACTCGATCGGAGAATAAAATATATATATATATATATATATATATATATATATTAAAAAAGTACAGATAACGACTTGTGTTCATAAAAAAAAAATAGAACAAATAATACCTTTCTTTTCTTTTCTTTTTTGTTTGGATTAGTTTTTTCAGAAATTATCAAAATTGTCAAAAAAAAAAAATGCCTCTTTTGTAAAAATAAAAATAAAAAGTTTTAAATAATGTTTTAATATATTTTTTTCCTGATTTTTTTTTTACTCTAGCATTCTTCAAACTGACTGTTAGGATATGTGAAATAAATCAATTGATCAAAAATGTCATAAATAAAATATTTTTATGTAAAACAATTCATCAAAATTATTTAAAGTCATTATAAAATTATTATACGCTTCTATAATAACTATTAAATAACCATTTTAATAGAGTAATATTCCAACGTTATAACAACTATTGGTGCAAATAGTTGTTAAATTTAATTTAAATAATTACTTTTGATCGTACGTATTGATAGCTATTTTGATTAAATTTAAATAATTTTGACCAAATTAATAAAGAATTTTTATATAATATTTTTAATAAAAAAAGATAATTCGTACATGAAACTCCCGTCAATATAGAATTCTAAAAAAGATGCATGAGACTATATTATATTAGATCTATTTTACATAATTTTATCATGCATTATTATTATTAAAAGGGTCTATTTCTACTATATGAATTACATAATTTTATCATGCATTATTATTATTATAAGGGTCTATTTCTACTATATGAATTTATGATCGTAGATCATACGATAATAATTTCACTATTGTATATTATAGCAAAGTTATTTTTTAATATTTTTAAGATGAGAAATACGGTGAAACGTTTTAAGTTTTTTAAACAAAAAAAAATCTCGATTGAAACTATAATTAGACCTTTTGATTTTTTTTACATTTATTTAAAAAAAATGATATAATAATGTACAATTTTATCATCATTTTTTTGTCCGAATTGATCTTGAATTTTGGTTCTTTTTATTTAAGGATAAATATATATTTTTTAAGCATAAACAAATTATTATATATTATTATTATTAAATGAGGCAATTCCTCTTATATACATTTTACTTAATTAAGAGAATAAACTTCAATTACTATTATAAATTATTATTTTTTATTCAATGAAAAAGGCCTTTTCATCATTTGTTTTCATTTTAAAAAATTAACACATTCTTCCAATTTCCTCATATTAATTATTGAAGATGATTAAGGTAACGAAGATATTTAATTAATCTCAAAACATGCATTTACTCAACTTATCTCCTAAATAAATTAATACCCGGAATAATTTTAATAAAAAAATATTAATCAATGCATGAATAAACAAATCATCCATTTTGTAAATGATGAAAAAAAATAAATAAATATTAATAAATACACGTGTCGAGCTCTCCTTAACTAAAATAGGTGCCATTAATTAGAAGAAACACATTGTTAGGACTATACAAGAGACACATATCAAGCCGCAACGGGCGTGACACATTTATAAGTTAGTACTGGGGATATTTGTACAATTGATAAGGATCGATCTCAAAGACAAATATAAAATCCTGCCCTAGATTCAGATGATCATCCACTGTCTTATCAATCGTGTACCGAACAAAGTCCATCTGCAATTTACTTCCTCTTAATTCCTGTAGGTTCAGAGTGGGGGCCGTTAGACTGACGGTTCTAGCCTTATGTACAAAAGAGACACATATCAAACTCTGTTTTAACTTTAGATTGTGCCCGATCTAGCTAGATCCTATCGCATTGTGCTAGACATGATCTAAATCGAGTCGCATTGCAAGCCACTCAATTCGATTGTACTTCCTCATATTATCGATCAAGTACTATATGTCGTAATTGTCACTAACACAATGATACTATCAGAATGTGACCCAAACTGAATGAGAATATCTAGATTTCCTAGTAGGATATCTTCTGAACCTTCTTAGTATCTACCGAGTCGAGTTACAACTCCCCTGAGTGAATCTCCTAAACCAAGTCACAGCTTTCCCGAGTCAGGTTGTTGCTATCCCTCCCAAGTACTGGGTTCCTCGCTGAGTCAACGCTAGCTTCGGAGTGTTGAGTTCCTCGTTGAGTCGCAGCTAGCTCCCGAGTGTTGAGTTCTTCCCCGAGTTGTAGCTAGTTCCCGAGTGCCAAGTTCTTCTTGAGTTGTGAAACTCCTACACATGCCTTCTTGTGTCGCCCGAGCATGCGGCCTCCCATGTCATCCGATCATGTAACCCTCCCACATCGCCCGAGCACGTGCCCTCCCACATCGCCCAAGCGACCGACCACTAGATCAAGTCGATGATAGTTCCTCTCCCGAGTCGCAGACAGACTATATATATATATATATATAGGCGCGCTATCCTGGCGCCACACTGCACGCCTGTGTGGGCGCTCATACCGCGACCGCACAATGCAATGCATATATATATAGTCCTTCTATAAATGTCCTCATATGATCCACATAGCGATTCTCAGAGATTATTCTTGTCTCATCTGTATGTGGCAAAGAGGAATATGTCAGGCTCCTTTGCAGCATTATATTGACCTCCTAACTACCACACAGCTAGCGATGATTCTAGACACACAAGATAACTCTTTCTCTCTTCTTCTTTTATCTATATTATTTTCTACTGTATTTAATATGTTTTATTTCATCAATGTTCTATCTAACTTGAGAATCGAAGGCTCATCGTTGAAATCTCGATAGCACCCTTTAATGCTTGTTGATCATGATAAGACTTACAATTATGACCGTGAAGAACCCATCCTTCTTCGACACTTTATGAAATGGGCTCAAAACGACTGCATCATACAACCTATATATAGAAATTAACAAGTTGTTCTCCTTTTTGTACAACAAAGGTTAGAACCGTCAACCTAGCGGCCCCTATCAGCCCGCCCCCGGACCATCGTAAGGGAGGTAAATTACGGTGGGTCTTTGGCCCTTTGAGACTAGTAACTAGCGCATGGAGAGATGAAACCTCGTTTTTGCGAGGGATTGCCCTGTTATCCATTTGTATAACTTTCTGTATGCGCTAGCCACTAGCCCCTTCCCACGGGGGCAACAAGCTGTTCTCCACCGATCGATATATCGATCCATCTAGCAATCAATTACAAACAACATTCTCTTTAAAAAAAAACACACACGCACATCAAATTTATTAATTGTTCAAAGTTGTTGTTTTGCAAAACTTAAGCATGTCGATTCCTCGGTTCCAATTCCGATTCAATTTTGACCGGTTTTGGATTCGTCAATGTTGGAACCGGTTCAAAATCGATTCCGAACTGGTTCTATTTCCAAAGTTTTAACTTTGGAACCAATTCAATCCGGACCAATTCCGAATCAGTTCCGAAACGGTTCCGGACCGATTTCGAAATGGTTCCGAACCACCTCCCTCAAATTTGAATTTCCAAATTCATCTAACGTCCCGATGATTCTATTCTTTTTTTCTATCGCAATATAATTTTGTAAACATTTTAGCATGCTAAGAATTTCCATATTTAAATTAGCAACTAAAACCAGATTCAAATCGGAACCAGAATCGATTTCGAAACGGTTTCAAAATCGATTAGAACCGAACCAAATCGGAATCGGAACGATTTCGGTTCGATTACAAAACCAGTTCATTTGAATCTGTTTCGATTCCGAATTTAACGGATTGATTCTGACTCAATTCCGGATCGAACCAATCCGTTAAGCATGCCTAAGCGAAACTTATATCGAGATTTAATTTGACGACTTAAAAGGAGAGCTTAACTCGTAGAAATTTAAAAATCCTCCCCTCAGCATAATTAAGTTCTTATTTAGAGTCGTAGTATGCAGGGTTTACCTCTGTATGAAGAACTTAGTGGTTATCGTACGACAACGGAGCAATACTGGAGAATACCGTCCCTTCATACATTAGCTACTGGTTCGAAGAGTCACGTGATTATCGTGATTTATCTCTTTTATGATGATCCAAAAATAAATTCATAAAGACTGTTAGATTAATAAATTCTAACTTTTTGTATCATAGTATGATTGGTGGTGAGCTTCATATATCGTAATCGTCCGATTGTGTCATATTGGTTCAAATCCGATTAAGTGATCTACTTATTAGTTTAAGAATTTTGATTATTTGATGTGAGAGTTTAATGTGTATGATCTATTAGATTACAGATCTATTATTATTGATGATAGATCGATAACGAATCCGATCCGATATCTATATATAGGACGTGGTCCTCCAGGGGCTAGACACTCTGACAGTCTCTTCGCATCTTATCGGTGAGAAGTTTACAGTGTTGTCACCCTAGAATCTTATAGAAGATCTATCCTTTGCTTCTTCATAGGATCTCCGATTCAAATCTCATCGACGTTGAACAATGGCTACTCCGTTGCACTCAAATTCTCTATATTTATACTATCGATTTGTTTTTAATTCGATAAAAATAAATTTACGCTATAAATTGTATTGTATATATTCGATTTATATATATATATTTAGATTCGTAAATTTTCATTATCGAGAGCTCGACGACGAGAACACAACTTATAACTTGATGAAGGAGGCGAGTCAAAAGTAGTTCAGCCTCCACTGAATACAAGTCAAACCGCGTCTGGAGGTATTTTCTTTGGGTGTGTGTCGGCGACTTAAGTCAACGTTTTTCTGGAGCGAGGCTCAGTCAGTCACAAGTCAAAGTCAACGTTTTGCTGCCTGTTCTTTGGGGTTTGTGTTCGGGGAAAAGACATGGCTATTGTCGAGTGGAGTTTGAGTCAGAAAAAAAAAAAGAATTATGAGCTGAGCCAAATCAGATAAAATAATCAAATTATTTAGATTTGATTTGAATTTTTTAAAATTTAAATTTAATATCGAACTTCTGATAAAAATTCAGTTCAAACTTATTCAAATTTAATTTATTTAAACTTTATCAAGTTTTAGCTTGGTTGTTTGTTTATTTGAATTTTTTAATATTTTATTTTTTTTAATTGGCTGTTATAAACAAGTATAATTTCATAAATAAATTTGATCATTAGTAAAAGATTGAAATTGGTCAACTTAGTACCCCATCGATCAATGTTCATGGTCATTATGAGGGAGGTAAATTACAGAGGGTCATATGAGCTTTGATGTTATGACCAAGATACGTGAGGGTCATCTAAATCCAGAAAAAAACTTTAGACCTTCTTTAAAATCGACCATTGTCTTATCTGTAAACTCCGTCGTGCTTTAGTCACCACGTCATCTCCGTGGAACATAAATAAATTTGATCATGAATCATTGTTTTATTGCATGAACATAATTTATAAATTGTATTTGCGAATAGTGTTCATGAGTATTATTCATGAACACTACTCACGAATCGTGTTCGTGAATATTGATAAACAAACACATATGTGTTCAATTTTATTTATTTTATTTATCAAGTTGTTCGAGATTCTTCATGTTGAACAAACATATACAAATTCTTATCAAATCGAATACCAAATTTATTCACGGACGTTTGGTTCGTTTGCAGTCCTATTCATTCAATTTTATCTCTTTTCATACTCATTTAGTTGAAAGTAAGGACGGGCGCAAGGGAGGGGGATGTTGCACAAAGACGATGTTGGTCCAACTAATTAAGTATTCCCTTATGTTCTTTCCTCGGTTTGGTTCGTGCAACTCGAGTCAACCCGATAACAGAGTTTATTCATTAATTGACTTTGATGCATATTGAACAAACATAAATAAACTCTTACAAAATCGAACACCAAATTTATTCACGAATATTGGTTTGTTTACCGTCCTATTCACTCGATTATATCTCTTTTGGTGCTCATTTAGTTGAAAATAAAGACGGGCAGGGGGGGGATTTTACACGAGGACGATGTTGTTCTAACGAACTAAGTATTCCCGTATGCTCTTTCCTCAGTTTGGTTTGTGCAACTCGAGTCAACCCCACAACAAATAATGAACTAAAATCATGACTTAAATTTGTTCATTTAATTGACTTTGATGCATATCAAATAAATTTTTACTAAATCGAATACTAAATTTGTTCATGAACATTCGATTTGTTTACCATCCTATTCACTCGATTTTATCCCTTTTTTTTGGGGGGGGGGGGGGGGGGGAATGTCGCACGAGGACGATGTCAACCTACCGAACTAAGTGTTTCTGTATGTTCCTTCCTCGGTTTGGTTCGTGCAACTCGAGTCAACCCGACCACAAACGATAAACTAAAATTATTACTCCATCCTTCTAAGTCACTTTGGTTCGAGATGGAGGATAATCTTTAAAGATCAAAATGGAGATCCAAGAATTTTTTTTTTAATGTTTTAGTTGTTGATTTTCAAAATGATAGTTCATCGACTTAGCTAGCATCACTTAGACTGATTCAAACTTATCGGTACCCGCGGTTCGCTATCGGCTCGACTATCTCGAGCGATGAATAAGGTAGATGACAAAGCATAAAGATGGAGAGATCTAAATGATATCGATCGGTCGATCGCATCGATCGATCGATCGATCGAGTGTCCCCCTTTTTATTACAATTGTGCTAACACTTGAGCTCGACTAGAAGAGCTCAAACCCATTCCAGGGCTCGTGATCCAACAAACTTAATTGGCAGTCCAACTCCTCGTAGATGAACTCCAAGCCATCACTGAATTCTTCATCCATTCCGCCGAGAAACACCGATTCCGGCCAGCCCGAGCATGCCATCTCAGACGGTGTTGCGGCAGTGCTCGCGTTGCCCTCGACCGCATCGTCGACCGCCTTCGGGGGATCGCCGTTGTCGAATGCACCACCGGCGGCTTGCTGATGCTGTGGGGGCTCAGCCGGTGGAGGAATTGACTTGTGAGTCATGGGGTCAATGCCCATCCTCCTCAGCTTCTTCTTGATGTGTGTGTTCCAGTGGTTCTTTATCTCGTTATCGGTTCTACCGGGAAGGCACGACGCAATCTTAGACCACCTACGAGGGTCAAAAAAAAAAAAGAAGAAGGAGAAGAAGAAAGAGTCTTCAGTGAACCCCCCCCAAAAGTGTTTTTAGCATTGATTTTGAATTCTCTCCCATCGCGCTTCGCGCAGACATATAAGAGAATTGAAGTCGAAAGCGAATCGAGACTGACCTGTTTCCGAGCTGCGAATGGAGATCGATCACCGTCTTTTCCTCCTCTTCCGACAGCAGCCCTCTCTTGATATCGGGCCTCAGGTAATTTGTCCACCTCAACCTGCAACTCTTGCCGCACCTCAACAACCCTACGAACCACCACAACTCATAATTTTCGACTCGACGATGACGATAACAATAACGATGACTCTGAGAACATCAAATTGATCATCAGTTGGCGACCTGCAAGCTTAGGCACGGCTCTCCAGCAGCATTGGCCATTGGCGAGGATGAATCTGACCAGTTTCTGGTCCTCCTCGGCGGTCCATGGCCCCTTCTTCAGCCCCACCTTTTCACAGCAAGGCTGCCTCCCCATTGACTGAATTACCTTAAACACACAGAGACGCACACCGCCCCCTTCATTTTATAGCTAGCTCTGGCTGAAGCTTCTACGAGAGCACTAGTTCTCTACTGTGTAGGAATCTCTCCGTAAAAATCTATTTATATCTTATTCCTTTCTTTTGATGTCGGTTTCATAATAATATAAAAAAGAAAAATGATTCGCCGTCGATTTTTGATCGTATCGACGCTTAATTACAGTGGAAGATAGATATCTCGATTGATATTTTCACTTGGCTATATAGATTTTTACTTTATAGTGCAAAAGGTTAAAATTCGTCAACCTAGAAGCCTCTATCAATTTATTCTCATATCATCACAAGAGAGATAAATCACGGTAAATTTTTAACTCTTGAGATTAGTAATCAGTGCGCTGGGCACTTGCCTCTTCCCGCGGGGGCTATATGGATCTTACTTGATCCTTCGTAAGGATTTTTCACCGTGATAATTGAGATTCTTACCTCTCTTACGATGGTCCGTGACAAATATCCCGATTGATATTTTCACTCGGCTATATAGATTTTATTTTATGGTGCAAAAGATTGAAATTTATCAATCTAATCTAGAGGTCTCTATCAGTTTACTTTCGGATCATCGTAAGAGAGATAAATCACGATAAATTTTTAACTCTTGAGATTAATAATCAGTGCATGAAAGGACGATACCTTCACATTTAATCATATTGTCCTGGAAGGATCTTCAAAGCTCTAATGATACGATGCGGCGGTGGTAAAATTAAAGGTGAATTTTTTAGAGAATGGATCAAATCTCAATTGCAGTTTCTGTTTGATCAATGGGAGAAGAGATCGGATTTGCCTAATATGTGTTTATGGTAGGCATGCTTAACGAATTGGTTCAATCCAGAATCGAGTCGGAACCAATCCGTTAAATTCAAAATCGGAACTGATTCAAATGAATTGATTTTGGAACCGTTTTGATTTCGGTTCGGGTCGATTCGGTTCCAATCGATTTTGGAACCGATTCGAAACCGTTTCTGATTTCGATTTGGATCTGATTTCGATGGCTAATTTAAATGTGAAAATTCTTTGCATGTTAACATGTCTATAAGATTATTTTGCGATAGAAAAAAAATAAGATCTTCAGCACGTTAGATGAATTTGGAGGTTCAAGTTTGAGGAAATGGTCCAGAATCATTTAGGAATCGGTCCAAAATCGGTCCAAAATCGTTTCGTAACCGGTCGAATTGAATTAGTTCCAAAATTAAAATTTTGGAATTAGAATCGATTCGAACTGGTTTCAATATTGACGAATCTGAAATCTATCAGAATCGAATCGGAACGGAAACCGAAAAATTAATAAGTATGCCTAATTTATGGGGATGGGAATTCACCTCATTCACCTCCATGACTAATCGAGGTTACCGTTAAAGTGGTCCCCGCGGAAAGGTGAAGTGGTTATGCGAGAAAGTTGACAAATGAATGACGGATCGATCCTCATAAAAATGAGATTCCATCTCTCCACGTATCTGATTCTTAGTCTCAAAGAGCCAAAGACAGCGTGATTTACCTCCTTACGATGGTCCGAGGTAAGGTAAAGCCGCAGTAGCATTTCAATCTTTTGTAAAAAAGGGTTTACCGTTAAAGTGAATGTCTAGATTATAAAAAAAAAATAAAAGAAAAAAACTTTCACAGGATTTCCTCCTATTATTAAAATATTAATATTTAGAAAATTCAAATATGTTTTTCTTACAAATTTAATTAAGTCTTCGTTGACCGATATAAAAGCCGATTCATTCATTCCAATATTCTTGTTGGTCTATTAAAGAATTTAATCACGATAAATATTTATCTTATTAATACTTGAACATAATAGAGAACCGACACTTTACATTTGATAGGGATTAACTCTTGTCTATTGAAACAATTTTGCACCACGTTGACTATCTTGTTTCTCAGCGGGGACCTTAATTAATTCTTTCACGAATCAATGGGAAAGCATTAATTAATCGAGTTTTAATCTAGAATATAGATTGAAAAAGGACACAAATTAATATAAATAAAAATAAATAAATAAATAAATATATATAAATAAAAAAGAACATTCTTAGGCAAGATAGAATTAGAAAACCTTCTCGTCGAGAATGCATGCATCTTTAGACTTTGTGCTTTGTCACTCCAATTTTCATATCAAGGCATTGACCAAAAAAAAAAAGTTTTTTTTTTTAATTTTGATAAAATGTCACAATTAGTTAGTTTCTTTTACATGGAACATCACGAATGAATTTCATTTTCATTTTTTCGGCAGCAAGCGTCGATCCGGTTCTTTAAACGGCGATTTATCGAACAATGTTCTTGAAATTTAGCTCAAAAAACATCTCATATTTTCATATTTATCAAATAACACACTTAATTACTTTTTTATCTCTCTCGCCAAAAAAATTTGTACCACTGTGGTGCTGGATGGTGTAATTTCAGCACCACCACTATGGTACTGAAAATTTAAATAGTACGCTATTTCTGAAGGGTAAAAAGAGAATTAAGTGTGATATTTAATAAATATGAAAGTATGAAACACTTTTTGAACAATTCCAAATTTTAAGAGCACTGTTTGATAAATTGTCATTCTTTAAATGGATTAATCTCGAGGGACTAATTCAGTCATATGAAATTATTAATATACGTTTTTTTTTTAAAAGTAATCACTAAAATAAATTTATTTTAAAAAAAATATTATAAAATCTTAATTTATTAAACAGGGCACCTCAAATTTAAAATTGTCTAAATACAATCTTATTTTATATTTATCAAAATACACACTTTATTCCCTTTTTATCCCTCTCGCCAAATAAATATGTAATTAATACTAGATTGATATTGTACGTGGTGCTGGAAATTTAAATCTCAGGTTCACTGTGTTATTGGAAATATAATTTTCAGTACCATATTTTTTTTCGGTCAGTTGATATTATACGTGGTGCTGAGAATTTAAATTCCAACACCACTGTGTTCTTGAAAATATAATTCTCAGAACTATCTTTTTCCTAAGATAGCTTGATATTGTATGTGGTGTTGAAAATTTAAATTTCATGTATATTGTGTTTCTGAAAATTTAAATCTCAGGACCACTGTGTTTCTAGGAATATAATTCTCAGTATCACTTTTTTTCTAGATGAGTTTGATATTATACGTGGTGCTGAGAATTCAAATCCCAGGATCACTGTGTTCATAAGAATATAATTTCCAGCACCATCTTTTTTTCGGTCAATTTGATATTCACGTTTGACGAGAGGGATAAAAAAGAAATGAAATATATATTTTGATAAATATAAAAATATAGGACCGTATTTGAACAATTTTAAATTTAAGATACACCCTCGATAAATTGTCAAAAATATTATGTGAAGGTATCGTATTTTCTTTTACTTTCCTCCCTTTTGACTTTTCGATTTTGGTATTTTAGAAATATATATCATATTTATTTATTATTCTTTATGTGTTAATTTTTTTTTTATAGCTTTGATTGTTAAATATTTATTAGTTTTATCATTTATTATCGATTCTAAGTATTTTTATTTTTTGACCATGCCTTGGTTTTTTTTTTATAAAACTATGTTAAGATATTTTTTCAAGAAAATCAAATATTTATTTAAGAATCATCCGTATTGATTAATCTGTTGAAAAAATAAGTTATAAATTTTAATTTATCTTCCGTCGAATTTAGAATTAAGGTTTATGATTATGAATTATGAATTTAATATCTATGAAAGAGTTCGAAGAGAATAATAAATTCAAAATTAGAGATTTCAATAATAAGTAAAAAATAATTAATCAATTATGATTTGATGAATTCAATTGGTGAGAAGGATATTACGTTTTGTTTATATTATGATGAATTTGTTAGCGAAGATTTTACAAATTGAACCATTCCTCTCTTGAGCACTCTATCGTTGCACCGTAGTCCGGAGGATAATTTATCTCGATTAATTCTCTTCGCGTTTATCGTAGAGTATATTAAGAATTATAAATTGATTTATTAACTAAATTAGGGTTTTGTAGCCAAGTGTTGTGTTGAATTGAGTTTCGGTGCCATTTGAGTTTAAACTGAGTGTGGATCCAGATTGAACCGGATTAATTCGAACCGAACCGGTCGAGGATTGAGTAGTTTGTATCGATCTCGAACCGGACAGAACCGGAGTCTCGATTTGAACCGAATCGGTTTGGCTTATTTTGCCAAATAATTAAAGCCCTAGGCCGTCTTTTCTCGAGGGCGCACGCCGACTGTCTCCTCTTCCTCTGAGCCGGCCAGCGCCGGTCGTCGTCGCTGCCTCCGGCGCCTTCTTCCTTTGAATGGCTGTTCGAGTGGGTATCTGCGTTCTTCGCCGGTCGTCATCTCCCACTGTTTGCTATATCCGCCAAACAGTGTGTCTCGAGAGATTTATTAGGTACATAAGATCGTGCAGCCTCTTCAAGTTGTCCCCTTTACGACTCTCCTGTCTCGGTTGTTATTTAGTGCGCCATTAGCACCTTCAGATCTCCCTCACATACTGATCAATATTAGTTAGCTGTTATTCTTGTGGATTCTGTATGTTGTTTCATGTGTTATCATATGCGATATATTTTCGTGTAGTAATGTAGGCTAATCTAGTTGTGATTACTTATATCATGATGTAGTGATTTTTTGCTGAGAATGTTGTTCTACATTAATGATGTCAAGTAGTGGAGTCATCACATTGTCCTAGACATGTAAACACAGGAAGTAATCTAATGTGGATAGTTTGATTACATATTAGGATAAGGGCTCATATACCAGTTTGATCACCTCGCAAGTAGTTATTAATATCAGTGAGTTTATGATGTTGAGTGTAGCACACTGAAGCTATCCTTGATAGTCATTCTAGAGTTGGAGCAGACACATGATGCTGCTACTCTATCATCAAATGGGAGAGTGCAGAGGGTAACACACAAGTGTGGGTCCACGCTATGCTTATTTGATTGTGGTTCAGAAGTTAGCATTCGATGCTATATTGTACTGCAGTAATCATTCATGATGTATTGCAGTTGATAATCTTGCATCCTTAAGTTTTCCTTTTTGACTCCCCTTTTGTCTCTCCAAGCCCATGAGAAGAGGTCGTGTAGGATTTGGTGCTAAAGATACGATCATCACTTGGAGTTTTTCTTTCCTGAGGATACTTTTGGTTTTTTTGTTGATTCTTTGGTTTTATTTTTTGTTTTATTTTCATCAGTATAGCTGGAATCTTATGTGCTTGGTTGCTTCTTTTTTTTCCCCCCTTTACTAGTGTCATCATTCATTTGGGTTTTACTTTGTGGTTTCTTTTAGCAAGTTTTTGAAAATGGTGTTTATGGAAGTGATTATGATGCAAACAAGGAATGAAAGAAAATCAATAAATTTAGAATTTGTAATTTATTTTAGTAATTGTCCTATTTTAGGTGTTGGTATCTTTAATTTGCTAGAAGTTTAATAGTTTTTTTTTATTTGATAAGAGATTATCGGGATTATTGTATTTCTTAATTGGTGGTAATATTTGTCCCAATCTTTTGAGTAGGGTTGTAAACGAACCAAGCGTTCATGAACAAGCATGGTGTTCGACTTAATAAGAGCTCGTTTATGTTCGTTCAATATGCATTAAAGCCAATTAATAAACAAACTCGAACAACTTGATGAATTGAATAAACAAACTTGAACACATATATATTTGGCTTGTTAATGTCCGTGAACCGTGTTCATGAACAAACTCATTTAAAAATTATTTATGAGCTTATTTATACTAATTTATAAACAAGGATTAAAATATTAAAAATTTAAAATAAACAAACAAGTTTAACTTAATAGCTCAAGCTTGAATCGAACTTGTTTAGAAGCTTGATACCCAATAAACAAGTCAAACTCAATTTAAGCTCAAGCCAAGCTCAATCTCTAAAAAAGGAAACCAAGCACAGCTTGAACAAATTTTTCAATAGCTTGGTTAATTTTAGGCTTGACTTAGCTCGGCTTGATTATGTTATCAAACAAGGCCGAATACTGTAAAGCTTGGCTTGACTTGGCTCGTTACAACCCTACTTTTGAGCGACGTGAGGTTCAATTTGGTGTTGCATTAAATTATTTTGTGTCTCATGTGACTTGTACTCTTGTTTTGTAGTTCATTTTGGCTTAGTGGATGACGAATAGCTTGCCAAGTGGACATCGTGAGAACCATGTCAAGATGATTAGTCATAACAAAATACTCCGGGTTAGACAATTTAGTGGGTATTAGAGCTAGGATAATTGTGTTGTAATGGAAAAATTATCAAGGTTATTCTCAACAGTAGTCCCCATTATTTTATATTCTGCCTCAATATCATTTTACATCTAGATTCCTAAGTTTATTTTTTACAATTAGGCTATCAATATATTCAGTTTGAAGAATGTTTATTCCCTCTTCAGGTATTATTGGTCGTTCGTTTCTTTTACTCTGTAGTTGCCACGGAACTGTCATCTGCTCACTTTCTTGGCATCCATGTACAATTTTTTTCCCCAGAAAATTGATGCTATTGTTTAAATTTTGGCACATGTCTCTAAAAGATGAAAGCATACTAAGAAGAATGATTTCATTTCACAAGAATTAAGTTTTTTTCTTGCTTGTGGAGATGCCAACCCAACAGAAAGATCAGCTGACTTCTTCACAGATCTTTCATTTTGATCTTTTCCTGGAATACATTTTGCATAAAGCCTTCGATGTATACTCTTGTAATTGCCATGGCAAAATCTTTTACATTGAACATAATTTTTATCTCAACTTCTGCAGCTATCAGTGTGAGACCCAGGAGGAGAGGACGTAGCAGTCGAAGAACCATGAATGGTAACAAAATATTTTAATCATTAAGTTTTAGTTGGTTACTTTGATGATTATATTAGCACAATTTGCTCAAAAAGTAATAGCTAAGAACTAGATATTTTCTCGAAGATATGCCACAATGTTTTTCCTTACATTTTGTTGACGATAATTCCATTTTGCTTGCTAACTCTGTCCATGATGACTTAACTTTGTCGCGGTCGGTCTCAAGCCCGAATAAAAGAGGAGGGTTGTGTTAGGTTGTCAGTCAACGTTAAACTAAGATAAATGTTCAATGAATGAATCCATCAAACTATTGTGCTGATACTAGATTATTCCCCGGAAGGAACGCGTTACAGGATCCGACTGGAACATTTCTACAAGGACTGCTACATCTCCAAGAAAAAGTGGAGAAAAATGAACAATTTATAAGGAATTATATATTTGTTAGAACGAAAAAAACTTAAAAAAATATACAATAGTTAAGAAAGAGACTAAGAAAACAGTGAATGAAACTATTGAACAGTTATATCGAAAATTAGATATAAAAGAAGGGGAAAGAGACATTTATAAAATACCTAAAATGAGAGAAAAAAAGACAAAAGATTTTATTCAAATAAGGTGTATTAAAGATAAATGCAATTAGATACTAGTAAATGATGAAGAAATAAAAGAGTAGTAGAAGAAGTATTTTCATCAACTTTTTAATAAGGATTTAGGTGACCAACTTAATTTAGATAATTTAAATAGGTCAAATGAGTATAGAAATTTAACTTTTTTATCGTAGAATTCAAATTTCAAAAGTAGAACAAGCTTTAAATGGATGTAAAATGGAAAAGCCATTAGATCAAATGATATTCCAATAGAAGTATGGAAGTGTCTAGGAAAACATGATATTGAATGACTTAATAAGGGGACGTATAACTTCTGCAAACTATAGGAATATTAAACTAATGAGTCATACCATAAAATTTTAGGAAAAAATAATAAAAAAAATTAAGGAAGGAGACAACTGTTTCAGAAAATCAATTTGGATTCATATTTGGAAGGTCGACAATAGAAGTTATACATCTTCTCAAACAACTAATTGAAAAGTATCGAAATCAAAAGCAAGATTTACCCACAATATTTATTGACTTAGAAAAAACTTATGATACAGTCCTAGTAGAAATTATATGGAGATTCTAAAAAAAAAGATGTTAGTGTAATATATATTGAACTAATTAAAGATATGTATGAGGAAGTAATGACCGAAGTAAAGACTTCAGAAAGATTAACTAAAGCATTTTCAATAAAGATAGAGTTACATCAAAAATCAGCTCTGTGTCTTTTTTTTTTATACTAATCATAGACGAACTCGCTGGACACATTCAAGATAGTACAAAAATCGTGGTGCATGTTGTTTGCAGATGATATTGTTTGGAAGATAAGACACGCGAAAGAGTAAATGTTAAACTAGAATTTTGGCGGGAAACACTAGAAGTGAAAGATTTTAGGCTTAGTAGAGTTAAGACAGAATATATAAAATTGAAGTTTAGTAATATTAGACGTAATAAGACAAGTCTTAAGATAGAAAATGGCGAGTTATCTAGAACTCAGAGCTTTAAGCATTTAGGATCATTTTTGCAAGACGATGGAGGGATTGAGAGAGATGTCGTACATATAATACAAACAGGATGGTAGAAATGTAGGAAAACGTCGGATCTTTTATGCGATCGTAAAGTACCTCTACAATTTAAAGGAAAGTTCTACAGAATGACAGTTAGATCTGCTATGTTATATGACACTGATGTTGGGCTATAATTTAAGCATATGAGCAGAAGATGAAGATGTTAAGATGAATGTGTGGACATACGAGGATAGATAGAATAAGAAATGAGAGCATTAGAGAGAAAAGTACAGTTGCATCTATTGAAAAAAAAAACTCCTAGAGATACGTTTAAAGTGATACGAACATATACTTAAACGATTAATAAATGTTTCGGTTAGGCAATATGAAGCGATGACAAATATGCACATCAAATAAAGAAGAGAAAGATAAAAAAAAAACTTAGTTAACAATAATAAAATGTATTTAAATATAGATGATGATATGGGAGGGAATAGAGTCTAATGGTGCAGAAGAATCTATATAGTCCATTTTATATAATGAGATAAGATTTGATTATTGTTATTGTAGTACCATTTTGCTTGTTATAGTTGTTTTACTGTGGTCGTTACTCATTTGTGGTCAGTTTCGATTAATTCTTCCTCCCTCAATCTACTAGGGATTTCCAAAGTTTAAGCAAGCTCAAGTTCTTCCTTCTTCATCTCATACCTCTTCTAACACAATCCTTTTGCTAGATTTTAAAATAATGAGTCTCCATGTCCAGTTGCTTTCAGATTCTTGGCAAGTGCATTAGCTGATTTCTTGTGGAATTGCTGATTTGTTTGTGTTGGTTGACTGTTTTGTTAGAGTTAATCGTGTACAGTTTACAGAGCTAAATGCTGGATGATCGAGTCATTTTACTTTAAACTGGATGTAGACCAAAAAATAATGACACTTAGAATGAAACATAACCCGTCGTCGGCGATACTTTTCAAAAGTATGTAATCTTAATTGATTCGCTCGCTCTTAGTGCCCCGTCAACCGGTCCCATAGCCAATACGAAGGACTATGTCCCTTGAGCTGTTGATCAGAACAACGGATGACTTTTGAATTCGGATGAGTTTTAAATTCCACATCGAAATTCGATACAACTTTTCTACACTGTTCTAGTCAACTGCCATCCCCCCGAGAGTATGTAATCTTAAGAAGAATAGGAACAATCAAACACATGCTTTCATGTTACTACAAATCTACAATAATAGAGGATTGTTTTTCCATACATTTGAAGGTTTTCATCATTCCGTGCATCTAATATTAACTCGAAACCTAATCATCGATCTGTCGCTTTGGCAGCGAAGAATGTAGACCTTATCGACGGAGAGATACAGGTATCTTTCCGAAGAAAGTGTGACATAAGAACGAACGACGACAAGGAATGAAAGGTGAGTTCTTCCTTCGCAAGCATAGCTATGTACAAATCCAAGATATATAATCCTCATAATTAGGGGTGAATAAAAATTCAGTTAAATTGACCGAATTGAAAATTTATGTTCGATTTATTTAAATTTTATTTTCTAAATATTGGTTTTCTTGATTTATTCGAGTTGGTTTCAATTTTAAAATGACAACAATTGATTAAATTAATTAAATCGAATTGGACTCCATCAGTCGATTGATTACTTCGAATTGCAACATAAAAATCACGAGTTTGTCTTAATTCTCATTCGATTTTTCTTGAGACTCTCAATTCCAGTCTCACTCGCAACTCCCAAGTGATTATATTATATAATTTTGATGTATATAAGTCAATTGACGAATGAAATCATTCGACTAACGAATGAAATCATTCGACTGATATTTATAGTAGTCGATTGATGTATTCTCCATCATCATCAATTATATTTTATATTGGTCGGCCGATGATAAAAAATTTGATCGGTTCGATTTTTAATTTAATTAATCGATTTTTTATCGGTTCGATTTGTTCGATTTTTATTGAAAAATTTGATCGATTCGATTTTGATTGTTAATTGATTGTTCATTCCTGCTCACAATCGCAATATCAAATTAGGCTTTTGAAAT
This sequence comes from Wurfbainia villosa, assembly GCA_025175895.1. NCBI lineage: Eukaryota > Viridiplantae > Streptophyta > Magnoliopsida > Zingiberales > Zingiberaceae > Wurfbainia > Wurfbainia villosa. The sequence continues at coordinate 2,763,288 of CM045997.1, read as the reverse complement.
GCATTCGACCATGTTACTTAGTTGTTGACTTATTTTCAGTGCACTTTGTTTTGAGTCAAAGATGCTAAGTTATGGTTCGTATGTAGAATTATTTTAGCTCTCATGGATAAAATCGAATGATTAATACCATATAGATTTAAATATGCTCATCCATCATTTGACCATTTGACGTTCTATATCTTTGACCAAGTTTGACCATTTAAAGAAATTAAATTTTCAATGATTGGGGGATTATTAAATGAGCAAATATTCACTTGGACCCACAAATTTTGAGCCGCCGCCCCCCGATTGGAAATTACACCCCTGTTAACTTATTTTTTTAGAAAAAACTCCTTGTAGAAGTTATTATTTATCGCGGTAATACCTTCTGTTGCGGTCGGAAGTGGAGACGACCGAGACGGAGAGAAAACCCGCCTTTTGGGCTACACGCAGGGCTAGAACAGGTGAATCTTCGAGAACTAGAGAACTAAGATTGAGAGGAGTTCCTGGACGCAAAGGGAACTTGGACATGCGAAGGAAAAACTCACGGAAGAGTGAGGAGGGATGTCGAGGGAGGTCTCGACGTTATCTCTCCGACACTCAAGTCAAGGCACGAAGAAGAAGAAGAAGAAGAAGATGAAGAGAATCAAAAGGATAAGTATGAGACCTCTAGAGCTTATCTCTTTACGTTTATATAAAATATCCCAAGATCTTGTATCATTATCCTGTATATTGAGAGGGAATAATAGTAGTCATATCTTCATTAATGCTTTCAAAGCAATTAACGAGGGACATAACTTCATAAATATATAATTGGGGTTGACAGGAGATAGATTCTACCTTTTTTATACTTAAGCCGACATGATAAAGTGAACTATTGTGAAGTCGAAATATCTTGCCGAGGCATCAGGAGATAACTATCGAGACACAACGCTAAGCCGAGATATTTGGAGATAATCGCTGAGACACGACACTAAGCCGAGATACTTGAAGATAATCGTCGAGACAGGGCGCTGAGCTGAGGTATTTGGAGATAACTGTTGGGATACGACATTGAACCGAGGTATTTGGAGATAACATCCGAGATACAACGCCGAGCCATAGTATTTGGAGATAACCATCGAGATACGATGTTGAGCTGAGATATTTGAAGATAATTGTTGAGATACGATATTGAGTTGAAGCATTTGGAGAAGAGTCTGTCGGTATTATTTGCTTTCCATGGTTTTGGATTGACCCAGTTCGCCCTTGACTTATGTTCGCCATGAGTCTCCACCTCAATCGGATGGTCGACTTGACTCAGCTAATAAGACGTCACCCAATGGAGATATTCTCTTCCACATCTCCTTCTTAATAAGCTCTTTGACACATGTAACTTACTCAAATGCATAGTATTTGCATTCTAATTGGACAAAGGCCTTAAAGCCTCCATCGAAATTGACTAGCTATGGACCATGTTGTTGATAGTTCGATAGATTATCTCTATGGAAATAACGTGGTAGCTAAGGCATAACGAACTTGTAAATAAGACAAAGATCGATTTCGAAAGAGGTTTAAAGCATTTTTTTAGATTCAGATGACTCTCATGTGTCTTGATCATCACGTCAATATCCATAAAGTTCTCCGTGATTTATCTTTCTCACAATAATCATGGGATAGACGGATAAAAATTATTAAATTGACGAATTTCAATCTTATATGGATGGTTCGATAGATTATCCTTGGTCGAAAAGTGTCTTTTTTTTTTTTTTTTTTCCTACAAGATCTTCTCGGCCCCTATCAATCTTTAGTTGTTAGGGAGAGTGAACTAGCGAACGAAACGAAATCCATATTCGGTACATGTTGTTTAAGTAGGGGTGGAACTTTAAATAGAATTTTGAAAGGGGCCAGCATGGCATATGTGTCCCGTCGATTACCCAAAAGTATACTTGCCTGACAGCCCATCGTCCATCAGCCGGGACCCACGCTGCCAGCAGAGGAGAGGAACCCCGAACTCACTGAAGCAAGGTAGATGATTCCCTGCCGCAATGTCTTTGAAAATTTTTATTCCGCCCTTAAAAGTTTTATATATTTCCAAAATGGACTGCTCGAAAGTTTAGATGATGATCTCGAGGGCGTTTTAGGTGAATCGAATAAGCTTTAGAAGGTAAAATGAAGTTTTCCCCGTCCCTTCCACTCTGTCTGATTTCGATCGTACCGCCCGATAAATAACGTGACGCCGAGAATGATCTGGAGTCTTCTTCTCCGCCGATCTCGCCGATCCGCCGCCGCGAGCTTCCGCCGCAGTCGCCGCCAGCATTACCACCTGGAGAATCGCGCGTAGGAGGCTAGGCGGCCATGTCGGTGGCTTGCGGGCTGGAGTGCGTCGTCTGTTTCGGCTGCTCCCGCTGGGCTTGGAAGCGGCTCACCTACGTGGGCGCCTACGACAGCGAGACCTGGTCGCCGGCCTCCTCCGAGGAGATCGAGCCCATCCCTCGCGTCTGCCGCGCCGTCCTCGCCGTCTACGAGGAGGACCTCGCCAACCCCCGCTATGCCCCCTCCGGCGGATACCGGATGGATCCCGCCGACGTCGTCAAGCGCGTGCCGTACGACAAGATCCCCGACGGACGGTGCCCGCCCTATCTCATCTACGTCGACCGCGAGCACAAGGAGGTCATCCTCGCCGTCCGCGGACTTAACCTCGTCCGCGAGAGCGACTACAAGGTGCTCCTCGACAACCGCCTCGGGCGGCAGATGTTCGACGGGGGTTACGTACACCACGGGCTCCTCCAAGCTGCCACCTGGCTCCTCAACCGCGAGGCCGATACCCTCCGCCGCCTCCTGCGCGAGCTCGGCCCCGAGTACAATCTCATCTTCGCCGGCCACTCACTCGGCTCCGGCATCGTCGCCCTCATGACCATCATTGTGGTTAACCACCTCGACCGCTTTGGGGGTATCCCCAGGAGCCAAATTCGTTGCTACGCCCTCGCCCCTGCTCGCTGTATGTCGCTCAACCTCGCTGTCAAGTATGCCGATGTCATCAACTCCGTCATCCTCCAGGCCAGTGTTTGTCTCTAGTGCTTATCTGACTTCTTCAACTGTTGTCTCCTTTCCCAATTAATGTTCAATTTTGATTTCACGTAGTGCTTCCAATTGGTCTAATCGTTCTAATATTGAAGTGACTCTATATCTTGCAATCGGTGATTTGGTGGTAATAGCTATTGAAGTTTCTTGAAACACGATTTTACGTGTGCATTAGGGAAGTTCAGAGAATTGCAGTATGTGCTTCTATTGATAAGATCCATGGGAGCGCATGACTTTGAATAATTGGCTCAAATTGTGTCATTCATCCTAGTAGATTATGATTCATGGAAGTCCCCATGGGGATGGCGTGGTGGCTAAGGTACGGCGATGCTTACAGAAGTGACATGGGTCGATTCCGGAGGAGGTCTAAAATCTTTTCTTGGATTCAGATGACTACCATGTCAAAGTCCATAGGGCCCTATGTGATTTATCTATCTCACAATGGTCGTGGGACATGCCGGTGGAGGCCGCTAGGTTGTCGGTTCCTGCCTTTTGCAAATGATTCATGGAAACTAGCATTTGGTTAGAGGGAATACAGGTTTCATGTGAGTCAAATGATGTCTTCTTATTGTTTGCAACTTGTGGTTGAAACTATTATCCATGTACTTGCACTAACACTATCTTCTTTTTAAATTTGTTTTCTCAGTTTTAATTTCTTTCTTTCATCATCTTAAAGAGACAAATTGTACCTATTTTAAGATCCTTCCTCTCTTTCAACACCTGCTATGTTTATTTGTTCCTATTTTAAGACAAATTGTAGCATCTAAAAAAAATACTCTTACCACTATATAATGTCATCCAGGATGATTTTTTACCAAGAACACCAACGCCGTTGGAATATATATTCAGTTCTATATTCTGGTGAGTATCTTTTACTTACTTCAAAATTTGAGTCTTTATTGTCAAAAGTTCATGTTCTTTTTAACTTGGTGTTATTAACTTGGACAGCTTGCCCTGCTTGCTCTTTTTGGTTTGCATGAGAGATACTTTTATTCCAGACAAGAGGAAACTTAATGATCCGAGGAGGCTTTATGCGCCTGGTCGGATGTATCATATCGTGGAGAGAAAGTTTTGCAGGTAGTGGATTGTTTGTTTTTCGCAGAAAGGATTTCATTCAATATCATACTCGAATCTGATTGCGAAACAATTCTATATGCTAACACAAACTTAATGGCCAACCTGATACGAGGAAGATTTTCCTCTTTTTTGCATTTGAACATATAGGTTATTGATTGAACTTATAGTTTGAGATCTAGAACAGTTTATTTTAAACTTTCCTAGACTTTGTCAAATCTCCGTGCCGCAGCATGCTAACTAAAGATCATGCATTCGATATACGCTGTTGCGTCATTTGTTGAATACCACAAACCTTATGCCTAGGTGGAACTAACTTCCATGATATAACTGGTCACAGATGTGGAAGGTATCCTCCTGTCGTAAAGACCGCTATTCCTGTTGAAGGAAGATTCGAACACATTGTGCTATCGTGCAGTGCCACATCGGACCATGGAATTGTATGGATTGAACGCGAAGCTCAAAAGGCCTTGGATGTAAGACCTCGATTCATCCTTTGTATTTAACCAACTGGTGCATCTCATGCAAACAAGAAAAGTGTGTTTATGAATACTATTTACAACATCTCCGACATTCAAACTGAAGATGGTCTTTTAACAGTTGTCGAAGGAAGAGGCCACCTCGCCGCCGCCTCAGCAGCAAATGAGTAGGAAACAGAGCCTCGAAATGGAACACAAGGATGCCCTGGAAAGAGCTGAGAGCTTAAACATAGCTCATGCTGTAGCAACAACCGAAGAGGACAATGCAACAGGAGACGGCAGCAAAGCCACCATGGCCGCTGCCGCCGCCGCGGCTGCTCCTGAGGCACCACAAGATCCAACACCACCATCCATCAGTTCAAGGTCGAGCGGACGGACGAACTGGGATGAATTGGTCGACAATCTGTTTACGAGGAATGAATCGGGGCATCTGGTTTTGAAGAAAGAGGTACTAAACATAGATGCCGGCACTTAGAATTGCTATTAAAGTTTCAACTTCTGTTTTGCCTTTCCTTGGTTTGTGCTTATATTCATGCTTCATCAGTAGTCATTGCTTTGTTCTGGCTTCAGATTAGCTGATCATAATATTTTGGTCTGAGACTCAAGGCATTCTATTTTATTTTATTTTTAAAATTGATTTTTTATTATTTAATAATTACAATTATTTTTGCATGATATTTATTGTTCCCTGATATTACACTATAATTTTATCTTTACTAGGAATAGAGCTTTGAGAATCCCTTTTAGGGCGTGCATTTGGTTTAGGATTATTATCGATAACTTTGGTTATTCATTCAAGGTTATCGATAAAAATCTTATTTGGTTCAGGATTTAAATGATTATCAAATCATTATGGATGTTCGACACATCATGTTACGTCAGCAAAAGGATTATACATGAGGGAATTGAAAAACCTTCGAGAAGTTTAGTTTTTGTTGATTTTCTAGATTATGGAATTTTATTTCCAAAATTATCCTTCGTTTTTTACATAAATAGCAATCCGATTATACATAAATTAATAATATAATTAAAATCCTAATTGATCAGCTGCGATTGTCACTCGTCGTCCGTCGATCGATCGACGATCGGTGTTGGTCGGCGATCGATGTCGATCGACGATTGGTGTGGATCGACGATCAATGTTGATTGGCGATCGGTGTCGATCGACGATCAATTGACGATTGGTGATTGACGACGATCAATCGGCGATCAACGACGATCGACAATTGACGATGGTCGGTGGCGGTCGCCTATCGTCGATTGGTCGTCGTCGTCAATTGTTGACACAGTTGTTGTAATTATTGATAGTCATTTGCTGTCATTTCACTGGACGATAAGGTGATCGTCTCGATCGACACGATCATAAACAAATATATTTTGTAGTAAACATAGTCTTGTAATTGAATGAGTAATATAGTAAAATATTAAATTAGATGATATTTTAAAATCTCTAAACAAATAAGTTTTGATTGTATTACTTCGGATTGAATCGAACATAAATTATATTTCATTGTTTGTAATCTTGGTAATGTGATTATTTAATAATCACATAATCAAAGTTATACATTATAACTTGAACCAGACAATTTTCTAAAACTTAGTCTCGGTGAAGTTTGGCTCAACGGATCCATGGCGATGTGCATGTCGACGTAGCAGCATGCGAAGTAGAGCTTTTACAATTCCCTTCAGAACTCCCCCTCGTTTTGGCATGTAACGAGGTTGTGTTCCCGGTCGTTGTGACGATCGACGATGATGGTGGTATTCTTCCATCAACTTTCTTTGGAATGCACACAGTAAAACAAATGTCGGGGGTGTCTCTGAGTTGCGTCGCAAAGGCAGCAGTGACACGGCTGTGGTCCGGTGAGGCGGCGACGGCGACGATTGGCTGGCTGATGGATGATCCTGTGCTTTAACCCTTGGTGCATGGCAGTGAGTCGGGCGAGCATTTCCATTTATAGGAGGAGGCGTGAGCTCGCAAACTTGCGCAAGATGGCGAAGAAGACTCGGTCTTTAGCTGCCTACGCGGTGCACTGGCCTAACAGCCACTTCCTGAACCTGAATTCCAGCCATCGGATGGGAATCATAGGGCCTTGATTCCATTTCACGGCTTAGGGTGGTGGACCCGGATTTGGTCCATGATTGACTCGGTCCGATAAACTAGAAGACAAACCAATCACACGGTTTGGACTGGATCGGGCTGGGTTATGCTATAATTGGACTTTTCAGTATTCTTGGCCCATTATATCCAAAAAGTTACACGTGTCAAATTTTCAAAAAATATTCGATTTAATCAGATAAATAATTGGGTATCACTCCAAAAGTGCTTCGATAATAAATGCCTTTGCTTTTTTTTTAAAAAATAATTTAGTTTATTTTCTGAGTACTTTATTACTGTTCGAACTCATTGAAATTTTTTATTCATGATTCTAGGAATATTTAGATCGAATTATAAAAAAATTTCAGTTCGAGTATAATTTAAAGAGTTCCAAACGCGTTTGAAGTAGTTAAGTTGTCGTGAAATTGTTTTGGGGATAAATAAATATGAAAAATCCAACCAATCGAATTGCGCCATGTCAGCAATGACTAGTTAGCTTGACTTAGATTTTAGGCGTTGACTGAGCTCGTAATTTTCAAATATGCCCATTTTTATTTTAATAATATCCATGGGGATGAATTTGTGCAAAAGATGACGTATTCATTTCGATTATTTTTTATTTTTATCACGGTCATTCTATATCGATATCTGACACATGAGATTGATCCTATTTGCAACGTAAAAACATTGGGGATGGATTTCACGCTTCAATCTCGATGATGGATACACAAAAATTTATCAGGTCAATTTTAGAATGGGCTTATACTTATTATCTCTCTCTTAGTATTACAAATATGTTTATTTGTTTATATATATATATATATATATATATGAATTTGATATACTGTACGTTTTGGGCACGAAAATGAAAAATATATAGAAATTTCTATTTCGATCCGTCATTGTACATTTTCCACTCGAAGTGCTCGCCCGATCATCGTCGCTCGACATCGCCGTCAATCAAGCGGATTTCAATCATGATCTGGTCAGAATCCGACAACGATCCGATTGGGATCAAAGTCCAACTAGGTTGTAGTCAGATTCTGATTGGAAAAGGCTAGAAAGGGTCGCGATTGCGGCCGCCAGCGGTCGTAGCACTGGCGGCCGCAATGTGGTCGGATTTCGATTGAAATTTGATCGGAATTTGACCACGATCCACTCGAGCTCTGGTCATGATCTGATCACGACCGAAAAAGGTCACAATTGGGGCGCCAAGTTTGCGGTTGCTGACGACCACAATCACGACCTTTTTCGATGAGAATCTGATCATATCACGATCGAATTTCGATAGGAAACGACTGCAATTGTGACCGTCAACAGTTGCAATTCGATTGGATTCTAGTCGAAATCCGACCAGAATTCGATTGTGGTTTGGTCGGTCGATCGACTAGTTGCCGACGATGGTGACCCGACGAGTTCAAGCATTGGCTATAACATACATTGAGGATCAGAAAGAAGAAGACGACAAAAAATCACTGTGTATTTCCTATTATTGTGCATTTCCGTTCGATCGGACGATGGAAAACGAGTCGCACACAAATCGTGCGCCGATCGTCTCGTAGCATATCAAAACTCTTTATATATATATACACGTGAGGGCATGCGGCCACGTAGCATACATTGATCGAAGATGTCATGTGGCTGCCTGCTCTCACACGTGCACATCGACGTGCATGGGCAGGTGCCCACCTAATCAGAAACATTTATATATATATAAAGAAAATGCTTTGCAATGTCATAATTAATTAAAATCGAATGGAGATTTGAGAGACTGTATGAATATTTTACCACTGCATCGTAGTTTGGTGAGCCGTTTTATTTATTTATAAATTTGATAGAACATACTACTTACATTTTTATGAGTAATTAATTACTTTTATTTATTTTTTGTTAATTTAGTCGTTCAGATTTCACCCAACTAGTCTTATAGATGGACAACCTCCTCTTATTCGTCCATCGATAAATTCGAAAGCACGGATGTCATCGCCACAGGAATGGTGTGATGACTAAAGTACGACGGTGCTTATAAAAATAACATGAGTCGATTTTAGAGAAGGTCTAAAGCTCTTTCCTGAATTCAGATGACCCCTACATGTCTTGACCACCACGTCAAAGCCCATAAAATCCTTCGTGATTTACCTCCCTCAAAATTACCGTGAGATAAATCGATGAGAGTCGCAAGGTTGACGGTTCCAACCTTCTACAGAAAGCACGGATGTCGACTTGCATCTAGAGTCAAACTTTCCAAATTCATTTACGAAGAAATTGAATTCTAATATTATGGCCTCGTCAAAATTTTACGACTAATTATTTCGATCTTCGCTCCGTCTCCTATGAGGGGTAAAAATTATTATTATTTTACTCGCATTAGGTATCTAGGCTTTCTGCCCGACTAATCTTAAGGATGATCAATGTGACCTTACAAATAGAACTATCAAATGGATCGACCCGTAGCAGGATGAACCAATCCATCGTAAATCCAATATTTAACGGGGAGAAGTGGGCTGACCCACCATCCGAGTGGATTAAAAAATCTCCAACCCAATCCAACTCAAGACGGATTACGGATTAGGTGAGCCAATCTAGAAGTCACAAAAAATAAAAATAAAATCTAAATTTACTGAGACGTTGAGGGCTTGAAGCGAGGATCGACAAATCAAATGGGGTACCATGATAAGAAAGCAAACATTTTAAATAACTAAAATCTTATAATTAAAATCCAATTATCGATTGATAAAGTTGGATACCGACATTTTTTATTCTTCTAATGCTCCAAAATATCTAAATCTTGATAATATATAAAATCAAATTTTGACTCCTCCAAATAGAAATCTAATTGAGATTTTCTAACTGTTATAATTAGTTGACTTTGATATATCATTATTTATTATATTAATTAAAATAGCAGAGAAGATAATATAAAATAATTAGAGTATAAAGGAAAAAATATTAAAGTCTTTATGTCAAAGATTCTTTTATTCTTTCCTCTAATTTCTTTTACTTTTTATTGAAGTTGTTTTTATATATTTCATCTTCTAGTTTGACATTTCTCAACCCGCAGATCAATCTAAGTCCACCACGGGTTGACCCATCTAGACCTTCAATCTGCGTCGGTTGATCAGTTTAGTTTCGTCAAAATGACATATTGATAAAATTTTAATCTAATCCACTTAAATTATTCAATGAGGGCAGGTCGATCGTGCGGATCCAACTCAACTTGACAACTTTACTTACAAATCTCTGACGGGGCACTAAGTAACTTCTAAACAAGATATACTCCACTGACTATCGGAGTAAATCAAAAAAGTGTTCACGACTCAATAGCTAAGCCCGATGACACGATCACACCATCCTTGTAAGGCAAGTCCGACGTCAAAGAAATATATCTGAGAAGGCAAACTTCCGATACGAATTCGATTTAAAGTTGCTGTCTAAGTTTAAAAAAAATCCAGAGGTGAGTTTGTCTTAGCAGAGGGTCGAACTATGTTATTCTATGAGATGCCGCTCCATTTTACCACTGCACGGAGGCCCTTGAAGTAAAAACAAAAACTACTACTACTGCAAAAGTTGAGAATCTACCCAACTAGCAGTCCCCTACCACCTGTCATAAAGTATTGGCGAGAGGGAGAGTAAATCACCAAGGGGACAAAGTCCGCGATCTGATGACAATCACGGGGAGGGTTCATTTAAAATCGGAGAGATTTTAGACCTCATCATCGACTTATCGTAAAAAAACTGATGTCATGAGTAATATATTTGCATTAATTAATAATTGGATGCTAACCAAAGATAACTACATATGCTTAACTTTAAAATAAATTAAGGTTTCATTTATTTATTTTTAAAATTACTTGTTGCCATTCGTATAATTTCCTTAACATTGAAGTCTGACGTCAATGTACAATTTAAAAATAATTTTAGAAATTTAAAATTGACCTTTTGTTTTTTTTAAAAAAAAAAACTATTTTATGGCATTGCTTTGCATCATCCATGACAATTACCGTAATCACCTAGAAATTACACAATTTATTTTAAATTTAATAAGGAAAATTTCAATTCACCCCATCAGTTATATCATTTTTCTTTTTCTTACAAAAACAAATATTTGCAAAGTTTAGAAATCAACAAAATACCTTGGAATTTTTCACATCGTTAGGGTTTGACTCTCGACCAGTGTTAAAATATAAACATTTTTTTTTTAAATATTGTGTTCGACCCGATGCAACTCTAAAAGGAATATATAAATTTATCGATAATCTTCGAAACGTATAAAATAACAAGGTCGAAAAAAGATATTAAGTTTTAGAATTAGAAAAAGGGAGGGGGGGGGGGTTGTGATAATTTTTAAACTCATGAACTGTTTTGAAAATTTTCCGTCATTAAATTCATATTTAAAATAAAACAAAACATAATCCTTGCAAATCCATCATTAGGCAAATGATTAGCAATAATTAATAATTATTAACTCTAAGAAGGGATATAAAGAATTGAGCGGACGCCACAAACCATTTAAATCCAGTTGAATCCCGGAAAATCTATCTATCTATATATATATATATATAAATCCTCCTTTCGCACTGCTTTCTCTGATTTGCTTCTCCGATCATCGCACCTCTGTTATTGGGCGACGAGGCTAGAAGCCAGGAGGGGAAGGTGTCATTCCGGCGCCGGCGAGCAATGGCAGTGGCCTTAGGGAAGCGAGACGGGCCGTGATTTTACTCAGTCGACTGCGGACGCAGGGATCTTGCCTCGCGGTGTGCTGCTGCGTGTCGAGTTTTGTGGAATTCGGAGTGTTCCCGGCGCGATTCGGAGTTCTCTCCCTGGGTAACTGGTCGTGACGCTATTGTTCTACGTTTTGCCTTGCTTTCTCGTCGATTTTGGGCGGGATACGCTGTAAAGTTGTTTCCTTTGGCGCTTGGGAGGTGGAATAGAGGTGTAGGTAGATTGCAGTATTGTTATATTTTGGATTCTGCTCATCAGCTCTTCTCATCAGTTTCTTGTTGATTCGATATTGCACCATTTTGAAGTATAGTTGACAAATGTTGGGTTTACTATCAAAATCAAATTTTTTTTTGACTTCCTTATTCGGCTTTTGTGATAGTGTGTCGATGGTTATAGTATCAAGATTACACTATTCGAGATTACGGTGTTAGATATGAGATGCCATGTGTTACGGTGCTATGTTCTTCTGAATTTTAAGTGTGGACACTTGCATGTAGTTTTGCTGAAGTAAAACCGTGAAAGAGTAATACACTATGCATTTGTTTTAAGTTCTCAATTCTAAACTAATGAAAATCCAGAGGAGTCACTTTCTCTCTCTCTTTTTCTTTTAAACTGAAGTTACCATTTTTACCTCTTTTGCTGAAGTATGCAGTACTACTGTTAAAATTTCCCTTTATTTGCACACATCTTTCCTTTCTTGTTCTGTTTCTCTTACAAGATGCTTCTCTTATGATGTGCAGAAGAAATACTATGGAGGAAAATTGGAAGAATTTGGATCCAATCCGTAAGTTAATTAGCATCACGATTGCCCAACTTGGGAATTGAGTTTCTTCCACTGATAGCTGGCATTTTACATCTCTAACTGTATGTTGTAGGTTCCTCATATTTTATTTCAGGGGAGACTTTAAATAAAACAAAAAATGTCTGGGAAATTCCGTCTAGCTCCAAAGCACTTTATGGTTCTAATGATGTTAATCTTTTCTCAAGTTCACTGCCGGTTATTTGTCATGATAAATGTATGTTGTTATTGACTTACTAGCTGCTTGTTTCTATGTATTACTCTTTCACTTTCTAAATGATGAGCTGTTGTATTCAGTAAATTTTGTAGATGCATTTAGCGATGATCAATTAACTGGCGATGCATCTTACAAGTTGAAAAATCCTAGCAGAGATGTAGAAGGTAGGGTTTCTGCGGATGATCTTGACATCCAAGGGAGTGGGGCCTTTTTACCTGATGATGAAGAAGCACTTTTGTCTGGTCTAATGGATGATCTCAACCTGAGTGGGTTGCCTAATCAAATAGATGAGTTGGAAGACTATGATCTTTTTGGTAATTTGGGGGGCTTGGAGTTGGACTCTGATCCTCTAGAGAGCACTAAAGCTGGTGCAGCAATGGCAAGCATTTCTGATGGCTTTTTAGGAAATGGGATTAATCAGTATACTATTCCTAATGGTGTTGGGACTATTTCTGGTGAGCACCCATATGGTGAGCATCCTTCAAGAACTTTGTTCGTCAGAAACATTAATAGTAATGTGGAAGAGACTGAACTTCGATCACTCTTTGAGGTAAGCATCTCTACTTTGGTTATATACGTTTCCTATCTAATTAAGATTATGTGTGGCTTGCTTTTTAGTAGAAAGTATCTTTCATAGTATCATTAGGTACACTTTTAAAAAGATTTTTATTTTTTTTCAACTTCTTACCAGTTTTATGATTGCCCTTGCAACACCCTTATGGAACAGTGGTAAAACTTTGATTAATATCCTGTTCAACTGATATCAATTTTCAGATAAGTTCTGAGATGCAATACAGATAGCAAAATTGACTTGCAACCATAGTAGTTCTGTGCCTAGTTTGTATGCTACGTGCATGGTACACATTCTTCAGTTAATGCAATCCAAGTAGCTCCCAGAAATGGGATCGAACATAATGCTGATTAAACTTAAAAGGACTGGAACAAAAGAGATCAAGTTGCTTTATCTAGTGTTAAGAATCCTTCCAAGCTTTAGACTATTTCCTGTAGGCGAGGAAAATAAAGGGCATCCCCATGCACGAAGCTCCTGTCAATGTGGGGTTCTAGGGAAGAGTTTATTGTATGTAGCCTTATCTTGCTTTGTAAAAGGCTGACTTCGGAATTTGAATCCGTGACCTCTAGATCATACAATAACAATTTTACCATTGTACTAAAACTTCCCTTAAAAAAAATGGCGAAGGAAAATAAGGTGAAAAAAAATACCAGTAGAGTAGACTAAAACTTGCTACTGAAAATATTTTCTTCTGTGTTTCCTCTAAGGGAATAAATGATTTAGGAAAAAAATCCACATATTTCTAATAAAATAAAGGTTGGAAAACTTCGCTAGAATTTGGAGGAGTTGGCGATCAACAAAGTGCTGGCTTTCATGCACCGGCAATAGCAACCCCGGCCTCTCCATTTTGATCTCCCCTCCTCGCTTAACCTCTACTCCTGATTTTGTCACAAGGCCATGCCCTTCTCTCAGCTGACAACTAATAGCAACCTTGATCTGTCCATTTTGATTCCTCCCTCCTTCTTGCTCAACCTCTACTCCCGGATCCATCAGGAGGCCCAACCCTTCTAGCCAACAGCTGATGACACTCACAATCTCTCCCTTCGACTCCCCCTCGTGCAATCATTACTCCCAACTTTGTCGCGAAGCTAGGACCTTCTCCTAGCCAGCAGCTCCAGCACCCCTTTGTCCTCTATGATTGTCTTCTTGTAGCTCCGTCTCCAACTTCCTTGAGGTTTGACCTCTTTAGGCTGACCTTAGTTCAAAGGGTGAGAAGAACGACATGGCTGCTTTTGCCTCGAGGTCCTTGCTGCTGCTGCCAAGAAGAATGGTGTGGTTACTGTAGAGAAGACTGTGCAGGTAGAGAGGTGGAGAAGATAAGAATGGCTGTAAATTAGAGTTGGAACTTACAAGGCTTCTCAAGCGAGGGTCATGAGTGTGGTAAATTAAGTTTTTGCTCATTTCTTCCGGACAGGCTTTGGCTGATTTGGAGGGATTTTTTACCACTAGAATTTTTCCTTGCAGTTTTTCCTCTCAAGGAAATAAGGTAAAAATCTTCCTTTCCAACCTTTTTCCAAACCCACTTTTTCCACCATCAACTTTTTCAGCCTTAGGAAACAAGCGAATAATGTTTTCAAATCCATGCTAACTTCTGGAGATGGAAAAAAAGGGTTAAGCAATAAGAAAAAAATGAAAACAAATTGAACCAATCGGGTGGTTACAGGTCATCTGTGTTGTTTGTGGTCCTTTTTGAGATTGATGTGAAATATTTGGTTTTAAATCTGGTGGCTTGCTGATGTGAAAAAGTTTTAGAGAGTGTTTTATGTCTGAGAAAGAAATCTATACAACTGGGAAGAAATAGGCTTGTATAAAAAGAATGGACTAGTTGTAGAAAAGAATGTACATGGGAGCCAACTCCATGGAATTCTTATGCCATATTAACACCTCAAAGGTTGATTAATGAATAAATCAACTGGAAAGCTGAGAAGTATCTCCAAAACAGGCATGTCTATGATTGTTGATCTAAAGTGGAAAGTTAGTTGAGAATTTGGTAAGTCATACTAGAAGTCCTTTTCTTATGGAAGTTTGTGAATCTTAGTGTCAATCTGCAAATTCACTTTGGTCTTATGATAATTCACCCACAACTATATGTGGTGCTCTTTCACTAGATGTTATTTCTTGGAATCTGCTAGTGGACGGAAAGCATGACATGCTTTGACTTGCATCCTGACAAGACTGCCCGAAGCATGAGCTAATGTGTTGAGGTAATTAGGGTAATGTAAATTGTCAGTTCGATTTTAAGAGAATCTTCTGCAACTCTTGGAAGTATTTTATATTATTATCTTGTTTCTACTTTTGGAGGCAACAGTGTAGCGTGCCACTAAGATATTTGAATGTTCAATGGTTGGTGAATATTTAGTGTACCTAGTGATCTGAGTTTATTTTCCTGTTTAAAATTTATTTACATGCACATGTACACACACACTGCATCTCCAAGAGTAGGAATGTCTGGCAGTGCAATAATATCCATGGTAAAAAATTACTGACTTACTTTAAGTTTTTCTTTAATATAATAAAACTGTTTTCTTGCTGCTTCTTTTCCAGTTTTTGAACTGTGATTGTGTTTTGTCCCCTCAATATGAGATTGTTCGTGTGGTTTCTTTCAGCTATATGGGGATATCCGAAGTCTTTATACTGCATGCAAACACAGGGGGTTTGTCATGATATCTTACTATGACATACGAGCTGCTAGAACTGCCATGCGTGCATTACAAAACAAGCCATTAAGACGTAGAAAGCTTGACATTCATTTTTCGATTCCAAAGGTCAGAAGGAGATATTTTGCTCGTCCTGTTTGAATTTTCTACAAAACAATCTTGTTTGTTATCCTCTTCCCTAATTTTCAGGATAATCCATCAGACACAGATATGAACCAAGGAACACTTGTGATATTTAATTTGGATTCATCTGTTTCTAATGATGAACTCAGGCAAATATTTGGGGCATACGGAGAAGTTAAAGAGGTGATATCTTTTTCTTTTATAAGGAAAATATCCAAGTGAATCTTGTTCCATTAGACTGGGGCTTATGGAAAACTGTTATTTTTCAATATGGAGCAGATTAGGGAAACTCCTCACAAGAGGCACCACAAGTTTATCGAGTTCTATGATGTCAGAGCAGCAGAAAATGCCCTGCGATCACTGAACAAGTGTGACATAGCTGGCAAAAGAATAAAGCTAGAACCTAGCCGCCCTGGTGGAGCTCGTAGGAAGTATGCATATGATTTTAATATTTATCTTATTGTATTTCAGGCTTAAATAGTGCATTCTCTTGACAGTGAGTGCACTATGACTGGGTTTCGATGATATGAATTAGTTTTATGGTTTTCTTTCATCTGCATGCATGAGGAGGAACCTAGATCATGATTTGATGTTTTTCACTATCTCAATAGTCATGCTTGCTTTCATCCAACAACCAAAAAATCTTCCATGATTGTTCATTATTCCTATATAGATTGATGAAATGATTGTAATTTGTTTTTACTGCTCTAAGCTGCATGTCTATTTTGGTTCAAAAACTTTTGTGTGTTTTCTCTCCCAAACACAGTTGCATACTGGTCAATTCAGTTGCGATGTACCTATCTCTAATAGTCAAATTATACTTTTGTTGTCTAGAGAAATTCATGCAGTTCAGTTGCTTTTAGTGCACTTACTTTTAACATCACTGAGCTGACTTTCTCTTCGCATGCCACAAATGTGATTCTTGATCATTCACCGAAATCTTGCTTTGAAGGTCTATTGAATTGATTGGTTCCATATAATTGCTGTTTTCTTTTACACTTGTGTTTTTATGGTTCCTATTGGGAGTTTGGCTTCTCTAATTTACTTCTGAATTCTGAGAATCTATTTAGTGTCATTGAAAAATAGTCCATCTAAGCTGGGGGTTGGCCAACTGAACCTTATCATTTCAGTGTTTTCTTCCAAGGATATTGGTATAATGAATTTTTTTTTCCTATATGCCAGGTTAGACCTATCAATTTAACTTCTTAAATGATAGTTTCCTTTGTCTTTTAAAGGCCAGATATGGTTGTTTTACATGATTTTCTGTTTGCCCACTGTGATGATAAATGTTGGAATCTTACTTTTCTATCGCGATGCTAAGAGAGCTCAATCTACTGAACAGCCTGATGCAGCAACTGACTAATGAATTTGAACAAGATGAATCTAGAGCTTTCTGGCACCATGGAGGATCCCCAATTGGGAATTCGCCTCCAGGTATACTTGCTAATGCAATCCTGATTCTGGCATATGGTTATTTATCTTTTTGCAAACTTTATATCATACTTTGAGTTTAATGGTTTTTATTTGTATGATAGGTCTATGGACACAATTTGATAGTCCAAATGATAAGAATTCCTTGCAATTTCTCAGTAGGTCCCCTAATGGTGGATCAATAAGCCCTATCGGAAGTAACCATTTGCCTGGATTAAGTCCTCCATTTCCTCCAGTAGTGTCAAATTCTGTTAAGATCACACCAATAGGCAAGGACCAGAATAGAAACACTCATGCTGACCAAGTAATCTCTAATGGCAATCCTTTACGTGGAGGTGTATATCAACTTTCTCATTCTTTTCCAGATCATAGTCAAGGAGTAGTAACCCCATCTTCTGGAAACTCAGCTTCTTTTGGTCCTTCGACTCCAAATGCATCGGATGTTGGAACTCTAACTGGCTCGCAGTTCCTCTGGGGTAATTCAATTACATACACAGAGAATAAGCAGCCTTCTCGGCAGCCTCATGGTACTGGAGGTTCAATGATCTCAAATGGACAATGGCAAGGGCAGGGGCAAGGGCAAAGCTTTCTCTATTCAAGTTCTCATGGTTCCTTCCTCGGTTCGTCACTCAGCCAACATGTTCATCGTGTTGGCTCAGCTCCATCTGTTGCTCCTTTTGAGAGGCAGTATGGATATTTCTCTGAGTCTCCAGAAACATCCTTCATTGGCCAGTTTGGATATAGAAAAAATTTGATCAAGCGAAATGGTGGAACTTCACTTATGAGTATGAATCCTCAAGCTACAATGAATCAAGGTATCATATCCGGAAACATACCTGATCCAAATGTAAGAATGATGCCTGCACAGAGATTCGGGCCTGTGGTATTTGGAAATGCTCCATTTTCTGGACTAAATTCCCTAGGCATTGATGGTCTAGTCGATAGGAATCGCAGTCGGCGAGCTGACAATCAAGGGAGTCAGGCAGATAACAAGAAGTTGTATCAGCTTGATCTGGAGAAAATTATCAAGGGCGAAGACACTCGAACAACGATAATGATAAAGAACATTCCAAACAAGTAAATTTAAAGTGATCACAGTTTCTGCTCTTTATCAAGCAACAACTTGCAATCTAAGTTTGATATCTACTTGCTCTTTAGGTACACGTCGAAGATGCTTTTAGCTGCGATCGATGAAACCCACAAAGGCACTTATGACTTTCTCTACTTGCCGATTGATTTCAAGGTAACTGAGCACGAATTTCTATAATGAAATGAGCAAGAGAATGCCTTCTTTAGTTAAATTAACAATCGACTCGTGCAGAATAAATGCAATGTGGGCTATGCATTTATAAACATGGTCTCCCCTTCGCATATCGTCTCCTTTTATGAGGTCTGTTCTGCTCCTTATTTGGAAAAAATTTACAGTTACTAGTTATAGTTAATGAAATTATGGAAGTTGAAAATCATTCAAGTTGGCTTTCCCAACCAACAAATCATCATTTAAGTTGGAAATCTTCAATCGACTGCTTTGACATGTACAGGCGTTTAACAGAAAGAGGTGGGAGAAGTTTAACAGTGAGAAGGTTGCTTCTCTGGCTTATGCAAGAATCCAGGGTAGACCAGCCCTTGTCGCCCACTTCCAGAACTCGAGCTTGATGAACGAAGATAAGAGATGCCGGCCCATTCTATTCGATTCCGAGGGAGCCGAGGCTGGCGATCAGGTAAAGGCATTTCCTGAGTTATTCGATAGAGTAATTTGGCTCGACATATATAAGCTATCATTTGATGATTTGCTCTTTCATATTGTCGAAGCCATTCAAATGGTAGGATTAATCCTTCAATTTTTCTTAAAATGAGTAATTTGCAAATCAGTCGATCGGCAAATCTTCGTCGTATGCGGTATCCATGCGAACTGTGATAGAAACTGAAAAGTTCAACCCATTCTCACTATTTTGTGGTTTTCTTTTTTATTTCGAACCCCATGTGAATCAGAATGCTCTGAATGATTCCAAATGGTCGAATCGAGCGCCACCTCTCACTTCTTCACTGCCATTGGTAGTCTCGGATTTCATTTGTTTAAAGATCAAGATTGTGTAAGATAGTCGCGTGTTCTCGCCACAGGAGGCTTATAGCGATTCATCTCTTATAGTCTCTCTTTTCTTCATTCTCCAACTAACCACATTGTTCAGTAGCTGTTCATCATGTGAACAAGAGAGTGCTTTAAATGTTTCGATTCATTCATTCGGATTAAGATAGTTTGACAATCATTAATATCTCAGTTGGTTTCGCAGGAACTCTTCTCGATTCGCAGCATGTACATACAAGACAGGTTCATCCCGATGCGCGACTCCGAAAGTCCACCGGGTAGCAGTTCGAACGAGAGGTCGGAGCGAAGCACCTTGCCTATTAGCATTACTAGCTCGGAAAGCTAGTGTTCTTCACCTCGACGACGTATCTACCATTACTAACCTATCCATCGGTTATGCAATTGTAAATTCCGTCGAGGAGGGGGCGGTGCCGATGCAATTTGCACCAAATAGTGTGGCACACTTTTGAAGCCACATCCTCTTCCAATCAAATGAAACAAACACCAATTCTTGTACATAAACCAGTTCTTCATTTGATGCTCATGAATAATCTTTTGTAAGGCACATTGCTATCATTTAAGCCATTCCTCTCTAAAAGGTGTACAAAAGGGGAAGTGATCCGAATGGATTATCAATCTGTACAGTTTATGGAACTTAAATTTATGTTTTTTTTTTTAAATATTTTTTAGATTTTGTTTACTTCGATTTTAATTTTGCTTTGTAACAATCAAAGTGAGAGTGGTTTATTAATCATTTTCTGAATAAAGGATGCTATTTTTTGCAGGTGAAAAAATATTAATAGAAGATTGTTAGTTATTATTTTTGTTAAAAAAAAAATAGTTCCTTGCTTTTTTTTTTTTAAAAAAGGAAGAAGTTAAAATAGCATTATAGCATATTTTGTATTTTAAAATATTTTTATTTCGGTGTTTATGGGTATTGAAATAGATGTTTTATAAGAATATAAATAGGATGGTTGAAATAAAAAAAAATATTGAATGTTTTGTATGATTGTAAAATATATTTAAAATTTAAAAAGAAATTTTATAAAATAGTAATTAAATTTTTTATGTTATTTGAAGTTGAATATTGTATTATAGACACACGAGTAAAAGATTAAGAGTGAATATGTGAGCACTTAGAGACACCAATGAATGTTTTCAAATTAAATAATATAAAATTATTAAATATAAAAATAAAATTTATTTAAATATAGATGATAAATACATAAATTAGTGAGAATAAAATTAAAAAATTATATAATAAAATAAAGATAAAATTTATTTAAATATAAATAATAATATAGTAGAGAATAAAATTTAAAAAATTATATATAATTATATATATAATTTGATTAAAATTATTTCAAAAAGGGAAAAATAAATTTTAAAAGTAAGAAAAAAAATTTGGATTATGCTATTTAGTCAGTTTGGCCCAAAATATTTGATAAATATAATAAACTTCATTCCATGTAGCGTCGTTCTCCGCGCTTCGGGGAGTGAAGGCGAGAAGATGATCCAATTGCTGTTCATGCTGCTGCTGGCGGAGGCGGTCGCTGTGGCGGCGCTGCTCTTCAGCACTCCTCTGACAAGGATCCTCCTCCTCGGCCTCGATCGCCTCAAGGGCGGCCGTGGGCCCCTCGTGGTCAGGGCCATCGTTGCCACCGGCCTCGTGCTTCTCGGCTCCAGCGTCAACAGCATGGCCAAGATCTGGGCTCGATCCGCAGCAGAGGAAGGCTGCTTCCTCACCCCGACCGACCAAGTTCTCTTCGGCCAACACCTCCTGGAGGCCTCCCTCATCGGTGCGTCGTTCGCCCTTCCTTAGGGTTTTAGATCGTCCGACGCTTTGATTTGCCTTTTTTTTTTTTTTGTTCTTTCGCAATTTGGGTTTTCGATACTATTCGTGCATTCATGTTGGTTAATAGGAAGAAATCGCTAATTTGGTTATCAGATCACCTCCCGATCCGCTTGCTGTATATTCTACGAGGCTTAGTCGAGCTGCTTGACTCATTGAATGTGTTGTATATCTGGGTGATTTTGTGATATAGTGTAACGCCTGGATCTTCATGTTCGATCTGGCCCGAAAACCTGAGGTAGGTTGAATTGAAGTTGCAAGCTTGGGTATCCTTTTATAAATAGCTTTTCCTCACATTATCCTTATTCTTCTTCGGTAACTGATCTTTCAAAACCTACAAAGTTTTATAGAATTGAAGATCTCCATCTGAATTGCACTCGGCGAGCTGTGGTATGCTCTATCAACAATTATCATACAGGTTTGCCTATTGACGATGTCTTGGTAGAGATCAATCCTAGGTTGAAATAAAGTTGCAAGCTTGACCTCGCCATTGATGGAACTGAATGTCTCCCATCTCTGCTACAGTTTGGTGCCCTAACATCGCACTATAGTCAGATCACTGTAATCCACTTTCTTTAATTGGGAAATGGAGACTTCTCTCTTTCCTGAATCAAGTTTGAGACTCTGCTAGCAAGAGGCTCAATAAAACTCAGTTCTTTCTCAGGTTTATTCCGATGGACTTTACCGTGTCATATAGCCCGGTGATTTTGGTATACTGTAATGCCTGAATCTTCATGTTCAATCTTTGTTGAGATCCGAGTTAGGTTGAATTAAAATTTCAAGATTGACTTCTCCATAGATACTTTTTTGTAAAGAGCTCTTTCTCACGTCGGCCATCATCTCCTATAGTTTGATCTTTCAAAACCAACCTAAGTTCATAGAGTTGAATATCTCCATCTGAATTACACCTTTCTTTTGTGACATCGCACTATAGCATCACACTTTCTTTAATAGCGTTTAGAGTAGTTTGAGACTCTATTAGCACAGAGGTTTGATAGAAATACCTACTTGATCTTGGTGGGCTATGTTTTGTCTATCAAAAACTATCAAAATGGTTTGCAAATGAGCAAAATCTTGGTTGAGATCTGAGGTAGGTTGAATTAAAGTTACAGCGTGATTTCTTCATAGGTATCCTTTCACAAACAGCTTCTTCTCTCATTAGCCTTAATAGAAACTTAGGTTGGCGATATACCAAACTACGGAAAATGATCAAGTGAATAACCACTTCTTTAATGGGGTTTTAGTGATTTTTCTCATTTTCGAATCAAGTTTGAGACTACTAGCATAGTGGTTCAGTACAAACACCTACTTGGAATAAGATCTGGGCGATTAGTGTCTAATTTGCAGTCAAGCCCACAGTGTGCAGAAGAATAGCTTATGAGTGGGAATCTGTTTAATAGCTAGTCATTTTGTTTTGGTTGCATCATTTTTGTGGACAAACCAATCTTCATAGGAATAAGATTCATTTTCATTGAGTTAGAAATTTTTTGAAATTGGCTATCTAGAGGCCCAATGCAACGTCAACCTTGTCGTCAGGCTTGCGACCGACATTGCTGCTTTCGTTCAGCATTAAATAACCTTGTAGATTTTGTAGCTCGACTATCTTAGCTTTCTCACTGTTATACACTTATTGTGAATACTAGTTATCGCAACAACAAAAGCATTAGGTGTTATATGTCTATTTAAACGTAAAAAAGTGTTTGCGAGTTCTCAAACACTGCTGCTCGGTTTGGGTTGTCTCTTTGCCCGACATGCTACTCTCTCTTGAAACAAAGTTTAAACCATCCTGTAGATTTATGCGATCGAATATCGAAGCACAAGTTGAGAACTTTCTCTTGGTATTTCATAGATAGGGAACAAAATGGCATTTTGTTTACATGAAACTCATTTTCTTCTTCTTAAATTTTGCTTAATCACATTTCAGGATCTCATTTCTTTATTTTTAAAATCTTAGAGTTTTGCAGGATATTCTCTGTTTCTTTCTCTAATCATCGACCGGCTTCACCACGACCAAAGAGAGTTGCACGGGCTAAGAAAGAACGTGGAGGGTGCGATGAAGCAAACTAGAGCATTAGACGATGCGAAAAGAGAGTTGCAATGGCTAAGAAAGAACATGGAGAGTGTAATGAGGCAGAATAGAGTATTAGAAGAGGCAAAAAGCAAGCACTTGGATGAGATAAATGGAGGCGAAGGCAAGATCAAAAGCCTCACTGAACAGATAGAGCAAATGAAAATGAAGCAGTTGAAGACGACCGAGGCGAATGCAGCGGCATTGAGGAAACAAACTGAAGGGTTAGTATCCGAGTATGACCGCCTATTGAAGGAGAACCTAAACCTTCGGGAACAATTGCAAACTATCGATCGACATTGCTCACATTCCGATAGCAAGAAGAATTTGTGAGAATGGGCGTTGTGTGATTGATGATAAGTTACTCTTCTACAATCTTATTTCGGTCATTGCCGACGTTGAGTTTTGTATCTAAAATCGTTGGCAAGTCGATGATCGACTTAAAAGTTTGTCATTCTTCTATACTTGTTCTTTGTGATCCCATGCTTGGCATGAGTTGAGTCTCCAAGAATCTTTTCAAATTCCATGGATAAATAAATTTCAAAATAATAATGATGATGATGATGTATTAGTGGTATGTCCATTTTGAAATATATAAATTACTAGATTTGTTTTTATTTTCTTCTTTTTAAATTTTAGATTTTATTTATTAAGAGAAAATTTAGATGATATGAAATTATTACGGATATATAAATCAAACGAAAAAAAAATCAAAGAAGACTTGATTAATAACGATAAAAAAAATTACAATCCAATGCATGAAGCTCCTGTCATACAGGATACTGGAGAAAGAATTCATTGTACGCAGTCTTACTTTGTTTTTTTTACAAGAGATTGTTTTCAGGATTTGAACTAATGATCTCTTGGTCACAAGACAACAACCTTATCGTTGTATCAAGATTCCCTTCTGATTAATAATGATAAAATAAAATAAAATTTATTCAAATATAGATGATAATATAGAAGTTTTGGTTGTTGTTTTGATTTTTATTTTGTCGTACTTCTCTTTCGAAGAGTTCTTGTATCTTAGTTAATCTCTAAATATTTACGAAAATTATTATAAAATCTAAGAAACTTGACTAAACATTAACCATCATCACTAAACCATGTTTATTTAAAGTATTTTGGATCCATTGGTAGTTTTTTTCCCTTGTTAATTAAATCAAATTTGTACCATCAATTTAATTTTCATTTATCATAAAATCTATTAATATCTTCGAATATGTTCTATATATTATTATGTAAAAATGGTTTAAACAACACGATCTAAAATCAAAAATAGATGTTCTAGTTTCTCTAAATATAGCTCTCACCTCCAAATCAATGAATGGTTAATTTTCTCGAAAAGCTATGTTTGGTAGAATTTCTCGATCGAAAAAGGCTATTTTTAGACTCGAAGTTCGATTAAATAAATGCCCACTTTGAAGGCCAAAGTGTAAATTCATCGAACGATTCGATCGCAAATTTAATGACCGACATAACAATGACTCATATGAGGGCTTTCTTCTTGGAGATATCTTTCCTTCTTCTAACTTCCGCTTATGCTCATGGTATAAGATCTTTCACTCTTTTATTCTTTGTATTTTTCATAATTTATTTTAATTTAGTACTTTTCTTCTTCTCAATAATTCTAAACTAAGAAATGTAAATATTAAAATAAAAGTTTTAGATTGCATTATTAAAAAAAATTCCAAAAGATACATTTGAAATGGTACGAATATAAATTTTGAGTTAGAAGATATTGAGAAAGAGAAAGATTTAATTAATAAAAATAAAATAAAATGTATTTAAATATCAATGATAATAAAGTAGAAAATAAAGTCTGATAAGATTTGATAGCTATTGTTGTGATAGAAAATAATCTAGTGAAAAAATAATTTTTTTAATTTTTTTTATTGCATCCATTATTTTCACAATTAATTTTTTTTACTTTTGGGCCTCCTATGTATTTCATAAAATATGGGTAAGTTGAGATTACACGTATTAAAAAAACTCTAGAATATATATTTGAGATTATACGAATATATATTTTGAGTTAGACGATATTGAGAAAGAGAAAGATCTAAAAAGATTTAATTAATAATAATAAAATATATTTAAATATGGATGATAATAAAGTAGAGAATAGAGTTCGATAGCATATAATAATCTATATAGTCGATCTCTGATGAGATTCGATAGTTATTGTTGTGGTAGAAAATTAATTTTTAAAATTTTTTTTATTGCATCCATAATTTTTATAATAATAATTTTTTTTTTTACTTTTGGGCCTCCTACGTATTTCATAAAATATGGATAAGTTGAGATTACACGTATTAAAAAAAGTTACACGATATTGAGAAAGAGAAAGATATAAAAAAAAACTTAATTAATAATGATAAAATAAGATAAAATTTATTTAAATATCCATGATAATATAGTAAGGAATAGAGTTCAATAGTACAGAATGATGCATACAGTCGACTCTATTTAGTAGGATAAGATTTGATTGTTATTATTCTGTATATGCAAAAGATTGGAACCGTCAATCTAGCGGTCCCCACCGATTTGTTCTACGGTCATTGTGAGAAAGGTGAAACTCACGTGATGACCAAGATACATAGGGATCATTAGAATTCAAGAAAAGACTTTAGATCTCCTTCGGAATCGATCAATGTCACTTTTGCAAACACTGTCGTGCCTTAGTCACCATGTCATCTCCGTGGAAACTTGATTGTTATTATTATTGTTATAGAAAATGATCCAATGAAAATATAATAATTTTGTCCGCACCCATAATTTTTACAATGTTTTTACTTTTGGGGCCTTGTACAGATTTCATAAAATATGGGTACAATGGAGGAAATGGAGCAGATAAATGGGGAAGCTTGAGCTCAGACTTCAGTTTGTGCTCTCAAGGAAAGCAACAATCTCCTATCGACATTAGCAAAAACACCACCATTTATGACCCAAATTTGAAACAAACCCCCAGAAATTATGTCCTTGCAAATGGCACCCTCATCAACGATGGCATCAACATTCTGGTATGTTCCTCTCCCTTTCGATATTTCGACATCGATACTACTTCGTGTGCTACGTTTAGTTCGTTCCGATACATCTATTACTCCGATATTTGCTTGTGAAATGAGCTCAAAGTAGCAATTCTAGTAGAATTGGATTATTAGTTCCGCGAGAATAGTTTTTTCATATTCGTTGAACCGAGTTGAGATATAGATGTTATTTGTTCTTATCTCGTTCTTTCTACTTTGTTCGATCGATTTGATCTGATACGACTATATATTACTGCTATATTTGCTTGTGAAATGAGCTCAAAGTAGCAATTCTAGTAGAATTAGGTTATTAGTTTCGCGAGAATAGTTTTTTCATATTCGTTGAACCGAGTTGAGATATAGATGTTATTTGTTCTTATCTCGTTCTTTCAACTTTGTTCGATTGATTCGATCTGATACAACTATTACTCCTATATTTGCTTGTGAATAGGGTTGTAAACGAACCAAGCGTTCATGAACGAGCTTGATGTTCGACTCAGTAAGAGCTCGTTTACGTTCGTTCAATATGCAGCAAAGTCAATTAATAAACAAACGAACATGATAAATTAAATAAAGCGAACACGCGTGTGTTATTCGCTGTTTTAATGTTCGTGAAACACGGCGTTAAGTGAGCGGCGTTAAATGATTATACTCTTTTAAAAATTATTTTTAAATTTATTTATACTCATTTATAAATCAGGATTAAATTAATAAAATTTTAAATAAACAAACAAGTTTGACTTAAGAGCTTGATAACATTTAAATAAATCAAATTTAAACAAGCTTTAATCAAGCTTGATTCAAGCTTGAATCAAGCTTGATTAGAAGCTTGATACCCATTAAACAAGCCAAGTTCAATTCAAGCTCAAGCCAAGCTCAAGCTAAAAAAAAAAATACCAAGCCAAGCATGAACAGATTTTTCAATAGCTTGGTTAATTTTAAGCTTGGCTCGGCTCGGCTTGGTTATCTTATCAAACAAGTCTGAACACTACAAAGTTTGGCTTGGCTTGGCTCGTTTACAGCCCTACTTGTGAAATGAGCTCAAAGTAGCAATTCTATAGTAGAATTAGGTTATTAGTTTTACCAGAATAGTTTTTTCATATTCGTTGAACCGAGTTGAGATATAGATGTTATTTGTTCTTATCTCGTTCTTTCTACTTTGTTCGATTGATTCGATCCGACACGACTATTACTCCTATATTTGCTTGTGAAATAAGCTCAAAGTAGCAATTCTAGTAGAATTAGGTTATTAGTTTCACGAGAATAGTTTTTTCATATTCGTCGAACCGAGTTGAGATATAGATGTTATTTGTTCTTATCTCGTCCTTTCTACTTTGTTCGATCGATTCGATCGATCGTATAATTTCAGTCCATGAAATCTAACTTACACTGAAAGTATTCGACAACTTAGATCTTATTCTTTTTTGTTTATATGTTTGTTTTTAGCTGAAATATGATGGAGGAGCTGGGGATTTGACTTTGGATGGGAAGAACTATGCTATGACACAAATGGTTTGGCATTCGCCATCCGAACACACAATCGATGGACAAAGGTATTTGCGATCAAAACTTAAGTTTCCTTCGAATCGATCAACAAGTGTTTGCGTGATATCGAGTTCAAAATAGAAATACAATAACAACAATCAAGTCTTATCCCATTAAATGGGATCAACTATATAGATCTTTTTACGTTATTGAACTATATTCTCTACTATATCATCATGTATACTTAAATAAATTTTATTTTATTTTATTATTGCTAACTAAGTCTTTTTTAGTCTTCCTCTTCCTCGTTTGATGTGCGTATTTGTCATAATTTTACATCGTCTAATTGGAATATTTATTGATTGTCTAAATACATGTCTATACTATTTTAAATGCGTTTTTTTGGAGTTTTTCCTCAATAGATATAATTCTAACTTTTTTTTTTTCTAATGCTCTCATTTTATATTCTGTTCATCCTTGTATATCTATATATCCACCTTAACATCCTCAGCTCTGCAACTCTCATTTGCTGCTCATGTGCTTGAGTCGTAGTCTAACATTCAGCATCGTATAATATAGTAGGTCTAACCATCATTTTGTAGAATTTTTCTTTAAGTTTTAGAGGTGTTTTACGATCACATAAAACATCTTATGCTCTCCTCTATTTCAATCATTCTACTTGTATTTTATGAAAGATATTTTTCTCAATCCCTCAATCGTCTTGCAAAAATGATCTTAAATACTTAAAATTTTTAATTCCAAATAACTCATCGTCTCCTATTTTAATATTTGTTTCATTACATCTAATATTGCTAAATTTAAATTCCATATATTTTGTCTTTGCTCTAATAAGTCTAAAACCTTTCACTTCTAGTATTTTCCACTGAAATTCTAGTTTAGCATTTATTCATTCACATGACTCATCTATCAAAACAATATCATATACAAACAACATGCACCACGATACTATCCTTTATTTGATGAAAATTGAAATAGCGATCGAGAAATAAAATGTTAGCATTATGGTAATACAATAACCGATTAAGTAGTAGCCAGGTTGAGATTACAATATCGATCGGTATTTAGCCAGAGGAATACAAAGTCCAACAAGATTCAATTTGATTCGGCGATATGTGGTTTGATTCGATGCGGGATGAGACTTGTTTTTTCGGCCGAGGGGGTGTAGGTCTTGTTGATTTTGTTCGAAGTGGGTGAGGACTCGACTCCATTCGATACGAAATCGATGCGTCTCCTCCTTGTTTCTAGTTTTATGTTTAAGTTAGCCTAGTCATTTCTATGGATGTTTTCAACAGCTTTCCTGCGGAGCTTCAACTAATCCACGAGAGCAACGACAATCATATCGCGATCGTCGCTATCTTGTATCAATTTGGCAGCCACGACGCTTTCCTTCTCCAGGTAAACAAGAAGAAAAACGACAATAGCAAAGCGACTAAAAGTGTTAGTTATCGCAACTTGCTTAAATTGACCTTAATATATTGATCAATAGATACAAGACGAGCTCGAGCAATTGGCACAAGACAAATGCACAGACGACCAAGAGGCGAGGATCCCCGTCGGAATTGTTCAAACGAGGGCACTGGAGCGTCGCACGCGCAAGTATTTCCGCTACGATGGCTCCCTCACCGCCCCTCCCTGCACTGAGGGTGTTACATGGATCATCCTTGGCAAGGTGAGGGAGATGACAAAAGACCAAGCAAATTCCTTGAAAGCCCCTTTGAGCGCGGACTACCAGAACAACGCGAGACCGGTTCAGCCGATAAACGGGCGCAACGTTCAGCTCTACGACGAGCTGCACACTGCCACGAAAACGGCATCGAACAAGTCCAATTGATCTTGTGGTCGATGAAGCATTCCAAGTTTATGGTAACAAGTTACTTGTCATGGCTTGCCAAAGCTTTACATGTTCTTAAAAGTGTTTATCTGATTTGATTTTAATTTATTCATGAACATTTTATTGATTTATTTTCCCTAATCAAAACTAAATCAAAAATACATATATGAAAAATTAAAAATTTATAATAAATTGAAGGACTTCCCAAATTTTGAAGATCATACATAAAAGTAACCAAGAACTCACATAAAACTAATTTTTGATACCCAAAACCAAACTCAAGTAGAATAGTTTCGATACTTAGTTGTTTGCTACGACCGAAGTAAATTACCAGGGTCGATTCGTCGACAGGAAACACATCGCAAGGTGATGAACTTACAGCCTTCTTCCCCTTCTTCCACCCTTTCTGCGTGTGCTATCGGTCGGAATTGGTGTAACGTCCTCTGCGATACAAGAGTATTCGAAAATGAGTTCGGCATGCAGATAGAAGAAATGCAAAGGAATGCAACACTGAATTCCACTTGATGCAAAATGTTGTTCGAAAAATTTAGCAGCGAGATTTGGCTAGATCGACCAGGCAAACCGACCTAATCTAGAAAGGAATTTCACCGCGGAATCTCAGACCTGTTCATATTTTAGATATGCATACGAGCCACCCGCCCGCCGAGCAAACAACCTCGCTCGATTTAGATATTAAAATCCATTAGTTGAACTCTCCAGCTGGGTTTTCAGGATTTAGGTTCCAATGAGGCATTAGCATCCATAATTGGCTTTAGGTTTAGAATGCTCTCATGATCAGGTCTAGGGAACACAATACATGAATTGAACAGAATATTTCCATCCGCGATCACTTCGAAACCATACATTAACAAATCGAGATGAAAAACAAAGCGCGAATTGTAAGTGATCAAAGTAAGTTCACCAATCATTCCGAGTTTGCAAATAGCAAATGCATCATTGTTAAAGAACACAACTTTTAGTAAAAAAGGAAGTTCCTAAATCAATGCATTAAGTTGGACGACGAAGAGGGAAATGAATGCGAAGCAAACTTTAACTTACCAATGCGCCCAATTTTCATTCCAGCACGAGCAAGCGCCCTAAGTGCCGACTGAGCACCAGGGCCGGGTGTTTTTGTCTTGTTACCCCCGGTAGCTCGCAGCTTAATATGCAGAGCAGTGATTCCAAGCTCCTAAGAGAGAAGAGTTAGACAAAGTCGACACAAAGTTAAGCATGAGAGATTGAATCAGCGAAAGAGCAAACCTTGCACCGCTGCGCAACATCTTGTGCAGCAAGCATAGCTGCGTACGGAGACGATTCATCCCTGTCGGCTTTAACCTTCATACCGCCTGAAAGCATAAAATGACTAAAGTGGCACTTGCATATGCTATTTATCGACGACAATGATAATCAGGACATTCGGATGTGGAACTACAACATATCTACAATGTTTGGCAAATTACGGATCGAATGTCCACCGGGTTTGGAAAATTTAACAAACCTGTAATTCGAACTAAGGTCTCCCTTCCTGAAAGATCTGTAACATGCTGCAGCAGTGGAAACAATAACATATCAACTGCGACAAAGCGATGTAGATACATTTAACAAAAAAACTCGACTCACAATGAAAGTATCATTGAAAGATGCAAAAATGTGGGCAACTCCAAAAACTTGCTCTCCCTCTCGGACTGTTGGCCCAAGCGTGACGTTCTCCTCCTTGGGCTCCCTGGTCTTCTTTCTTCCAGACTGTGGTAACAAATTCCAAGATCATGATATCTAATTAAGCAAGCAAATTGAAGCAGAACAGAGTTTCAGTCGGATCGAGAAGACAATATTCATTTTGTGACATGCAATCTTAGCAAACTAAATCTGCTAATGCAAATGTTCTCCAAATGGATCCATCAAACTATTAATGTATGCAATCTTAGCAAACTGCTCCTTGGAATAATTACCACGATTATCAAACTTTGGGCTTCAGGATCATACGAAAATGGAAAGACTAAAAAAACTAAGCTTTTTGCAAGTTCTTAGCTTCCCGAGTACGAGAAAAATGAAGAAAAAAACGTCTTTTTTGATAGATCCAGAGGTCAAAACTAGATATCACTACCCAAAAAAAAAAAAAACCTTTCTTTTGAGTTCCTAATCTTCGCAGATTGAGAGCACAGCAAAGAAGCCGCAAGCGAACAATACCAAATTCTATAAATCCGCTAAAACTCCGAGCAGAATCGCTCAGTTCCAGGGGCAAAAAAAAAGTTCCTGGGCCTATGAAAATCGAATCGCTTAGATTGTTAGATCAACAAGGAACCAGCAGTTGATCTCTTACCATGGCTGCAGCGGAAGCTGAAGGAAACGGCGGCGGGAGACTCACGGAACGATAGAACCCTAAACCTCGCCTTATATACCCGACTGAAGAACGCACCCATTACTCGTCAACCCTCATTTTACACCCGATCTGGGAACAGACGGCACTTTGTGGAGCCCACCAGAAATGATTATGGCCCCACTAGACTAAACCGTGTCCGAGTCTCCGCGTCCATTCCGCTCGTTCGACTTCTCCTCCCTCGGCGAATCCCCTGCCCTTCCCAGGAGCTTGGCCTTCCGTTCTCGCGCCGCCCATTCTACCTCGAAGGTCTTGCTTCGTGTTCTTTCTTGCTTTTTCAGATGGGATCCGAATCTGATTGCATTTTTTTGGTATTCTATACTTTCCAAGGTCTCATTTTGTTGATGTCTTAGAACGTCCTTGTCGATCTGCTCGACATAAGCTATTCAGAAGAGAATGGGATTTGAAACTGATGCAACTTTCGTACTGTGTAATGCATAACCCTCGCTGGTCTTCTGTCAAGCAGCAATCTTGGATAGTGATTTTTTGTGTTTTGTCGATATCTCAACTGATTAGCGATGTTCTAACTTTCCTTGTTTGGTTGAAGTTGTTCTTTAAAATTAACAGTCGATGACCTCATTCGACCAGCATATTTGTGTAGAGCTCAATGATGGAATAGGTTAAGCAAGCAATGTGGATTAACCTAATTTGTGAAACTGGTTATCTGGTCTAGTTGTCGGTCAAATTTATACTATTTTCCTGTCCCGATTGGTTAATCTTTCTGAATTCTGATTGTATATGGAAGAAGTTTGTGAACCAATTTTTCTATCGCCACTTGATTAATTGACTTCCCTTTTCTGAACTTTAAATGTGATATGAGCATGATCTTGATATTAGTTTGGGGTTGATCAGGGTCCATTGCAGTGCTTTCCATTTGCAGGTATGGGTATGGCTGCTTTCGATGACCATCTGACTGACTGCGACATGTAGAGTTTGAGAACTTGAATACAGAGGCTGTGAGTGTTTCATTAGGAGGTCTGGTAATTTTCTTCAATATTTATAGTTTTTTAAAGTACTTTCATCCATTTATTGATTCACATCGACATGATACTGTATCTGCTGCCTTAGAAATGGATAATTGTTTGCTGAAAAATTAGTGTTATGTGCTACTACTGATTTCCTTTTTCTTCCAGTTGCATGTCTGGTTCAATCATTCAACCATCTGTTGCTGTTTATTTCATGCCGATGCTTTTTCTTAATCGAGTTTGATAACTTTGTAGGCAAACATAAGGCAAGTTAGATATACCTTCTTGCAAAACAATATAAATATGTTTATTCCAAGGGGATTGGTTTTGTTCAGTGTAATGTGTGTTTAAACTCGACCCAAATTGAGTTGCACGCCTATTGTCACATTCCATAAAAGTTCACAAATATAAGACACATCAATAATTTTTTGTTTTTGTTTTAAGATATAATTTTATTCTCCTTTTGATAACTTGGCTACCTTTGATACACCTTATTCAGTTCTGAACATGATCGGCATATATAGTCTTGGCTTATTCTTGTCTAACTAGTTGAGGGACGATTCTTCTATTTGAATAGGGGAAACCAGTCTATTCAGATCTTCAAAAAAAAAAAAAAAAAAAAAAAAAGATTCAGTCTCTCTCACACACACTGATCGACTTGGACGAAGGTCAGAATCTCACTCTAGGACCGAACCAACTTAGTTTTTTATTTTCCTTCAATTTTAATTTAGTCTTACATAGAATACAAGTAGGATGGTTGAAATGGAAGAAAGCGTCGGGTATTTTATGTGATCGTAAAGTACCTCTAAAATTTAAAGGGAAGTTCTACAAAATGACGATTAGATCTGCTATGTTATATGACGCTGAATGTTGGGCTACGACTCGAACACATGAGCAAAAGATAAGAGTTGCAGAGATGAGGATGTTAAGGTGGATGTGCGGACATACGAGGATGGACAGAATAAGAAATAAGAGCATTAGAGAAAAAATCGGAGTTGCATCTATTGAAGAAAAACTCCGAGAGATACGTTTAAGGTGGTACAGACATGTACTTAGACAACCAATAAATACTTCAGTTAGGCGATGTGAAACGATGACAAATATACACATCAAACTAGGAAGAAGAAAACCAAAAAAGACTTGGTTAGCATAAATAAAACAAGATAAAATTTATTTAAGTATAGATGATAATATAGTAAAGAATAGAACCCAATGGCGTAGAAGGATCCATATAGCCGACTCTACTTAGTGAGATAAAGCTTAATTGTTGTTGTTCTTGTTGTTGTTTGTTTCTCTGGATTTTGGGGCATTTATTAACCATTTAATGTTTTAAAAAACAGACCTATTCAACTAGGTGCTGTAAAAGTTTTCAATTAATAGTGTAATTAATCCTCCTAAAGTGTCTTTGCAAATTTCCATTGCAACACATTTAATCATACTGGATTTTGTTTCAAATTCTCATCCATTTCCTCCTTCAGATTTTGTTTAATTTTTGATAGAAAGAGAAGAGAAAATGTGAGTTGAGTAAATAAGAAAAGAAAGGAAGGTCAAACGAAAAACTCTCTATTCCGAGCACAAACTTTGAAAGGATTGGCATGAGATCTTCTTCATATATGGCTATATGAACCGTGTCATTTTGTTTATGCACAATTTTGAAGTGTACTTGTGCATGAATCTTAAAATATTGTTTTTGCTAGCTTAATAGCACCTAAAATAAAATATAATAATACCTACAATATAATTTAATAGCACCATTACTTCATTCATTCACTCTACTTTTCACTCTCAACTGCTCTAGATCGTTACATGTATTCTTTAGAGTAAAATTGATATGTATTTCTCGAAATGTAAGCAACAACTAGAAAGGATAATGAGATAACAAAAATTATATCAGAACTAATATACCAATCAAACTTGCATATCATCTGAATCTGAACTCAGTATCTATTGAAAATGAAAACTAAAAACAAAAATGTTTCACATACCGAACAAAACCCTTAACAATCTTAAATCTAACACCATCTAGCTACTATGCTATTGCTAGGTCTTTGATGGCCAACCAAAATGCTTTGCTGCACAAGATCCAAGACCGCAAAAGACAGCAACATCAAAATGAGGACTAAATGCTTTGGTTTGCTTTGCTCCCGCTGTTCCCCTCAAAATAAGAGCACCACCGCATCCAAAAGCAAAGGTAGAGTGAGTGATCATGTTACCCATCTTTCTGTGTTTCCTTCTTTCTTACTCTCAAGCTTTGTCAACTGCCTCGCTCTTCGTTCAAACTGTCGTCGTTGTTGTTCTCACTTGGGAATGAAGAAAGGACTGCACAACTTTATCCATATTATACATTATGTATTTGATATATACTATATTATCTTATCTTTTCTTTTCCTTTGTAGCATGCCTGTTTTTGCCTCTTTTCTTTGTGTTTTTTTTTGTTCAAGCAAATAATTCGATAAGTTTTCGTTTGTCATGTCTTTTGCAGAATTCTGTTCGACCAAGCTTTTTTGACTGGGAACCAGAACAGGGATGAGACTGACTACCTTTGAAAGAAAGGCAAGGTATGGATTTTTAACAAGGAGTATTTTCGAAAACCATACCATAATTTTCGTAGATATTCTTATCTGTTCAATTGGATGCCTTCACATGTTGGTGTGTTAAGATTTGTGCACTATATAGGATGGAGGTTTTCACCCTAGTTCCATAGAATTTTCAAAAATTGAATAAGATCGGATTGCACCGTCCAATTTATATATTTTGAAAAGTAAATGGTTGTCTAAGAAGCTTCAAGATAGAGTTTACTGTATGATATTGTTATAATATGACTTAGAGAATAGAGGATGAAAGAGTGAAGGACTGTGATCCGGAAGATAAAATCAGATGAATAAGACTACAACTCGAGATATACATCCAAGTCAAGTGGGACTTAGCTTGGAAGGTTAAGTCGAGCTGAGGGGATTATAACTTGGGGTGTCAGATTGAGTTAAAAGCACATCGGCTTGATGGCTAGAATGATGTCGGATAATGACCCGGAGAAGTTTGTCGAACTAGAAAAACGGTGACTCGGATAGGAGAAGTGAGTCGGGGGAATAGCCAGAAGGGTTGATGGAAAGAATGACATATAGATAAAGTGGAGGAAGGGGAGGACCCCACAACACGTTCTTGTAAGAATTTGTTATATCTCATAATCAACCAAGGCACCTCGGGGTCCCCCACAGAAGGTTTCTGATAGCGCATACTCGCTAACGGCATAACAATATAATTCCTTGAGTCTGCAGGGCCCTTCACATGGACGATGATTCGAATGGTTTGTTACACAACAGCTGGTCTTAGAAGCAGCAGATATAAAAGAAAGGAAGACAGAAGAAAGAGGGTGATTTCTCATTATTTTTCTATCTAGACTCATTGGTTCTGAGAAGGAAGGACGTCGGCGTGCTTCTTCTATTCTTCTTCATCCTGAGATACAGATTTTAAGAGAAGGATTAGAAGGTGGATCAGCAAGGAAAAGGAGTATCCTCAGCGGGACAAGATTTAGGGAGAAAATCTATGTGTTATTTCTTTTACTTTGTATAAACTCTTATCTGTAAAAGATTTCTTCATCTTCGGAAATACTTCCGAGAATGAGAGATTGTAGTGAAGGTGTCTAACGTCAGAGCTCGCTCTAGAGTTCATCCGTAGAGTAAGAATTTAAATTCCAAACCATGTTAAATTTTTTGTCATCGTCCTCTTATTTACTGTTGTGGCCGGAGAGAATCTCAATCTTCTTCACCACCTTAATTTAGAAGAGACGAAAATCTGTATCGCATCACTATAGATTAAGACTACCACACATCAAAACTTAGCTTCAGCTTACTATAGAGTTTACCCTTTGCTTAAGGTTACACTAATGCTTTGTTTACTTTCAAGGGAAAAGTAAAAAAAAAAAAGAGAAAGAGAAGGAGAATTTAAAAGAAGATAAAAGAGATATGCTCATCAAATTTAGTTCATCTTCTGTGCTAGGTAAACATAAAAAGAGATTGTACAACTTCTTTTACTGATTTAAAACTCATCTGTCTAAATAAACTTGGTATAAAATTGAAACTGATAACTTAAACTGAATTAAAAGGATACTAATCTTTCTTCTTTAGCAATTCTTAACCACCTGTATGTTCTTTATGCAGATATATGATATCATGATACATGATCTAATACAAAATGATTGAGAACTGAAACATCTCTTATTAGA
This sequence comes from Wurfbainia villosa, assembly GCA_025175895.1. Taxonomy (NCBI): domain Eukaryota; kingdom Viridiplantae; phylum Streptophyta; class Magnoliopsida; order Zingiberales; family Zingiberaceae; genus Wurfbainia; species Wurfbainia villosa. The sequence goes on along the minus strand of CM045997.1, from coordinate 2,726,142 downwards.
TACTCTGCACTTTCTTTTCTCCCACTGGTGTAGATCAAAGTTGCACCCTCTGTGAGACCAGTTAAAGCCCTAAGAATTATTCCTGATAATTCTGTCTTTAAATAGCATAAGTATTTGTTGCATCACCAAATACTCAACATATAACTAATGGCTTCTCGCATCTGTTTATTCTCTTAATTGCACTCTTGAAATCCTTTTTCTAGTTATTTAATGACATGACAAGAGAATTTTTTAGGGATGCTTTACACTTTTGAAACTTTTCCCTTGGAATTTGAATTGTTGGGCATAGCCTTCACTTTTGCATTTGCAAATCTACTTTAGGTGCCAATTTAACCTCCAACGCAAGAAAAGCACAATCCAACATCCATGTGCTTTTTTTTTTTTTTATTGGCACCAAATATTCAAGCCATAAGCTTGACTCCATCGACCACTACGATAAATCAGAAAGTATTTACGTGGACAACTTAAGCAATTATAACATCCTTAGTTTGTCAATCTATTTAGGGAAAAATTTTATAAATGTGTCATAACTGGGAATCGAATCATGGATATTTGAGAACTGAATTGGATGTCCTACTGTTGTACCGTAGCACTGGGGCAACATCCATGTACACTTAATCCACTACTTTAGAGTTATGAATATAAAAATGAAATCATTTTGCCTTAATTAGTCTACTCTCATGCATATGTTAATTTGAGAACTAAGAATATTTGTTTCCACGGAAATGACGTAGTGGCTAAAGCATAGTGGAACTTGCGGATAAGGCAAGAGTCGATTCTGAAAGAGGTCTAAAGCTTTTTTCTAGATTCAGATGACTCTCATTTATCTTGACTATCACGTCAAGACTCATTAGATTCTCTGTAATTTATCTCCTTCACAATGACCGTGGGACAAGTCGGTGGAGGCCATTAAATTGACGAATTCTAACCTTTTACAGAGAACTAGGAACATTTGAAGAATAAGGAAAATTACAATGCGAAAAATGCAAATTTCCTATGACAATCTATTCTCTTAAAATCTAGTAATGCCAGGAATAAAAATGACACCAATTTTTTTATTCTAATTAGCAAGCACAATTTTTGAAAACTCGAAGAAAAAAAATTATAGGGAGCAAAATGAAAATTCTCTCCTTCTATTTTAGCACGTTTTAAACGTGAAAAAGTTTGATATTAGCTCGACAAGAGTTTGTTAATGTTTGTTTAGTATATAAAAGGTTAATTAAATGAATAAACTTAAATAAGTCATTAAATTATTTAGCTTGTTAACGGTTTATTCATGAAATTTATAAATCGTGTTAATTAATAAAATTTATGTCAAAGTTATAAATAAACAAAGAAAATTTCGAGAATGAGCAAACAAATTTGCAATGGTTTTAGAGCTTAAACAAGATTTAAAATATATTAAAAAAATAAACAATCAAACAACACTGTTTGTAACCAGTTAAACCACAAATTAAGCCACGACCTCTCTTCCCCGTTAATCTATATACACGGAGAAGAAGCAGGGAAGTAGCAGCCATGAGAACCGGCGGTTCCATTCTACGGCACGGCCTCACGCCGGCGGTCGCCGCGGTGGTCGGACAAGCAATTGCGCTCGCCAGGAGGCGCAGCCATGCCCAGGTGACGCCACTCCATGTCGCCTCCACCATGCTCACCTCCGGCGGCTCCTTCCGCGCCGCCTGCCTCCTGTCCCACCACTCGCACCCCCTCCGCTGCAACGCCCTCGACCTCTGCCTCAACGTCGCCCTCAACCGCCTCCCCGCCTCCTGCTCCTCCCACCACCGCTCCATCCCCTCCCTCTCCCACGCCCTCGTCGCCGCCTTCAAGCGCGCCCAGGCCCACCGCCGCCGCGGAGCCGCCACCGACACCTCCTCCTCCACTCCGCCGCCGCCCCTCCTCGCAGTCAAGATCGAGCTCGACCACCTCGCCGCCTCCATCCTCGACGACCCCAGCGTGAGCCGCGTCATGCGCGAGGCCGGCTTCTGCAGCGCCCAGGTCAAGCTCAACCTCAACCTCGAGCAATCGAGCATCAAAACCAGGCCAAATCCACCCAAATCAAACCTCTGCGACGAAATCAGAGTCATGGAGGCCCTAATAAGCAAGGAAAGGAAGAACCTTGTCGTAGTCGGAGAGTGCCTGGACGCCATTGACGCCGTCGTCAGAGCTGTGATTCACAGAGTACAAGCAACCGGAAACGATGTGCCAGAGCCTCTCAAAAACGCTCAGATCATCACGCTCCCACTCATCTCCTTCAAGAACTCGCCCACATCAAATTTCCATGAGAAAATTGCAGATCTGAGACGCATTTTCAGAGATTCCAGCCATGAAACACTGCTCGTCCTGTACCTGGGAGACCTCCAATCCATTGCTGAAAACAGAGCCATTAATGGAGATGCAGTGGAGCAAGTGATCATGGAGATCAGAAGCTTCATCTCTAATGCAAGCCATGCTAAAAGAGTTTGTCTCATGGGGATTGCAACATATAAAGCTTACATGAGCTGCAAAGTCGGGTACCCTTCTCTCGAGGCTCTTCTTCGTCTTCGACCTCTCGCCGTTCCCGCCATCGACTTCGAATTGAGTCTCAATTTTGATAGGTAACAAAATCATCCTTTTTGATAAGATTTTCCTGTTCGTGTTCCTTTTGTTTATCTTTTCTTCTTTTTGTTTTCTTCAGTGGTTCAGATTTCAGTTGCAGTGAAGCAGAAGCTCAAAGCATCAGTTTCTGCAATCACTTTTCAGTGGTTTCTTCAGCTCTACCTTCTTCTTGGCACCAGCATTACAGGTTCCCTTCAGCTTCTCCGTACGATGAAGATTCATTGTCGTCGAATTCTTCGATCTCATCCTTCGATCAGCTCCCCCTGAGCTTGGGCTTGAACCGACAACATTGGCAGTTGTCAGCCGTTTCAGCCTTCGGTAAGTCGAACCCGAACTCGTGCACCTCCAGTAGCACCATGGAAGCAGAGTACATTCCAAAGTTTCGGGAGCTTAACACGGAGAATCTGAAGATACTTTGTGATACGTTGGAGAAGGATTTCCCGTCGCGACGAGAAACTATCGCGGAGATATCTACCACCATTCTTCGAAGCAGATCTGCATTTGGATTGAATTTTGAGAGGAAAGAAGCAACATGGTTGTTCTTCCAAGGCCAAGATACTGAAAGTAAAAGAAGAATAGCTAAAGAACTCGCGAGCCTCATATTTGGTTCGCAAAGTAACTTCATCTCAATTAGCCTCAGCAAATCTCGACTATTTGATGTCGGCGATGATCGTTCTTATTGCAAGAAAAGGTCTAGAACTGAGGCGAGTGATAATTGCCTCGAGAGATTATTTCAAGTTGTCTACGAGAATCCCCACCGTGTTATCTTGATCGAAGATATCGACCAACTGAACCACCAAACCCAAGTTAGTTTCAAGAATGCAATGGAGGGAGGGAAAGTGAGGAGCTATTATGGTGCAGAAGCGAGTCTAAGCGATGCAATTATCATCCTAACGAGCTACAAAAACTTTTGTTCTTCGACTAAACCGAACACTTCGGAGATGAATGAGCATGAGAAGGAAGTAAACATCCATCTTTCTTTGGATTTGAATCTTTCGACAACTATGTGCGATGATGATGTTAAAGATCATGGTTCATTCGATGCGGTTGGGCTTCTCGAGTTGGTGGATGGGATGTTCTTCTTCGAGTTTCTTCGTCAAGACTAAGACTCTTTATCGACGTGGTAGAGCGGCTATGATTTTTTTTCTCCGAGTTTAACTTCATCAAATACTTTGGACGTCGAGGGAACAACTTGTACATTGATAATTTACTTTAAATTGTGTCAATGTTGGCTTTTAACATGAATTCTCAATCTCGAATGAATCGACCTTTACGAGGGTCAAGCTCTTCGAAGGTGCAAGGATCAAGTTCTTCGATGATTTATTAGGGTTTCCAAAGGAAGCACATGCTTAAGAGAATCGAGCTCTTCGATGAATCGCTAAGGTGTCAAAGATGAGTCGATCCTTACAAAGGATCGAGCTTGCCGATGATTTATTAGGTATTCTAAAAGAATCACAAACTTAAGGGTCAAGCTAAGGTTTCGATGAACCTAACACACCCGAAAAGATGAAGGGTAAACGCCCTATATATCGAGTCCTTCTATAACTTATCATTCTAAGTTTCTCGCTTCCCACAAACATTCAAGATGAAGTTCCACTTTTGATATCTAAAATCAATTGATGGTTTTAACACTTATACATTAAGCTAAATTGTTCTTTGATTCTCGATTAAACCGTTTAAGTTAAACGACTACTTTCAACCCTAATCTTACTTTAATAGTAATTAAGAAACAATGCACTACTTTTATAAATGCTTAGTGATGCATTTGAGAAAAGAATCTTCTTCTTCTTCTTCTTCTTCTTCTTTTCTTCTTTTTTCATTGCTTTAGTTAGATTTCATAGTCTACCATTGATGTGGGTCAAAAGATTAGCAATGAAGAATAAAGATAAGCATCAATCTTTTAAAACCCTAATTAAAGTTTTGATGAACCCTAAAAAGTTGATAGTCCTTCATCTTTTCTCTTACTCCACCCCATTTATATATAATTCTCAAACATTAAGTATAAAAGATTAGCATCTAAATTACAAAAGTTATCTATCAACATATAAATTCATGATTTTACTTTGCATTAAAATGAGTTTTACATTTCATTTGTGGTATGGTAAGATCACGTGGCCAAATCAAATCAATAATCACACAAAGTCAGTGGTCAAAGTAAGCACAGTTCAATTTCAATCGACACCAAGTCTAACTCGACTTCATCAGGAGCTCATCGAAACCAACCTGAGCTCATCTGAAGCAACCCAAGCTCATTTGAATCATGCTCTAAGTAACCTGTTAGGTACTTCCACCGACAAAGGGCCTAAGTCCCCCCTCCCCCCACCCCCCACCCCCCAACATCGATCCCTCAACGTCTCTACGTCTCTGAGATCTCCGTGATCCCTCCATAAGGAGACACCCCCACATGGTCCTCTCCCCGTCTCCACGTCTCTGTATCCACACGATCCCTCTCTAGATATAAATAATCAAATGGTAAGGGAAAAAGGAGATTTGCTCTCTCGTTAATATTCTACTCTCTTATTTTTCTTTTTTTATCTACTTTTTGACTTAGCATTGGAGGAGTTTTCATCAAAGAAATCCTCAGCCCCCTTATAACTCGTTTCGAGTCTTCATAGGTTAGCTAACCTCAAGCAATCGCTTTGTAGGAGATCGACTGTTACAGACCAACTTAACATCTGCTTAGCAAGTCGGACCTCAAGTATCTACTTCGGAGGAGATCGGCTTGCTAAAGGTCGACCTGACTCCTATTCTGTCAATCAGGAGACCTCGGACTACTACGTGCAACGAGATCGACCTCTTCAAAGTTTAGAAAGACAGTAGACTATTTCATCCCTTGATGAATCAATTTGCATTTCAAAAATGAAATACCCTCTCCTCTCTCTCAAATATGGAATCGTCATATTAGGTCTCTTCCGGTTGTCCTTATCGATAGAGGAGATAAATCAATATTTCAGATGGTAAGTACAATGGAAGAGATCAATCGATAATCTAGAGCGATTAAATTTTCAAAAATTAATCTATAACTATTTAAAAATTAGTCTTTTACATTTACCACGGTCGTAGGGTTTAAGGGTGCCCAAACAGCATCTGAAAGACAATGAAGCAATTCCAAGAAAGTCGAAGGAACCCTAACTTTTGAAAGTCACTAATAATTCAGATGTCTAAACTTCGCTTGAAACCCAATTTATGTGCACTTTTAAAATATTCGTTCTATTTCGAATTCAAATTCTGATTTTTTTTATTATTCCTTTGAATATTTTACTTTGAGTTGCAAGAACAATTTGTGTGTATATATATATATATATATATATATATATATATATATATATATATATATATATATATATATATATATATATATATATATATATATATATATATATATATATATATATATATATATATATATATATATATATATATATATATATATATATATATATATATATATATATACACACGCATAGTCGTTTGATCTCCTTTTGATTTATAGGATTGTACAGTAATAGAAAATGCACAGTACTGCGTCACGATATTCTTCTTCGATGAGCACTATAGCTTAACCCCTGAATCTATCGGCGTCACTATCGACGTCAGGCCAATCGACTGATCGAATTTCCACAGGAATCCGATTGAATTGCGGTCGCGTCATGGCCGCAATGTGGCGGATTCCGACCGTAATTCGATTGGGACCTGACCAGGCTCGAAGTCTAATCGAATCACGATCGAATTGTGGTCATCTGACTGAATTGTGGCCGCCAGTGCGCTCGGTCGTTGGCGGCCGCAATACGACCAAATTGCAATCACTAGCCACTCAACCACTGGCGATCGCAATCGCGGTGGATTCTAGCCAAAATCCGACCGTGATCCAACCAGACTCAAAGTTCGATCGAACTACGATCGGATTTCAGTCGGATTGCAATCAAAATTCGATCAAATTGTGATCGCCAATAGGGCGGTCGCAAATCGATCTGATTGTGGTCGGAATCCAACCGATTTGCGGTCGCCAATGTTGCACCCAATGGCAACCGCAATCCAACTAGAATCCAACCGTGATTCAATCACAGTCGGATTCCAATCAAATCGCGAGCAGAATCCATTTGATAGGCAATGATGTCGAGTGGTGTTGAGCTCCTTTCTTCTCCAATGGGAAACACTGTGCATTTCTCAATTACTTGCTTGCTCGGGCTCATGACAAAATTAATGTGCATCCCCATTGTCGTGCAAAAGTCAATATATATATATATATATATATATATATATATATATAAAGGTATTTTAGACGGACGTTGTTGTTCTGATGAACATTATAGTCAATCCCCTAAATCCATTGACCCCGTCGTCATTGTCATCGGAGCAACCACTCTCATCAAAAATATCTTTACATTCATGGATGTAAACTATATGTGATAATATTCTTATATATATATATATATACTCTTTAACTGCGCGCCGTCCCCATCGCGCTCATGCACGCTCACTTTCACTGTTCACGTGAACAATGAAATTACTGTTCACTATAAGGGATCGCGCATGAGCGCAAATGGAGACGGCGCGCAGGATAAAAATATCCTATATATATATACTTGCAAAGTAATTTGAGGTCGTTATGGGCAATGAATTCCAAGGATATGTGCTGTGGGTGGATGTAGGCCACCTTTGTGTGGTTTTGTAGGAGTAACTTTGTCTCCTATGGCTAGGCAACATGTGAGGAAGAGATTTGAAGCGAAGAACTAGTGTCGATTGATCAGTAGTTATTGATAAACTTTTATATAATTACACATTTTGTAAAAAGATTGGAACCTCAATCTAGCAACTCTCATCAGTTTGTTCTATGATCATTGTAAGGGAAATAAATCACGGAGAATTTTATAAACTTTGACGTGTTAATCAAGACACATGAAAGTCATCTAAATCTAAGAAAAAACTTTAAATCTCCTTCGTAATTGACCCATATCACTTTTGTAAGTACCATCATATTTTAGCCACTACGTCATCCCCGTGGAAACATATAATTACACATTGAGTGCACTAATAGTGTTTATAGTAGGTGTTATAATTTAATTATGTAATAGCGATCTTAATAAAGGCAATCAATTGATAAGTCGAAACATAGAATCTCTTATCGATCGAAATTTTTTCGAAAGTGGAATGTCTTAGACATAATAGCAAGGCATCAAATTTTCTTACTAAAGTCTAATTAGCTAGCTAATCACATTGAGATGACATCTTAATTGTAATTAAACGACATGGATTAGTGGTGTCATAGGCTTAGACATAATAACAAGGATTAAGTTTTGGGTTTAAGACTAAGCAATTGGTTTAGCATACACAAAAACATGTGGTTAAAAAAGGTTTCTTTAGTTTAACTTGTCATCATGTGTTTACCCATGTCATTTGCACTTTCAATCCGATTGAAGAACCGAATCCAACCATGACCATGACGACGAATCCAGTTTTCGCCGTTAGGTCGGTCCAATCTAGTCGGAGTTTAATAACTATGGATCGAATTGTGCAATTGTACAAATTATAATCCTTAACAGATATCTCAACCGAAACGATTCGTTAGGTAACTGACTGAAAGCAAACTAGAAGGAAAAGAAAAAAGGAAAAAAAATGTTCGAAAGTGCGAAAGGATGAAAAGGATTCTAGTGCTCTAAATGGAAAACGTATTCCGTCAGACGCTGTAATTTCGTCGGATCCAACTTCCGCTCGGTGACCATCTTCGGTTTCTTTACGATCACCATCTTACAAGATGAATCCAACTTCCACCCATGCTGCAAGCAATCTGCACCGACAAACAAACAAGAATTCGAAAAGGCTCGGTTAATCACCAACAAAAATTTTAAACTATTATCTACAACGAAAATAACCGTCACTTTGCGTACAATCTATGGCGCGGTCCTCGCTCATTCCCAAAAAGTGAGCTACATCGGCGACGCTGATCGTCGAATATGCAGAACTTAACATTTGAAACATCTTCTTGGTATAGTTTTCTAAGACACAACAGAAAGATGTCCAAGCCACATGAGATTTTATACAAACAAGATGGTAACAAGTTTCTAAAACCACAAAGAACTCTAACAAACAATCTACTGATAAAGGCATATGAAGTAAAACCAAACTGAGATCTAGTCAATATGTATAAGCAAGTAGGTGGTCTATCGAATCGAATCTCCTCCTGCATTAAACTAGTTATATGGCATAGTTATATCTAGTGCTGGTGAATTTAGAATAGATCAAACATGGGTAGGATTATTTTGCAAATTCAAAACCTTAGATTGGTTCAGCCTATTCGTGTTCAGTTGTAATGAATAGTCAGTTTTGGTCGATATGAACGCATTCATTTCTCATAACAAAAATGAAGATTACCAAAAATGTTTGTTTTCAGAGGTTAGTGATAACATGCATTGAGGCAAAAAAAAAATGATCAATTGGAAGGAGGAGAGAAAATGCTGATTCTTTGTCACACAAGTTAAAATAGCTTATGGAATAGAGAACATTTTTCAGATATAGTGGATCGGATGGATGTTAAAGTGAATGTGTGGACATACGAGAATGGATAGAATAAGAAATGAGAGTAGTAGAAAGAAAATCGAAATTACATCTATTGAAGGAAAACTCCGAGAGACACATTTAACGTGGTATAGATATATACTTCGACGACCAATAAATGCTCCAGTTAGGCGATGTGAAACAATAACAAATATATATATCAAACGAAAAAAAGAAAGACCAAAAAAGACTTAGTTAGCAATAATAAAATAAGATAAAATTTATTTAAGTATAGATGATCATATAGTAGGGGATAGAGTCCAATGACATAGAAGGGTTTATATAGCCGACCCCATCTAGTGGGATAAGGCTTGGTTGTTGTTGTTGTTATTGTTGCAGTGGATCGGATAAGTACTAGATTTCAAGCAATTCATTCTGTGTCCTTGCTGCTTCTATGCAATACCAGAGTAACATGCGCAGAGTTAACGCAGGAAAAGCACGCAACTGGCGATGGATGCAATACAAGCTTCAAGACTATCTTTGAACTCTCTGATCAATCTTAAGATGCTGCACCGATAATATGGTCTAAAATTCACCCAGTTATTACATTTAAATTCACATCCAAACTAAATATTAGTCAGAAGCCATCCAGGTTACAGCTAGTTACCCATGTATCCCAACTTAAAGCCGTTGTCTACTTCAACAAAGAAAGCAACTGTCTCCCACATTTTCCGAAAGGAAAGATTTTCATAGAGAATATATCACAGGAGATAGTTTCCTAAAATGTGTAAGAAAGGAAATGATAGGCCATGTTTGTCGGAAAAAAAAAACTCTCAGTGCCATGGCATCTTTCAAGCAAAGCGTGCATTGCTGGGCCATTCTAATATGCAAGCAACCGATAACAAAAGACTAATCAAGGGAGAGGTAAAGGGATACAAAGGAGCCTTTGAAGCTTCTTAGATATAATCCTCATTACCAGAATTCTAGAGCACTTTTACCAATTTTGATACTATTACAAATGGACAAAGATGGTCTTTTGAGTTTCAAATATTAATTTAAAGGCACCAATATTGTCCTTTCTGCAAACCTTAAGTATCCCTGCCAAATCAATATTACCAAAACCACGTTCCAAGAAAAAACTTCCACTGTCTGGACTAAAGGGAAGGGGATTGGCAAGAAAAATACCGACTTTCCTTAATTATCAGACTGTTATAAAACACTTCGCTGCTACAGCATTGAGATGTCACATATGACTAAGCTACTTCATTAAGGTTTTCAAGAGCTTAATTAGCAAAAACACTCAGGTTACCAACTTCCAACAAATTGATCGAGAGAAGTGAGCTAACTCTAGGATCATATAGCGTGATGAACTCCAACGCACTGCCATGGACATGTTAGACTAGCATGGATAAGATTTCTCTGATAGACGGGTAAAAGCACTAACAGAGTTTATTTAAACTATCAACGCACGACAATATGGATATTGAGTGATGATATACTTAATGAGTAAGATCAAAGTAATTTGAATCAGACTCTTCTTTGTTGTCATAGTGATGATATATTTAAGTTAAACAATCAAATATATCAATGTGACTATTAAAACAAACAAATGACTCCAAAAACTTATATCTAGTAATAGGGAAAATGATCGCTCAAAAATTATGAAATTATAAAATGGACTTCATTTTTTCTTAGACAAAACATACAAGAAGTCATGTACCACAACTATTTGATGTCCATTGAGTAGACCTTATTGAGCTGTATGTAAGCTAGTTTTATTAGCAATAGTCATCTAGCTTTAATTGTTTTTAATCAAATCAACTAAAAAAAACTTCTCACGCCTTCCATCTCCAATCGATCCAACTTGTTTAACTAAAAAAATTATTGATTAATTATTTTGTCTCTTTTCATCTTCTATCAAGAGACTACTGAATTTTTCCTTGACTAAAAATTTTATTCTCTCTCTTATTACCCTACAAATCAATGCCAACACTCTCTTGTTTCCTATATTATATCAGAATTTTATAAATAAAATACTAAAAGAAAATAGAAAATTTGTGCAAGGGAATAAAGGCATTAACATTCTACAATTATACTAGTGTGTTATGCATAGTCATACACCTAGTCTCCCTTCCGTAAACATTGTTTAAAAGGAGTGCAAACAACCTTACGATATGGCTTAGATGGAATTAAAAGACTAATGATCATCCAACTATTTCCATTAATGAAAACCATCCATTACAAAATCAATAATGGGAATATCAGATGAAAGTGTTCGTTGCTATCTCCTCCAACAACGAATTTGTGCTGCCACATTTCAAGAACTCCAAGTAATTTAGCAACACACACAAATAATAAAAAATAATAAACAATCAAATGAGAAACGCCACCTGAGAAAGCAACGACCATGCCGGCAATTTCAGCGCTCCAATCAAACCCACGAATCGCGTCGTACACCCCAGCATAATCCCGAGTCCATAAGCATTGCCCGATTTTCCAAACAGCAACAATCTCCGGTCTGGTCTCCTTGATCTCCAGCGGTATAGATTTCCACATGAACCTCGCGCTATTGCTGAAAAACAAACAATCAACCATGAGTTCCAAGCCCAACCCGATCAAACATAAAGCTTGCGTCTTACAGATCATTCACAAAGACATGCCCAAGGAGATGGATGGCGAAGGGCCACTCGTCTTGGTAGCGGATTCCCAGCGACGCCAACTAAAACCACAGGGATCAAACACTGGATAAGCATCAAAGGTAACGCGAAAAGCGTCTAAAATTCGCGAAGGGAAACCCTAGAGAAGCCGTAACGGAAGATGGAACTTACCTTGAGCATGAGATCATCGCAGGTGTCAGCGACGGCGGAGTAGGACTTGGAGGCGAGGGCCTTTTGGATCGGCGAGAGATCCATCGCGAGGTAGAAGCAGAGGGGCGATTTCTTCCTGCCTCCGCCTTCGCCCAGGCGAAGCGAAGCTTAATCAGTGCGTTCTGATAAAAGGATACAAAATTCCACTTTGCCCCTCGTAGTTTGTTGACCATTTAGTTTCGCCCTTCGAATCCTGATAAAACGGTTGACACCAATTGTTTTTATTTTTTATTTTCTGATTTGATCTTATTTTTTCAAACCGATTAATTCTGAGAATGATCGATCAAATCTCACTGATAAAATTATAAACAAACTAAATCAAGTCAAGTCTTATAGTGTTCAAACTTGTCGATAAAATAACCAATTCGAGCTTAAAACTAACCAAAATATTAAAATAGTTATTCAAGTTTAGCTTAATTTCTTTTTTTTTTAATTGAATTTGATTTGGGCTTAAATTGAATTTGACTTGTTTAATTGATATCAAACTTCTAAATCAAGTTTAGTTCAAGCTCGAATCAAATTTGATTCAAACTTTTTTAAATATTATCAAGTGAAGTTTATTTATTTGAAATTTTAATTTTTTTAGTATTTATTTGATTGGCTAGTATAAACAATTCAAATGAATATAAATAAACTCATAAATAAATTCATGAATAAGTTAAATATAGTTTATGAGTTTGTTAAATTTTTTTTCTCTTGTCTTTCCTCTCAAACAATGTAACGTATATTACGTGAATGAATATTCCTTCACTCTGAGACAAGGAGAATATAAATACTTTAGGTAGCGTTTGGTAGAGAGAAAATTTTTTATTTTTCATTTTCTGTTTTCTTTTTTCAGAAAACAGAAAACGATTTTCCAGTTTTCTGTTTTCATTCTCTCTTTTTTCAGAAAATAGAAAACGAGTTTTTTTTTGTTTTCCAGTTTTCCAGAAAATGCTCTTTTATTTTTTGGAAAATAAAAATGGAAACAGAAAACGATTATTTCTCGTTTTCCAGTTTTCTAAAAAACGCTCCTTTATTTTCTGGAAAATGGAGATGGAAAACGCGTTCTCATTTTCGTAGAAAATGAAAATAGAAAATGGAGATGAAAACGCTTACCAAACACCAAGTGTTTTATAATTTTCCAGAAAATACTTTTTTATTTTTTGAAAAACAAAAATGAAAATAGAAAACGATTTTCTGGAGTTTTCCAGTTTTCCAAAAAACGTTCCTTTATTTTCTAAAAATCGGAGATGGAAAACACTAACCAAACGCATTTTCTCATAAAATGAAAAAAAAAAAAATCTCTATCAAACGCCTTTCTCCTTTTGGTAATGAACTTTTCTCTCATCCCATAAACTCTCTCGAGGAAAAAATTTGCAAGCTAATTCTTCGACATTCTACTCTTCGATATCCTACTCAATCGACTAATGAACAAACACTTCTCCCATCGTGATGTTCGAGTCTTGGCACTTTGATTACTATGAACAAATTTTCCTTAGACAAGCTTATAAAAGATGAATTCCATCCTAAATCGATTCCTACTTTGTTGCCTTTGTTTCTTTCTATGCAAACTAGTTTTCTCGAGTTCATCTAAATGCTAGTGTTCATGATCGATCGTCGTCGACTGTCGCCCTAGCCCTGTGCTATGTTGCATCGACTACCACCACCCAAGCTCTATGCACATTGGTGATCCCACTTGAACTCGAATCTATGGGGAGCAAGAAAGCGACTTCTTTACAAGGCTAAAGTTGCTCTACGACAAGTGATTTAAGATTCCTCTCCCTCAGGACAAAAGATGATATACTCACTCCAGAATCCCACATCTAGATGAACCGAGATAAGGGGCATTTTTGTCCAACCAAGAATTCCTCTCCCTTCTTTATTTGAAGAGATAAATATCCTTTAAAAGATGAATTGCAACAAATTTTCTTATATAGATTTAAAAATCCATCCACAGATCATTTTTGCCCATTTTCTTTTTCGCGAAACAAAAGGCCCAACAATGAATTCCGACATACCTAAAGCCCCGAATAACAAGTTCATAGACTAGCCACAACTTATGACCTTTCCTCACTCTCTAATATAAGGATAGTTTCAAAGGCGCTCCTACGGATATAATGCAATGATAAAATATTTAGGAGAACGAATAAGAGGATCAAAGTTCAAATTCTAATACAGATGAATAATTTAGAAGTCAGCCTCTAAGTGTGCATGAATTGTACTCCAAATTTATTAGATAGACGAACCATAAACCCTAGAGTTGTCAAACAGGCTGACCTATGGCGGGGCGGGCTAACCCGTCATAAACCCAATATTTAATGGAGAGAGACGGGCCGACCCACCATCTCGGCGGGTTGAGAAATTTCCAACCCAACCCAACCCAAGGCGGGTTGCGGGTTAGGCGGGCCAACCCGCGGGCCACATAAATTTAAAAAATATATCTAAAATTACTGAGGTTTTGAGGGCTTAAGGTAATGATCTATAAGACAGATAGAGTACTATGATTAAAAAAATAAGTATTTGAAGTAACTAAAATCTTATAATTGAGATTCAATTATTGACTTACAAAATTGAATATCGATGTTTTTGATTCCTTTCTAATGTTCCAAAATATCCAAATCTTGATAATATATAAATGTAAATTTTTGCTCCTTCAAATAGAGATTCAATTGAGATTTTTTAGCCTAGGTAATTATTTGATTTTGATATGTCATTATTTCCTATATCGATTAGAATAGTAGTGACAAGATAATATTCTTTTGTTCTTTATTCTAAACTTCTTTTATACTTTGGTGAGGTGTATGTGTATAGAAGAAGATTATAATGGTGAACAACTTGTCTTTTATCGGCGTCTGAACCCATGGCCGCGCGGATCGATCCGTTTAGGCCCGCCAAAATGGCGAGCTGATAAAAGGTCAACCCAACCCGCTTAAATTATTTGGCGGGATGGGTCAACCCGGCGAGCCTAACCCAACTTGACAGCTCTAATAAACCCCAACGATGAGCTCCAACAGATCAAAAGCTCCGAATAACAAGCTCATAGATTAGCCACAACTTATGACCCTCTTCCTCACTCTCGAAGGTAAGGATAGTTTGAGAGGCGCTCACACGGATATAATACAGTGATAAAATATTTAGAAAAATAAATAAGATAATCAAATTTCGAATTCTAATAAAGACAAATATTCTAGAGACCAATGTCTAAGTATACTTGAATTGTACTCCGAATTTATCAGATAGACGAACCCAAAACCTCAACCGTGAGCTCCAACAAACCAAAAGCTCCGAATAATAAGCTCATAGACTAGCCACAACTTTTGACCCTCTCCCTCACTCTTTAAGGTAAGGATAATTTGAGAGGCACTCCTACATATATATATATAGTGCAATGATAAAATATTTAGGAAAATAAATAAGATAATCAAAGTTTGAATTCTAATAGCGATGAATATTCTAGAATCCAACCTCTAAGTGTACATGAATTGTACTCCGAATTTATCAGATAGACGAACTAAAAACCCCAACAATGAGCTCCAACGAACCAAAAGCCCCGAATAACAAACTCACATACTATCCATAACTTATAACCCTCTCCTTCAATCTCTAAGATAAGGATAATTTGAGAGGAGCTCCCATGGATACAGTGCAATGATAAAATATTTAGGAGAATAAATAAGATAATCAAAGTCCGAATTCTAATAGAGACGAATATTCTAGAAGCTAACCTCTAAGTGTACATGAATTGTACTCCAAATTTATCAAATAGACGAACCAAAAACCCGAACGCTGAGCTCCAACAAACCAAAAGCCCCGAATAACAAGCTCATAGACTAGCTACAACTTATGACCCTCTCCCTCACCCTCTAAGGTAAGGATAATTTGAGAGGCGCTCCTACATGTATAGTGCAATTAGACATGTTTAATGGATTGGTTCAATTCGGAATCGAGTCGGAACCAATTCATTAAATTTGGAATCGGAACCAATTCGGAGAAAGCAGTTCTTGAACCGAACCGAAACCGTTCCGATTTCGATTCAGTTTGGTTCCAATCGATTTGGAATCAGTTCGGAACCGTTTTGGAACCGGTTCGGAACCGATTCTGATGGAAGCTCAAGTTTGAGGAAGAGTGTCTGGAACCGTTTCGGAACTGATTCGGAATCAGAACCGATTCGGAATCGATTTTGAAATAGTTTGGATTGATTCCAACATTGACGGATCCGGAACTAGTCAGAATTGAACCGGAACCGCGGAACCGATAAACATGCCTAAGTGCAATGATAAAATATTTAAAGGAATAAATAAGAAAATCAAATTTAGAATTCTATAGACAAGAATATCTTAAAGACTTGAATTATCAAAAAAAAATAATCGGATGAAACTTAAATACTTGAATTATCAAAAAAAAATTCAAGAGGCACCCACGAGTGTGGTGCAATGATAGAAGGGACAATAAAAAAAATCAAAATTCAAATTTTAAATGGAACGAAAATTTTAAAAGTATAATTTAAATTTTAAAAAAAACATCTATCCACGGATCAAAATTAGTCAAGGCAGCCCTCGGATTATGATGCAATGACATAGCATAAAATCAAACATCAAAGGTCGATCTCTCACTTCGACGTTATTGTGAAAACATTCTCTCAAATAGGATGACAATCTATGAATGTTGGACCATTGAATTGTCCACTGCGAACGCGGTCCGATTTATCCAAATGCTCGATAAGAAACTTCCGTGGGATTGAACCGTCCACCTCAAGATTAGTCGGACGACGAAAGACCTGAATACCCGGTGTCAACTAAAAAAAAATTAGCTAAGGCAAAATTCGAACACCGGAACTACTTAAAAAAAAAAAGGTTGAGAGGCTATGGAATTAATGCTACTTGACAGCCTTCTTCTCTACGAAGCAGAGAGGAGCCTTAGGGTTTACAGGCTAACTCCTCCTCCATGTTCCCTTGAAATGTGCTTTGGCCGCTTAAGGTACAACATGCTCTGCTCTAAGGCACTACCTACACAGTTTCAAGCTTGCCTTTAGCGCACACAAAGCTTCACAAGCATTGACAGGGAAACACTTTCCCTTTTCATCACTTTAGCAGCTTCATTTCCTGCAAAAGCTTCGAACTTTTAGGTTCAGTTACTCATGTTCTCGTGCTCATAGACAGCGACGCCATTTCAATCAGCGCACTTTCTCAGACTGCTGCTCTCTCCTACTCTTCGACCTGAGCCAAACCAGACAAAAGCTTCCAACCTTTTGTCTTCTTCCCTCTTCCAATTTCAGACAAAGTTGAACGCACAAAGGAAGAGAGGAACAAGATGATGACGAGTGAATTGGATGGCCGTTTATGGACGATCATTAGTTTATGATATGAGATTTTTATGCAATTCAGAAATAAAAATTTGATCTCGAGCGAAAACAGAGAAGAGATGGATGATGGCGGGGAATCAGATCGATTCTCTCCGTGTTTATTGGAAGTTGTGTGCTTCGATTTTTGTGTGGAGTTGCTGGATTTGATTGCTTGTGGAGCTACCTGAGACTGCAGATGTCCCACAGCTTCTTCCTCGCCTCGACGATCTCGTCGAGGAAGTCGTCGAGCTGGCCGGCGATGTTGTCGGTGCCGGAGCGGAGAAGGGCAAGGCTGGTTCTCAGGTGCTCCACTCTGTCGTGCGCGTCTTCTCCGCCGCCGGTCCTCTCGAGTTGCTCCCTCAAGTCCTCCACGCTGGTCTTGGAGCGGCGGAACTCCTGCGCCAGCGGCCCGGTGCGGCTGCCGGCACCGTCGATCTCCGCCGCTACCCTCTGCTGAAGCCTGGCGATCGACGCTATGTAGCCGGGTTCAAGGGCGGAGTTGTTGTCGCCAGCGGAGGTGGCTGGTAGGCAGCCGGGCCACCAGCAGACGAGTCCCCAGAGCAGCGCCGCGAGGAGGAAGGAGCTCACGTTGCTCATCGCGTGGAGCACGCCGCGGAATCCGTTGAACCCGTTGAGCTTCGACTCCGACGGCGCCGTCTCGTTGAAGCGGAGCGACAGGGGTTCGATCCGCGTCTCCATCAGCACTCTGTTCTCCTCCTCCAGCCCCGCCGCCGCTCGCCGGCAAGCAGACACCGCCCTCGCCGCCTGCAATGCAGCACCACCTCATTAAAAATCCGACCTTTAACGTCGAACCGCACCAAAAACCCGATTTTTACGATCCCAAAAACCTGGCGGAGGAGTTGCGGATTGATCTGGCGGCGTTCCACGGCGGCCACCACGTCCGCTCCGGCGGCGCAGTAGTTCTCCATCCCGGCGATGCCGAGTTTGAGCACATGGCAAACCTCCCAGATCCTCGCGCTCTCGTCCATGTACTCGTCGAGCCACTTCTCGCCGGGCGGCAGCCGGAGCTTCTGCACCAGGCCGGCGAGCTGCAAGTGCCCCGCCCGCAGCAACGCCACGCACCCCTGCAGGAACTGCAACGACATAAAGCCGCTCGAGCTCTCTTCCCCACTCACCAACTCCTCCACGCCCTGGGCTAGGAAGGCGTAGAACCCATTCACCGTCCCGGAAGCAGGCTTCATCAGAGCGATCTAGCAAGAAACGGGCAGCCGGAGAAGAAGCTTTAAAGGCCCTTCAAACCTCTGTCTTCTTCAATGGCGAAAGTTGTTTTTTTTTTTTGTTTTCGCTTCAGAGGATTAACCACGATTGGAGCTTCTCAGTCTCCCCTCCACAGCTAAGACGATCATCTCCTCGGCTTTATAGCCAGCTCGATTCTCCTCCTCTGGCTCTGGCTCTGCCTGCAGAGCTGGAACGGAAGGAATCCTCCGGAGACGGCGATCGTCAAAAGCAAGCCCCCGTCCTCTGATTGGAGGGCTGCCTTTTTGCATCACTTTTCGCTCATCTTTTCTTTTCCCTTTTGCCCTTTTCCATGACAAATTCGATATTTCCCTGACGATCAGCATCGCGATGGGAGCGAGGAGGAAGAGCGTTCCATGTGAGGCCTTTTGCACAGTCTCAAAGTCAAGGACATTTGAGTGTTGTACTCTGTTTCAGTCTCGCTGCCCATCATTTCTTGTTCTTGCCCCTGCTCTTGTTTCTTCCCGGTGGTCCTGCTCTCCCTTTACCATGGCCCTGGCCCTTTTGCTAGGGGTTCCCTACTGATTTGTCGAAAAAGTTTCGTGCCATGTCGAAGTTCGTTACGGGCTCCATGACTAGCCTAATCGTCGTAAGGTCGCTCCTCTAGTTCGGTCTCGATCTAGACGCTTGTTTGTGACCACAAAAGGGATCGATTCGTATAAGTTTTACGATAAAACCTTCTTCTTCGTCGGTACATTTTCCATATGTCCCATGAGCAATCACAAAGAACCGATGCTAATCGTCGTAAGTTTGCTCCTCTAGTTTGGTTTTGTGATTCTATCTCGCTAGTTCGGTCTCATTACGAATGACACGAGAGATAGAGTAAATTCTCCATATGTCCCATGAGCAATCAC
Organism: Wurfbainia villosa; assembly: GCA_025175895.1. Lineage (NCBI taxonomy): Eukaryota > Viridiplantae > Streptophyta > Magnoliopsida > Zingiberales > Zingiberaceae > Wurfbainia > Wurfbainia villosa. Next base: position 2,706,751 of record CM045997.1, on the reverse strand, counting down.
AAAGAATCAATGCTAATCGTCGTAAGTTTGCTTCTCTAGTTTGGTTTCGTTGTTCTATCTCGCTAGTTCGGTCTCATTACGAATGACACGAGAGATAGATCCATATGAGTTTTACTCTAAAACCTTCTTCTTCGTCGGTACATTCTCCATATGTCCCATGAGCAATCACAAAGAACCGATGCTAATCGTCGTAAGTTTGCTCCTTCTATCTCACTAGTTCGGTCTCATTATGAACGACACTAGAGATAGATTCATATGAGTTTTACTCTAAAACCTTCTTCTTCGTAGGTACATTCTCCACATGTCCCATGAGCAATCACAAAGAACCGATTCTAATCATCATAAGTTTGCTCCTCTAGTTCGGTTTCGTGATTCTATCTCGCTAGTTCGGTCTCATTACGAACGACACGAGAGATAGATTCATATGAGTTTTACTCTAAAACCTTCTTCTTCATCGGTACATTCTCCATATGTCCCATGAGCAATCACAAAGAATCGATTCTAATCATCGTAAGTTTGCTCCTCTAGTCCGGTTTCGTGATTCTATCTTGCTAGTTCGGTCTCATTACGAACGACACTAGAGATAGATTCATATGAGTTTTACTCTAAAACCTTCTTCTTCATCGGTACATTCTCTATATGTCCAATGAGAAATAACCAAAGGTCTCCGAAGGCACGGTGCAACAGCAAAGTATCCAAATTTGAGACTCACTAGGGGGGACAACTCCTTAGAATATCCAAATTTGAGTTCCTAGAAGGATAACTCCTTAAAACATCTAGGCCATTCACCTCTAGGATTAGTTCGATGCTATGACACGAGTCAAACCGACACTCCAATTTTCTACCTGTAAGACAAATACATCAATTAAATACGATTCCAAACCAAATTCATATATTTATTTACTCTCGAATAACAAGAACTACTTGCGATACTATAACTTCCACCGAGCAGTATCGATCATGTTTCGGCAACATATGAGACTAACACATGCCAACTAAGCCGATGCTCGGTACGTCGGCACGAAAGCCTAATATTTTTTCCTCCATTATCCTCTACTTTTGTTCTGTTTTAAGGGAGGGATCAAGTCCCTAATGATTAGGGTGCTTTGCTAGAACAGATTCACTGCGCAAAGTTGTTCCTATTTTTTCCTTTTTTATATAAAAAAAAAGAATTAAAAAGCATCGTCGTGTGTAATCCGTACTTTCGCGCTCGAAAGATCGTCTCGTCTTCGTCTTCCTCCTCCTCCTCCTCCTCTAGATGGAATAATCCATCCATATCTTTATGACAAAGGAAGATTTGCATAGTGGAGGGAAAAAGAGTTGATCCACTGTGCAAATCTTCCTTTGAAGCCTCACCCTTCCTTTACTTAGACACTGTAGTTTAATGTTTTAGCCACAAAGTTTTGATGTTTTTGAATCTCAAGGGTCCCTCCAAATTGCAATATTTAAATGGAGTTAGTGCTTTGTGGGATTTAGGAAAGCATGTTAAGCTTTTGAGATCTCATTGGGGGGGAGGTAGAGGGATAATGATCGCCTATCTCCATGTGCGAATGCTCGGTTCGCTTCTAAAGATCGATTGCGAAAAAGGATAAGTTAGAAGAGAATCGAATCAAGATAGCTTTCTTCATTTACTCGAGACAAACATAGAAGAATCTATCTACGGATCATTTTTAGTCATTTTTTAGTCCATCTGAAAACGGTCGCGGTCCCTTTCCTTCACGATAAGTTTTCCCTTTGGTTTACGATAGCTTTTGACACAAAATAAGGTTTGTCGATAAGAAATCATTGTATACGGGCATTCAGAAATCACAAATACTTTTGCTCTTTGAAATCATAATATAACTCAGGGTTTCATATATGTTCTACATGAATCGAATGGCTCGTAAAAGGAATTCTAACTTATTACCGGTATATACGTATGTACATACGTATATAAACATATGTTTTTTTTCCATAGCGAAAGATTCGAAGGAGAAGGAGTTGGAAGTTAGTACCGAAATGAATCGAAAGCATACAAAGTGACTTAAAAGCTCTTCCAAATAAGCTATAACATAGCTCATGGGGGCATCAGAATCTTGTCTGTCTAAAAAACTCATCACCAGCTTGGCCTACTACTATAAGTGCATAGGACACTTTGAGTCATCCTGAACCATAAAAGTGCGGTTTCGATCGTTTAGCTTCTTCTCCGACTACTAGTTGACATATATTACTTTGCGCTTTAGCTCTAGGTAGGGGTGTGCCAGTGCTTTTCGGGCAAAGACTTCTGTTTTAGCCGAGGCGAGTTTCGACGATAAGGCCTTGGCAACAACCAACCTTGGCAATTCCATTGCTCTCACACGCTGTCGGTGTCCCTTTGGGTTCGCAATAGTAGTCGTCGATAGGGGATAGTTCGAGTGCGCAAAACTTCTCGGTAGTTCGCGCGAGAATTCTTTCGGTTTGTAGTTTTAAAATGCCGCTAAACGGTTATTTCAAATGATCTATGGATGATTGTGTGAAGAGGGAATGAAGGAGTAAACCTAAATTTTTAAAAAACGATCGCTTTGAGTTCATAGTTCGAAAGTAACACTAAACGGCTATTTAAGGAGCCCTCTTCGTAGTTGAGGGCACACTTTATGTGCACATGAATTCAAGTGCGTAATTCTAAAGTGTCACTAAACGGTTTTTTAAGATACTTTGAGTATGCAAACTCGCTTCGTATTTTTTTTTATTGGCATCAGAGTATTCAATTTTTGATCTCATTAATCTTTGAAAGTGATCGGACATATCCCATAGATCTTCAGGATATCTCATCAACAACTGAGCCGGATAAGGTCGGAGCTCAAGTAGCCTCCATCGACCACCAAGAGTAAATCAGAAAAGTACTCGTAGCTTTTTCACAGTTCAGTCCGGACTCCACAGTCGCATCATCCTTGAACAACGATCCAACACCGAAGTCGTACTCCGTCCACCGGGCAAACTCCTGAGCCCCAAGGCCGCCCGAATGAATTTTTCGTAAATTCGACATCGAACGATGTCGCAACAGAGAATCGAACTGCGTTCTCCAGTGGAATGTCTCTCCACTTTTACCGCTGCACCGTGCTCCGGGGGGTGCAAACCCGCTTCATACTTATCCCGTGAAGAGATGCTTATAAATTTTAAAATGAGTCTTTTTTTTAGTTGACATCAGATATTCAAACCTTCGATCAGACTAATTTTGGGAATGACCAACTCATACCCATAGAAGATTTCCATCGCCAGCAGAGTAAATCAAGAAGTTCTAGCAGCAGTCCAGCAGACGATTCAACATTCTAGAGTTTGTCGTTCTATTTGAAGGAAAATCCCTATAAGCACACTACAAATGAGGATTGAATCGAAGATGTCTAAGAGATTGTATAAGTATTCTACCGGTGCACCGTAGCTCCGGGGGTGAAATAGATCTCTTTCTGCAAAACTCTACAAAATGGTTGGAACCATCAATCTAGCGGCCCCCACTGGCCTATCCCACGGCCATTATGAGGGAGGTAAATCGCGGGGGCCCTTTGAACTTTGACATGTTGGTCAAAGACAGTGAGGGTCATCTGAGCTCAGAAAGAGGTTTTAGACCTTCCTCCGAAATCGACCCATGTCAATTCTGTAAATGTCATATTGCCCCAGCCAATGTGTCATCCCCGTGGGGACGAAATGGATCTCTTTCGATTTATAGTTCTAAACCGTTATTAAATGGCTATTTAAGTATGTAGGCACTCTTCACAATTGATCGTGAAAAAAATAGATCCTTTACATATAAATGAATTATAAAGTGGTTGGTAGCTTTAAAATGTCACTAAATGATTATTTAATATAGTTCAAATATATTGACCCTCTTCGAAATTGATCTCTTAAAAAAACAAGATATTCTTTACACATTCGTGAATTCTTAAGTGGAGTAGGCACTGATTTTAAACAAATATTTTTTAGTTCGTGGTTCTAAAATACCACTAAATAGTTATTTAATATAATTCAAGCAGGATCGAATAAAAAATTTAATGAATCCTAAACGAAATAATAAAAATGAGTTTTTTTAATAGTGAAAATTTATACTTTTATAAAATTTAAATCCTTTTTATAAAAGACTAAATTTTAGATTCTAACGAGAACTCCAACAGTCCTCTCCGAGGGTCAGCTCTGAAAGTATGCCAACCATCTTTAAAATTATTCTAAAAAAAAAAAAAAAAAAAAAGTATATTCTTTAAGCACTCATGAATTCTCAAGTGGAGTAGGCAAGGATTTTAAGCAAATCTTTTTTAGCTCGTGGTTCTAAAATATCATTAAATGGTTATTTAATATAGTTCTATGTTAACCTCTTCCTAGTCTCCACAGAAATAACGTAGTGGTTAAGACACAGCAGTGCTTACGGATAAGACATGGATCGATTCTGAAGGAGGTTTAAAGTCTTGTTCTGGATTCAGATAACTCTCACATATTTTGGTCACCACGTCAATATCTATAAAATCCTTCGTGATTTATATCTCTCACAATGACTGTGGGACATATCGATGAGGACAACCAACCTTTGCGGATGTTGACCTCTTCCTAATTGATCTAGTAAAAAAAGGATATATTATAAGGGCACATGAATTCTAAAGTGTAGTAGGAATGGATTTTAAATAAACCCTTTTTAGTTAAGTGTCATTAAATGATTATTTAATATAGTTCAAATATGTCGACTTTCTTCGCAATTTTAGTTTGTAGTTCTAACATGCCACTAAACGGTTATTTAATATAGTTCAAGGATACAAATCATCTTCACAGTTGATTTCGTAAGAAGGATATACTTTATGTGCACATGAATTTTAAAATGGAGTTAGAGCTGTCAAACGGGCCGACTCATTGCGGGGCGGGCCAATCCATCGTAAACTCAATATTTAGCGGAGAGGGGCGGGCCGACCCGCCATCTCGACGGGTTGAGAAATTTCCAACCCAACCCAACCCAAGGCGGGTTGCGGGTTAGGCGGGCCAACCCGCGAGCTACACAAATTTAAAAAATATATTTAAAATTACTAAGGTATTGAGGGCTTGAGGTAATGATTTGTAAGCCAAATAGAGTATCATGATTAAAAAAATAAATATTTGAAGTAACTAAAATTTTATAATTGAGATTCAATTATCGACTTATAAAATTGAGTACTGATGTTTTTGATTCCTTTTCAATGTTCTAAAATATTTAAATCTTGATAATATGTAAATGTAAATTTTTGCTCTTTCAAATAGAGATTCAATTGAGATTTTTTAGCTTGGGTAATTATTTGATTTAGCTTGGGTAATTATTTGATTTTGATATGTTATTATTTCCTATATTGATTAGAATAATAGTGACAAGATAATAAAAAATAATTAAAGTATAAAAAATATTCTTTTGTTCTTTACTCTTAACTTCTTTTATACTTTGTTGAGATATATGTGTGATAGAAGAAGATTGTAATGGTAAAAAACTTGTCTTTTGATATTTCTCAACCCGTGGGCCAACCCATCCCACGGCGGGCCAACTCGTCTAGACCCGCAACTCGCGCGGGTCGCTCCATTTAGGCCCGCCAAAATGGCGGGTTGATAAAAGTTCAATCCAACCCGCTTAAATTGTTTGACAGAGCGGACCAACCCGGCGGGCCTAACCCAACTTGACAGCTCTAAATGGAGTAGGCACGAATTCTAAACAAATCTTTTTTAGTTAGTAGTTCTAACGTGTCACTAAATGATTATTTAATATAGTTCAAATATGCATCCTCTCTTTGCAATTGATCTCGTAAAAAGGATATACTTTATGCACACACGACAAATATTTTTTAATTCATAGATCTAAAATGTCACTAAATAATTATTTAATATAGTTCAAATATGTCGACCCTCTACCCAATTGATCTCGTTAAAAAAACACTTTATGAACACATGAATTCTAAAGTAGATTGGGCACGGGTTTTAAACAAATTAATAGCCAAAATACCATGCAATTTGAACTCATAACCGTTTAATGACATTTTAGAACTACGAACTAAAAAAGGTTTGTCGTATATGCATAAAGTATATCCTTTTTTATGAGTTCATTGTGAAGAGGGCATGCATATTTGAACTATATGAAATAACTACTATATTAAATAATCATTTAGTGACACTTTCAAACGGTTGCAGTATTGAGAACACAATCAAAGTTTCATATTAGTAAGATATAGAAAAGATAATGTGTTTATAAGATGAAAAGATATCTCCATTTGTATGAGATCTTTTGAGTAAAGTCCAATAACAAAACTATGAGGACTTGGGTTCAAAGTGGACAATATCATACCATTGTGGAGATATATAGATCTTATAGACACTAACAAGAACTACTAACTAAAAAGGGCGGTTTAAATCCATGCCCATTCTACTTTAGAATTCGTGTGGGCTTAAAGTGTATTTTTTTTTTACTAGATCAATTGTGTAGAGGGTCGGCATATTTGAACTATATTAAATAATCGTCCAGTGACAATTTATAATTATGAACTAAAAAAGGTTTGTCATGTGCACGTAAAGTATATCTTTTTTACGAGATCAATTGCGAAGAGAGTATGCATATTTGAACTATATTAAATAACTACTATATAAATAATTGTTTAGTAACCCTTTAGAACTACTAACTAAAAAAAGTTTGTTTAATAGTAACTCTTAAGTGGACCGAGATTAAATCTCGAGGGTTTCACTGTCCTAGGCTATCGACCGACCTCCTCCTCTGTACTTGTCAAGTGAGTTCCTAATTTACGTACTTCCTTCATCGAAAGGGACAACCGGAGGGGAGTCGTAAATGTGATGGTTCCATATTTTTTTTTAAAAAAAAAGTTTGTTTAAAACCCTTGCCCACTCTACTTTAGAATTCATGTATACATAAAGTGTATTTTTTTACAAGATCAATTGTATAGAGGGTCGGTATATTTGAACTATATTAAATAACCGATTAGTGACATTTTATAACTACGAACTAAAAATTATTTGTCATGTGTGCGTAAAATATATCCTTTTATGAGATCAATTGTGAAGAGAATATACATATTTGAATTATATTAAATAATCATTTAGTTACACTTTAGAACTACTAACTAAAAAGAGATTGTTTAAAACCGGTGCCCATTCTACTTTAGAATTCATGTGTGCATAAAGTTATGTTTTTTAAGAGATCAATTGTGTAGAGGATCGACATATTCGAACTATAATAAATAACCATTTAGACATTTTAGAACTACGAACTAAAAAAAAGATTTGTTACGTGCGCATAAAGTATATCCTTTGTACGAGATAAATTGCAAAGAGAGTATACATATTTGAACTATTTTAAATAACTACTATATTAAATAATCATTTAGTGGCCCATTAGAACTACTTGCTATTTGCTAAAAAGGGGTTGTTTAAAACCCATGCCCAATCTACTTTATAATTCATGTGTGCATAAAGTGTTTTTTTACGAGATCAATTGTGTAAAGGGTCGACTACGAACTAAAAAATATTTGTCATGTGTGCATAAAGTATATCCTTTTTACGAGATTAATTGCGAAGAGGGGATACATATTTGAACTATATTAAATAATCATTTAGTGACACTTTAGAACTACTAACAAAAAAAAGATTTGTTTAATACATGTGTCCATTCTACTTTAGAATTCAAGTGTGCATAAAGTCTATATTTTTTTATGAGATCAATTGTGTAGAGGATCGACATATTCGAACTATATTAAATAATCATTTAATGACATTTTAGAACTACAAACTAAAAAAAGATTTGTTACATGCGCATAAAGTATATCCTTTTTACGAGATCAACTGCGAAGAGAGTATACATATTTGAACTATATTAAATAATCGTTTAGTGGCACTTTAGAACTCCTAACTAGAAAGGGTTTGCTTAAAACCCATGCCCAATCTACTTTTGAATTCTTGTATGCAAAGTGTTTTTTTTACGAGATCAATTGTATAGAAGGTCGGTATATTTGAATTATATTAAATAACCATTTAGTGACATTTTACAACTACGAACTAAAAATATTTGTCATGTGCGCGTAAAGTATATCATTTTATGAGATCAATTGCGAAGAAAATATACATATTTGAACTATATTAAATAATCATTTAGTGGCACTTTAGAACTACTGACTAAAAAGAGATTGTTTAAAATCCGTGCCCATTCTACTGTAGAATTCATGTATGCATAAAGTCTATGTTTTTTTAAGAGATCAATTGTGTAGAGGATCGGCATATTCGAACTATATTAAATAGCTATTTAGTGACATTTTAGAACTACGAACCAAAAAAAAGATTTGTTATGTGCACATAAAGTATATTCTTTTACGAGATCAATTGCAAAGAGAGTATACATATTTGAATTATTTTAAATAACTATTATATTAAATAACCGTTCAGTAACACTTTAGAACTACTAGCTAAAAAGGGTTTGTTTAAAACCCGTGCCCAATCAACTTTAGAATTCATGTGTGCATAAAGTGTTTTTTTTACGAGATCAATTGTATAGAGGGTCGATATATTTGAATTATATTAAATAACTATTTAGTAACGTTTTATAACTACAAACTAAAAAATATTTATCATATGATCGTAAAGTATATCATTTTATGAGATCGATTGCGAAGAAAATATACATATTTGAACTATATTAAATAATCATTTAGTAGCACTTTAGGACTACTCACTAAAAATAGATTTTAAAACCCGTGCCCATTCTACTTTAGAATTCATGTGTGCATAAAGTTTATGATTTTTTAAGAGATCAATTGTGTAGAGGATCGACATATTCAAACTATATTAAATAATTATTTAGTGATATTTTAGAACTACAAACTAAAAAAAAGATTTGTTACACACACATAAAGTATATCCTTTTTACGAGATCAATTGCGAAGAGAGTATACATATTTGAACTTTTTTAAATAACTACTATATTAAATAATCGTTTTGTGGTACTTTAGAATTGGTTTGTTTAAAATCCGTGCTCACTCTACTTTAGAATTCATATGTGCTTAAAGTGTATTTTTTGTACTAGATCAGTTGTGTAGAGGGTCAACATATTTGAACTATATTAAATAATCATTTAGTGATATTTTATAATTACGAACTAAAAAAGGTTTGTCATATGCACGTAAAGTATATCTTTTTTACGAGATCAATTTCGAAGAGAGTATGCATATTTGAACTATATTAAATAATCGTTTAGTGACACTTTTAGAACTACTAACCAAAAAGGGTTTGCTTAAAACACACTCTCACTCTACTTTAGAATTCATGTGTGCGTAAAGTGTATTTTTTTATGAGATCAACTGTAGAGGGGCAATATATTTGAACTATATTAAATAACCATTTAGTGATATTTTAAAACTACGAACTAAAAAAGGTTCATCATGTGTGCGTAAAGTATATCCTTTTTATGAGTTCATTGCGAAGAGGGTATACATATTTGAACTATATGAAATAACTACTATATTAAATAGTTGTTTAGTGGCACTTCATAACTACTAACTAAAAAGGATTTGTTTAAAATAAGTGCCCACTCTGCTTTAGAATCTGTGTGCTTAACGTGTATATTTTTGTACTAGATCAATTGTGTAGATGGTCGATATATTTGAACTATATTAAATAATCATTTAGTGACATTTTATAATTACGAACTAAAAAAAGGCTTGTCATGTGCATGTAAAGTATATCTTTTTTACAAGATCAATTGCGAAGAGAGTATGCATATTTGAACTATATTAAATAACTACTATATTCAATAATCGTTTAGTGCCACTTTATAACTACTAACTAAAAAAGGATTTGTTTAAAATCCGTGTTCATTCTACTTTAGAATTCACGTGTGCATAAAGTCTATTTTTTTTTAAGAAATCAATTGTATAGAGGATCGGCATATTCGAACTATTTTAAATAACCATTTAGTGACATTTTAGAACTACGAACTAAAAAAAAGATTTGTTACGTGCGCATAAAATATATCTTTTTTACGAGATCAATTGCGAAGAGAGTACACATATTTGAACTATTTTAAATAACTACTATATTAAATAATCGTTTAGTGGTACATTAGAACTACTAGCTAAAAAGGGTTTGTTTAAAATCCGTGCCCAATCTACTTTATAATTCATGTATGCATAAAGTGTTTTCTTTTAAGAGATCAATTGTGTAAAGGGTCAACATTTGAACTATATTAAATAACCATTTAGTGACATTTTAGAACTACAAACTAAAAAATATTTGTCATATGCGCATAAAGTATATCCTTTTTACGAGATTAATTACGAAGAGAGGATACATATTTGAACTATATTAAATAATCATTTAGTGACACTTTAGAACTACTTAACTAAAAAAGGTTTGTTTAAAACCCGTGTCCATTCTACTTTAGAATTCAAGTGTGCATAAAGTCTATGTTTTTTTAAGAGATCAATTGTGTAGAGGATTGGCATATTCGAAATATATTAAATAACCATTTAGTGACATTTTAGAACTATGAACTAAAAAAAGATTTCTTACATGCGCATAAAATATATCCTTTTTACGAGATCAACCGCGAAGAGAGTATACATATTTGAACTATATTAAATAATCGTTGGTTGACTCTGCTGAGAAAATACATGTACAATGTTGACTAGTGAGTACATTTAAATTGCATTTTGAAGATGCTTGTGTTTAGGATTAAGAATATAGGGAGATTGCCCTATGAGCTGATTCTTATATGCGATGGTTTTACTTTCTATGTTTTAACTTTGAAAATGAATATAAAATGGAATTAAATTTATTCAAAAGGCGAAAAGGCATTGCTCATTTGAAAAATGACATGCCTTTATTTGATTTTGAAGTTCAAATTGCATGGTATTATGGCTATTAATTTGGGGAAGCAAGTATTTTACTCCATCCATTGCTCTAGCCACAATTGTACATGTATTTTTACACAATTGGCAGAGCCGGTCTTGGGCCAGGGCAAATGGGGCACTCGCTCAGGGTCCTAAAAGTATTCCCTAAAATATCATAGATAAAAGGGCCTAAAAATTTTTTTGATAAATTTTATAGTCGCATAAAAAGGACATACTTTATGCGCATATGAATACTATAGTCGAGTAAACTGGTTTTTAAATCGACCTCTTTTAGTTCACAATTCTAAAATGTCTTTTAAAAAAATTAGAATCATCACATTGACTCTTCACGGCTACTCCTAACTTGCGAAGAAAAATAAATCGAGATCCCAATTAACAAGCGCAAAAGTGAAGAGCACTTAAGAGCCCAAGGCAATAAACTTCCCGAGAATCAATTCCCGTCCACTACGGACAATTACCTTTGCACCTATCAATTCCTTAAGTGATTATTTAATAGCGAAGAGCTTCTAAGTCCGGGTGCACCAAAGTATGCACACTCTTCAGTCCCTACGGGATGGGTCATGGGCTAGAGCAACGCAGAAGCTATTGTAATGGGCAGGGGTCGAATATCCGATTGAGGTCTAAAATTCTCATCCGGACTCCAAAGCTCTTTGCTGTTCTGACCAACAATTCAAGGGATATAGTCTCTGTGATTTACTTCCTTCGTGTTGACTATGAGACCGACTGACGAGAGTACTGGAGGCGAACAAATTGCCTTTTATTGTAAAAGTATGCACACTCTTCGATATTGATCGCATAAAAAGGATATATTTTACGCACACATGAATACTAAAGGGGAGCATCCCCATTTTTAAATAGACCTCTTTTTTAGTTCACAGTTTTTTGTGTAAAAGATTGGAATCGTCAATCTAGCAACTCCCTCACTCCAACTCTATAAGTTCGAGAGGGAGTAAATCACGAATGATCATTAACCTTGGTGCGATAGTAAGTGTGGCGGATGACGTAGTCCGGTGTGGATATTAAACAGTCCATTGACACGAGGATCGAACCTTTCTCCTTGTAAATTTTACACCGTACTTATCAATGTATCATTCCTATGGAGACTAGTTCACGATTCTAAACTGCCGCTAAGCAATTATTTAACATAAAAAAAAAGAATATATTTTACGGACACATGAATTCTAAAGTGGAGCATCTCCATTTTTAAATAGACCTCTTTTTAGTTCACGAGTCTTTATGCAAAAAGTTGGAACCGTCAACTTACAATGGTCCCCTTACTCCGATCTCATAAGTATGAAAGGGAGTAAATCACGGGTGGTCATTGACCTTGATGCGATAGCAAGTGCGGTGGAAAATGTGACTCGGTGCAAACATTAAACAATTCGACATAAGAAATCGAACCTTTCTCCTTATATAAATTTTGCACCGTACTTATTAATGCACTATCCCATAGAAACTAGGCAGTTATTTAATATAGAGAGAGAGAGAAAGAGAGATTTTCTCCTGCACGATGCATTCCTACGTGCTCGTCCGCTCCACGCCGACCCCACGCCACTGCTAAAGTCGTCGCCGCGTCGTCCGATCACCGTCGGCCGCCGAACCGAGCATGATCGACGCGCAACTCGTCAGCGGTCCGACGGGGCTCGACTTTCGGCCGATTAGCGTCCGAAATCTGGCGCTTAAATCAAAAATGGTAGACAGATGGTCGACGATGGCGCGCCATCGCTATTGGCATGTCGGGCGGATTCGGCGTGCGATCGAAATCCGGCGCCGGACGGGCCGACGTTGGTTGTCGGTCCGTCCGGTATAATCGGACGGCCGCCATTCGGCCGTCGGCCGACCAAATCACGGCCGAAATCGACCACCAGAATCGGGCGACCGATTTCGGCCGTGTGCGGGCCGAATTGCGACCGAAATCCGACGTCGACGGGCCGGAGTTGACTGTCGGTCCATCCTCTGTCGAATTTCGGCTGCAATTCGGTCGGAATCCAGCCCGATCGCAGTCGACAGTGGACGCGCCACTGTCAGTTGCGTGACGTGATGAATTTCCGATCGTTAGTACTGGATTCCGACACTAACCGGCCGAAAGCTGAGCCCCGTCGGACCGTCGACGAGTTACGCGTCAATCGCGCCCGGTCCAACGACCAACGGTGATCAGATGGCACGGCGGCGATGCCAACAGTGGTGCGGGGTCGGTGTGGAGCGGATGGGTGCGTAGGAAAGAGTCGCATAGGAAAAATTTCTTTATCTAAAAGACTATATTTCACGCACACATGAATTCTAAAGTGGAGCACACGCAAATTTTAAATAAACCTCTTTTTAGTTCAGAATTCTCAAGTGTCCCTAAACTACTTTTTTAAGATCTACGACTCAAAAGAGAGGTGCACTTTAAAACTCGCGCGTATTCTAGTTTTAAAATTTGTGTGCACATCAAAAAAAGAATCTCCCCTTTCGCATTCGCATGATGAATAGCGAAGGAATTCTACGCGAAAAGGCGATACCTAGCCCTTTTGTTCGTAAAATTCGTAAGATTTTATTTCGACTAATCATTGTAAGAAAAGTGATTCACAATGATATCTCAACATGAAAGGGGAGGATTTAGAAATTTAGGTTCCTAATGATTGTTTGCTCAGTGGAGTGGGTGTGGCCATCTTTTGCAAAGAAAGAAGAGTTCGAAAATGATGTAAGTGGTCTGCGAAATCATCAAAAGCGAATCGAAAATTGAATCGATCGATCAATTGGTTGAATCGTATGTCAAGTCAGCTACTAGCTATTGACTTTATTTATAGAGTATGCAATTCATGAGCAATAGCAATGACTCGGTTCGAATCTAGCAACGAGAGTCGGAGGACCGACAAGGACACAAGGGATTGAGAGGGAAGATACGAGAGATGAAATCTTTAGGGTAGCATTTAGAGTTTTATGAAAAACAAAACGAAATGATTATCGAAAAGACATTTAATTTTGTTTAGTCTTGATTATCGAATCTATGAGCGAACCGACCTGACCTAACGAGCAACTTGCATTTGTTTGTTTGTTTGTTTTTTCCCAATTCGATTCTCGCCCGAAAAGGGAAGCTGACTTAGCAAGCACATGCGAAAAGTCGATACGTCTTCAAGGCGAATGCCACTGAGGTAAAAAAACGATAAGTAGCCCTACAAATGTATGTTTCGGTATCGGCTATCCTCTTCTACTCTCGCCTTTCGCAGTTATCTATCCAAGTAAACAGATTCGCAAGAAGGATTTCGAGCTTCTTTCAAAAATTGAACTTGAAAGAGGAAAAGGCATAAAAGAAAATATTGAGAAGCATAAATAGGGTAATTCTTAAAATGCCTTTCATATTTTTATTGTTAAAATGCGTCTGATGAGTGGAGTCATTAGAGAAGCTATTTAAAAGAATAAAATAGATATTATAATTTTAAAAATAAGATATTTTGCCGGTGACTGAAAAGCTATTAGGATATTTTTATAAAATTATTATAACCTTCAAAATTATTCTTAATAATTAATGAAAAAAGGAAATTTAGCAAAGCAATTCCCCCAACATAAAAATAAAGGAGTCTGATACATGAATGTATAATCCAATCTATTATCTACGATCTTATTTTACGTTGCAAGAAGCTATTTTTACGATTCAAACTTGTGATTTTTAGATCATGACAATAACTTTACCGTTGCGCCAAAAATCCCTCTGCAATGAAGCAATTTTATAAAAAAACAAAAATAAATGTTGAATAGAGAAAAGAAATGAGAGCATGTTGTCATGCCATTGGATTGGATGTTTGTGTCTCATGATTTTACATTGTACGAGACTGTTTTTGCAATTCGAACCCATGAGTTTTAAATCACACGGCAATAACTTTACAATTGTATCAAAACTTTCCTTTAATGAAGCAATTTTTAAAAAACAAAAGAATAGAGAGAAGAAATGAGCATCTGTCATGCCATTGGATGTTTGTGTCTCATGATTTTATATTGCATGAGATTATTTTTGCTTTGACTTTTAAATCACTGCAATAATTTTACTATTGCATCAAAACTTTCCTTCAATGAAACAATTTTTAAAAAATGAAAAAATAGAGAGAAGAAATGAGCATCTGTCATGCCATTGGATGTTTGTGTCTCATGATTTTATATTGCATGAGATTATTTTTGCGATTCAAACCTGTGACTTTTAAATCACACTGCAATAATTTTACCATTGCATCAAAACTTTCCTTCAATGAAGCAATTTTTAAAAAATGAAAGAATAGAGAGAAGAAATGAGCATTTGTCACACCATTGGATGTTTGTGTCTGATGATTTTACATTGAGTGAGATTATTTTTGCGATTTGCAACAGTATAGGACAGTAATTTTACCATTACAACAAAACTCCTTCAAATGAAGCAATTTATAAAAAAAAGACAAAAATAAATGTTGAATAGAGAGAAGAAATGAGCCTTTGTCATGCCATTGGATGTTTGTGCCTCATGAAATCATGATGACTCAACCCCCTTCTATGTTTACTTTGAAGGAATAATTGGAAGGAAAGGAAAAGATGTTGCAAGAGTTGAGAAAAGAAGCGAAAAACAAAAAGGTTTAGGGATGAGAATGGAATAGGGCGTTTGAAAGTTTCCATACTTGTATAGTGTAGATAGAGTATAATGAAGCTCATCGTATACCCACCTTCCCCGTATAAGAATTATTTCTTTACAACTGTGACGCTCAAAGACGGTAATTTACCATTGCGATAAAACTCCTCTTTAATGAAGCAATTTAAAAAAAAACGAAAATAAATGTTAAATAGAGAGAAAAAATGATTTCCACGGAGATGATGCGTTAGTTAGAAGAGATTTGCAGAATTGACATAGATCGATTCTAGAGAAAAATCTAAAACTACTCTATGAGCTCAAATAATCCTCCACTATCTTTGTCCAATGCATCAAGATCCAAAAAATCCTCTATGATTTACCTCCCTCATAATAACCGTGAGACAAACCAATAGAAGCTGTTAAGTTCTCCATCCTTGCCTCGTCGACATTTTAGAGGCGAGGTAAAAGAACCAAGGTGATGTTAGTAAGGCAAACCTTGACCATAGCGAGATAACTTGACTAGTAAAATGCATCCAAATGATTTTATCGCATTCGATGTGTTATCGCGATGATACATAAATCTAGAGGTAATAACCTAAATGGGAAATACACGTATATGGTACTTCATTATAGCAAATTGAGACCCTAAAATTACACGGTACAACTATAGTGCGTCCAACTTGGCTCTCAAATATCCATAGTTTGATATCCAACTACGATGAATTTATAAAATTTTACTTCAAATAAAATGACAAATCAGAAGACCGCTAAAGTAGCAATTCCATATTTTTTCATTATTGCAAATTGACAAATAAAATAACTTTTAGTTAACTCTGTAATTAGTCCAAACCAAATATAATCTAGTTCCTTTACCCACACAAATCGTTCGAAAACAAAATGTATTATAGCGAATGAAGTTCAAAGAGTTGGCAATGAAATTTTAAAAATTTGCACCTCGATGAGAAAAAAAAAAAGGAATTGAACGAGACCACAATGGTAAGAAAAAACTAAAAGATTTAGAAAGCCCACAAAAATTATTTCAAATAGAATGTTGAACAAGCCGGAAGACAAAGAGGATGGATGCCAATGAGCACAATCGGAAAGTCGCAAGCTTACACATGTTTTGAAGTCATCGCTCAAATAGAATGTCGAACAAGCCGGAAGACAGAGGATGGATGCCAATGAGCACAATCGGAAAGTCGCAAACTTACACATGTTTTGAAGTCATCGCCGAGGGTAAGTAGGTTATAGGCGACGACAAAGAGCAAGTGTGATATTGATTAGGCGATATAGCAAGGGTTTAGAAAGTCCACAAGCATGAGGATGAAGTATTTTAGCATCTACAAGCAACAACAACAACAAACTATCCTACTCAATCAATAAGTTACAAAATGATTGAAAAAGAAGATTTCGTCTTCACCTCGATAATTTATCCTTTCTCGTCGAAACCCCCTTACAACTTTTAAACCCTAATCAATTTTACCCCCAATCACCAACACTATTCGAATAAGGAAATAAATATGATACAATGAATTTTCTATTCCAATGAAATAGTATCATTGCATGTTTACCACATTATTAGTCGATTAAGTTCAGTGATTAAGCGGGAAAATGAGAGTTTGAACTACATTAATATATTACAAGGAAAAGATGAGACTAGAGTTTTTTCTTAGGTTTCATAAATACACAACATCCTCTCACTCACTCTCCACAATCTAATCTACAAAATGGATTCACCCTTTCCATGTCATCTTGGGACACCTACAACAACTTAACTATGGCCACCAAACATGCTTATGGAGAAAGATTCGAGAAGTAGAAACTCTTGGTTCACCAGATGAAGTCCAAATAAATTTAGCCGTCACAAATCATTATGGGCTTAGATCATCGAACGAGCATGTACCATTTGAAAACAGATAATTTCCGCAAGCATAAATTTCACTCAAGGAAGAAGAGGCCAAATGCTTATGCATCTACTTCTCAATGTTAGTTAGGGTTTGAAAAGTTTACCATGTTGAACTCGGACGACTTAGAAACTCCACCGATCAAGTTGTGACCTAGCTTCGGCCATGTCCTTTTGTGCTTTCTTCCTTCGGTAGAAGATTGGGCAGTCCCGACTGGTTATGAGTAGACTAGTCAAGTTACTGATGAGGTCAAAGTGAGGAGAATAGGGGAATGTTGCGAAAAATAATGAGCAGACCTTGTGCACAGCACGTCTTGATGAAGTGAGCCTTGGCATTCTTGGCACTGTGTCCACAATCGGCCAAAAAGCATCTCCAATTCAGAAACTGGAGAAATCCAGCGAAATCAAATCAGGAACATTTTTTTTAAAGAAAAAAATCAAGCGAAACTCGATGATCAACCAAATTAATGGCATTACTTGTGATTCATGATCAAACATCAGCTGTTAAGACAACCAGATGATATAAAGGTGAGGCACACTGCCCTAAAAGGAAAAGAAAAAAAGACATACTACTATTTTTAAGATCCATGTCTAACTCGATTTGGAGTTATGCTGTAAAATCTAAACGGGATTTAGATTTGACCCATCGTCGGCTTAAGATTGAGCATATGTATGGATTATCAGGTCAGAACTAATAGTCCTATAAAACCTGATCCATAAAACCACTAAAGCAAAAGTTGCCCCTAGATTCCTTCAGAAAAAGGCCTTCAATAAGACCTTGTATCCAGCTTGAGTGGATATGACATAAAAGGAAATAGATATGAATTGCCTTTATTTGCATAAAAGATCGACCAAGAGGAATTGAATGAAGTGCAAGTACACACCCAATTGAGGTGGCCTAATATAAGAAACTCACTAGTGCATTCTCAAAGCCATTATATCGTTGATTCTGATGTAGGAGAGTATTTATTCGGTTTCAGCTAGAAAAGTTACCAGCTAGATATATAAACAACTGATGCAAAAAGTTGCACTAATCATTGCAGTCATGGAAGCAAAACCGAAGCAAACAAGATGCATAATTTTGTGCCCATTAATAGCGTGAAAAGTAAAAAAAAAATGAAGAAAATACCATTTGCTACAGTTTTGCAGTATAACTCAGCTTCTCTTCCCTTGCAATGCGAGCACAGTGTTTGTTCTTGATTGCTGCAAGGAGAAAATTCTTATCAATATATTTCCTAAGAATTCTGAAGAAAGTATAGGTATATTTATAGTTAGCTGGGTTGAAATAGAGCTGTATCCAAGGGATAGGATTTATGTAATTGAACCCACCTAGTTTGCACGAACATAACTACTTGACAATAACGACAGGAACATTCATAATTCCACCGTACTTGGGGGCACATAGATTGTCTCTGATCCACATGCATGGTAATATAGCCAGATTACTATTCTATCAAGAATGACAATAACTTCATGATCAATGCAGATTGATCATTTTCGATTGCCCAAGTCTACCAGATGCTCACATTACAAACTTGTAAAAAATGGCATTTTGCAATAAAGAGTACAATAATGTTTTGTCTTGTTAAAAAGAACAAAAAATGCCACGAATACACATCAAGTCAATCAGGATAAAAAAGAGACAAGCAGTGGCATCTGTAAGCAATGTGAATTATATATATATAGAATTTATCAGCAAATATCTGACCTGATGACTGCCTTGCATCCAAGACAGCTAAGTTGTTTCTTGGCAAATTTCATTATGCCACTGTTTGAAGGCGTTGAAATAGATACGGCTCTCGTGTGACTTCCCTGAAGAAGCTCTTTACTGGCGTTTTTCAGAATAGGCTCAAATATTCTTAGGAGCGGCTGCAACATCAAGAGAACTAATAATAATTTGAGGGAAAGTGTCAATCACAGATGATGAAGGATTTTCTTAGTCAACCTTGCTGATCTGATTTGTCAGATAGTATTGAGGGTCTATCGGAATATTATTCTCAAGCACATATATCGGATCTTCAGACTTCTCGTAGGCCTGTTCAAGACATATAGATACATCAATTAAAAAGATCTTTCTTCTGAAGAAAACACGAGAAACATTTACCTTGGCATCTTTTGTGCCTTTAATTATAACAAATGGAACTCGGTCACCAACATTAGGAGCAGTTGCAGCATCCCTCTATCCACCACAATCAGAGCACCCGTGCTAAGCAATCTTACTCAAAGTTCATATTGATGAACAAGATAGAAAAAAAAAAATTTGCATGAACGTAGTAGAAACTTCAAGTTGCATCACTCTGATAAAGCCAATAGTTGGGGGGAAAAAGCACATAGAAACTGAAACATGTCGAGAAAATCAACCTAAGATCTTGATCTCTGCCCATCGAAGGGTATGATGTGGATTGACTGTAAAGAGGCGGCATTCGTGACCATTATACATAACAAATGTTCCGCAAAGGCAGCTAAGGTATGGGAATGACACAGTGGCACTTCAAATACTTTTTCACCCTTTAATATATCACTTTTTTGATAATTTGAAGAGGCATACTTATTAAGACTTCAGCAGAAGATTGTCCTCGCTAAGTTAAAATAAGGGATATTGCCTAAACTAACCTCATTTTAGATATGCATACAAAGAATTTTACAAACTTGAATGACTTTTGTCTATGGTCCCACATAAACTAGCTTAAATTTTTCTACATTTCTTAGACAAACTAATATTTCATTTATGAATTAGGCTCTGTCCTTGCCAATCAGAAAATTTCCATTCTAGTGACAGCTATACACAAAACTTTGAACAGAATCAACATCAGTCCAGTGAATCTGTTGTTTAAAGTTCACAAATTGCATGCTAGACCACACTATTTTTTTTTTCAAAAAATCTACTAGCATCAGTTTTTGGACAATTCATGAGCTAGGGACTCCTAAGCATAAATGGTAGTGCAGCACTTAAGCAGAAAGTTTCAACCTCATAATGCCGTTCAATGCTAAGAAAGCAAAGAGAAGCAGCACAAATCACCATTACAGCTGAAGGACTCTTCCCATCATTCTCCCATTTCCATGAGGCAGAGGAATGGTTTTCCATGCTAAAGTATATGTTCCCAATATACTTTTTTGTTACCCTTTTTTTTTATTTTTTGACAAGGATAAAAAATAATGAAAAAAATCACTTCTAAATAAAGGCATGATAACAAAAGAAAAGATTCATACTTTTCGCATCTTTTCAGCAAGCTCAACATGTGCAGACTTTACACTATAATCACTTCCAGTTTTGGTCAGACCCTGCCAAAGAAGGTAGAAAACTTGAGTTCATACACAAATGTTAAAATATAATCTTATATCACCGAGATGGTAATGTTGTCTGCAGTTAGAAATTGCCTTTGTTATAACCAAAAGAGACAAATCCACACGGTTCATTAAAAGATCTGAAATTGTGTTCTTCACATATTGAACTGCACCAGGAATATCTTGGTCAATCAGTATCTTGTGTAGGCATTCGTTTACCAGATTCTTTACCAACAAACAGTTGTCTCTTCTGACAGTCTCGATGCCTGTTGTCAAAGAATTGAATGCCACTAAATCATGTTTTTTCAATAACTATTAAATAGTTCAAATACTTACCTTTTGTGTCCATTTTGTCAAAACTATCAGGCTTTGTCCAGTACAATCCAGCATATCTCTTCTTGCTTATTAGCAAATAGGGATAATAGACCTTTTCAAATTCTAGCCTAATGGGCTTCAAAAAAAAAAAAAAATTAATTAGGATGGAGACTAAAAACAAAATTTGAGAATATACACTTATATTATTGGATGACAAATTTGCCAACATCCACATAGTAAATAAATAAATCAAGAAAATAAAACGTGATTTAAAATGAAGACAAAATGTCAGCTAGGATATCTAGCTGATAATACACTAAGTAATAGAAACTTAAAGAAACACATGATTTAAGACATCCAGAACTCAAATACTCATGTCTCAACCCTCGGATACCTTCATGAAAGTTCCTGTAATAGATTCTGATGCTTCTCTTCCTAACTTCATTGCTTCCTCTACAGAAGGCACACCGAATTGTACCATGACAGAGTCAGTGTCCCCATAAATAACCTAGAAAATTGATCATTAACTAGTCAACTAAAGAAAATTTGTCAAATATTAACAGTATTTCATAGTCAATAAAAGGCAAGCAAATACATACAACAAAGTATTGAGAAGTAATATGGCCATCAACTTTCAGTGATGACTTAAAAGAAAGCAACTCATCACAGGACAGAGTGTGCAAAGAACTGAATGTTCACAGATGCTTACCAAGAGAAATGAAGCAACCAAAGCTTCTGAAATCTCATGACAGTACAGAATCAGTTTTACTTTTTTGTTCAACGTAGTTTACCAGTTAGCAAAGTTATGAAGTTCAAGTTCAACATTATTATTAACACCCCATATTAAAATAATAATAATAACAGCTTTCTGCATAAATTAACCATGTCCAAAAAGCCTTAAAAAGTGGCCAAGGCACTGCAAAAGCTAGTGAAACTCCATTCCAGTATACACATCCAACAAAATCAAGAAGGTTCAGATTGACACAAGATCACTATTAAGAATATATGTTTAGTTTTTGATAGCCCAGGTCTTCATAACTTCTATTGCAGGTGATCATTTTCCTCTCAAACCCTTTTGTTATTGCAAGGATGTAAATTTCATTTTAGTTAAGCTGCAAGTGTTCAGCAAATAGCTCACAAACTGTAATTCTGCTGTATTCATTCTTAAGCCCCATTTCTATTGTGATTCTTACCAAAAAGATTCATTTAAGTTCCATTTATTAATGCATGAGTTAATCAACGTTATATGATGAATAATTGTACCTCTTAAAAGCTTATCAGTGTCCACATCCATCAAGCTGCTATTATAAAATGTAAATTTTCTTGTTTACATTTGCTCCAGCTTTGGTCAATCCCAAATACGATGTTGAGTTTCTTTCCTTCATGGATAAACTAGTTGCGCCACCAATGTTATTGTGGCAAAACTTAACTGAGCTTCTAAAAATTTTCCATCAGTGTTTAGTGGGCTTATAGAAATTAGAGTGAGAAATACCATAATGGCATCACTGAAGCAGGTTAATTAGCAGCAATTAAGCCGAAGTCAGCAACAAAGGAATAAAAACTGATTACATGTGAAACAAAGCAAAGCAATGCCTATATATAGACATAACATGAAACTATATACATGCATCACAAAGCATTTAAAAGATATAATCACGAGGTCAAAGGAAAGTTTGATCAACTAATAGACAAGAACTACAAATTCTTTCTGCTGCACTTTACATGCTTTGAAATCATACGCATACCTCTGCATTATGATCATAACCACCGCTTATAGTAAATTTCTCTTCTACCATCTTCTTTGTGTGCTCAATCATTTGTCGACCTTGACATTACCAATGAGCAAAAGTTATGGACCACGAAAAATCTTTCCACATCTTGCATTTACTATAGTCCCAGTTAGCAATGAATAGTAATCTACGTATTTAAAAGTCAATCACATACCGTAGCTTGTCACACTAGAAGAAATTTCTAAACAAGGTAACTGACCAACAGTAGCTCCAGTAAACCCATATACAGAGTTTGCACTTATCTAAAATGATAAAAGAAAGGAAAAAGTAAGCCCAATCTCAAACTATCAATGAATTGCCAACTTGAAACAAGTATGTCTACAATAGTCATGTATGATGTACTTTCAAAGCCAACTGGCGTCCATCCAGTACAGCCTTCTCAAATGGATCTTTAGCTTCCTGAAAAATATAATTTCGAAAATTTAAAACTTGAAGAGAGAAAAACATTTGCATAATTTTATACATAAGAATGTAAAATCAAACAGGTAAGGACATGAAGACCAGCTAAAATTCAGACATGAAGTTATGAACTACTCCAAGTAGGTTGCCCAATAAATTTAATATCTTCAAACAATTTTAAAGTTTATTGTATATTTTCAAATCATACCTTCAGATCAGCTTTTGCTCTCTTACGTGCAGCCAATAGCTCTTCTAGAATTTCAGGAAGTATGCCCTAGTTTTTAGACAGAGGACAAACTTAAAACCTTATGAGTATATTAAAAAAAATGAGAAAATTGATTGAGCAGCGAAATTTCACCAAAAAGAATACCTTTTGCAATTCAGGTTTGACAAAAACTTCACCAGATGGAGTTTTGTTTACACTTTCTGCTGGCAAATTTAACCTATGGGCATCTTCTGATTTAACCTTCACAAAAAATACAGCAAAATCTCAAGAAATTTCAAATGAACCATATAAATTGCAAGATCAATGTCATACAGTTTAGTCTCCATGATAGAATTTATACCAATGTGCAATAACACAAATTGTATGCCATCATGATGGATGGATATAAAGAAGCAAAGTCCAAAGTTGCAATGGGCTTTTCATAAAAACCAGTATTTGCCTCCAAAACCTACAAGTAGAAGGTCAGTGCTCATTTAGTATTTAATATAAAAACAGAAGATATAAACATGCAGTTCCTTATATTTCTTAGGAAGTAACATGGAATTTATAGAATAACAGAATCAAAAACATCCCTTTGTTCACAAGTGATTATGATGGAAAATAATATAATTGCAAAAAATACAAATTACTTTTCCTGGTTTCATTTTCTATGGCCTTGAAAATTCTTTTGGCTTGTTTATACTAATAAATTTATACAAGTACATGCTAAGTAGGCAGGACACCGGACACTAGAAAAGGGCTATAGTGAAAATACAAATTACTCACAGTTGCGCCTTCATAAGTTTCTTGAGCAGATCCTTGCCCTTTGACATTTGGAATAACAAGATTCCTCTGTTTAGCTTTCCTTAGGAGTTGAGAGAGAACCTGAAGGAAAGTCATCCAGGTTAGAGGGAGTCATTTTTATTATCCAGGATAAGGGTAAAAAATATAAGTTGTCACCTTGATGCTCTGGCCTCTAGCAAGTAAAAATGCTATTGGCACACCAGTAACTCGTGCCATCTCCACATAGTTGTAAATGTACATCAATTTGTCCAGAAGCCGTTGTGGAAGATAAGCATCCTGCATATATAACATAAAAAGTCCAACAACATGGATGAGATAATATAATACTCAATAACTAGATCTTGGGGGGAAAACAAGAGGTCTCAAAGTCACTCGAAGCCTTTTTTAGAAAGTGAAAAGTGGCCCTAAGCATTAAACCATGGGGTTTCCCAGAGCATCTCTATTCCTTTGTAAAACAAAAGATTAGATTCCGCCATCTTCGAATCAACTCACTATTCAAATATGTGTTACTTTCTTGAATACAACTACAGTAAAAGGACCATCATACCAAACTATATCTATCCACTGTGTACCTAGATAGGACACTGCAATCAAATATAAGAAGATTGCCATGAAATCAGTCTGATGTGTCTGCATGCATCAAAAGAAGCAACTGAACATGCATCTTTGCATTCCATGGTCAACGTAGTCAAGTGTGGATAGGTTTCCTTCAATTGAGCCAATCTCTCCATAGAAAAGACAAACTTAAATATCTTAGTTACTTCAAGCTAATTTTCATATACATAAACAAATAAACAACAACCAAACATTTATCCCACTAAGTGGGGTTGGATATATAGCTCCTACGCCATTGAGCTTGATCTCATAATATATTATCTATATTTAAATGATTTTTTTTATTTTATCATTTGGTATCCCTTTTCCTTGATTAATGTGCATATTTATCGTGCTCTTACATTGCCAAATCGTATACACAAACATATATGTTTAAAAATTTTGTAGAGGTTATTTTTTGAGATGTTTAGTAGGTGTAAAAGAAGTTTTTTTTTCATGAAAGGAATAAATAAAGCTTGAGCAGTAAAAAAGTAAAAGGGAAAGAAGAACATGCACAATTAAAGCGATGGAGGAAAATATTATGTGTTCATCAAAGAAATATTGATCAAATGAATAAGCAACTAATACACACCTATGCCGTCTATCGAAATCTAGCATTGTATATTACCTTTTGCCAAAATCTAGTTTAAATATTACTAATTAGTTGTGCACATCAAATAGATAGTTATGTTGCATGTAGGGGATCCATGCAAAGTAAAATACATAAAGCAGTTTTGTTTCCTGCAAGCATTGGCCACCATTTTATTTGCACAAGGAATACATAAGTAGCTCCACCAGTTAATATCTAACGTTTGATTGGGTTCAGATATACCAAAGAATCTAGTGTCTACCTTGGCAGCCAAGATTAGAGACTGTTAAAGAATTTGCCAGCCATTTGTCCCAAAGGGTAAGTTTGTTAAGAAAAAGATCAATTTTTATATTTTTAAAACACCCATTCACATGTGGCTAGACTTACTATATTTTATTGGACAAAACCAAGTATATATAGGTAATATAATGATACTGGTAAGATTTAGACCTTACACCTTGGATAATTCACTTTGATACAATGTTAAAGTTTAATCGGCTAACCATTTATCCCAAAAGCTTAAGCTGTAAACAGAGAACGATTTGATATTTCCTAACAGAGACCAAGTTTCCAGATGCAACCACGCAATAGCAACTTTGCAGGCAAAGCAAACACTAATTCTAAGAATATGTCAGGCACACATAATATATGAAGTCATTAATGAACCTTCAAACAGTAGACAGCTAGCCGTCTTCTAGATTCTGGATTACCATTTTGGAGGTCGGATATTATCGAATGATGCACATCTTCTTTCTGCAAAAAAAAAAGGTTAAATGAGAGGGAAAGAGAAAACACTAGTGAGAATTTTGTCAGCAGAAACAGAACACACCACATGGTGGTTCATTTATTTAAATTACTTGTCTTAAGAACAAAGACCGAATTGGTTCACTTCGTGATTATGAAGAACACAACTGAACAATTAAATGGGAAGGCACACTGCAACAAGCAGACATAGTATGCATCCAAACAGGTGAAAGAGGTAATCCCTAATTATTCATAGGTCGGAAAAAAAAATTGGATTAAGCATTTATTCCCACTTTTGACATTACATGAAATCCTAGTCATGTAGACTAGGAGCTTTTATATGTGCATTCTGTAAAGAATATTAGACAGAAGAATCTATCATGGATTCACAGTGAAGAATCTGTCATGTGTTTATCTAGTTCACGCAACAAGCTAAACTTGTTAATATCCATGCTCCAACTTGAATGGGAGTGAGGTGTTAGATTAATGGGCTCAGTGATTAGTCCCCCATTGCTAGTTCTAGACAGGGTTTTATCATCAGTCCTCTATATACTCATGTAATGATTCTCTCTCAATGAATATAGTATAATATTCTCTTCCCCAAACTAACAGTCAAAATACCATGCAATTTGTCCTTTATATATGTAATGATTATCTCTCAATGGATGTAGTAAAATACTTTCTTCCCCAAATTAATAGCCAAAATACCATGCAATTTGAACTTCAAAATCAAATAAAGGCATGTCTTTTTTCAAATGAGCAATGTCTTTTCGCCTTTTGAATAAATTTAATTCCATTTTATATTCATTTTCAAAGTTAAAACATAGAAAGTAAAACCATCGCATATAAGAATCGACTCATAGGGCAATCTCCCTATATTCTTAATCCTAAACACAAGCATCTTCACTTGTTAATTCTTAGAAGGAAATAGTAATAGATCAAGGATCCCCAAAATTCTAACTTTTCAATTCTCCCATTTTCCAGAATATGGTGTCCTCATAGAAGTTAGCATGGTTCCTCTCAATATATTTTTGCACAAAAGTGTATGATCCAATTTTGCGCTTATTATCTGATTCAAATCACTAGTAGGGCTGCAAGGATTTGAGAACCAACATGGCTGCTAGTCATGCCAAAATTGAGCTTGACTCATTAAAATTTAGACAGCCCAAGAACTATACTTTTCAATTAATATCGGTACTCAAGATCAAAGACTCATCTAAGGTTGAGTTTGATTCGAGCCGAAGTCAATTGAATCTAAAAGCCCAAATAAAGTCAAACTCAATATCACTACCCATAACTTTAATGGGGATGAAAAAAATATTATAGAGGATCATCTATAAAAATATATTTAGAACATCAAAGTGATTCATTGCAGGGGAAACTCTGGGGGATTAAGTTTGTTTATATGTATTTTCAGGTGAAACAAGACAATTCATAAACAGAGAATGAGCTTATGCACTATAATTGAGCTATGTACCATTGAAACTTAGCTCGAAAAGAGTTCTACCAAAAACTAATGCCAATACTTAGGCTTGTTAAGAGATCAGGTTGAGCTCAAACTGAATTTAGTAGCTCCCACTACTATGCTTGCTTTGTTTTCAGTTCTAATCACTTGTTATAATAGGGTTCTACCCGCAAATGAATTTCATTAGTAAAAAAAAAGGAGGCAGCAGAAACCACAGGAAAATATCCTGCAAGATCTCTACCAGTTAATCTTTCCCACAGCTAACTGGTTGGGAAGAAACACCAAATAGTGGGGTTGTGAAAAATAAATGTTGTGTTACATTATGTTATTGTTACTAGAATTAACATGGTCCATAATGTACAGAAAAAACAGGACAATTGTACGTTGCAGCTATACCTTTAACTGACTTATGAGACAAGGTAAATTATGACCCAAATAAAACAAAAATATACTCATTTATTAACTTTAATAAATGGCAAAACTTACTTGCTCCCCGAGAAAATGTGCTGAGACTGAATTAAGAGAATATGAACTAAGCTTGTAATCCCTTTGCATAGCCTTCAGAAACAGAGAGAAGAAGAAACATACCAATAAGACATTAACAAATCAATTATATGCTAATTCATATAAGAACCTGAAACAGATCAAACTGGACTCTTCCCTCCACTGTAACTTCCTTGCTCTCCCTCACACCATATTGCCTGCATGAATCAAAACTATATTGACCACAGTACAGAACAATTGAATATGTCTAAATTCAGCAGCTAATCACATCTTTATTTAATATAGACCAGTTGTGAGTTGATGCACATGGAACTTGAAGGTAGGATGCATCATGCTCATTAGTCCTACATATACAAGCATAGTGATCCAATGTCTATATATTAGAAGGTTATCCTCTCTCAGCAGCCTAGTCTTCTTTGGATAGAATAAATTCCACCTCATAAAATGGTATATTTGAGCCATGATGATCATGAGGGGCAGCATGATGCGGCTAAGATGCTCAATGTTCATTTGTTCCATATGAATAAGTGTGGCTATTATGCCTATGTATTAAAAGCATATTCCACTCTAAAGTGACTAGTCATTTTAGGACAAAATGAGCTCCAACTTAATTCAGCATGGTACCAAAGCTAGCCCCATATCCTAAGTCATAATGAACTTCATTGCAACATACAAATAGAGCTAGCCCTGCACCTCTAAGTCATAATAGGCATGAGGGTATGTGTCAAAGTTAGGACGCTTCATGCTCATTCATTTGAGAAATAAGTTGATCCATTAGCTCTATATATTACGAGTCAGTCATTCCCCATATGTCTAGATCATATTCCGGAGAGCAAAGGCACTAAGGCAGCAATAATAATTACATTTCAGTCAAAACATAAATTCATTAATTTACTAATCTTGTGTTCATATGTATTATTTAAATCGTGTAACTTTTAAATCATATATTTCCTTGAAAATAATAAAAATATCTTTTTAATGCTTTTCATTTCCAAATACATTTATAAAAAATTTAAGGTTTTCTATAAATATTTTGTCTAGATTATTAAGACGGACAAGGATGACCATGATTGGGGGCCATAGTATGCTCGAGCCAAAACCAACTCAGGCTAAGATGGCCTATGACAACCCTGTTTAGGCCTGCGATACACCTGGTCAGTGTCTAACATGTGTACATGCTAGTGGCAGTGGAAGCTCTAATTCCCTCACAAAATAGATGGTATAGCAAGAAAAGGTACTCATGTCCAACCCTAGTATATAGTTAAAATTTACTCAGAAAGCGTCGCACCAAAAATAAACGAATAAATTTTTGCAAAATCTGGAGTGAATCAATGCATCAGGATTTGGGATAAATGACTTAGGAATATGTAAACGCACATTGTGCAGATGAAGTGACAGCCAGTAAATCTCCATTTTATAAGAAGAAACAACCGCAACATAAGTGTAAATACAAAAAAGAGAAAAAGAAAACAAAGCAATACAGCTCAAATATTTCTTAACCACTCCATCCACAAACTAGTAAGAAAAAAGATGGTTTATGAGTACGGAACATGTATTTTCTATTCATTAAGATCACCTATACTTGAACAGCAACACCAGTGAGCATGGTGAAGAAAAGATACAACTCAAATATTTCTTAACCACTCCATCCACAAACAAGCAGTAAGAAAAAAGATGGCTTATGAGTATGGAACATATATTTTTTATTCATTAAGATCACCTATACTTGAACAGGAACACAAGTGAGCATGGTGAAGAAAAGATACAACTCAAATATTTCTTAGCCATTACATCCACAAACAAGTAGTAAGAAAAAAGATGATTTATGAGTATGAAACATGTATTTTTTATTCATTAAGATCACCTATACTTGAACTGCAACACCAGTGAGAATGGTGAAGAAAAGGCACAGCGCTAACTGAGAAACCACTCAAAGATATTTTTAATGTACAATGTCCCTTAGTTTACACATGCAACAAGTCAATGAGGCTTAGTTTACACATACAGCATTCAATGAGATTTGAAGTATAGGATACAAAATAATCATTTCAAATTGAATTAATGCAACGGGAATGCTAGACAGACAAGTATGAGATAAAAAAAGAGAGGATTTAAAAAAATCATAATAATATTGCCAAAAAACAACTGCAACAAAAACAAACAAAGCACGGAATCCTAGCTATCTATGTGCTGAGGAAATAGGAATGCATAACCTTGATGAGAATGTTGTAGCTCTAACACGAACCCGGCTGTTCCTTATGCGACCAAGTGTTGGGAACTCAACTATCTTAAGGGCTTCAGCTCTCTGTGACAAGTAGGAGGACAGAGTACACATTTATCTTTAAGAAATCAGTATGATATACATTTAAATTGCTAAAACAACAGGTACCTCAATAAGATAAGGCAAGTCAAATTTGCATATGTTATATCCAATTATAATATCCGGGTCAACCTCACGAATTAAATCCTGCAATTGAGTTCATATTTACATCCCCAAATAAGTCCATGATTGCCACACTCCTAGCAAAATCCCTTAGTAGAAAGTCCAATGAACAATCACAAAGAACTGATCATATAAGGAAAGATAATACCAACATGTCAGAGTCATCTTGGTAATCTGTATTGAATGAATTTTATATAGCCTCTAAATGACGAGCTGAAAACTACTTACCCTCCAAGCCAGTAAAACATTCCTCTCTGTATCAAATGACATCACATCAACTCCAACAATTGGAGAACACGACTTAAGCGTCATGACATTTCGTATAAAAGGATGATCATCTCCTTGAAGGGTGACTAAATTTGCAATCTACTCAAAATAAGGAAAAGTTAAAGGAGAATGAAAATCACATGTAGTGCAATTGCCCCAATGTATTAAAACAGAAGGGAACACCTGAATCACAGGATCATGAGTTGGCTCAGGAAAGAGTCCTTTACGACCAGCACACTCAATATCAAAACTTAATATTCGGAAAGGAGCCATTTTTGAGTATTTCCCTTCAGGAGTATGACTGATCAGCACAGAATATCTATTGAAGGATTAAGGAAAGGTGACAAATAAGAGTATCGTTATCCTCAAACCGTTTCTCAATTATTTGGAGTCACCTATATGAATTATTTCTCTATAGAGTTTATGTAAGGGCATATCACTATGAATATTTCAATCGATTAAATATTTCTATTAGATGAACTAGAATTTTCATTGGTCTCCCTCTATCCCTTACATCCTCCATCCTAATCAATTAAACAAATGCTTAGTTTAATCAACTAATATAAAATAGCTGATCATATCAACTTCTAGCAGAAATAAAAAAATAGTTTTCTACTTCCTGTAGGAAAGGATACAAGCAATCAACTTCCAGTTGACAATACGACATACTCTTGATCACCTTTCTATAACTTCCGGCAGGCACTTCTATCCAATTTCCACCGACAATGTTACAATCAATCATAAACCGAAGTGCAAAAAGAACGTTGCTTTCATATGTGTCAAAATTCCTTGAACCAATGCCTTCGATTGTAATACCCTTCTCGAGAATACCTGCCAAATATTGTATTTTTAGATGTCACCTCCTGTACATATGAACTCATATATCCAGACAAAGCATCTACTAGATCATACTTAGATCACTCATTTTATGCAAGTGAAATAAGAGGTCAAATTTCTAAATTCTAACAAGAGCATCATAAGAGGTCAAATTTCCAATTTCTAACAGAAGCATCACCATTTATGTGTAAGAAAGGCAGGGGTATTTTTCTTCTCTCGTCGAAGAGGCCTTACCACGACAACTAGCAACCATGGTAGGCAAGGCAACTACAATCTTAAGAAAAGGCTGAGACTGATCTTTCTGGTAACACATAATGCTCTTCTTCTGCACCAACTCAATCCGCCTAATGAACCTTGCTACATTGTTGTTTCTATTTGATTCTCTCATTCTCCCCTATATGATTCAGATCACAAGAGAAATATTTTAGCTAAAAAATGTTAATTCAAAAAACAAAGCCAACAATGCAGAAATTGATCAATTATGATAAAAAGGACAAGCAATGGAATTATGACGAAATCACCTCTAGTGTTTGGTGGAAGCGGGAGATATCATCAGGCCCCATTCCCATAGGGCATTTTATATAGAAGTAAGGCTCAAAGCCGTGAACATGACAGCAGACACTGTGACCTAACCAATGCCAGACACATTTCTTCACTAAACCAAATTAGTCAGAAACTATAAAAAGTATGAAAGCAGCAAACCTAACCTTCTCTCGTGACGCCAAAAATCCTGAGAATCGCTGAAGGCCCAGATGAGCTAGGCAACAGTTCTTTGTGGCTTTCCCCAATGACATAATCGATCTCAAGCTGCTGAAAAACTGCAAAAAGGGGGGAAAGACTAACAAAAATCAAACTTTTTACAACTTGGAGAAACATGTGGTCGAGGTCACACGTACCGATGTTCTCGGAGCCGGAGAGATAAGATGGGGAGAGTGCAGGGCGCCTCCACCTTGAGAGGCGAGACGAGAGGGCCTCGTCGCGAAGGAGGATGAGGGCCTCCTCGTCCTCTTGGTACATGGTCTCCTCCAGGAATACATCCTCGTCCATCATCTCCTCCTCCGCCGCGGATCCATTCGTCGGCGGCGGTTGCGGCGGTTGCTGCGGTTGAGGGTTTTGGCGGTCGAACTGCGATCGCTTCGGGGGGTTCGGCGGCGTCGAATGCTGCTCCCCTCTCCGCTTTCCCGTGCCACCGGCCATGGAGACAGCGGAAGGAGAGTGCGAAGGCGACGAATCGGAGAGAAGACGCGGAAACGGATGGATTCCCGCCACTGCGAGGGTAGGGCTTTATGACCTTTTGAGAACCACCAGACATCACGTGCTATGCGCGTGGCATTGGGTTAGTTGCCCCATGTACTTTGCCTTGCTGGTTTAGGTTCAAGCTCGTGGCAACTTAGCCGCAAGGTCGCGGCCACGATTTATGACTTGGCTCGACCTCATTATCGTCGCGACTATGATTTAAGTTCGTGGTGGCTCGATAGCGAATTTGCGTGTCGTAATTTTGTGGCATCGACAATTATTGCAAGAGTTGAAGACGAAAAACAAAAACTCATTTATCTAGCTCCGATGATTACAACTCGCGACTAGATTCGAGTTTATAGATATTTGATAGTGAGTTCATGTGTCAACCAAAGCCATCGTTGGAGACTCGTGACTATGATATATCTATCATAGTTCTCGAAGCTCATCGACAATTATTGTGATAATTGGAGACGAAAAACATAAAACTCATTTATTCTGCACAAAGTGATTACGATTCATGACTATATTCAAGTTCGTGGAGAGTTGATAGCGAGCTCGCATGTTGACTACAACTATAATTGGGGACTCGTGACTATGAGATATCTATCGCATCTCATAGTTCATTGACAATTATTATAAGAGTTAGAGACGAAAGACAATAACTCTGGATTCGAGTTCGTAGAGATTTGATAGCAAGTTCGCATGTCGACGAAAGCTACAATTGATGATTGTGAGTGACTATGAGATATCTATCATAGTTCTCGAAGTTCATCAACAATTATTGTGAGACGTAAAACTCATTTATTCGATGTCAATGATTACGATTCACGGCTAGATTTAAGTTTGTAGAGATTTGATAGCAAGTTTGCGCATTGGCCAAAGCCATAATTGGAGATTCATGACTGTGAGATATCTATGGTATTTTGAAAATCGTCGACAATTATTATAAGAATCAGAGACGAAAGATGGACACTCATTTATTCGATGCCAACAATTATAACTCGCTGCTAGATTTGAGTTCGTAGAGATTTGACAGCGAGCTCGCATGTTAGCCAAAGCTACAATTATGTAAAAAATTTGAATCGTCAATCTAATGACTCTCTGTCTCACGATCATTATGAATAAGGTAAATCACAGAGGTCCCTATGGATATTGACATAGCGACAAAAATATATGATGATCATTTGAATATAAAAAAAAAAATTTAGATCTCATTCGGAATCGATTCACGTTACATCTATAAAGACCATCGTATCTATATTTAACAGCGAGCTCACGTGTTAGCCAAAGCTATAATTGGGGGCCACCTATTTATTATAATTTTCAAAGTTCATAGACAATTATTACGAGAGACATAAAATTCATTTGTCACGTGCCAACGATTACGATTCACGACGGCCACAATAATTGTGGTTCGGCGAGAGTTCACTATTGCACGTGACTACGACTGACCAACTTAAGCACACAGTTGCTTAGCGCGTGCATCGAGCTGTGATTCGCGGCTCGGTTACAAAGTGTGGCTAAGCTGTGACTGCATAACTCAACATTCAACGTCGATTTTTCGATACTGATAAAGAAAAATAAACCATGAAAAATTATGTTTTTTAATCCATTAATAAAAAAATTGATGAAGAATATTTGAGTCCGAATAAAAATTTTAAAATTTATATTAAAATTTAATCTGATCCACTCTATCGCAATATCTGCACCGTTCTAGAACGGGCCAAGGACTACATACTCAAAGCTACGATAGCAACGAAGTTGGTGTTCCCACGGGAGGACCTTACGGCTAATGTGATAGTAGAATTGTACTAATAAACGAAGGTCAATCTCTGGGACTATAAGCCTTTCGAAATGCCTATTTTCCGATCACTTTAATTCTGGATTAGACAATATGTTCATCGTAATTTATCTCTTTCGTATTGGATGTTGATCGATTGGCTACGCGCTAATGGCCACCGAATTGTCTCTTGCCTCTGCAAATGTTGGAATCGTCAATCTAATAGCTCACATTGACTTATTCTGCGGTCATTGCAAGTAAGGTAATTTACGAAAGATCCCATGAACTTCGACATGATGATCTAAATACGTAAAGATCATCAAACAAGGATTTTAAATTCTCTCCAAAATCATGGGTCATGTGGCCATCGCGCCATGACCGGGGGACACGAATCGCCTCTTTCCTGTGCAAAAGATTAGAATCGTCAATCTAGCGACCTCCACCGGCGTGTTCCATGGATATTGTGAGGGAAATAAATCATAGAGGATTTTATAAGCCTTGATGTGGACAAGATATGTGAGGATCATCTGAATAAAAAAAATTTTAGACCTCATTCGGAATCGATCCATATCACTTTTATAAACACCGTCTTAACATCGGTAAAAATTAAGAATCTATCCAACTAGCAACTCTTTGTCATCCATTCCCATATACCGAGGAGAGGAAGGTAAATTACGAGAAGGTAAAATCTATGATAAAATAGGAAGGAATCCGTACCATCGCGCCGTCCTGGAGGACAACGCCGTCTTAGCACCGATAGCAGCGAAGTTGGTCGATGATTGCGGCGAGAGTTGGAGACGAAGAACAGAAAATCATTTTTGTAAAATGACAAAAAAAGGGAGAAAAATTCAAGTAGAAGTCGAGAAGTCATGCCACTTCACGAAACTCCTGGCCTCCATTTGCCCTTAACGGATAGATTCGTGAGTCGCTGTCTCCAAAGGCGCCTCCTTTTTTCGTAGACGCAAACGCCGGTGTCCGCGCACCACACACCCTGCGCCGATCCAAACCTCCCCCGTGCCAATCCCGCCTCATTTTCTCCTCCGTCGATGGTGGCGTTCAATCTCGCTGTGATTCCCACTGCGGGGCCGTGGAATTGAGCTCTGATCGGAAGGGGTTTTCATTCGGACTGGATGCTGGCGACCTGCGCGGCCGGAGCGCCTGTCAACCTCTGCCTTCTTCCGGGCGAGAGGAGCGGCGGCCGTGGAGGTTCGGCGAAGGACAGACGGTGGCGAAGCGCCGGATGCGGTGAGGCCGCTCCTCATCGCTTGCCGGTCGCTGCTCGAGCTCGGCTCTCTAATTTCTTCTCTTCCCCGATCGGGTTGGATTCTCAGGTTTGATCTGATTTCTCCCGTAAATGTTGTATTTGGGTCTCCGATTAGGTCTGTAATCGCCGGCTGAGGTTCTTTCATACTTCTCCTTATTGGTTTTTGATATGTGGTTTTGCATCTGGAGAGTGCAATGCCTTCTGGAATTGGAATTGATCATTATCTGCTTATTGGTTTACTTTGCTTACTTTTATATCGTTTGCATGGTGCCTACCCAGAAAATAAAGTTCTCGCAGTGAAACTTTCATTGATAAGTTTATTATCCAAGTTTTTTTTTTTGCAATGATTTTTTGGTACAGATTTCTGAAAATATATATACATATTTGTATGCAAGTAGACGTGTGATTCATGAATTGCTACACGAGTGTTGTTTGTGGCTGGTTCCCATCTATAAGGCAGAAGGTTGTAAAGTCCTCCAAAGTCTAGATGGTGTATATGTCAAAGTTTGTATGCTCTTATTTCTTTAATTAATTATATCTCTATTTCCCATTTCTTAGCTCTTGGTCTAGATCAGTTCTCCATTGGTGAATATCGTTTTTTTAATCTGATATTCATTTTTGTTCACTTATGCCATCAATAGGGATATTTTCTTTTGAAAAATTATAAAAAAAAAATCTGAGGGTGAATAGATATTCCGAAGTAGTCACACATTCTTTTATCTCTATTTCCCATTTCTTCGATCTCAGTCTAGATCAGTTATCCATCAGTGAATATCGTTTTTTTAATCTTATCTTCAATTTTTTCGCTTATGCCATCAATTGGGAATTTGGGATATTTTCCTTTGAAAAAAAAAATCTGGGGCGATTAGATAATCCGAAGCAGTCATGCATTCCTGTTTTTATAAACTTTGTTAGGAGCAGCTATAAAACTTTACCTTTCAAGTTGATGTTGTATCTCATTGGTTCTTGATAATTTATGCGGCTAAATAGCCTTATTTTTAAGCTGTAGACCTTTCAAACTCAAGATGTATCTCAAATGCTGTGGATTGGTCCTGTACCTGGTGACATTGCTGAAGTGGAGGCATACTGTAAGATCTTCCGGGCTGCTGAACAATTGCATTCTGCTATAATGGACGCTTTGTGCAATGCAGAAACTGGAGTTTGTGCTGTTCCTTATGATATCCCTTCTGAGGAATCGGCAATGCTTGAAGACAAGATCGTCGCAATACTTGGTTGCATGTTAGCATTACTAAATAGAGCTAGAGAAGATGTCTTGTCCGGGAGGTCATCTATCATGAGTTCATTCCGGTTCTCAGATGTTACTACTTTGGATGGTAAGGTTCCGCCACTTGCTGCTTTCAGGAGTGAAATGAAAAGGTGCTGTGAGAGTTTGCAAGTTGCTCTTGCAAGTGTTTTTACACCCATCGATGATCGCAGCATTGATATCTGGAGGCGACTGCAAAGGCTGAAGAACGTGTGCTATGATGCTGGATTTGCACGCCCTGATGGCTATCCTTGTCCAACAATTTTTGCCAACTGGGGTCCTGTATACTTTTCCACTAGGAAAGAGGATGATGTGCTGGAAGATTCTGAGATAGCATTTTGGCGAGGTGGTCAACTAACAGTTGAGGGTTTGACTTGGTTGTTGGAGAATGGATTTAAAACAATTGTAAATTTGAGGGAAGAGGTGTCCAATGATGAATACTACCTAGATCTTGTTCAAAAAGCCATTTCATGTGGAAAGATAGAATTGATAAATTTGCCTGTTGAAGTTGGGATGGCTCCTTCAGTAAAACAGGTTGAACAGTTTGCTAGGTTGGTTGAAGATCCAAATGGAAGACCTATTTATCTGCATAGCAGGGAAGGTGTCGCTAGAACTTCTGCCATGATTTCAAGATGGAGGCAGTATATAACACGGTCTCCAGTTTCAACCATCCAGTCTAACCTGAATGGAAAAGCACGGAAAAACGCAACAGAAGAGGAAAGCCTAAACCCACATAATCCTATTTTACCACTGTCTAAGGAAAACACATCTTTGAGAGATGATCTCATTCTGCATTCTTCATCAGATGTGTTTATTGGTAACAAAAATCAAGGTTTTCCAGCTCCTGCAGTTGAAAACCAGCATGAAAAGATGAACTGTGAGGTTGCTTTAACAGATAACTTGCAATCAGGACAACAAAATTATGATACTAATACAAACATAAGCTCCAACTTCTCTATATGCAGTGATCCTCTTAGGTCACAATTTCCGACATGCAACATTTTATCAAGGAAAGAAATGATCACATTTTTCAGAAATAGAGAGTTTGCTCCAAAAACATATATGAATAATCTGCAGAAGAAGTCTAAAATGCTACCAGTTACAAGTGTGCCATCTGAACTAAAGGATCAAGCTAATGGAGCTTTGGAGGGTCTCAAGTTACCAGTTCAAATTCAGTCTCAAATTCCAAAGGAAGAACCTACTGATGGTAATCTCTGTTTTAACATTAATACCACCAGTGGCCTAAATGGAAAACCTACCAGTGCTGCAACTGATGTTGATGGCCATCCTACATTGTCAAGCACTTCAACTACTGAACCTAATGCTATAAGAAATATGAACAATAGTAATGGTGAGCAAGTTTTAAGTATCACTGGTAGAAAAGAAAAAAGGAAAGATGCTAAAAATTCCATGGAGATGGACGATGATCCTTTGGCTCTTGGCGGAGATATGTGTGCTTCAGCTACTGGTGTAGTTAGGCTTCAATCAAGAAGAAAAGCAGAGATGTATCTGGTACGCACTGATGGATTTTCTTGCACCAGGGAAAAGGTAACAGAATCATCTTTGGCTTTCACGCATCCAAGCACCCAACAACAAATGCTCATGTGGAAGTCTCCTCCAAAGACTGTGCTACTGTTAAAGAAGTTAGGGAAGGCACTTATGGAAGAAGCCAAAGAGGTACTGATCTCACTGGTTTTGTTTTTATTTCCGTTGCCATGTTGTAGACTAATATTATGTTAATAAATTGACCTTGTGATCACATAATACTGGAAAGAAAATTAGGAACTCAAAAATTGTAAGAATAAAGTTCATTGGAACTTGTAAATTTGAGAATTGTTCTCTGCATTCTTATTTGCTGGGTTATTAGAGGGGTAGCACACGCTATCACTATTATGCTTGGTTCTTATTATTATAAGTACTAATGACTAGTATATTTGCATCCTTCCCATCTAGGATGGGAATTTGGTTGGGACCTTATGAACATAGTCTAATCTTATGAACCTTTCGTAATTCATAGATTTCAATTCCAATAATCTTAACTTACTGGAATATACTTACATTTACAGCTGAACATGTATTGAAAGCAGGCCATCTTTTTCATATCATACCATCTATGAAGATTTGTTACCTGAAAATGCTTTTTAAGTTGTAAGTTGAACTCCTTATAATTTGGTCATTATCTTCCATCATATAGAAGTCACTACTTGTAATATGAAAATGTTAAGATTTACATTTTATTTTTCAGTTACTAATGAAGGATTTAGTTATGTTTATCATATGAAGTGAGAACTTGCAAAATTTGCAATGTTTATAATAATATTAGATAATGAATGTTAAGATGGGAAATAGTCAAAAGTGTCCGATAAATTTTATAATTACTTTTAGTTGAATCTATTAGAGTAGAAGGTTGTAAGGGGTAGGTAGAGATCAAAGAAAATATGACTTAATTAATTCGAATACATTAAGTGTTATTGCCTTGCATAAAGCTCAATGAGGAGATAAATTATTGTAGACAACCTGAAATAGTTGGGGCAAACACAACTTGGTGAAGATTAAATTTTAATATATATGTCAATTATAAAGGTGAAATATAATTTCATAAAATATTTGTTAAATTGAAGATTTTGCAATCACACACTCTAATCCAATGACCCAATTAGATCCAATAGCTCAACCTAAATAATTGGGGCTCTTGGCTTTTTCTATAACTATAGATAAGTTCCTTAATTTTTTTTGTTTTATCAAATTCTTTATATAACTGAAGGGGAGCCTTGACACAATAGTAAAATTGTTGCCATGTGACCTTGTGCTTACGGGTTTGAGTCGCAAAAACAATCTCTTGCAATGCAGGATAAGGTTGCGTACAATAGATTCAATGTAGTTTGACTTCTTTCGGGACCTCACATTGGCGGAAGCTTCATGTACCGAACCACCCTTTAAATTCTTTATACAAATATTGACAGGTCTTTCTTTACTAGTTGTATGATTTGATTTTTGATGTAAAATCCATGAGGTTGAATCATTATCAGTTCCTAGCCTGGTTTTGAAGATGATTTCTATTTGAAAGTTGTGTTTTAGTTAGCCATTTTGCTTAACAGAGATTGACACGGTCTCTAGATAGGATGAGAAAAGGTTGAGGGCCTTGAGTAAGAGTATACATCTTAAGAGATAAGATCCATGTATGCGTTTCCAGTAGTTGGGATCAACATAACTGTGAGTTAAATGGCTGGACAAAAGGTAGCTAACTTCAAGTAGTTGGGACTGACACAGGCCTTTTTTTTATTTGCTTTATAATAAGAATGAGAATAAGTGTCTGTACAACAATTGAATCATTCTGTTTTTTGAATGACAACCATGGGAGTCACTTATTCCATTTCAAGTCTTCTGTTTTCCATGTTACCAACCACACTACCAACAGATACACAAAAATGAAAACTTTTATCTGGTTAGTGAAATTGTTACTCTTACCTATTCAGTCTCTGTTTCAACTTGCTTTCTTGTAGAATACTCATTTTTGAATGTGCAATGGATGCTTCTTAAGAACTTCTATTGGATCTATATATTTCAAGTTTAGACCATCCTATGAACAGATTTATTTTTATCTTGTCTTTCTATTACATATCTTCTGCTTTGGAAAATGCAGGTCATTTTGTTTCTTTACCATCAAGAGAAAATGAATGTTCTTGTAGAGCCTGATGTGCATGATATATTTGCTAGGATCCCTGGTTTTGGTTTTGTACAAACCTTCTATAATCAAAATACCAGGTAATGAATATATTTCCAAACATTACCAGATGTTAATATCAGATGAATAGGTTTCTGAACATATGTCAGATGTATAGATGTTCTCACATATCTTGGAACCATGCAGTGACCTTCATGAGAGAGTTGATTTTGTAGTTTGTTTGGGAGGTGATGGTGTCATTTTACATGCTTCAAACTTATTTAGAGGTGCAGTTCCTCCTGTAGTCTCATTTAATTTGGGATCTCTTGGATTCCTCACATCCCATCCCGTATGTCTTTCCTCCAGTTTTAATTGTATTTTCTCCATACTATGCCCCTTTTGTGATGGTATTAGATTGTTTTTTTTTATGCAGTTTGAAGAGCACAAACAGGACTTAAGAGCGATTATCTATGGGAACAACACAGGAGGAGTTTATATTACTCTTCGAATGCGTTTGCAATGTGAAATATTTCGCAGTGGAAAGGCAGTTCCTGGAAAAGTGTTCGATGTTCTAAATGAAGTAGTAGTCGACCGTGGTTCTAATCCATACCTTTGCAAAGTCGAGTGTTATGAGCATAATCGTCTTATAACCAAAGTACTGTACCTTTTATGCATCATAGATCTTATATGCAATTAGTTATTTTAAATGGCAGCTTATTGGACAATTACTTTATTATTATAATTACATCTTTTAATAGGATCCTGCTTACATTCTTACTCTTCCTCACATCTTTTAACACTTTCATGTAGTCTGAGAAAGTGTTAAATACTCCATAAGAAGTGTTTTTTGCCTATTATGTTGTATTGTATTTGTAAATAATCCTGATAGATGGTTCATTTGCTTGTATTAAAATACACCAACCTTGTTAGTTACATTTTCTTAATAAAGACTGGAATAAACTCTTTTAGATGAACCCAATATCTTCCCATGCACATCTTATGTTGTTTTAAACTTATTTTCAGAATTTCATGCTGTTGTACTAGAGAACTAGTTTAACTTTTGTCGAATTTATCATAGGTACAAGGTGACGGGGTTATAGTAGCCACACCGACTGGAAGCACAGCCTACTCCACAGCTGCTGGGGGATCCATGGTCTGTAACTTTATGTATCCTTTTTTGTGGACAATTTTTATTTCATTGATGTATGTTCATCATAGTTTTAAATTTTCCTGTTTATTTATTTTCAATATTTGAACTGTTTTACCCAACGCCAAATAGTCCGGCTCACACAACGACAATGGGTATTTGGATTTTCTGAACTTTAAAGTAAAGTTCTTTTATTTTAACATATACATCACAATAATGTTTGTAATTGCAATATTTGGTAGAAATGTCAAGGTGTTATTTTGATTCTCTTTCTCGTCTATTTTTATTTTATTTTTGTCTGGTAAGCCAACTCCAATGCTACTAATCCAGGTCTGCAATAAGGACGATCCAAATAATACTGCAATGGCCTACCCTGTCCTCAGTTCCTATAAGGCAAACTATAGCTCATGTAGGTATACTAGTAAAGTTTGCACTTCACTTTATATCATTTGCCTAATTCGCGAAGGTTATGCAGTTCCGGCATAAATATGACTATTGTAGCTGCTCCGTAGACCTTACCCTAAGTAAAACATTATGCAGAATTAATTGCAGGAAAGGAGAGTAAAAATTATCATGTTCCAAGACACCAAATCTGTTTGACAAATCCAAATTCTAGATTTAATGGAGGAATAAAGATCGTTGTATCCATGACATTCTAGTTTTATCCTTGTCTTGTTTGAGCAACAAATTGAATGTTTCTTGGTTACCAAAAAAATATAGTTGCTTTAAAGAGCTGCCCAGTGCATGAAGCTCCCGCTAATACAGGGTCTTGAGAAAGAATCTATTGTATACAGTCTTATTCTACTTTACAAGAGATTGTTTTCAAAAATCGAACCCATGACCTCTAGATCACACGGTAATAATTTTACCGTTGCACCAATGCTCTCCTTAAAAAAATGTATTTGCTTTTACCATACATGATACAACAACAAAGCCATTAAATTAGGCCTGCTTCTGACTTTAGTTCTCTTCTATTACAATTGATATAGAATTTCGATTGTTTGTAAGGTCCATTTTATCATTGCTTTTTTATATTTGTAATATTCGACAATTTCTCTCGTTGCACAATCTACTGCTAAGATATTGTTTGTCAGATGAACGTTGTCTAATTCTGACGGACTCGAAGTTCTCAGGGATTACTGACTATTTGTTTAATTTCGGCGTTCAAAATATTCTGTTCTGGACGTTGCTGTAATGATTCTTCATTATTAATGGCAAGATAGAACTTGCGGACTTTAGGCATTTGAAAACATGGTTATAGTTCGAACGCACATTGCGTTCTTCTTCATGCAATCATTCAGACTTGAATTCATTTGTTGATCGTTAATGGTGTTTGTGTCGGTTTGTCAGATGTTTCATTTCTTTTTTATTTCGGTGTTAGCTGAGGTAGCCGTTGTAACTTGCAGGTTCACCCAAATGTTCCATGCATGCTATTTACTCCGATTTGTCCACATTCTCTTTCATTTAGGCCCGTCATACTTCCTGATTCTGCACAGCTCGAGATGAAGGTGAGACTTGTCTTAAATTTTCCTCTTAGTAGCATTGCAATTACCTCGTGAAGTCTTTCGAAATTTGAATTAAGTGGCAAGATTGTTTAATTTAGCTAGGTTATGTAGTCGAGTCATGATAGACTGACGCGTGAAGAAGTAAATGCTAAACTAAAATCTTGACAGGAATCACTAGGAGTGAAAGGTTTTAGATTTAGTAGAGTAAATATAGAATATATGAAATTTAAATTTAGCAATATTAGACGCAATGAGACAAGTATTAAAATAAGAGATAACGAGTTATCTGGAAATAAAAACTTTAAGTGTTGAGGATCATTTTTGCAAGACGATTGAGGAATTGAGAGAGATGTCTTATATAAAATACAAGTAGAATGATTGAAATAAAGAAGACCATCGAATGTTTTATGCGATCGTAAATTACCTCTAAAACTTAAAAGGAAGTTTTACAAAATGACGGTTAGACCTGCTATGTTATATGACGTTGAATGTTGGACTACAACTCAAATACATGAGCAAAAGATGAGAGTTGTAGAGATGAGGATGTGTGAACAAACGAGGATAGATAGAATAAAAAATGAGAACATTAGGGAGAAAGTCGGAGTTGCATTTATTGAAGGAAAGTTCCGATAGATACGTTTAAGGTGGTACGAATATGTACTTAGACGACCAATAAATGCTCTAGTTAGGCGATGTGAAACGATAATAAATATACATATCAAACGACGAAGAGGAAGACCAAAAAAGACTTAGTTAGCAACAATAAAATAAGATAAAATTTATTTAAATATAAATGATGATATAGTAGGGGATAGAGTCCAATGACATAGAAGGATACATATAGCCGACCCCACTTAGTGGGATAAGACTTGATTGTTATTGTTGTTGTATCATCTGGATGAAGATCCTATGCCTTCTATTGATGCATCTTTCAGCCTACTAATCTGTGGTGTCTTACCAGGTTCCTGAAGATGCAAGAAATAATGCATGGGTTTCGTTTGACGGCAAAAGAAGACAGCAACTCTCTAGAGGAGATTCCGTTCGTATAGCAATGAGCCAACACCCACTCCCAACTGTAAATAAATCCGATCAGACAGGAGATTGGTTCCGTAGCCTGGTTCGATGCTTGAAATGGAACGAACGGAAGGATCAGAAGGCACTATGACTTCCAGAGCTCGACACATCGGTACATAATATGCCTCCCTTCGAAACTCGAACAATGGCTCTCGAAGATCTCCTCAATGTCTGTACATAATACATATCGTCATGGTGCCTAATTCTCCTCATTCAGTTTCCATTCCGTTTCAACGACAAGCTGCTGCTTAAAGATCATAATGCTCAAAGTTGTGAACATCATCATGGAGATTTTGTTGGACTTCTACAGCAATTACTCC
Source organism: Wurfbainia villosa (assembly GCA_025175895.1). Lineage (NCBI taxonomy): Eukaryota > Viridiplantae > Streptophyta > Magnoliopsida > Zingiberales > Zingiberaceae > Wurfbainia > Wurfbainia villosa. The sequence goes on along the minus strand of CM045997.1, from coordinate 2,661,918 downwards.
TTCGAGAAGGCATCTTTCCTGAAACTTTTTTTCATTAATGCACCGAGAATTCTCTGTTATAGTTGTATACCTCCTTGTAATATAACAAAGAGATCTTGTTTCTCTTCAGCCTTGTTCAAACTCTGTTGCAAGTTTGTGTTATCTCTAGTTCATAATCTTTATCGCGGCGGAATCATGTTGATCGATGATGGAGTTCAAGAAAACCGATTTTGGAACTACGACAACTTTTCAGGTAAGTGTAGCTCTCTGCATGCTTTAACTAACAAATCTGTGTCTTTTCTTATCATTTGAGTTGACTTTCTTATTGCGATGAACTGCCTGCTTGTTTCAACTAACAAATCTGTATTGCTTTTTTTCATGTGAGTGGACTTTTTTTGCTTATTGCACTGAACAAGTGATCGCTATGATCAGGGTACTGAAGCTGCCTGTTTGTTTTTAACTAACAAATCTGTCTCTCTCTCTTTAGTTTAAGTTGACTTTTTTCTTATTGCACTAAATAAGTGATCACTATGATCAGGAAACTGAAGCTGCCTGCATGTTTTAACTAACAAATCTGATCTTCTTTTTTTTTCATTTAAGTTGACTTTTTTTTCTTATTGCACTGAACAAGTGATCACTATGATCAGGAAACTGAAGCTGCCTGCTTGTTTTTTTAACTAACAAATCTGTAACCCTTCTTTTCATCTAAGTTGACTTTATGATCAGGGAACTGAAGATGCCTGCTTATTTTTAACTGACAAATCTATATCCCTTCTTTTCATTCAAGTTGACTTTCTTCTTATTGCACTAAATAAGTGATCACTATGATCAGGAAACTGAAGCTGCCTGCATGTTTTAACTAACAAATCTGATCTCTTTTTTTTTTTCATTTAAGTTGACTTTTTTTTTTCTTATTGCACTGAACAAGTGATCGCTATGATCAGGGAACTGAAGCTGCCCGCTTTTTTTTTTTAACTAACAAATCTGTAACCCTTCTTTTCATCTAAGTTGACTTTTTGGTCACTATGATCAGGGAACTGAAGCTGTCTGTTTGTTTTTAACCAACAAATCTGCATCTTTTTCTTATTGCTCTGAACAAGTGATCACTATGATCAGGGAACTGAAGATGCCTGCTTATTTTTAACTGACAAATCTATATCCCTTCTTTTCATTCAAGTTGACTTTCTTGAATAGTCAATTTCATCTTGTGGGATAAAATTTGATTGTATTATAATGAACAAGTGGTCACAATGATCAGGAACTGAAGCTGCCCACTTGTTTTAACTAACAAATATGTCTCTCTTCTTTTCATTTAAGTTCACTTTCTTATCGCAACGAACAAGTGATCTTGCTTGCAGAGCCGGTTCTGAAATAATGAAAATTTTAATGAGCTCTAGACGAAATAATAAAAAGGGGCTCTTTTAATAGTAAAAATTTATATTTTTATAAAATTTAGATTATTTTCATGAAAGATCAAATTTTGGGCCTTGGGAGAGGGTCTAACAGCAGCTCTCCCTTGAGTCAGCTCTGTCTGTTTGCGTTGACTTGCAGCTTAATATTTGTACAATTAGGGGTAAAATATATGTGCAAATCTTCAGCGTCTTTCATTATTGGTTCCACAGCTAGATGAAGGAAGGTAAATTATGAAAGATATTTTTATCCAATCAAGAACTAGCACGGTGGAATGATAGATACTTCGAAAATTTTTACAGCTCTCGGGAATTGACTTTTATTCCTTGAAATAATTCTATTGTCCGTGCTAGCCACTCAGTTCTCGTGGGAATATAATTTTACACTAATTCATGTGTAAATGATGATGTTATATGTTTTTAATTTTGTTGCAAAATGCAATTACATTCGTCTCTCAACATCGATCCCTTAACGATGGTGAAGAGAGGTAAATCAAGGGGAGTTATACCCCTTGAGTTTTTGAATCCGAATGAAAATTTTAAATTCTATGTCGAGAATCGATACATGCACATTTGTAATAGTATCTGTATTATTTTAATCAATTGATCGTTCCGAGGGGATTATAGATTTTTAATTCATGTGTTTGTTGTAGACAAAATGAAGACTTGAAGAGTAAAATGAGGAGAATTCAACATTTTAAAAAAGGTAGAGAACAAGACGCAATGAAATTTGTGCGATAAATTATTCTCTTGAAATGTGCTAATCCTTTATTTATTTTCATTTTATTTTCTTTCCTTTTAATATTTTTTTTAAATTATCCTTTAAATTTTTAAAAACATTTGCGTTGCAAAAGAGTACTTTCTTTTAAAATACTTAAATACTTTTTTTATCAACCAAAAGATAATATTAAAAGTTTAAAAAATATATACTTTTAAAATATTTTTTTTTTTAAATGAGCATCGTTTGACTTCGTCATGCCACACTCGAAAAATTTACATTCCATCTCTCATTATGTAATCGCGAATGAATGCGTGTTGTCTCCACGGAGATGACGTAATGACCAAGATACAATAGAACTTATGAATAAGACAAGAGTCAATTTCGAAGGAGGTTTAAAATTCTTTTCTGGATTCAGATAATTTCCACGTGTCTTAACCACCATGTTAAAATCAATAGAACTTTATAATTTATCTCTCTCATAATGATCGTAGGACAGGGTCGTTAGATTGACAGATTTCAACCTTTTGCGAATGAATGTGTATTTGGGGATCAAATAAGAGTTCTAGATTTCTTTCGTCCACTACATTTTCTTACTCTTCGATAGAAAGAAATCCTAAACCCTAAACTCTAAAATCGTATGCATTTGCTTTAGCAAAGCCAACTCTTCGATCGAAAAAAATAGTATGCATATACCTTAATTTTAGTTAATTATCTCTTTTATTTCCCTCCTCCTCCAAGTAAACTCAAGAATTAGTTAATTATTTGTATCATATCACAAGTTTAATCACTTTTCATCAAATGCTAATCAACAATAATTTTTTTCATTTAATTCAAACTTTCACAAATTCTTGTTTTTTTAGTTTGCACTAATTATCCAGGCTTTTGGACCGATTAATCTTAGGGTGAATGATTCGATCCTACGAAAATTTTCCATCAATCATATGAATAAATCGGAAAACATTCATAATAAATAATTCAACGGTCTAATATTCATATATTGTCTAATTTTATGTTGTTGATGTCTTACAATTGTAACATAGCTCTCTCTCGGTTTCTTAAAACAAACAGTAATTATCAATTAATCCACACAAACGATTTGAAATTATAAACTAATAATAGCAATGATGATAAGTAATTATATAATTAATTATGTGATTAATAAGCTTCTAATTAACGGCTTTAACTGCCTCAAATCTGGGTTCCTTGGCCATGTACTTCTGCTTCACGTACACGTCCATGTAATCGCCGAACAAGAACTCCGGGTACGCGCCGGCGCCGTCGCCGGCCGCTGCCGCTGCCGCCGCCGGCGAGATCTTCGCCTGCGCCGCGGGGTTGTAGAACGAGGCGACGGAGCGGCGGTTGCCGTCGCCGGTGGCGAGCACGCGGTGCCACGCGCTCTTGTACCGCCCGTTGCTGAGCACCTCGACCTGGTCGCCGGTGTTGATGACGATGGCGTTGGCCAGCGGTTGCACGTCGATCCACTCGCCGCCCTTGAGGACCTGCAGCCCGCCGACGCAGTCGTCCTGGAAAAGGACGATGACGCCGCCGGCGTCCGTGTGCGGGCGGAGGCCGAGCTCCACCAGGTCCAGCCGCGGGCAGGGCGGGTAGTGGCTCACCTTGGTGCCGAAGAAAGGCCGGTGACTGCCTCCGGCGGTGAACTTGCTCCTGATGGTGCCCTTCTCGAGGCCCAAGTTCTCGTCCATGATCTCCATCAGTTTCTCGGCGAGCTTCTTCACCTCTGCTCTGTACTCCCTCATCGTCTCCCTGATCGATCGATCAAACAATGTCAATAATTCAACAACAATTATTATCTAAATTCATTCATTCATTCATTCATTATTTTACTTGAATTCGAGAGGGTGGGAAGGCCATTGGTTGTCGTCTTCGAGAACAAAAACATCTTCCCAATCGACATCGTCCAACTTCTTCTTCTTCTCTTCTTCTTCTTCTTCTTGAACGAGTTCGTCGAGGAGCTGAACAGGCCTAGAGGCCTTGAATCCCTCGGCTCTGTGCTTGTAGCACTCCGAGCAGACCTTCTTCACCCGTTCCAGTAGCTCCACCGGAATCCCATGGTTCACGAGCTGCAAAGTTATCGATTTTCAGATCGAAGAGAAGTTCTATATCGAATAGAAAAGAAAAACATAAAATAAAATTGCAGTCTCATAGACCTGAAAGAATCCCCATTCTTCGCATCCATTGGCGATCTGAGCCAAGGCCTTGGCCCTCTCCTCCCCCTCCAACTTAGAGAAGTCGATGACCGGAATTGCCATAATTAAGAATGTATGTAATCGAGGAGGATCGAAGAAACTTTAATTTGCGACTGGAGAAGAACTTCTGGAATTGCTGTGAGGAATTCATGGCGAGGAGGGGGTGGCTTTTTATACAGCAAGGTTTTTGGGTTCGACGCGCAGTGTCGCAATCTGAGGAAGTAGCAAGGAAGTTCCTGCGAGGGTAGAAGAATCGAGATGGACTAATTATTTTTGGGGCGTCGTAATTATCTTCTTTTGATGTAGAAGATGATAACGCTCATTTCAAACATGGTTTGAAGTATTGATCCGGACAATTTTTTTCGTTCTAATATGACATCGATATCGGTACGCCCCACAAGACGCGGGAACGACGACGGACCTCCGTAGTGGCCCGCGAGACGCAGAATGACGATAGCGGAGTCTCATCCGGGGCCACGGCGACTACAGGCGGCCTCATGCGAGGCTGCAGCGGTCGCCTACTGTCTCGCGCGGGGCCGCTTGCGGCCACCGACAACCTCGCACTAGGCCACAACAACCACTTATAGCTGTGTGTGGGCAGAGCCGATCCTGGATAAGGGCAACTGAGGCCCCTGCTTAGGACCTATAGAAAATTTTTCAAAATATATAAGGGGAGGAGCCTAATTTTATTGAAAACTATTTTTTTTATCTATAAAAGGGTCCATTTTTATTATTTCGCCCAGGACTCTAAAATATCAATGACCGACTCTGCGCGTGGCCTCGCACGGAGATGTGACGGATGTCGACTGCTTCGCGTAGGGTCGTGACGGTTATCAACGGTGCACGCGACCTTTTCACAATCATGAAGACGATGACGAGCGAATGGAAATTCAATTAACTTCCCAAATTATAGTTTAACTATAGATTAAATAAAATCAATTGCGCGGGGATCATCTGAATTCAGAAAAGAGTTTAGACCTCTTCCGAAATCGATCCATGTCATTTCTATAAATACCGCCGTATCTGAGTACCACGCTATTCCAGTGGGAATAAGTAAATTTTCTTATTTGCAAAAGGTTGGAACCGCCAACCTAGCAGCCTCCGACCCTCCGTCCCAAGAGGAAATCGCGAAGGGGTAAATTGCGGGGCAGGGCCTATGGCCCTTTGATGATTGAGAGAGGAGGTTATTACATGTGGGAGGATTAATCCATCCCTGGGATCAAACCCTCATCTATGCAAAGACTGCCTTAACCAACTCGTCATTCCCGTGGGGATAAGTAAATTTTCTTATCGATCGATAGATAGCTAGTTAGATTTTGATTCTAACTAGCAAACACGTTTATCGTATTGAAAACACTTTCTTGGCCTTTTTGTGGTCAAACATGTTTATCACAAGTTTGCTATTTTGGAGGCTTTAGTGTTTTAAATGGAATATTTTCATTTTTATCTGCTGATAGTTATTTATTTTCATTTACACCCTCTAATGGAGCCGGCTGCCGTGAGGCATCAACCCAATTTAAGTCAAGTTTGAGTGCTTAATAAATAAAAGTAACACATATATTTGATTATATTGGAAGATATAAATACTCTGCTCCCTCTCATTAGGTGTTATCTTTAGTCGCTATTAGGATTGTAAACGAATTAAATATTTATGAACAAATTTGGTTTTCGATTCGGTAAAAGTTTATTTATGTTTGTTTAATATGCATCAAAGTCAATTAATAAATAAGTTTGAATAACTTAATAAATTAAATAAATAAATTTGAACATATATGTGTTCGATTTCTTAATGTTCGTAAATAATATTTATAATTAAATTCATTTAAAAATTATTTATGAGTTTATTTATATTCATTTATAAATCAGGATTAAAATATTTAAGCTTAAAGAGCTTGATAATATTTAAATAAGTTTGAATCGAACTTGATTAGAAATTCGATACCCATTAAACAAGTCAATCTCAACAAAAAAAAAAAAAAAAAACCGAGCCAAACTTAAACAGATTTTTCAATATCTTGATTAATTTTAAACTTGACTTAGTTATCTTATAAAAAAAAAGTCTGAACACTATAAAATTTAACTTGGTTTGACTCATTTACATCCCTAGTCGCTATAATAAAGAATCATATAAGACGAGAGGACTCCTTGAACATTGTAAGGTATCTCGATAATTTTAAAATCACGAGGGCCATTTTAAAAAATGGCAAATAAAATTTTAGAGTGGAATGAAAATGATAGATTTGACTCACCGAAACCGATGGCTATAAAAAATTGCAACATATTTTTCATTAATTACACGATGAGGGACCAAATTGGGAGGAATATTTGGAATTTGTAATTGTCACTAGCTATTTGGATGAATCCATGACTAGATTGTGATGCTAGAGACATGGAGATGCCTTGTCTTGTTCTTCTTATTCTTTTTCGCAAGTAGGCGAAAAAAATTGATAAGCGATCCTATCTCTTTATCTTCCTTCCGGGATACTTCTTCTTGGGCGATCTATCTTTCGTAAGAACAAAGATATCGCCGAAGGCGTAGCCTAACAAACTTTGATGCTACTCGAAGTGCGAATGCTAATTCAGTCGTCATGCTTAGCGTTACTCGCCCCTATCGATCGCGACAAGCAAACCGCATCATATTCCACCAAACCACATAGCAACAAGGTTTGTTCAATTGTCACCTCTATTTGACATATGATCCAATTCAAACACAATGAAGTGCTCATTACTCAAACTCTGTTAATATTTCTGTTCGAATCTAAGCAAAAAGTTTACTTTATTTCGATTCGTGATCGACTCGCTTGCCGACTCGCTTGCCGTTTGTAGGCACAAGAACAGACAAGATCACTACAAGCAAATATTTCTTTCTTAGATCTCACTAGCAAATTTAGAGTTATTAACAGAATGTGTATGTTCTACAAATTTTTTACTTCGATTTCGGTTTGGATTCGACATTACAAGTAGAATCATTGACAAAAGCGATCGCAGTTCCTATAGGAACTACTCTCCGATTCAATCGTCGGTCAAGAAACATTGCTTGCGCTTGTGCATAGATGAAGAACATTGGTGATCTGTGACTCAGGCAAGACTGAAGCTCTACAGTCGACGACGACAACGATGAAGAAGGAGGAGGAGGTTCAGGGGGCTGAAGCTTCGACAGTAGAAGAGGTTTGAGGTGCTGGTGGTACTGAAGCTTCAACCATTGGCACTGATTTGAACTTGTTGATGTAGTAACTGAGAGGTGGTCCGGAATAGTCGACGGTCGGTACTTGTGGCTGATTTTTGCCAACTTGAATGAGTACGAAGGAGGCTGCAGCGATAGAAAACAGCGCCATACCGGCAGTTATGGCTAGAGTATTCCCAGTTCCATCAGCTGAAGTTCCAGCTGTGCCAGAACTTACCACACTATCTGCGACATAAACTGCTGGCTGGATGACATAAATTGTTTTACTTCTTACAGTGCTTAACATTCTGAGAACATTTGTTTGTCGAGCAGTAACTTTTGTCGACATAACTACTGACTTTCTAAGAACAAAAGATAACAAACAAAGAGGCAGGAATTGCAAACCTCGACCGAGTAGATGTTTGTTTGGCCAGCAGTATCTTTTTCGACATAACCAGTCCAACCCCTGTTTCGAGGTGGAAAAGTCCCAACCACCTTTGTTTTTTCAGCGGCTAACCATTCAACACTGATCTTTCCAACCTGCAAAAATAAGTAAGCTTCGCTTGGATTATCGCCTTGCTTGTCAAGAAAGAAACTACATCTTTGACGAAACCAAAAGAATAACATGTTTATTCCGAAATGCTACAATGATATCAGGCCAAAAATTTAGTTACTGTTACTTGGCAAACATAAGTGCTACTCTAAATTCTACTAGCTGTATGAAAACATAGAAACTAACAGAACAATTTAACCGAAAATATCAAATAACTTATCTACTTTTATTTGTCATAATAATTTATTTTGTATGGATTCTTTCTAAGTTGTCCAATAATTTGACCTGTAAAGCAATTGATTATATTTAGAGATCTATTTTTTTTTGGCTAAGCAAGATGATCAAACAAGAATTGAGAACTCTCGACATTTTAAACATGTATGCTTTTACCTTGTGAAGGAGTAAATGAGATGACGAGTTGTTTGCAGATGATATTGTTTAGTAGATGAGACACGTGAAGAAGTAAATGTTAAACTAGAATCTTGACGGGAAACACTAGAAGTGAAAGATTTTAGGCTTAGCAGAGTAAAAACAGAATATATGGAATTTAAGATAGCAATATTAGACGTAATGAGATAAACGTTAAGATAGAAGATAACGAGTTATCTGGAATTGAAAGTTTTAAATATTTAGAATCATTTTTGCAAGACGATGGAGGAATTGAGAGAGATGTCTTACATAAAATACAAATAGGATGATTGAAATGGAGGAAAATACTGAATGTTTTATGTGATTGTAAAGTACTTCTAAAACTTAAAGGGAAGTTCTACAAAACGATAGTTACACTTGCTATGTTATATGATACTGAATGTTGGACTACGACTCGGGCACATGAGCAGAAGATGGGAGTTGTAGAGATGAGGATGCTAAAGCGGATGTGTGGATATACGAGGATGAACCGAATAAGAAATGAGAGTATTAGAGAAAAAGTCGGAGTTACATCCATTGAGGGAAAACTCCGAGAGACATTTAAGATGGTACGGATATGTGCTTAGACGACTAATAAATGCTCCAGTCAGGTGATGTGAAACTATGACAAATACGCACATCAAACGAGGAAAAAGAAGACAAAAAAAAAGACTTGGTTAGTAACAATAAAATAAGATAAAATTTATTTAAATATAGATGATGAAATAGTAAGGGATAGAACCCAATGACGTAGAAGAATCCATATAGCCGACTCCACTTAGTGGGATAAGACTTGGTTGTTATTGTTGTATGCTTTTACCCTGTGAATAATGACTAATATAATCTCCTTGTTAAACAGTAGATGCAAGGACATCTAAACTCATAGGAATTTCTTGTCCTTGTTTGTCCACTTTAAGCTCAGTTGCTAACTATTGCATATAACCCAGACATATAGGCACCATTTTCACATCATTTTCAGTTTAATCCCCTTGCAAACTTTCGATGTGGTTCTGGAACTAGAACTATTTATAAAACTAACAAAGCATTTTGCAAGTGAAAGACAGAACTAATTAATGTCTAGAAAAAAAAATCATCCATAGTGAAACCCTAAACATCAAGAGTCCTTCCACAGGTCAAGGAAATCCATGTTCACTTAAATGCTCAGGTTCAAGTAATCATAGAAATGTAGTAAGAAAGAGGTACTGGTCATCAAAATAAAAGATTCCCATCTGGATCTCAACAAGAGTGGGAAAAAAATGATAAAAGATGAACTAGTCGAACCCTGTCTAACGGAAGCAAGAAAAGAGACTCTCCAATGACAAAAAAAAGGAACCTTTATCCAATGAAAGCAAATTGATTTTATACATTACAAAGCCTTGTTAAATTGCTATAGTATCATTACAGTTTGCAAAAGCAGTTAAGTTAGAGCAACTAAGAACATGGATGGCGAGCACAAGAATAAAAAATGGGATGGACACGAACATACCTACCTCCTTATCAGATAGAAAAACAACATTAACAGATTACCATCTACAAGACAATAATTACTCAAGAAAAAACTGATTACTAAGAAATAAACAACTTGAACCCTATTGTAATTGAATCATGAAAGGGGAGTATCAAGGAATACAAAAAAGGAACATCATTCAAAGCAAGTCATAGATTGAAAAGGTTTATTATAGTAGCATTATAGTTTGCAAAAGGAATAGTAAAGTTAGGGGAAAACTAGGAGCATGGATGGCGAGAAGAGCATCCTTACCAGATAAAAAGAAAATATCAACAGATTGCCAACTAAAATGTAATAAATGCACAAAGGGAACATTATAAATCATGAGAGGGGAATCTCCATGTAGAAATAAAAAATGGAACTTTTTTTTTTCCAAAGCATGTGAATTGATTTATACATTGCAAAGGCTCATGAAATTGGAGTTGAGTTAGGGCAAAAGTAAGAGCACGGATAACAAGCACAGAAATCTAACGGAGGGGGATTGACATGGACCTGGACACGAACATTCATACTTCCTTTTCAGATAAAAAGCAACATTTTAACCCTATCCTAATGGAAGAAGGGGAAAAAAGGACTCCTAGTGACCAAAGAAAACTTATCCAAATCATGCGAGTTGATGTATACGCAAGAACAAGAAGGTGGACGGCGAGGAGAAGGATCAAATGGAAAGGATGGAGGTGGAGATGCATACCTCCTTATCCGGAGCACAATCTTCGGCATTGCAGTCGGATTCGTCGGGGCTGGAGGAAGAAGCGGTGACGGAGAAGAAAAGCCTGGAGCTTCCTCGCTTCCCCCTCCGTGGATTCCTCCCCAAGAAACTCTGGGAGGGGAGCGGGAGCACGCAGGTGTTGGCGGAGACCATGGACTGAGTGGTGGTGGTGCAGGCCGCCATGGAGACGAGACGATAACTCGTGGACTGGAAAATAAACTCCGGGAAGCAGATTAAATTGCGAAATTTATTTTCATTTTGCACCTTATAGTTTAGTTAAGTTGTTTTCTAGCATACCACTATATAGTTTTAAATTTACCAATCACTCCCCCTGACCCCGAATTTCTTTTTTTTTATCCTCTTAATTGTTAACTGTTTGATAAATAGCCCTAGGTCACTCCAGTCTCCGCCGTCGACCACCCCAACCGCTTGCCGCCGCCTCCTCCTCCTCCTCCCGTGACGAGCGACGGGCTGCGCCTCCGACCACCCCCTCACTCTCCTAGACGCTTGCTTCACTTTAGGTCCCCTAGTCTATTTTGACTCCTCCCATCTCCGACCGCGGCGACAGTAGAGCATCAGTACGCGGCGATTTGCGACGAGTGGATCCGTCCATCGATTTTGGCGATTTTCCAGAAGCCAGCTTTGAGCCTGCATCTCTCATCGGAGCGGTTGGATATCGAGCAGTGGCTGCACCAGACTGATCACGGTATCAAGTGCTTGTTTTCTACCCTTCTACTTATTGCGTTGTAACTAACGTGATATCACGTTTTTTTTGGGCAGCCGCTTCGAAGGTTGAGTTGCGGCAGTCTTTCAAGATATTTAACAAGGTATGATCTTGTAACAATCTTTCCGTTTAGTATCTTTGAGTTTTCCTCTTAAACACTCTCGTCTTGGTCAGGGAGTAGTGTGGCACGGGCTGTCCTCACATACTGCTCGTATTGTTATATGCTTAGCTGTTATTCTTGTGGGTCGTGTAGGGTGTTTCATATGTAATTCTGTGTACTGGTTCTAGCAAAAAGGCAATTATGTTCACCCCAATGCCTCTCACCGTCGGTCCCTCGGTGATGGTGAAGGGAGGTAAATCATGGGGGGTTGTCCCTTGACTCGTTGGCTAGAAACAGTGGAGGGCTTCTGAGCCCGGGTGAGAGTTTTAGATCTCGCGCCGAGATTCGACCCTTACCCATTCTAACAACATCTGCAGGCCATCCAGAGGGGACTAATTCTATGTGTACTAGTGTTAGTTAGTTTAGTCGTTTGCTTATTACCATGATGTATTCCTTTATTGGTGCCATTGTTGATATACATTAATGATGACAAGCAGTTAGTCTCATACATTATTCTAAGACATGGTAAACATGGGAAGTAATCTAATGATGGATAACTTGATTATACCTAGGACTTGGATAATCATTGAACCAATAACAGTTATTGTTGCTTGATTACTCTCTTACGTTGGTGAATGTGAGATATTTATATGTAAGCTTTAATATCTACAATTAGGTCATCGAGACTCACCCTCCAACTGACTTAAAAATATTATAAAACCCTACCTTGCGACAAGTTATTTAGTTTGAGGATCTCTTGTAAGTATAGTTAGTAAATATATTGACGGTTGGAGCTAAAAAATGAGATGATGATCTCCTTGGATTATACCTTCCTTTGAAAACACTTCACACATTTTTTGAGGATTTTAGATTGTTTGGTTCTAATTTCCTTTTCATTTATATAGTTGGAATCTTACAATGTGGTTTGATTGTTTCCCAAAATTTTCATTGATGGGAGCTTCGTACATCGGGCTGTCTTTTTTTTTTTAATAGTTGCAGCCTTACAAACCTTGTTATTTGTGTAATATACATGCATTTTGAGTTTTATTTTGCATAGTGGTATTCATGGAAGCAATTATTATGTGTACCTCTTGGAACTTGTATCTTGTTGCATAGATGATTCCAACTTAGAAGGTGCCAAAGAGGTTGGCATGTGGTTGAGCCATGCCAAGCCAGTCATCATAGACATCCACTTGTGGGGTGATAGTTGAAGTATGACACTTTTATAGTTTTTCTTTGAATTTTTTGGTATTTTACAGTCTTTTTGTGAATCTTATTAATTAGTAGACACTGTTTTAGATTTATGATGTTTGTTCCCTCTTCTGGTATAAGTTGTTTATTTCTCTCTTTCTTTGCAGTAGGCAATCAAATGCCCTATGCTCATTTTGTTGGCATGCATGTATATTATATTTGTATATTGCTTCAGAAAATTGATACTATTTGTTCGCCGTAAAGTTGGATTTGCATATGTTCAAGAGAAAAATTAACTTTTACGAATAAAAATCTTTCTTCTCGGTATGCTTTTATCTTTTAGGGTGCGTTTGGTTCAGGATTATTATTGATATCTTTGGTCTATTCAAGGTTATCAATAAAAATCTTGTTTGGTTCAGAATTTGAACGATTACCAAATCATGATGGATGTTTGACACGTCATGCCACGTCAGCAAAAGGATTATGCATGGGGAATTGGAAAACCTTCGAGAAGCTTGGTTTTCGTTGATTCCCTGGGTTATGAAATTTTTTTTCTAAAAATATCCTCCAATTTTTACCATTGGGACAAAAATATCCTTTTCAACTTATCAAATAGCAATCTGACTATACATAAATTAATAATATAATTAAAACCCTAATTGATTGGCTGTGGTCACCATCGTCACCGGTGGTCGTTGCTGGTCATTGGCCGTCGATCAACCGTCGGCCACTGATCGATCGCCGATCGGTTGGCCGTCGATCACCGATCGGTCGGTCACCGCCCGTCGTCGGTCAGTCGATCGATGCCGACGGTTGTCGTCGATGATCGCCAACTGATCGCGACCGCCGCCGACGGTCGCCGGTCGGTCGCCGATGATCACCGGGTGACCGTCGCCGTTATAAGTCGCCGATCATCGCTATGCCAAGTTGATCGTGAATGGGTAATATAGTAAAATATTAAATTAAGTGAAAATTTAAAACCTCCAAACAAACATAAGTTATGTTTTATTCCCCATAATTGGAACCAAACACACCCTTAGAGACATCCACCAAAATCTAAAAAAAGGATAAATTGAGGCAGGATCAACAGATCTTTCGTTTGATTTTGAAATTTCTATTTCTATTATCAATTTGATTTTCTTTATCAGGAATGTACATTGCTTAATGTTAAAGTATTAAATACGTATATATCTCCTCCACTTCTGTCCCTTATTCCCACGATGCAGCCATCCCTCACTCCATACACAAGAACGCTGCAGCCCTCTCCGCCTTGAGCCACGCACATCAGATGCCGACTTTTCTTCTTCTTTTCTTCCTTCGCTCCTCACAAGCACAGCCCACTTGCAACCCTTCTTCTTCCCCTGTTTTCCAGCCACTGCCCTAGTTTTCTTCTCCTTCTCTTCTCAAGCGCAGTGAGGAGCAGCAACTCCACTCTTCTAGGGTTTCATGTTCCCAGCAGAAGCAGGCTTCTTATTCCGTTGCTGGAGTTCGTTCCGACGAATCGAGGCCTCCAACGAAGAGGGAAAAAGGTTTTCCCTTCCTTTCTTTTCGTTTTCTTGTTATTTTATTATTGTATTCCTAGTGAACAACAACCCTAATTGCTGTTGTTGTTCCTTTCCCCTTTACCTTGTTGTTCCTGTATCACGGTAGCTTCGTTGGAGCTTGGCAAAGTTAGCCAAAGCCAACAACAGTCTTCTACCATAAAAAATTTCGTTGTTATAATTGTTTTCTCCTTTTGTTCTTCAATTCCAGCAATTTTTTACCATTTGCCAGCCTTGTTGCAATCTCCCAGCAGCAAGGGCAACACCTTGTTGTTTTCCGGCCGGTAGCAATCTTCCAACAATGACAACATTAGGTAGAGGTTGTCATTGAAGAAGGGAAATAGATCTTTCTTCCCTCTTTGTTGATTTAACAGTGTTCCCTTTTTATTTCCAGCAAACTAGATTTATTCTTCAATTCCTGTACCATAAGTATGATAAGCAATTTCAGTCTAATTAAATAAAGGTCAAAGTTAGAAATTAGGGATCCGACAAGGTAATGAGATCAACCATGATCTATTGATTTCGAGTCTTACACGATGTTCAGAATTTTTGTTATGATTCTTATTGAATATTATTTTCATATTATGTTTGTAGATACTAGTTCGAGCGGAGCTCGGTGATCAATCGAGATCCGACGCTTTTGCTATATATAGAGGTGAATAAATTCTATCCTTGGATTCTTTATATGTTCTTTGTGCATGAATAAATGAGATAAATGATTTGTTTATATTTGTATAATTGTTTTTGAAATTGGGGATTAAAAATAGTATTTAAAAATAGTGAAATGGGTAAATAAGTAATTAAACTATTGAAGGGTAAATAAATGACATTGCTTCATGTTCATATGTGGGTTTCATATGGGTGAAAATGGGATGGATTGTTTAAAAAATTTAAATGGATACTTTTGACTTATTCTTCCGTTGATACTTGTTCTGTATATATTGTTTGACTTTCCTTACTCTTGATACTTGGACCTTTTAATGATATAATACTTACATGTAAACCTTATGTTGGTACTTAAATAACTTGAATTAAGTTGATCATTCAGATTTATCATAAGATGTACGACTATAATTGAACAATTGTGATAAAAGAATTAAAGTTGAATATTAAAAAAATGAATGAGAAAACTAAAAGTGAAAACTCTGAGCCTAGCTTTGTATCAGAGTACCTGACAACCCACTTGAGTAGTGGTAGCGTGAGTCACCGACTCCAATGATTCACTGTTTAGTTGATATATCAGATTGTAATTGATTTATCAGATTCACACCATTGATGATGATTATAAATATGACGTATATATTTATGTATGTATAAGAACTTGAAACAAGTTAAAAGACTTGAAACAAAAAGGAAAGAAGAAATTATAATTTTACCAATTCCTTTGGCCTCTTAAATAAGATTAAATTCATGCACATCTATTCTTATTATCTACTTAGCAATTTGTGCTAATTGTCTGTTTTCCTTGACCTCCAGATTTGTAGGCTTGAGCATCCTTTTAATATTTTAGTGATTTTGCTGTACATAGAGTCGCTCAGAGATATCGACCTACTATTTCTTTGGTTTAGTTTTTTGTTTCGATGTATTTTGTTTGCTTCATTGATTTTCTATCTAGATGCATTTGCAGCTTGTGTAGAAAAATCTATTTCCATGAATATAGACATTTTATTGAATTTTTTGAGTTCCTTGGGATTATATGGTTCTTAGGTTCTTTTTATTATACACTGTCACCGAGTAGGGTACCGAAATGACACCCTTAGGGCGTGACACTTAAAAGCCTTGGTTGGATGTTTACTCTTGTTTTTACCATGGAAAAATCTTTTGTATTGAACATTGTTTTTATGTCAGCTTCTGCAGCTATCAGTGACCCAAAGGAAGAGAGGACATACCAATTGAGAAACCATGGATGGTATGGAAATATTTTAATAATGATTTTTTATTACTTTTTCTTCCATTAAAAAAATAGAAATTGTTATGACTAAGATTATATAAGTGTGTTATCTACAAAAGAGCAGACCACATTTTTTTATATTAGTTTTTGCTCAAAAAGGAACTTTTTTGGACTAGCTATTTTTTTCAAGGATATGCTACAAAGTTTAGGGTTTATTGAATATATATACAATCAATTTGCTTTCTATGACACGTGTAGCTAAAGAAGTGATCTTGTTATCTATGAATCAGCTTTACTAACCTGGACATTCTGTTGTACCATTTCCTTGCTGCCATCAACATACAAGCAATTAATTCATAAACTTTGATTACTAGATCACTATCGATGTTGAAATCTATGGATTTAACAGTGTAAGTGGTTGCTGTGTGAAAGAATAATTCTAATATGTGAATTTAATGTGTTTTTTTTCCCCCTACCTTTTCAGTTGATTCACAGCCGACCATGGAGGAAACTATCATTGTTGGTGATGACCTTATGCTGGGCCCCCCATCACCTATCATTCCTCCAGAGATTGCATCTCATGTCCTGGACAGTGTGGACTTATGTGATGAAGTACTGCGGAACTTTTTCTTATGTAAGTGATAGTGTATATTCATATTACACTCCGATGGTGTGACTTTGGGGGTCCATTCTATCAGATGTGAAAACATGATGTTGATTAGTCTCTGTCCTTTATCCGAATGTCGAATAAAGTACAAACTTATCCAGTAATTGGTGCAGGCTTGCAAGTCAATGATGTTGAGCCATTTTGTCAAGATGAGATCATCTTGTATCAAGAGTGTTCTGAAAAGAGAGTAAGCCATCGTGTTATAATGAAGTTGAGTTGGTTCTCTGAAGTTGCTATATAACTTACATGTTAATCTGAAATGCGAACAGGATAAGGAGCTAAGACAAAAACTTTTTGATAGCGAACATAAGCTAGGTTTGTCTATGCCCTTGGAAGATGCACAGGAACGAGCTGCTAACCTTGAAGCAGAAATTAAAACTCTAGAAAGGTATGATTTAAGAATGGTGTCACCCTTTGCCTGATCTTTACTATTATTTACAAAGTTATAGACTCCATGTGCATTTTAATGTAATATTATTTGATAACGCTTAGATTAAAAAGCCAGAAGAACATACCAAATGGTTTGACCAAAATGGTGGATCGGTTCCATTCCTACTAGTTGTTTATTTACTGAATGCTATGAATTGAATCATATGCAACTGAAATAAAAAACAAGTTATGCATCACTGTACGTTATTAGAGACTTGTATATCTAAGAAAATGTTTTTTTTTTCCTTGAGAATGAGCTACAGTGAGTTAATAGATGGAACTCTGGCACAGTGGCACATGGTCTTGGATTTTTTTTGCTTGACATTTATTAAATTATCCAAGTTAACTAATATTTCTATAATCATCGTTATGCTTTAACTGAAAAACCTTCTGATGGCCATTTTATGAAGTTTCTTTGTGTTATTTAGGCGTATGATTCTTGCAAGTGGAGTTGAAGGAATGGAAGGATTTCGTCAACGTTGGAGTTTGCATGGACGTATTGAGGATGCCAAGTATTCCTATTTTTTCCTCCTGATCTTAAAACCATCTTTCTTAAGACTTGTTCCATAGATGTTATCTTTCGGTTATTTGTAATTTTCTGAAGTCTATATATGTGAGTGTGTGCATGCGTGCGCACTTAACCATTTTGTTTTTATCATTTTATATCATGCTTACATAGTCTTTAAGAACCAAGAGTTCCTGACAATAGATAATTGGGTCGATATTACATTTTTAATTCAATCACTTATAGTTCAACGACGCCTTTTCTAAAACTTCCATAGTTTTGAATTTGATAGTTTCCTAAAAGTTTGCTGTAAACTATACAAAATGATATTGACAGTTTCAGCTTCTGAACTATGTCATTTCACTAGTTATTTTTTTTGTCAACTTGAAAATTTTCTTGTATCAGAAGATAACCTTATTAATTCTATATCTGTTCATTTATCTCGATTTTCTTTTTTTTTTCCTGCACAGAAGAAGAATGGAATCTTTGAAAGAGGGAATCACAAAGAGGAAACCGGAAATTATTCAAGAACCTAAAGCAGACCCAACTAAGAAGAAGAAATGGTTCTTTTGAAAGATACTTCGTATTTGTTCTCCAGTAACCTCTTGTAAGTTGACCCTCGAGTACATTTTTATCTCCCTTTTACCTTCTTGAACAGGAATATGATGCCTAGTAATTGCCAGCAAGTGATGATATCACTGCGACTACCCATAATCTGCAACATCTTTAACTAAAGATAAGTTGCATGGTCAAGAAAGCAAAAAAAGTTGTGATCATTACTTTGGTACTCATCCCGCTGATAACATTAACAATCGCGGCCGGCCACAAATTTTGTTTGGATTTCATGTTAGCCATTTCCTTGATTTTCTCCACTGCCTTTGTTCCTTAGTCCAAATCCTATGACCCTAACCTGTAATATACCCTTTTCACCCGCCATAATTCAAGTAAATTTCAGTCAGTTTGAAATCATCACTATCCTCATCCACAATAGAAATCGACTTCCATATCTAATAGACTTTTGTAATCTGCTGTAACTTCACTGCAGCAAATACATTTCAGGGTTAGCTAGTAATGTTCAAAATTGTGTAGAACTTGCGATGGCTTCACCGCTCAAAATCTTCGTAGTAGAATCTTATCTTATGGGTTGGCTCAAATTGTGTAGAAGTTGCGGTGATGCTTGTCCAAGGTTTTAAATGTCGATCCATTTCACCCGAAATGGACGGTATTTTTTGTTTCGACGTGAGATCGGCACCGGCACGCCTGCAAAATGTCGAAATGATGCTTGATCAACGTGATTAAAAGTGAGACAGAAGGTAAACTTACGTGGAAGCAGCAGCGACGGTGCGATTGAGGGCGGCAAGGCAGCGACAACTTCGAAGGACATGTATGATAGTCGAGGCGGTGAGATCGCACGCTCCTGCTCGCGCGGGCGTTGCAAGATCGCAATCGTGTGGATGTTGCGGAATTGGGATCGTGATTGTGTGGGGGATGCGGGATCACGATTGCTATCGAGATCCCGCCCATGTTTGAGCGGGCGTTGTGGGATCGCTATCGCGATCGTGCCCATGCGGGCACGTGATCGCGAGATGGGACTTTGGTAATATAATTAATAATTTATAAATTATTTATTAATTAATATAAATACTGTAAAATTATTTAATATAATACTGTAAAATTTAATTAAATAAATTATTTATTAATTAATATAATTATAATATATAAATCTACATTTTTATTATTTTTATTTAAAAATAAAAAATATTTTAATTAAAAGTATATTTATTTATTTATATCCCTTGGATATCAATCATTTCAAGAGAAGAAATCGAAATATACTTAACAATAAAGACCTAAAATCAAATGAATAATGAGTATTTAAAATATTTAAAAAATAGAAAAAAATATCGAAATCGTATTGGCATGCACAATACATTATCAAAATCGTATCGTTTCAGTCACGGACTGAAACTTCAGTAGGGGAGATTTTATATCACATGCTCATCTACTTGAATATGTGTTTCATATCTAAAGACAAGCTACTTTTTCAAACTTGATGGTACATTCCTTCTTGCATCTCGACTTGCTACTTTTTCTTCGCATGGATTGAGTTTTTTCTAGACATGAACTCTAGAATCTGTTTCAATGTCTATTTTTGTGCCATGAACAATAGTTTCATGCCCTAGTCTGCTCTCACATATTTTCTCTGTTCATCAGCTTCTTTGTTTGATCTTAAGAGAACTTCAACTGCTGACAGGACTTTGATTCAGGTGCCGATCTTACTGGAATCATATCGAGCCACTTAAGGACGTGAGTTTGCTCCCTTTGGTCGCCAATTCGAGTAAAATATATGCAACTTTAGTCGCATGTTGAACTTTGATCTTACAATCTTTGATTCAGGTTGTAGTTGATTGTGACTGATTTAAAATAAGAACTCTATTATTAAGAGTTGCTGTATATTTTTTTCTTTTGGAGAAATATACATCTCAGTTTGTTGTTTTGATATATATAGTTTGTGTTGTTTAAGCTTGTTAAAGAAGATAAACTGTATTATTTAGAGTTACTGTATTTTTTTTTTGGGAGAAATATACATCTCAGTTGGTTGTTTTGATATATATATATATATAGCGTAGATGTACTGCGCACCTTATGTTGTGTGACTCGTGCACGACAACGTCTCAACCATCGGATCAAAATCGCGATTGCAGAACGTACAATGTTTTTTCGCTGTTGATTTTCACTGTGTCGTCGTTGATTCACCGTCGGTCGCTCGGATTTCGATCGGCACCGAAGTCTCGTCAGATTCCGATTGATTTTCGGTCATAATTCGATCGAAAATCGGTCAGACTCCAATGCCGGTCAGATTGCGGCCGCCAGTGGCACGCCCACCGATGGCTGCGCACGCCACTGGTTGTTGCAATCGCGATCGCCAGTGGCGCGCCCATTGGCGGTTGCAATCACGGTTGTTTTCGGTCGCAATTCGATCGGAAATCGATCGGGATTCGATCGGACTTCGGTGCTTGCAAATCCGATTGGGATCCGATCGGACTCCGGTGCCATTGGCGGTCGCAATCGTGGTCGTTTTCGGTCGCAACTCGATCGGAAATAAATCGGGATCTGGTCGGACTCCAGTGCCGATTGGTTTCCCGTCGAATTGCGGTCGTCAGTGGTGTGTCCACTGGTGGCCACAATTCGGCCGGACTCTGATGTCGGTCGGATTGTGGTTGGATTCCGACCGGACCTCTGTCGGATTCTGGCCAAATCGGGGTCGAAATTTGGCCTTCCGTCGACGATCGAGGGCGTCGGGCGTGCAGTTACTGTGCATCGCGCATAGTCGAGCAGTGAAATGATGCTGAGCATATCACATCTCTATATATATATATATATAGTTTGTGTTGTTTAAGCTGGTTGAAGAAGGTAATTAAGCGAAGTTTAAAATTAATTAAGTTATTGAAATGATAATTTAAGCTTGCGTTGATTTTTTTTATTATCTAGAATTTAGTTTATTTAGATATTATCAAGCTTTTAATTTGTATTTGATTGTTTGAAATTTTTATATATTTTTAAATTTATTTAGTTTGTTATTGAGCTTGATATATTTTTATATTCATATATTATGAATATTAATGACATGTGTTTATATTTGTTTATTTAATTTAATGTGTTAATTTTTTTTTCTTCTCATTGTGCGTTGAATGAATACAAATATATTTGTTATTGCCTCATTAAAGGGGCTTCAACTATTAGATAGAATGTATTAGATACTTAAATAAAATATAATTTATATTGGATAAATTTAAAAATGCTACTATTTTATTCGATAACTGTATTTTATTATTCATTGGAGAAAGTATTAAAAAAATTATATTTGGCAAAACAAATATATTGTTGCAAAAAAAAAAATCTTTTTTTTTACTTGAGGAAGAGAGTCTTTGAATTTTTTAAAAGTAAAAATACTTTTATGATAATATTTAAATATATTAACAAATAAATTCTAATATTCATGTAATTTATCTTTTCGCCTTTAAAATTTTATTTTATAAATGAGGGAAAAAAATATAAAGCATATTATATTTACACTGTTTCAAAGAAGAGTTATATTTAAATCGTAATATTTCTTAAAATAATAATTTATTACTATTGCAGCTTATTTATTTTAAAATTTAAAATATATATTTTAATTGCTTCCATTCAATACAGAGTACGTGTAAGCAAAGGTAAATAGGTATATAATTAATAACTTTTTTTATGATAAAAATTAATATTTTATTTTTATTTTTTACCGTTAGAATTCCTAAATATTCAGATTCCATTTCTTACCAAAATAGATAAATTATATTATACATGAATTTATTCAATGTTATTAGAAAAATTAACAATTAACAATACTTGACTAAGTATATATATATATATAAATAAAAATTAATTTTTAATCTGTGCAATTCGAACTTATTATTATATTATTATTGGCTATAAATAAAATCTTTTGTTTTTTCTTTGGTGGGAGAATGAATTGGGTCGTCCGGTCTATGAGAACCAAGCCGGATTCTCTATAAAAGCCGCGCTTAGGCCCACGGGTTCGGCCCGCAAACCTTCTGCCGCCGCCCGTCTGCCCTCCCATCGCTGGCCCAAAACCTAATTTTCTAATTGCGCCGCACCTGCCGTCGTCGATCTGCGGCGGCGCCGCCGTCCATCACAGGCGTTCTTGTCGTCTTCGTCGGGGTGCCCAGGTTCTGTTCTTAAGGTTGATCCTTCTCCCGTTTCCCGTCATGTTTTGCTAGAAATTCTTATTCTCGTAAATCCATCGATGTTGAGGGATTTCAGAGGTTTTCTTAGCAGTCTTCTCCTTCTTTTACCCTTCTAACTTTGCTGTTTCTGTTACTTTCGATTTCGTACCATACGTCTCCAGGAAATTCATTACTGGCTTGGTGGCAAACTCCATTTAACCGGTTAGGATTCAAATAGTAAAACAGATAATGCAGATATATTGGCCCAATCGTTTCCTAGTGTTCTAATCCTACTGCCTTAGATATTGTATGTGTGTTCGTTGTTTCGATATCTACCCAGCGTTAGACCAAGTCTACTTGTAAGTATGTTCTCAAAACTGCTTGTGAGCTAGACAATTTGTCTTTATTCTTCAAATCAATCTGTTACTGGAGGCTTTACAAATTAAGAAGTTTTATGGCCGGGGAAAAGTGTTTTATGATCTGATTACTGTGGTGCATTTGTTTTGTTTTTGCTGCCAAATTAAAGTTTTTTTTTTAAATTATTGTACAAGGTCTTGAAACGTGGAACAGAAACTGCCTAAGTAGCTCAGGTTTCTTTTTGATCTTGTTTCATCTGATGGTTCATTCCTCAAAAAGTTCCTACAGCATAGATATTGAATATAGTAGTCTTCTTAGAGAAGAGGGGACATGCAATTGTAATTATTTTTGTTTTTTGTGATTTTTATGGCTGTTAGTGTGGTTCACTCATGATAATCACGGAATAACAACATGCATTGTTATTCACTATTCTTACTGAACATGGAGTTGTTTTGCCGGTCTCAAAGTTTTCATTTCAATCTTAAACTAAAGGCATGCTTATGAGGCAATTGATTTTTTGCCTTGCCAAATGGTGTGCCCTTGTTGATCTGTAGATTCAACTGTGAAACTTGCTAAATATTTGTTCCTTGCTTGCATTTTATGATAGTCAATTTGAGAGATATTGCTTCGTTTGTTATTTTGGTATACGCCTAGGTGTTGTTTCTTTTACATATGTTTGATTCTGTATTTTGTGTGGGCTCTCTTGAGCTATATTTGCTTTTGTACCATCTGACCTTAATCCTCGCTATTTTCTTTCCCAATACTTTTCAATCTTATTCTCATTCTCCTGCTCTATAATTCGTCTGACTTGCAGAATGTCACCTTCCACTGTTCTTAGGATCGTGTTGTTCTGGATTAGTAGTTGTTGGCAAAGTACCTCTTGCATCCCGACTTCTCTTCTTGTTTCTTTGTGCATTCTTACCTATAAATTAATTCATCTCTCATCTGTTGGGACTATAAATTTGTAGATAAATGTTTCCTTATGTTCTCAGTAATAAGATTTAATTCTTTTGTTGTTGAGTTTAATGTTGCTAGAGTTTGAAGATTGCATCAGTAGTGTTTGTATCGACTTGAGAAATTATTTCTTCTACTAATTTGACTTAATTTTCTTTAGGGAAAGCAGTTCATCGCTATATAGGTTGCTTTTTTCAATGATATTGTTTATATTTCATGCAGCACAATGGAAGCAAGTGATGCAGAACTAGTTAATGTAGAAACAACAACGCCTATTAGAAGGCATAGGAAAAAAAAATCGATGGTATGGGAACACTTTACTATTGAAACTGTTTCTGAAGGATGTACACGGGCATGCTGCAAACTCTGCAAACAAACTTTTGCATACAGCAATGGCTCAAAGGTTGCTGGTACTAGTCATCTCAAGAGGCACATTTCTATGGGTTCCTGCCCGAAAATTAAAAGTCTTGAGAGGCAACAGTTTGCTATTACTTCAGGTACAAAAGGTGATGTAGACATGACTGACCTGCCCAAAAAACGCTATAGAACATCTTCCTTTGGGTATGGTTTTGACCAGGAACAGAGCTGCACACTTTTTGCAAAGATGATAATTCTGAATCGATACCCTCTTGACATGGTCGAACAGCCTGCATTTGTGTTGTTTGTTCAGAGTATCCAGCCACGGTTTAGGATGATAGATGTCAATGCCTTGGAAGGTGAAATTCTATCTGTATATCACAAGGAGAGATTACATGTCATGCAGGTCTTTGGAAATATGCCTGGAAGAGTCAGCCTCACTGTTGGTCTGTGGACCACTAGTCAAACTCTTGGGTATATTTGCCTTACTGGACATTATATCGATAGTGATTGGAAGCTGCAAAGAAAGATGCTTAACTTCATGATGGTAGTTTCTCCTCATTCTGAAATTGCTCTTAGCGAAGCCATTAGTGTTAGCCTCTCAGAGTGGAACATGAAAACTAAGTTGTTTACGATTACTGTTGATAACAATTCTCTATCACATGATATCTACAGTGCTAGTCTTAGAGATCATCTTTCAAAGAAGCACACAGTGGTACTAAGAGGTCAGTTATTCGTCGTACGTTGTTATGCTAGTATCCTTAATCTAGCTGCGGATGTTGTGACAGCTTCAATTTATGGTATCATATACAACATTCGGGAGAGTATAAAATTTGTAAAATCATCTCCTGCACGGGATGAAAAATTTTCTGAGATTGCCTCACAAATTGGACTTTTTGACACCAAAGCACTTTCTCTTGATGTTAAAACCCTATGGAACACAACTTATCTCATGCTTGATGCTGCTCTGGAGTATAAAGACGCATTCACTTCCTTAGATGCATGTGATGATAATTATAATGAAGCGCCGTCAGCCGATGACTGGAAGAAGGTGGAGGTTGCTTGCACTTACCTGAGACTTTTATATGACTCTGCAAACTATGTCGTGGGAACACCAGTCCAGACTGCAAACATATTTTTTCGAGAAGTATATAAGATCCTGCTAGAGCTTGTCAATGCGACATCAAGTGTAGATCCCTTGGTGATCAGCATCGTGAAGCAGATGCACGAAATGTTTGACAAGTATTGGAGAGATTGCAGCCTTGTTTTGGCAATTGCCGTGGTTATGGATCCTCGTTTCAAGTTGCAGCTTGTTGAATTTAGTTACTCCAAACTTTACGGTGAAGATTCTGCCAGATACGTAAAGATAGTGAATAACAGTGTGCATGAGTTATATCTGGAGTACATTTCCCGACCGCTTCCATTAACACCTTATTTAGATCAAGGCCATAATAACCACACGAATGGCATTGACAGCAATCTATCTTCATCTCCAGATGTGACTGGCTATGGGGACTTTGATATCTATCTCTCTGAGACGGCAGTGAATGAATCGACCAAGTCTGAGTTGGACCAGTACCTGGAAGAGTCCCTTGTCCCTCGTTCTTATGCCTTTGATATCTTGAACTGGTGGAAGCTCAACAAGCTTAAGTATCCAACTTTATCTAAGATAGCTAGAGATGTCCTAGCAATTTCTTTATCAAATCCCGATTGCTCCTTCTTTGGTTTAGGGACTGCAAGCAGAGAACTTGATGAATACTGGAGTTCTTTACGACCTGAGACAGTGGAGGCTCTTTTTTGTGCCAAAGACTGGCTCCAGTGTTCACCCAACATGACAGAACTACCATCAACGGCTATAGTCAAAATGGAACTCTAGGTAATCCATGGCACTGCAAACTTACATTTGTACAAATTTGCATGTTGAATTTAATTAAAACTGTATGACTCCGTAAATATTTTACTTCTAACTAATCTTTTTAGGCAGGTTCCTACTATCTAGCTATCTATTCTCTCTCTCGCCTCCATTAGTATGTTCTGCTCGTACCAATTTTCATCTCCCAAAATTGCTTCCTACTATTTTCTCTCGATATTCGTCTCTCGTGTGAAGTCAAGGTCAATTTATGCATTTAATATCTGTTCCCATGCTTCCAGTATCGATACAAACTTCGAATATCAACTGTTTGAAGGATCAAATTCTGAGCACACCTTATTCAAGTTCTGACTTATGTTGCCAGCCTGCTGCTTACTTTGGTAGAACAAGATGAGCTTGAGGAGCAGGTGAAGCAGTAGAAACTGAGGTTGTACAACAAAAACAAAAACAAAAACAAAAAAACATCCTTGTCATTAGTTATGACCAACTGATATGTACAGTAAACTACCTTATTTACTGCAAGTGAGCTCTAAACGAAATTGTAGCGAGCGATTATGTGAGCTAGACTTGTGTTGAATTTGGTAGATCAGATTTTATTGGTGTATTGGTTCTATGCAAGGATATATTGTTAGTAAGATTTGAATCAAGTAGATCTCTTTTTTTTTTCCTTCTTCTTCTGGATATAGTTCTAATGATAGCTAAGCATGTATCGAGTCAGATTGCTAGATAATTGTGTTTGAGATTGCCTTTCTTTTTTATAACTTTACCACTATGCATTATCATTATTGGGTTGCTTTTTTAGACTGTCTTTGTCGGTCGATTTGTTAGCAATGTGCCGAGCACTTATATGTGTTTCGTGTGAACTAGTGGTCGAGGAGCGTCGAGCATTGCCCCCTCGCGCTCTTACCTATCAGTCGACATGTATTTAGTGTCTATGTTGTCTTGGTTTGTGGCAGTTAACAAAGTAGTTGCATTTGGTTTGTGGTAGTTAACAAAGTTGTTGCACGCGGTCATCGTCATGTGATATCGTAAGCTAGAAAGGTAAAAGCATATATCGGTTAGGATGGGTAGTTGTTAGCGCTGCTATGTTTTGTTCTTTGAGTATAATGTAGACATCCAATCAAGCATTCCTATTCATCTTTTACCATACGAATCGATTTCCTTTTGCCTCTAGTATCATGTATTCATGTGGGTGTCGTGTTGTTCCTAGGGTTTACGATATCCAATTCAAAAAGTTGGGAATCTGTCCAACTAACAGTCCCCTACCATCCGTCCCAGGGCTGCGGCGAGAGGGAGGTAAATCGCGCGGGGACTATGTCCCTTGACACGGTGGCAAGACAGTGGGGGGGCCATCTGAGCCCAGGAGGGATTTTAGATCCCCTCCGGAATCGATCCCACTCCGTATCCAAAGCAACCACACTACCTTACCACCGCGCCATCCCCGTGGGGACTAGGGTTTACGATATCGATCGTAGATGAGATATAACGTGACCCACTTGGTTATTAAAGCTCAACTAATTTGCACCATAAAGCACTAAAAGCTCATCGAAATAGCCATGTATTCAACAAGTAACAACGAATCTCGGTAAGAAACCAAGTATTATTATTATTATTATTATTATTATATATAGGGGGGTTTTCAGATGGGTATCTGCCCATCCACGTCGGCATGCGCGCGTGAGGGCAGGTATCCACCTGATCAGATGTCTATATATATATATATATATATATATGAACGATCTCTTACACAATTTATCCGTAAACATCTCTATTATTCATCGTCCGATCGGATGAACACTATAGTTCAACTCTTGAATCCTAGAAAAATTGACAATGGATAATGGAGGTGTTCACATGTGTATATATATATATATATAGTTTGAACATTCATTTTTTTATACTCGGTGTGTGATGCACAGTGAATGGAAAATATACAGTATTTTTTCTTGTGCGAAATCAACTACTGCAGTTATCGTTCCATAGGATTTCGGCGCAGTTCACCGCGATCCAACTATGGTCCGATTGACGTTGGAGTTCGGTCGGACCATGATCAAATTTCGATCGGATTGCAATCGGAATCTGTCGAATTATGGTTGTTAGCTTCATGACCATTGGCGGCCACAATTCGATTGGATTCCGATCGCAATTCGTCTGGAATTCGACTGAACATTATGTCCGACCTGATCGCGACCAAGATTCGATCGGAATCGACCGTGATTGCGGTCGCCAATGGTCGCAACATTGGCGACCACAATTCAGCCGAATTCCGACTGCAATCCGGTCGAAATCCAATCGGAGTCTGGTCGGCTAGTCGGTTGAACAACGACAACGACAATGGCGATGACCTCGACGAGTTCAGGAATTGAGCTACAACGCTCACTAGAGAAGGAAGTCGCAGGCGGAAGCATTGTGCATTTCCCATTCAGTGTGCAATCGTGATAAATCGGACGGTGGAGAACGCGCTGCGATGCACAACAAATGGGAAATGCACAGTGATTTCGTCGCACAATTTATTCTCACAGTCGTCGTTCAGTCGAAATCCGATCGCGGTCCAGTCGGATTGACATCAGAGTTCGGTTGGACCGTGATCACATTCTGGTTGGATTGCTATGGGAATCGGTCGCGATTGCGGCCATCAACGGCTGCAATTCGATCGGATTCCAATTGCAATCCGATCGGAATTCTGTCGGGGTTCGATCGGTCGATTGATCGAACGACGACGACGACAGATTCAGGGGTTAGGCTATAGCGCTTACAGAAGAAAGAAGTCACGGGGTGGGGTGCACTGTGTATTTTTCATTCACTGAGCAATCGCGATTGATCGGACGATGGAGAACGTGTGTGTATATATATAGAGAGAGAGTGTGTGTTTTGATATCTTGGGCGTCAATCCATGCACGACTCGTTCTCCACTGTCTGACCGATCCGATTGCACAATGAATGGAAAATGCACAGTACGTTTGCCCACGACTTCCTTCTCCGGTGAGCGTTATAACTCAACCTCTAAACCTATCGGGGTCGTTGTCGACCGATCGATCGACCGATTGGACCCTGATCAAAATTCAATCGTGATTCAGCCGAATCACGATTGGATTCTGGTCGTGATCCAGTTAGATTCCGATCGAATTGCGATAGCCAACGGTTACGATGTTAACGGTCACAATTCGTCAGATTCCAATTAGAATCCGATGGCGGTCCGGTTGGATTCCGACACTGATCGAACCGTAGCTAGAATTCAGCCGAACAACAATTATGAGAAGAAATTGTATGACGAAATTACGGTGCATTTTTTATTTATTGTGAATTGATCGCGAACGGATGTGTAGAAAGTAGATACTCAGAACATCAAAATGGTGTGTGTATATATATATATATATAAGCCAAAAAAAAAAAAAAAAAAAAACCGTTTTTCTCGATCGAGCTATTATAAAAAAACGAAGGCGATGAACTTTACTTCATCGTTCATAGAACCACGTCCAAAGAAGATGATGAAAAAGTAGTAGTTTCTCACTTGGTGATCCACTAGGTGTATGTCACATAAGAGCAAGATTACACTATCACATTTCATTCGAAATGGGATGCAATTCCGCTCGTATCGAAGGGCACAAAGGCTAAGATAAGCAACGAACCGAGCAAGCATATCGGCAGCAACAACACCACCATCGGCGGCGGTGGCAACGACGGCAGTACCAACGGAAGCACCAACAGCGCCACGGCGATGCTAGCAAGCACCACAAGCTTCTCCTTGCTAAAATACTTCGATAAGAAACCTCCCTCCACTTCTCCTCCATGATCACTACTACTACTACTCGAGCAATCCTCCTTCCTGTCCTCCATCAAGCCAAAGACAAATAATCAAAATTTTCTACCAAAATTCATCAGTTTTACCGATGAAATTCATCGAGTTTGCGACGAAAAAACAATCGAAAACAACTCCAATAATATACATCATCTTTTAGCCAGCCCTTCAAAATTACGAAACACATAAGATACAGACTATAAAAGTACTTTGGAAAAAAGAAACAATTAAAAGAGAACAGATGAGAGATTGAAACATACAGAACAAAAATATTGGGATAAAATCCAAAACAAAAAACAAAAACAAAACAGAAAAGTGATTGAGTTTGTGAATCCTTCAAACCACTCGAGAGAAAGAGAGAAAAGAGCTGTGATTGTTGTGCTTTACTATGAATGAGGATGGTGGGGGGACAAAAGAGAGAGACAGAGCGAGAGAGAGACAAAAGTTTTGGTGTCCAAATTCTTTAGGTTTTTGGGTGGATGCACTGCATCTTACTTATTGTAACTTAACCCTATTCCATGAGTTGAGTCATCGTCTGAGTCAATTCGTTTAGTATCGGTGAACGATCGTTAATTGATGATATTCTTGTACCGCAATATACGTCGAAATTTCTTTTTTTTTAAAAAAATTGATGATCATGAACTCGAGGACTCAATATAGAGCCGTGGCTCGACTCTTTGAATTAAGTCTCTTTGTGGGAGATTTTTAAAAAAATATTATTAAGGCAAAAAATAGATCAGAGGAATAAAATATTTTGAAAATAAAAGAAAAGGATAAATAAAATATTCCGGTTAGAAATCAAAGACAAGTCTTCGCTATCAAGGATTCCATATATTAATCTTTGAAATGATGAAAAATCTTTGAGATGATATGTCAAAATAATACCGAATGAAGAGGACACCAAAATATGACTAGGTGAATCCTCTCTTACGTTCAATTTAGAACAGACAATTTAGTCCCCAAGGGGACGGTGCGATGGTAAGATAGAGTATTGCTTACAGAATAAGCAGGATTCGATTCCGAATGAGGAGTCTAAAATTCCTCCTGGTTTCAAATGGATCCCTCCCTGTCTTGCCACCGTGTCAAAGGACTTTGTCCCATCATAATTTACCTCCCTCTCGTCAGTGCCTTGGGACGGATAGCAGGGGCTACTAGTTGAGCAAATTCTCAACTTTTACAGAACAGACAATTTAGAACAGACAATAAAAGAAATAAAAATAACTCAATTGATGAAGATTATAAGTTAGAGTTACTCTGTGTCTTCCTTTTTTAATTAGTTGGAGAGGTCGGTAACGTTTGGTTGGAGGGTTTGGAACGAAGGAATAAGAATGAGAATGATATATAGTGTTTAGTTAATGGGTTTAGAATTTAGATTTTAAAATGATTCTCAAATATTTAAAAATCAATGAAACTCGACCTAAACGGTGGATTTGAGAATGATTCCCAAATAAATGATCATTGTTGGTCGACGGTCGACGATTGACGACTGACGACTGATATCGGCGAGCGGCGGACGATGGACAATGGGCGACAATTGACGATCGGCGACTGACGACCGATGATCGACGACCGACGTCAGCTGGCGACCGACGACCGATGATCGACGATCGACGCCAGCTGGCGACCGACGAACGGTCGACAGGCGACCAACGAGCGACCGACGATTGGCGAGTGACCGGTGGTCGGTGACCGGCGACTGACGGTCGACACTGGCGACCACCAATGCCCGGAGACCATCAATCGCTGACGGTCGGCGACCATCGGGGCCGGCGACCGCCGACCATCGACTGTCGGCCCGATCGTCGGCGATGCCGATTACGACGGTATTGATCGCTTATCGGTGCCCTCGGTGCCGATGACCGACGACCCGACAATGATATCGACGTCATCTCCGCTTTCATTCCCAACTTATAAACCAAACAATGTTATTGGAATGACTAAACTCATTCTCATTTCATCCTACTATCAAATTTATTCTCATTTCTATTTCCACGTTCAAATCAAACGTCACTTAAATTTCTTTATGGGAGATTTAAAAAATATTATCAAGGCAAAAAAATAGATCAGAGGAATAAAATATTTATTATTATTTTTTAAATTAAAACAAAATTGAAAATTATTTATAATGATCTAAAGAAAAAGGAGGCGGTCTTTTGAAAAATAAAAGAAAGGATAAATAAAATATTCCGGTAAGAAATCAAAGACAAGTCTTCGCGATCAAAGATTCCATATGTTGATCTTTGAAAAATCTTTGAGATGATCTGCCAAAGTAATACCGAACGAAAAATATAATTAGGTGAATCCTCTCTTACGCTCAATTTAGAAGAGACAATAAAGGAAATAAAAATAACTCAATTGATGAAGATTATATAGTCAGAGAGTTACTCTGTGCCTTCTTTTTTCACTATTTGGAGACTTATATATTTGTAAAGAGGTGAGACGATGAGCTATTGAGACATGTAGAGTCAGCTCTGGGTTAGGTCTATTGGGGCGACCGTCTAAGGTCCACAGATTCATACAGTAGAGTTACTCTCTATCTTATCAATCTCACTCTGGACAAAGCTCACCTATGATTTACTCCATTTTAATTTCTTTAGAGTCAGGGTGAGAGATTGCTAGATTGGGTCCGAGACTTTGTATATCAAAATTCATTATGGATAAGAGTCTAATTAGCAGATTTCGTCCGAGACTTTAAAATAATGCAGGTCGGACATGGATATGTAAGGTGTAGAGATATGACGATGTAGAAAAGTGGAGGTGTAGGATCATGGAGATATGGAAACATGAAAATATTGAGATGATCAAGTCATGAGTGACTGAGTCGATCGATCATTCGATGATATCTTGCCAAGTCCTATAAAGAACTTGGCACGTTCCACCGAGTCTCGACTTTGATCAATTCAAAGTTAAGACTACTTCTGAATTATCCCTCCACATAGTAAAATAAATAAAACAAATTAATTCTATTTTTTACCACTTATTTTGATTTCAATAGAGTTTTTTTTTTATTGGCACCAGAGTATCGAAATTTTCGATCCGACTAATTTTTAGAAGTGATCGGTCCTATTCCACAGATATTCGAGATGTCTTGCCAACAACTGAACCAAATAAGATCGGAGTCTATGTGACCTCTATCGCCTATCAAAAATAAATTAGGAAAACGATCGTAGTTTTTTCATAGTTCAGCCCAAACTCCATAGTCGTGTCAACTTTGAACGACGATCCAATATCAAAATCGTACTTTATCTATTGAGCAAACTCCTAGACCTCAAAGCCATCAAAATAGATTTCTTTTTTAAATTTATCATCGAACGATATCGTAACAGTGGATCGAACTACGTCCTCTATAATACTTCTTCGTTTTTGTGTGCCCTGAGACAAGAATGGAGCTTTCTTTGTAGTTAATTGCATGAGGAGCCAAGTGCATTTTACTTGACTTCATTCTGAATCTATGGACTTTCGAGATGTCTCATCAACAGTTGAGTCAGATAAAATCGGAGCTCAAGTTATTTCCACCGACTATCAAGGATAAATCAGAAGAGTGTTCATAATTTTTTTACGATTCAGTCCAGACTTCACAGTCGTATCATCTTTGAACGACGATTCAATATTAAAATCGTATTTCATCTATTGAGCAAATTCTTAAATCTCAAAGTCGTCTGAATATTTTTTTTTTTTTAATTTATCGTCGAACGATACCATAATTAAGTTCTCCTCCAAGATACTTCTTCGTTTTTGTGTGCCACGAGGCAATAATGGAGCTATCTTTTTAGTGAATTGCACGGGGGAGCCAAGTGCATTTTACTTGGCTTCATTCTGTCACTCTCATTGCCTCTGTCCCTTTCTGTTTTTGTTTGCATTTAAATTGTCTCTTTTATTCATTAAAAAAAAAATCTAGTCTACGAAATTTCCATCCATGTGAAATTTTAAAAAAAAATTATTATACATAATTTTATTTAAATATTTTTTTAATTCTAATTTGTCATCTTCGCGCGATAATAATTTTATTAGACAATTTCAATGACTGAATTAATTGAAGAGCTCTTTTAAAGTCTCCCCAATGTCATGGGACTCAAGTCAATATGAAGTCAATATGGTAAAATTGAAGAAACATTTCATAAAAGATATTTGATAATTGAAGAAACATTTCATACAAGAACGCGGTTCGATTTTTTACTATAATATTATTCATTGATAAATTTAAAAAAAATCTATTCGAACGATCCTGAGACCTAGGAATTTATCCGATGGATAAAGTACGACTTCGACATTGAATTGTCGTTCAGAAATGACATGATTATGAAGTCCGAACTGAATCGTGAAAAAATTACGAGTGTTTTTCTGATTTACTTTCAGTGGTCGGTGGAGACCACTCAGTTATTGATAAGACATCCCTAAAGATCTGTGAGACAGAGTCGATCATTTTCAGAAATTAATTTGATAAAAAGTTTGAATAACTATATTAATAAAAAAAATCTCATTATTTCTCCATTATTAAAAAATTTTCTCACCAACTCTTTTTTGTCCGTTCTTTCCTACAAAATATTCTTTTAATATAACATGAGATAAATAAATATATCATAATTAATAAATTATTTTTTTCGTTGATTCCGATCATCCATATATTCTCAATTAAATCGGTTAATTTTTTTACCATTAATTTTAATTAATTTGATTTTTTTTTACAAATAAATAAAATTTAAATTAATAAAAGTATTTTATTAAAAAAAGGGGCGGCTAGCGAAATCCCTATATGGATTAATTAAAAAGCCATTACAGGTCAGCCACAAATGGCAGCTCCAATAATACATTAGTTTTTTTTTTAATTTTTAATTTTTGAATTTATTAAAATGAACACTTCCACTTTCCTACTCTTTGCATTTAAACTCTTTATTTCTTATTTATTATATATAGACCAGTATATATTTTGTGGTCATTTAATTGGGTATAAAAATAGAGCCGTCAAGTTGGGTTAGGCCCGTCGGATTGGCCTGCCCCGTCAAATAATTTAAGCGGATTAGATTGAAATTTTATCAACCCGTCATTTTGGCGGGCCTAAACGAATCAACCCGCCCGGGTTGCGAGTTAGACGGATTGGCTCGCGGCTTAAGAAATATCAAAAGAAGATAAAATTTATGAAAAAAAATTATTTAAGCTTTTTTTATGAATATTCTAATACTAACAAGTTCATAATCACAATCTTCTTCTATCGCACATATAATTCGGCACAAAGTGTAGGAGAAATTAAAGAAAATAATAAAAAAATATTTGAATTAGGTACTCTAATAATTTTTTTTAATATACTCTAACCAGTTTATAATTATTTCGTCACTACTATTTCAATTTCAATTAATATAGGAAATGATGATATATCAGAGTCAACTAATTATAAATGCCGAAAAATCTTAATTAAATCTTGAAGGGGCTAAAACTTGAATTT
Source organism: Wurfbainia villosa (assembly GCA_025175895.1). NCBI lineage: Eukaryota > Viridiplantae > Streptophyta > Magnoliopsida > Zingiberales > Zingiberaceae > Wurfbainia > Wurfbainia villosa. The sequence goes on along the minus strand of CM045997.1, from coordinate 2,626,713 downwards.
GTATATTATCAAGATTTATATATTTTGGAGTGTTGAAAGAATAAAAAATATTGATATTTAACATTGTCGATTGATAATTGAGTCTCAATTGCAAGATTTTAGTTATTTCAAATGCATATTTTTTTTTACCATGATATTCTATTCTCTTTGTCGGTTATCACCTCAAGCCTTCACCATCTCAATAATTTTAGAATTTTTTATATTTTTTTGGCCCGCAGATTGGCTCGCCTAATCCGCAACCCGCCTTGGGTTGGGTTCGAGATTTCTCAACCCGCCAAGATGGCGGATCGGCCCGCCCCTCCCCGCTAAATGTTAGATTTGCGACGGATTACCCCACCCCGCCATGGATCGGTCCGTTTGACAGCTGTAATCACTACTATTCCAATCGATGTAAGAAATAATGACATATCAAAGTTAAATAATTACAAGAGCTAAAAAAATCTCAATTTGATCTCTATTTGGATGAGTAAAAATTTAAATTTACATATTATCAAGTTTGAATATTTTCGAACATTGAAAGAATCAAAAATATCGGTACTCAACTTTGTCGGTCAATCTCAATTATAAGATTTTAGTTACTTCAAATGCTTATTTTTTAAATTATGGTACCTCATTTACCTTATCGATCATCGCCTCAAACTTTCAACACCTTAGTAATTTTAAATATAGTTTTTTAATTTTTGTAGCCCGCGGGTTAACCCGCCTTGGGTTGGGTTGGGTTGGAGATTTCTCGACCCGTCGAGATGGCGGGTCGGCCCGTCCCTCTCCGCTAAATGTTGAGTTAACGACGAGTTGACCCGCTCCGCCATGGATCGGCTCGTTTGACAGCTCTATATAAAAACAAGAGTTTAGGCTAACAATTGTTACATGTAAAATGAAATTCCCAGCACGACAATTCGTAAATCAAAATTATTGTTCAGATGATACGGTGACTAAGACACAACGGTACTTATAGAAATGATATGAATCAATTTCGGAGAAGTTTTAAGTCCTTTTTTGGATTCAGATGACCCATATCAAGGCTCATAGTGGCTCTCTGTGATCGATTTATCTCTCTCACAATGACCGTGGAATAGATCGGTAGGGATCGCTAGGTTGACGATTTCAATCTTTTACGGTAAATCAAAATTATTACATGTTATAATAATTATAACTAAAATGGTTAAATATTGTATGATTTTCATCAAAGTTGTTGTGCGTTGTAGCATTTTAGTTAAAACTTGCGGCAATTTACCAAACATAGCTCCTAAAGTTTGGAATTGTCCAAAAAGCACAGCATGGTTTCAGATTTATCAAATCGCGCACCAAATTCCCCTTTTACCTCTCCCGCCAAACAGATCTGCAATTTAATGATGAGAGAGAATTTTCATGCATCCGAGCCACTACTGGAAATTCTGAACCATCTAAACGTGGTGCTGGGAATTCAAATCCCAACACCACCTTTTATTTTATCTGATTTCTAATTTATATCGGTCTGATTTCTGAAATATTGCTGTGAATACATGATAAAACCTCGAATATCAGAAATTTTAGCCATGGATACACAGAGGGACACTACTCAAACTCAATAGACTTGGATTGGATCTAAAAAGAGGTGAATAAGACCATCAATGGGTTTTGACCGGAACCTATTGAAGGACTTAGAGGAGTCCAAATTTTGAAATCTTGACATAGACTAAAAGATCTTACAACGTGAATTTTTGATATATCGAGGAAACTTAGTTTTAATCCTCCTATATCCCAATTTTAACTTGTGTCGAAAAAAAATAGTACTGGAAGTTGAGAAATTGATGAAAGATAGTGGTAGTAGTGCTGAGATTGGAATTTTCAGCACCACAGTGGTGTTCGGATCCTACTCACCAGTGGTGTCGAAATTCCAATCCCAAAGATTACCATGTGCCGAATTGCGAATTCAGACATCCGTAGTGATGAATATATTTTTCAACACCACAGTTCAATTATAATACATCATTAATTAATTATAATTAATTGCAATTGACAATCTTAAAACTGAAATTATCTAACTCAGATGCTAAACACTCTGTTCTTGTAGTTTTGTGCGAGTTCGAAATTACTTCAACTATCGTCATCACGTATGCATAGTAAGTCCACAACGTTAACCCTTTCTCTGATTTCTTATTGGTTTAATGTGATCTTAATCTTTTCTTTTTTGAAAAAAAAATAATAGATATTTAAGAAGCTCGGGCCGAGTCTACATGATCTTTTTCGGAAGAATGACGATCGATCCTTGCCACTTGATCTAGTCCGCGATATCGGTAGACAACTGCTGAAGTCTATTGCAGATTTGTGAAATATTAGTCACTTCCTATCGTTATCAGGGGAATATGCTTCAAAACTATAAACTAAGACGATGATTCTTCTTTTTATTCTCATTGTAGTCATGCACGATGATCTACGACTTATCCATACGAATCTAAAGCCTGAAAAACATTCTCTTGGTGTCCTCGGACTTCCTCTCAGTTTCTGATCACAAGGTTAGTTTTTATCTCTAATTTGTATTAAGAATACAGTTCAGCTTCTTTTCTTCGGATCGAGTTGTTTCTTGCTAATTAAAATTTGATGAAAAGTTAATGATGAAAAATATATTCATCACCACAGTGGTGTTGGGATTGGAATTCAGACCACAGCGGTGGTGATCCCAATCAACACCAGCGTGTTGAAAATTCACATTCAAGACCACCGCCGTGTTGGAATCAAATTTCAAGACCACCGTAAATTGTGAATTCCAACACCACTACTACTATCTTCCACCAGTTTCTCAACTTTCAGTACTATTTTTTTTTCGACACAAGTTAAAATTGGGAGATAGGAGGATTAAAACTAAGTTTCCTCGACATATCAAAAATTCATGTTGTAAGATCTTTCAGTTTATGTCAAGATTTCAAAATTTGGACTTCTCTAAGTCCATCAATGAGTTTCGGTCAAAACTCATTGATGGTCTTATTCACCTCTTTTTCGATCCAATCCAAGTCCATTGAGTTTGAGTAGTGTCCCTCTGTGTATTTGTGGCCAAAATTTCTGATATTCGAGGTTTTATTAGGTATTCACAGTAATATTTCAGAAATCAGACCGATATAAATTAGAAATCAGATAAAAAAAAGATGATGCTGGGATTTGAATTTCCAGCACCACGTTTAGATGGTTCGGAATTTCCAGTAATGGCTCGGATGCATGAAAATTCTCTCTCATCATTAAATTGCAGATCTGTTTGGCGGGAGGGATAAAAGGGGAATTAGGTGCGCGATTTGGTAAATCTGAAACCATGCTGTGCTTTTTGGGCAATTCCGAACTTTAGGAGCTGTGTTCGGTTTTGAACGAATGTAAATGAGTTTTTATTGAGTTGAACACTAAGGTATTTTTGTCAATATGAGAGAGAGTTGTAAATGAATCAAGCGTTCGTAAATCAATTTAATGTTCGATTTGGTAAGAATTCATTTACGTTCATTTAATGATTAATTAAATAAATAAATTTGAACACATATGTGTTTGATTTGTTAATATTCATGAGCAGTATTTGTGAAACCGTTTGAATCAAATAAATATTAAAATATTAAAACTTCAAATTGATTGACTCATTTATGAATTTATTTATGATCTTAATTATTTATACTCGCTTGAATTTTTATACTAACTAATCAAATAAATATTAAAATATTAAAACTTCAAACAAACAAACAAACTTGATAATATTTAAACAAGTTTGAATCAAATTTAATTTAAATTTAAACTGAGTTTAATTTAGAAGTTTTATTTCAATTAAACAAGTCAAACTCAATTCAAATTCAAATTAGAAAAAAAATTCAAACCAAATTTAAACAGATATTTTAATATATAGTTTGATTAATTTTAGACTCGACTCGACTCGACTGAATTATTTTATCAAACATGCCTAAATAGTATAAAGCTTCACTTAGTTCGGTTCTTTCACAATCCCTACTACCTTTTTTATGATAAAAAAATATTCTTTTAATTTTTATTCTAGAATTTTCTATGGATACGTGGCCTTCGATTCAATTAATCCTAAAAGTAACTGATCTAATTTCACAGAAATTTTCTATCGGTCATCAAGATAAATCCAAAAAACGCTATTGGATTTTGACAGACGATCGAGAATTACGAGTGGATCGAACACCATAATTAAATTTTGACGGACGACCCAACATAAATCCATAAAGAAGGCCGTTGTGTAAATTTGTATTCCTAAAAGTTCAATTTATAGTAACATAAAACTTCGAAATCATCTATCTCATTCATTGGACAAAGGTGGGAATCCGTCAGCCTAACGGTCTTTATCAATTCGCTCCCGAGTTATCGTAAATAAGATAAATCACGGAGAGCATTTGATCTAAAATTCATCGGCAATTTATCAAAGGGCGCACCTCAAGTTTAGAATTGCTCGAACACAGTCTCATAGTTTCATATTTATCAAAGGGCGCACCTCATTTCTTTTTTACCCCTTCCACAAACAACGTGAATATCAACAAAAATGCCGAAAATTATATTCTGGTGAATACAAAGGTCATGAGATTTGAATTCTCAAAGACTACATACAATATCATACTAAAAGGTGGCATACTGAGAATTATATTCTCGTGAACACATGTCTCAAATTTAAATTTTCAAAGACACGACAATATCAAATCACAAAAAGATTGTAATTATATTTTCGTGAATACAAACCGATGTTAGAAATTATATTCCTATGATCACAAGCATGTTGGTACTCGGATTTAAATTTCAAAGACTACATACAATATCAATTCCATTGAAATTACAAAAAATTATATTCTCGCGAACACAAATAACCCGTGATTTAAATTTCCAAAGACCACTTTTTTTCTTGGCTAATGAGTATCCACATTCGATTTTATGGATAAAAAAAACGAATTACGCCCTTAATAAATACGTAAACTACTGAATCAGTATTTGAAAGAATTTCAAACTTAAGGTGCGGCATTTAGTAATTTGTCGAAAATTCCTTGATAAATCAAATAAAGAGTCGACGTCCTCACATAAATGAAAGATTGATCCTTTATTTTCTCCGACAAATTCTAGGTATATTTATCATCGAACTAGTCCTCTCTAACATCGCTCTCAAATGTCAAATTCGATAAGGTTCATGCACTCCCTTGATTAATCGATAAGAACTTAATTGTGTGGCCATCTTTGAGGTAATTTATATCCTATTACGCACTGAAATTAAGTCACATGTTGTAAAAGGAACATCGATCAAATAATTATTATTTAATTTCTTCTCTAAAAAAAAATATATGAAATAATCATATTAATACCTCCCACTATTACTCTCCTACAGAGGAGGTAAATCATAATCTCAATTGATAAACGCATTTCAAAGTTATATATAATTTCTCTAGAAATTGATCCAGCTTGTTCGTTACAGATAAACTCTTCTGTAATTTATCAAAGTACAAGATGTTCAAAATCGCCAAGATAAATTCTATAGCTTTTATATTTACCAAAAAGCGCATCTCATTCTTTTTTTTATCCCTTTCGTCAAACATGGATATCAAACTGGCCGAAAAAAATGGTACTGGAAATTTAAATTCCAGACTCACTGTGTTTCTGAGAATATAATTTTCAGCACTATCTTTTTTTTTCAGCCAGTTGATTTAAATTCCAACACCACTGTGTTCCTGGGAATATAATTTCTAGCACCATTTTTTTCCTAGGGAAGTTTGATATTATATGTGGTGCTGGAAATTTAAATCTCAGGATCATTATGTTCCTGGAAATTTAAATCTCAGGACCACTGTATTCCTGTGAATATAATTCTCAACACTATCTTTTTTCTAGACGAGTTTGATATTGTATGTGGTATTGGAAATTCAAATTCCAGAATCACTATATTCTTGGGAATATAATTCTCAACACCAGATTTTTTTCGGTCAGTTTGATATCCACGTTTGACGGGAAGGGTAAAAAAGGAATGAGATGCATCCTTTGATAAATATGAAATTATGGAAATGTGTTTGAGCAATTTCAAACTTAAAGTGAGTCCTTTGATAAATTACTATAAATTTTGTTGTACTAATCAAGTAGAGTAGTTATGGGACTTACTTCATTTATTCTATAAAAAAAATGTGGAACCGCTACATTAGCGATCCCCCACCGCTGCCCCTACGTATGGAGGGGGATAAATCAAGTTTCAGGTGGCTAGCATAAAAATGCGGAGTCATCGGTAGCCTGATCGTCACCTCCAAAAATCGACCCCTTGTCCTTTCAAACTTTAACACGTCTGCACTAGCTATTTGGGTTTATCGTGGAGGCTTACTTCATTTCTTCTATAGAAGTTTGGAGGAGAGGAGAGGTTGAAAAATTCTTTCATAAATTAATATATCGCTTTCAATTTAATGAAAAAATGATATTATAGATGAGAGTATACGGTAAATACATGATATGACATATAGATAAATCATCATCGGACAAAGAAAAAATTGACTCATCAAATGGAAAGTTAGGCCTGTCATAAAGTCGAAGAGTCTTTTTTTTAATCAAATTAAATTAGATAATTATTAATTTATTTTTTCACATATTATTTTTTTTTTTTTGAAGTCGATCTATTTTTTTTGTGTCAAGTAGAAAGATAAAATAATTTTGAAATAGAAATGTCCTTTATTATTATTATTTTATGCCTTCCTTGTTTAGATTATTTTGCTTAGAGGTCCTTTTCGGCTATTTAAATGGATTGGAAATTCTCCATAAAATTGATACTTTCTTGAACATTAAAATTTCGAATAAAATATCTTTTTTTTTTTTTTTTTTTGTGTAGTGTTTGATGGTCGTAAGTTGAACTTGGTCTATTGCAATCCCTCTCATGCAATTTACGATTGCAAATTAAAACACAAAACAAAAGTCGAATTGAAATAAATTATTTGCAAAAATATATAATAAAACACATGAAATATGTATTAGAACTCTATCAAATTGTTCTAAATGGAAGAAGGGAACAAAAAAAAATCAAAGTGATCAAGTGGATATATAGAGCATGCATCGACTCTTAGATTATGTTTAATAGGACGTAATGTAATCATACTTATAATGTAATCAAGTTCATAATGTAAAGTAATGTAATCTTACTTACTATGTTTGGATAAAAATTACATGTAATTTTAGATTATAAAGATAATTACGGAGGACCGATAACAATGTTGATGGCGACGGCGACGACGATTTACGAGCGCTGGCCTGGCCGATCGCTACGGGAGGTCGGTTGGCGACGGTCAACCGACACCGACGGGGGCCAACCGACGACGATGGGGGCCGACCGGCGACGGCGAGGGCCGACCAACGACAGCAAGGGTCGATCAATCGACCGACGACGACGGGAGCTGACTGGTCAGTCGAGGATGGCGGGGGCCGACTGATCGACCGACGATGACAGAGGTCGGCCGATCGACGATTGCGGATGGCGACTAACGACCGACGACCGAGGGTCGACGATCGGCGATCGGCGAGTCGACTACAATGATTGGTCGACAACCGATCCATCGATGGCAGCAACGGACAGTGACAATCGACTTTAATTGTTGAACATCCGATACTTTTCAAATTATGGTTTAAAATGCAATCGGATTATATAGGTTTTACTTTATAATCCAGATTATAAAATTTTAGTGTCTTTTATAAACTAGATTACATTACGTTACAATTTTAAAACGGTAACAAATAAAACAATCAATCTTGTAATGTAATTTGGATTATATTACAAGAAAGATTGCGTACCAAATGCAACCTTAAAATCGAGCTACTTAATAGGTTTGGAATGCTTTAGCTTGTTCTTATTTAGGCATGGCATGATGCTCAATTCAAGCCATACCACGCGTGGAGACTCCACTGTGATGAGACGACTAGTAGAGAGATCGAAAGCTTTCCATTGGTAGCCCATTGCTCTTCGACCGATGTTTAGGAATCTATTGCGGTTGAAACACCGAGACAAGGGATTTTGGTTGGAATGAGAATGACTCGGATGGGGATGGAGCTTCTGTTGACTTGGCTGAGGGTGATTCGGCGAAGCTATAATGACTTAGCGGGTTGAAGAGGTCACCTCCGGTATTCAACAAACCTGATCAAGGGAGAAACAGATGCGCTTCCATAGGCCAAGAGTCCAAACGGCAATCCGGACGAAGAGTCGGGCTCTGGAAGTGTTGGTGGACGATGCTATCGGAGCAGGGGTAGAAACCTGAGGGAGAACAAATAAGAGTGAAAGAGGGCACTGGGAGAGATTCCGGCAATGCTCCTCCGACGCTCAAGTCAGGATCAGCCAGAGGGGGAGGAAGAAAATAGAAAGAAGAGCGAAGGAAAGCCGGAGGGATCCCCTTGTTTCTTTTTCGGTTACTTTTATATAAGCAAGGATAGTGACACAAACTCTCACAAATTTGTACGAAGGATATAAGTTCTTCATTACGGTGACTGCTTGATATGACAGGGAATGATAGGAGACACTATTTCATTCTCATAAATCTGTCGAGATAGGAATGAAGACTCCGACCTAGATAGTCATGTCTGTCGAGATACGACTGAAGGCTCCTGCCAAAATAGGTATGTCTATCGAGGTGACCATACTGTAATCCTTTGTCCGATCCATATTAACTAGTCACCTTCGGATCTGAACTGAGAGTTCTACTTGGCTCGGATAGTGACTTGACCTTCCTATGGACCCCATGGTGAGGGGCACTTTGCCCACATCAACATCAAACATGGTCTTAGTCATATTCTGCAAAGGTTGGAACCGTCAATCTAGCGGTCTTCACTGGTCTGTCTTACGGTCATTATGAGGGAGGTAAATCACGGAGGGCTCTATGAGCCTAGATGTGGTGGCTAAGATACGTGAGAGTCATTTGAATCCAGAAAAGGACTTTAAACCTCATCCGGAATCGACCTATGCCACTTTTGCAAGCACCGCCGTGCCTTAGCCACCACGTCATCCCGTGAAGTTCTTATTAATATGCGAAGGCAAGTTGGTTTGACCACTCGATGTTAATACTCATGATCGACTATGCGCAATCTCTATCCTTTGAAGCTTGTTCATTACTCTTTTGATTAGGATTAGAGAAAGGGATTCTAGACTTTCTAATTGGCGAGTTAACTTAAAACTATGACGAACCTTATCGAGTTTGGCTCGAAGGATACAATAATTGGTTCACCGATCGATCGCCGTTGAGTCATGTGCTCTATTCGTATAACTAAGATTCATGTCGTCTATCGGTTTAGATTCGCTCGATCGGCAAAACTACCTAACGCAACTCTTGATTTCTTTACATTAATTGTATCGACTTTCATTTTTCAAGTGAGATTCTAAATTTTCTTCTAGATTAATTAATTTGCTCGCAAAATCTTCCTAATCTACTACTTAATTAATCCATAATCTCGGCCACTGTGGGTAGGTGTTTGGTGAAACCCACTGAAACATTTGTAAAATTATGAACTAAATAACTTTTTCCATTATTTTTCAATTTGTTGTGGGCGAATTCAACCTAATTAAATTCGAGAATCAAATGTTTTCGATCGAATAACGAACGAAGATTAATTAGAGTTGCGAAAATATTCATAATAGGCATCATTATGCAACGGTCTAACAGTATCACAATAAAAAAATAAAATAAAAAAGTACACGTGTGCAAATAATATTCGTGTATTTTTTTTATTTACATTAGAATATTCGAATTTTTTATTTGATTAATTTCTGAGAGTGATCGACCTTCCTCCACGGACTTTCGGAATACCTCGCCAACAACTGAGCCGGGTAAGATCATAGCTCAAGTGACCTCCATTAGCCACTAAATTAAGATAAATTAGGGAAACACTCGCAGCTTTTTCACGGTTTCAGCCCAGACTTTACAGTCGCGCGATCCTTGAACGATGGTGCAATGTCGAAGTCGTACTCTATCCACCAGACAAATTCCTAAGGCTTAGGGTCGTTCGAATGAATTTTTCCTAAATTCGCCATCGAACGATGTCACAGTAGAGGATCGAACTGCGTTCTCTTATATGATGCCTCTCAGTTTTTGTCGCTGCACCATACCCATGAGACAAGATTCATGTATCTTTACAGTGGTATGATATTATCCTCTTTAGATTTTATTTAAAAGATCTCAAATCATTGGAGATATCTTTTCATCTTATAAGTCTATAATATTTTTTATATTTTTCAATATGAGATTTTGATTGTTCTCCCAATAATCCCTTTCTTAAACGAAGAATCACATTGGACCTCTCTCTTAAGTTTATCTGTCCTCAAAGAACTTCTTCTATTTGATGTCCGATTCTCAACTTACCAAGTCTTCCTACCAATTAATTGATCCTTCTAATCCAATTGGACTTATTGTCAGTTGTTCGGTCTTAGTTCTCTTATTTGGACACGTCCTTTGTTCGAGACTCATAGCTCGACATGGATATATAATTGACTCTTATACCAATTGTTGGTGCAAATAAACTTCATATATCTCCACAATGATATGATATTTTCTATTTTGGGCTTAAGCATTTGTAATTTTATTTTTGAGTTTTAATCCAAAAGTTTCAAACCAAGAGAAATATATTTTCATCTTATAAGTCTATGATTTTTTTTATTGACATCAGAGTATCCGATTTTTCGGTCCGACTAATCTCTGGAAGTGACTGATCCTGCCCTACAGACTTTCGGAATATTTCGTCAATAGCTGAGCCAGATAAGGTCAGAGTCCAAGTGACATCCACTGGCCACCAAAGACAAATCAGAGAAGCGCTCGTAGCTTTTTCACGGTTCAACTCGGACTCCACAGTCGCGTCATCCCTGAACGACGGTCTAACGTCGACGTCCTAGGGTCGTCTGAATAGATTTTTTTTAAAATTCGTCGTCGAACGATATCGTAGCAGAAGATCAAACTGCATTTTCTTGTGGAATATCTCTCCGTTTTTACCGCTGCACCGTGTCCCTAAAGACATCCATGATTTTTTTTTCAGATTTTTCCGACGTAAAACCTTAATTGTTCTCCCGACAATCCCGACAAAATCGACATGGAAAGATAATCTCTACGATAACTTTGCGACTATCTTTAAGTCGGGGGGTCATAAAAACCCCGTAAAGTACCAAAATAGACTAAAAGATAGCGGTATGAACGATTCGAAACCCTCAATATCTTGCACAGGGAAAACAAATCAAAACTATTTCTAAGAAACTTCACTCGCTAACAAATTTCACTCTCGATCACATCGATCGCACTTTAATTAAAACAATCTCGATATCGATAAAATTTCTCTCCTTTTTTTTTTTTTGTGTGTTCCTTTTAGAGGATTTGATATCCCTGAAAATTCTCACGTAGACAATCAAGTCAAAAGGAATTTTCCTTGTGTTCAAGCATCTTTACCACTCATTTTATTCTCGATCACAATCTTTGCCTTTGCCTTTGCCTCCATAGTCTTTGATTCCTGCACTGCAAGCAAACGACATTTAAAATTCGGCGAAAATATGTTCGAGGTCATTAACTCGCCGATCGAACCGATCGATAGGTCGAATTTGCGCGAAACAACTAGGACAAGTTCATTGGTTGAACTAGTCGAGATTAACTAGCACAATTGTATAGCTAGCACAGTGTTGAAAATTGGGTCTGATCGGTGCTCTCGAAATCTTTTCGTAGGGCTAAGACGGAGGAATCCAACGAACTATGTAGCTAAGGTGGCCCGTTTGGGTTCGCGCGACCGAAGAAGGTGGCCTTGGGACGCTTGCTCACACTACTAACTACTATGGTATGTCTCGCGGTTACGACATTTGTTTACGACATCATCTTATTGCCCGAATAGGATGACATAACAGTACTCTTAGTTCTCATCTCACAATATGATAATTATATAAAATATATCAAATTATATCGAAATTCTAAAGAGACATTTCACTCATTTAACATTTAGAGTCGATAATCAATCAAATTGTAATCGGTTTGATTGTATCTCCGATCTAATTGGAAAACCGACTAGAACTCGGGCGATTTTCATCGGATCGGTGATTCGGGTTTGATCTTCGTAGGTACGATCTCGACCACTTAGCCTTTACTCCTCGATGATTAAGAAAAAAGGACCAAGAAATCGATTGCCACACTTGTCTAGAAACAATTTGGCATGTTTGGCCCAAAATTAAGAATCCCTTAGGTTCTTACTTGCCCTAGGAGATCACAACTTCCCTTATATTCCTTATGCATTATCGAAAAATAATAATAATAATCGATAAATTCACATGACCAAATCTAGGGGGAATATTTCAATCACTTTAGTGGACTACTATATAAATGGATCTTCCTTCTTCCATTTTTGTGTCGAGGTGCATGTTCAATTTGAGTTTTCGATCGGTTCTCCTCGTTCAGTCATGTCGAGGGATCCACTCGTCCTTAGCAATGTAGTCGGAGACGTGCTGGACTCCTTCCGTAAGTCCGCGATAATGAAGGTGGTTTACAATAACAGGGAAGTGACTAATGGGTCCGAGCTCAAACCTTCGGCCGTTGCAAACACGCCGCGAGTCGAGATCCAAGGACGCGACTCGAGGACCCTTTACACACTCGTAAGTTAATCCTCTGTGGCCTACTATTATTAGTTCAAGTTAACCCGAATTTAAAGTACTTTTGTGAAAAAATTTCGAGAGACACATTTAGAATAGTACAAATATATATATACTTAAACTATTGACAGCAATTAGAGAATCTTCACTCGAGTCAGAACCCACTATTCAAGCTTTTTACTGCTGTTTGTCGTCGTCGATCGTCCCTTGTGTTTCTTCAAGAGAATAATGCCAACTTGGTCGACAGGGATTCTTTTTTTTTTTTTCCACGATGAGTCAGAATAATCAGTATTCTTTTGCATGACTACAACTAAACATATTCTTTCTTTCTTTGTTTGTTTGTTCTATTCAGAATGATTCTTACCAGTTGACCATGATGCTATTGCTAATGGCTAGGTGATGGTGGACCCTGATGCTCCAAGCCCCAGCAATCCAACAAAAAGAGAGTTCCTGCATTGGTAAGATGCATTAGCATATCGAAAACTCCTTTTCGTCGTAAAGACGACGACGACGAGGAACGATGGAATCTGATGATCATCCTTTTGTTGTGGTAGGTTGGTGACTGATATCCCTGAAACAGCCAACTCTAGTTATGGTGAGTGAAAAAAGAAAAAGTAAATTTTAGAGTAGTATTTCTGGTGCCTAAATTTCGGTTTCTGATTCGAACGATACGATTTTGACACGGTGCCATTCTGTGATTTGGCACGCTAGCTATCGATATATGAGTTTTGGTCTTATAACCTTCCTTGTCTCCAAACCCCAGCAATCCAACAAATAGAGAGTTCCTGCATTGGTAAGATGCATTAGCATATCGAAAACTCCTTTTCGTCATAAAGACGACAATGAGGAACGCTGGAATCTGATGATCATCCTGTTGTTGTGTTAGGTTGGTGACTGATATCCCTGAAATATCCAACTCTAGTTATGGTGAGTGAAAAAAGAAAAAAAAAACAGTAAAGTTTAGAGTAGTATTTTTGGTGCCTAAATTTCCATTTCTGATTCGAACGATACGATTTTGGCACGGTGCCATTCTGTGATTTGGCACGCTAGCTATCGATCTATGAGTTTTGGCCTTATAACCTTCCTTGTCTGTTTACCTCTAAATATATGCCTAAAGCCAATAGAAACACAACTATAAATTTTTTTAGTTCTAATTGTGCCGATCAATACCGACCAAAATTCAAAACTGTGATACGAAACAACATCATGAATGTGACGGATTCAAATTACATAAACAATCTCTTGCAAAGTAAAGTAAGACTGTATATAAGAACTTCGTTTTGAAAACTAATATTTGATCCCAGGTAATGAGATTGTGTGCTATGAGAGTCCACGGCCATCGGCTGGGATTCACCGGCTCGTGTTCGTGCTGTTCCGGCAATCAGTCAGCCAAACAATCTACGCGCCCGGGTGGAGACAAAACTTCAACACAAGAGATTTTGCAGCAGTTTACAATCTTGGGAATCCTGTAGCTGCAATGTTCTTTAACTGTCAGAGGGAGAATGGATGTGGTGGAAGAAGGTATGTCGATCGATCGAAACAATTCGAGTTTTTCGAATAGACTATGCGAAAATATGCTACTTTCCTAAGCTTTCTAGGACCATCCTTGATAAGAAAGACTGAAAACTATGCATAACTAACTTTGTTTCTGACTAATCTGAAACTCTTTCTTGCTCAAAAGGTATCATCAAGGTTCTAGTGGATGGGTGTAGAGCTTCTTCGAGGTTCGATCCTTCGACGAACGATAAAAGGACTATCGATGACTATCGTCGGATAGGATTGAATGCGTGCGTTGTGTTTGTGAGTTTGCCATGTACAATTATCTGTCGATGTTTCGCGTAGAAGATGCTCCATGTTAATGCTGAACTTTTCGAACCAAAATAGTACTCCAGAAGAACCAGAAGAACATTTTGAAATGCTGATTCATTCAATCCAAATGAAATTGGCAAGTTAATGGACTCAAAATTCTTTCTTCCAACAGTAATTGAACTGAAATGAGTTTGTTGTAGCTTCGTTCTTCTAGCAAATTCAAGTATGCATAAGATTTTAGCATAAAGCCATGAGATGAAACATAATGCTACCTTCTTCTTCGACCGCCCGCCGATAAAAACTTGCCCATGAAACTGCCCTCTCTCAGGAAACTAAGCACAATTACAGTTCGTTGGAACGGACACGAAACGTCCGGAACGGACTTATGCCGTGCCAGATTTCTGGCCAAGAACGTTCCGCGGTGAAGACACTGACTGACGGAGAAGACGTGTGGAAGAAAGGAAGAGACTATTGCCCAAATTTCTCTCCTTCAGAGGGGAGATATACTGCACTGACTTCGGACAGTCTTTTCAATGTCGACGGAGTCGAAGACAGAGTCGACCGGCAGAGCCGATTCGGCAGAGCCAATTTAGCAGAGCTGGTTCGACAGAGCCGATTTGACAGAGCTGGTTCGACAAAGCCGATTTTGTAGAGCTAGTTCGATAAAGCTGGTTTGACAGAGCCGATTTTGCAGAGCTGGTTCGGCAGAGCCGATCTTGCAGAGCTAGTTCGGGCCGTTTGGCAGAGCGACGGCGCACTCGGACAGGTCAGAGAAGTGCTCAGTTGTTCCGCAACACCACTCAGTATCGAGGCCTGTGGTTTCCACAGTGTTCTTAAAACAGATTCGCCCTCTCTTCCAAAGGTGATTGTTCTCGGTGAACTGATTGCACATAGAAAGCTATCACTGAAACAGAGGGGGAAAAAGGAGAGATCGAAAAAATTATCACATATCTCCAATGCTTCATCATTTATAACTTCGTAGCATTCTCCAATTAATGGATTAATGGCTCGCTTTTGAAAGGTATGTAATCAATCAACTCGACCGTTTCTTCACCAAGCATCAATGCATTTGACGTGCGTAGATTGCGCTCGCACACGAGTCGCCTTGCGGTAGTATAATCTAGGCCCTGGATTCGCATCCCCCTGCACACCCACGTGTGAGAGAGAGTCTTTTTCCTTGCATATGTTCACAACTACAATGCTTGTGATATATTATAAACCAACTAAGTTGTCCCTCAACTTTTAATATGAGACTAAACTCCTCAATAAGAGAGTTTCTTTATCTTTTCATTTTCTTGTTTCCATTCACATTTCCAATAGAGACGGTGTCACGACCGTTCCGGAACAGGAACGGAAGAGTCCGCGACTGTTCCGATAAACCTGGAAGCACATTGAACATCTGTTTATCTTTCTAAAAGCTCTCAACCAGCATTCGAGGTACAGTGCAAGGATAGAACAGTTTGTTGATTTCCTATGCAGCAAGAATCCGATCCTTTTGAATGATTATTCTTTGAAATTTTTTGAATTCATTGAGTCAATAATTTTTTTTTATAGAATAAAAAAAATTAGATCAGATTGATAAATTATCGACTACTGTAATAAATCGGATAAAAAATTTAATTATTTACGAGCGATAGCGATAGACTGCGAATAGTTCATCGAATTAACCGATTTAATATTAATTTGATTGGACAAATCTTTTACTGTTCTAATAATTTGATTTGTATTTCTTCATTATTAGTCAGGGACCGACGATGAAAGTCGTCAAACGAGGGTAAATAATGGGTTAATAATCGAATCAATCAAACTGATTAAATCAAAATCGAATAAATCGAATTGCCCGAACTTTTTAACAAAATCGAACAGATAAAAAATCGATTAATTAGGTTGAAAACTGAACAAATCGAATTTTTATCACCAGTCGATTAATTATGATCAGTCGATTGATTTAAAATATCAGTTGACTGATGATATATGATGGATATCATGAAGTTCGAGATAATCAGTCGACTGAAAATGACAAATCAGTCGACTGATAGACTCCAGTTCAATTTAATCAGTTTAACTGATTATTTTCATTTCAAAATCGAAACCAAATCGAATAAATCGATATTTAAAAAAAAGAATCAAATTTTCAAATAAATCGAATCAAAAAGTTCGATTCGGTTCGATCGATTCAATCGATTTATTCAGTTTAACCAAATTTTTATTGGTGTCAACGTAATTGTCTTTTGTTACGTAGTGAATTAAAGAGATTTTTTATTTTTTAAATATATAAATTAAAAAAAAACTTTGTCGTTTTAAAAAAATAAATTAAAAGATATTTAAGGAAAAAAATTATTTAAAAAAAGGGAAATAAGATCAAATCATGTGGTGTGAATGAATCTTGTCATTTTTTTCTCTCTCACCTTTAGCCTATTCGACACGTGCATCCACTTGGCAAACACATGTTGCAATGGACCCTGCAGGGGATGGGGTCAACAAATTAGAAACGTGCCGTTTTTTATTGCCTTTTTTGCCCAAATCGGACCCTGGCCGTCCGATTCGGACTCAGATCCGCAGAAGCTTCCCCCCGCCCGGCCTTTAGCTTTTCTCAATCTTGAAATCCTATTATTTACCGTCGGATCGAACCATCCGACGGGTCGGATCTAACGGAGCGCCGCGCCGACCGAAAGCGATCTCGTCCGCGTTCTATAAATACCGTGGAGACTCGAGAGGCGAAGGCAACTCTTCGGCTTTGGTTTTGGATCTGGACGCAGCTGCCTCCGCTCGCTGTAGCCGTCGCAAGGTTCTTCGAAGAAGAGAGAAGGGGAGAGGCGGAGGAAGAGATAGAGAGGGGGAGGCGTTCGGTTTCCAGGGTTTCAGTTGGGGCGTTGCGTCGTCCTTCGAACTAGGTTTCCGATTTATGCTTCTTTTCTGTTGCTTTTTCTGTTGATTTGGATTTGTGTTTCAAAGGTGCATCTTGCTGGGGGTTTGCGCCTTCGAGTGTTTATAATTGGATAAGAAACCTCTCCTTTTGGATTTAGAGACGCTGGCAAGTCGGATTCTGACGCCCTTCTTTTTTTAGGGTTTCTTCTGTGTTATTTGCATCTAGGTTAGATTCTGGTGTCAGGGTAACCGAAGGTAGCTTCGAATGAACTTAGATTTTACCTTCTGGAACATTTGGTGAGGAAAACAGTGTTTTCGTTTCCGGTAAGTTTGGGTCTGGAAGAATTGGGGTTTTGGTGTGAAATTGATATTTTCTTCGCATCAATTTTGGGGCTTTTGTGCTAATTGCACTAATTCCTGGCGAAATCCTTCGCAGCGTGAACGAATTATTATCAGCACTAATCCGAAAACTGTATATAGCCGTAACCCAAATCTGGTTGAGTAAAAGTGCACTGCTGATGTATTACTGAATTCAGAAAGTATAAAAAGGACAGGAAATTTATCTTTAGCAATTATATTGCTCTGAGCTTATCCTTATGCAAGTTTTTGCATGATGCGAACAGTCTCAAATCGGATTGACTGCATGGCACCTACGGTACTTATGGAGTACACCAAAGAGAAGCAGAGAAAGAGATGTTCACAGGATCTTTCATTCGCTTTGAAGGAAAAATCCCATAAATTGTCTCAAGTTTATGAGCCCCTTGCTTCTCTACCTGACTATCAGCATGATTCTGAGAAGATGCATGATTCAGAAGATGTGGGTAGTTTTGTACGTGCTCAATCAGATGATTCCAGTTCTGCAAAAAGGCAGAAGTGCATTAGTGTAAACACAGACGGAAGTGAAGGCTTTAATATTCCACTTCAACAAATTCCGTACTTAAAGATGTCTGGCTCTCAGAGAAAGAAACTCAAAATGAGACTCAGATCAGAATTGAATCAGGTACAAATGTTACAAAAGAGATTCTTCTCGAGAGTAGAAACAGTTGGTGTTATTGCATCGTCTTTGGTCATTGAGGATGAGAAAGAAGTTGACCCAAAGAGTGTTACCCAGCTGAAGCGTGTGACATCAGGAAAATCAGAGTCTTCGAAAATGACTGTGCCTCCACCTCTTGTGGACATTTCAAGTTTGGCGCTGATGAAACAATGTGAGGGACTTCTAAAGCGTTTAATGTCACACCGGTTTGCCTGGGTCTTCAACGTTCCTGTAGATGTGAAGAAACTGAATATTCCAGACTATTATACTGTCATTAAGAATCCAATGGATTTGGGAACCATTAAAACAAAAATAAGCTCAGGTGGTTACTCTGGGCCTTCGGATTTTGCTGCTGATGTCAGGCTAACTTTTACCAATGCAATGGCATACAATCCACCCACAAATGATGTCCATTTCATGGCAGATACATTGAGCAAGTACTTTGAACTTCGTTGGAAACCAATAGAAAAGAAGCTGACTGCAGCTGATGCACATGGCAAGAAAGAAATTCAAGTTCCAAAACCTGTTGTGCCATCCCACGACAGGAAAAATCTCAGGAAGCAGGAGGTTTGCTCCCGTAAGAGAAAGAAATCCCATATTGATTGCATTGGAACTGTGTCTCAGGAGGTAATGCGCCAAATGTCAAAGGAGGAAAAACTTAGACTAGCTAGTCATTTGGAATCTCATTTGGATGACCTGCCAGATCACATTATTGATTTTCTGAGGCAACATAGCAATATGA
Organism: Wurfbainia villosa; assembly: GCA_025175895.1. NCBI lineage: Eukaryota > Viridiplantae > Streptophyta > Magnoliopsida > Zingiberales > Zingiberaceae > Wurfbainia > Wurfbainia villosa. The sequence continues at coordinate 2,607,693 of CM045997.1, read as the reverse complement.
ATGATAGCAACGGAGAAATAGAAATTGATATTGAATCTCTTGGAGATGACACACTCTTTAAGTTACAGAATCTTCTAGATAAATATTTTCAGGAGAGAGAGATGGGACGGCAGGTGAAATTTGAGCAGTGCAAAATGGAGGTACTGTGATTATAACAACATTTTCCTCCTATTGGACATTAATATTTCAGACAGCTACATAGTAATTATTGTGCCTTTGTTCAGGTTTCTGAAAATGCCCTTAGCACCTCCGTGATGCATCAGTTCAAAGGTTTACCTCTTGGCTTGGTCATGATTCTTTCAAGGACATTAGTGGCCGTTGTGAATTTGAAAACTAAGCTAGTTTTGGTGATTTACAGATAATAATCCTGCTGAAGAGGATGTAGATATTGGTGGTGATGATCCTCCCATACCTAATTACCCCACCTTGGACATTCGAAAGGACACGAAGTCTAGAGAAACCAAGTGTGGCAGTTCAAGCAGTTACACTAGCGATTCAGGATCTTCTACTGGTGTGTACTTGTTTTTGTACTCATATGACCATGTGCACATTTTTGCCATAATGATCCAATATCAAAGATTTATACTCTCTTTTCTTTTGTTCTCTTTTTCTTTCCAATGTTGGCTATGTCATATAGATGTCACTGATCTTGTGCTTTTGTTATAGTAGAAAATTTTCACCCACTCTGTCAGATTTGGTATTTTGGTTGCGTTCGGGATGATATTTGGTTTGTTGCATTTTTTTAAAAATGGAAATAAACAAACCGTTTCTGATAGTATGGTTTTTTGTTCTATTATCATGTCTTCCTCTACTTTGTTTCAGCATCTTAATTTAAGATTTGATCGATATTTATGCTATTTTTTTTTACTTTGTGTCAGAGTTTTATTTATAGGTTTGTTCAAACTTTCTAATCATAGTGATTATAGTTTGTGGACTCTTGATGGTTTTTATTGTTTAACAATGACCAGGCATTGCTTAGGAATGTGTCTAACTCATTATTTTATGATATGGGTAGTTTTTGGGAATCTTGAACTTATAGGGTGCGTTTGGTTCAAGGTTATCATGGATAACTTTGGTTATCCATCTAAGATTATCCATAATGATCTTGTTTGGTTCAAGGGATAAGTGATTCCCAAGTAATGAAGTATGCTCGCCACATCAGCAAATGAGGCATGCAATCCGGAATCACATTACCTAGGGGAGGGTAAGGTTTCTCTTGATTCCGGGGTTAACAAACATTTTGTTCCAAAATTATCCCTTAAATTTTATCAAATCTCAATTTTGTCCTCATATAATCAAAACCTTAGTCAATCGCCCGACGCTACTACTGTTGACCGCCGCCGCTGCCGCCGTGGTCAGTCATCGACCATCGATCATCGATCGTCGCTTGCAGCCGCCGTCGGTCGCCGACCGTCGGTTGTTGGTTGCAGACCATTGATCGCCACCCACCGTCGTCACCCGCCGTCGATCGTTGGCAGTTGCTCGTCGATTGTCGATCGTCGCCGTTGCCCGCCATCATCTCTGTTGTCGTCCGATGTCGTCGACGGTCACCAGTTGTCGCCGTCGATACCAATACCAATACCACCATCTTTCAAAGTAAACAGAACCTTAGAGTTGAACCAAGAATAATATAGTAAAATATTAAACTAGGTTATATACTAAAACCTCCAAACAAACAAGTTTTTATTGCATTACTTAGTATTGAATCAAACAACATAAGTTATATTTCATTCCCCATAATTTTGGTTATGTGATTATCTGGTAATCACATAACCAAGGTTATGCATGATAACTTGAACCAAACACACCCATAGTGTTTTATTTAACGCAGAAGCTTTGGTTAGGAAGAGTATGACCATATTGTAAAATTTTATTTTTTTTCATGATGAGGTTCTTTTAGGTGGTTTGACATTATTAATTTCATACTCTATTGTCCATGATCTTTGAATTATAAACATTATTTTGTTTCATTTCCTATTTCCAGCACTTTTTATACCTGTGAATTCTTGGGCATCTAGTACCTGGGAATTCTCGTTATACCAGTCTTGTTATGGGCATGTAGATAATGTAGGTTTTATTATTTTGTTTCATTGAGAAGACCACAACAAATCTCTATATATGGCAAGTAGTTTTAATTAATTAATTAAAACTTTGATATTAGATTAACTCTCCCTAGGCGTTTCAACTAAATTATAGGATACTGGTTTGTTTTGTTGTGATGTTTGTTCTTGCTATTACATATAGATAATGTAGGTTTTATAATTTTGTGACTTCAAGAACACCTCAAATAATGTGCATATATTGTGTGTAGACTTAATTAGTTAATCCAAAACATGGTATTAGACTAATTCTCCCAAGTTGAAGCATAAATACCTATTTTGCTCAACTTATTACCCAAAACATAAACTGAGCCCCGTCAAGTGATTTGCCAAAGAATGTTAGAATGATGGAGTTATATACATGTTGACTTTTTGAACTTCACAGCTTATATGAAGAGACGATCAACTTCAATGTGTTTAGTGTCATTAAACATGAATCAGTTGGCTTGTAGATAACTCTTTGTTGTTGCTATGCATATTCATCGCCAAGCTAATGTGTAAAATCTAGATTACCAATTAAAAAGTCACACCATCTCATAGATTATTTGTATCATTACTCTATATTCCATATGAATTGAATTGCAACATTAAACTATATATATAGTCTAGTACCTAATTTCTTACAAAAGATCAACTACATATTTTCTTTGACAAACTTCCAGAACTACAAGTAGCTTCTTTCTCAAATAATTTTGCCCATTCCAAATCTTCAATAACAAACTTGTCATTTAGGCATTTGTTATTTTGTATCATACGACTTCACTTTTTGATAAAAGATTCATCAAACTAATCGTCCAAATTTACAATTTTAATTATGTTATGCTATATTGAACAACATCTGGACTATACACTTTGTCATTAAGAGAGCAAATACAGTAATTGTCCGATAGAATATTTAAACCAATTTTGGAACTTTTTCTGCGATAAAAAAAAGTTGCCCTTTGGATTTGCATATTTTAGTTTGTCCTAGACAATATAATTTTGAGGTTGCTTCATAAATCTTCTCTAAGGAGCTGCTTATACTATCTGGGAAAGTGTTCTTCTCATTCCTCTTAACGTCTCGCAACTCTAATTAACTATCAAGGAAGAAAGGTAATAATTGCATTGATATAAGAAATAAGATGAAATATCTTCGATTAATCTACATTATAGGTTTGACTATATTTTTGAGCAATCAATTTTTACTTGTATTGAATAACCTTATTTTCTTGTAACACTTAAAAATGTACGCATCCAATAACAACAATTAAGATATACATCATGAAAAGTAAGAATAAGCTTTTATGTTTCTCATGATAAAGGTGCGAGAAAATTTCGGGAGACACGTTTAAGATGAGATAGATATGTACTTAGACAATCGGTAGATGCTCTAGTCAGATGATGTGAAACTATTACAAATATAAAAATCAAATTAGAAAGAGGAAGATCAAAGAAGATTTATTAGCAACGATAAAATAAAATAAAATTTATTTAAATACAAATGATGATATAATAGGGGATAGTCCAATGGCCTAGGAGGATCTATATAGCTGATCTCACCGAGTGGGATAAGACTTAGTTGTTGTTGTATGATAAAAGTGTAAATATCTCATTTATTTCCATAGGAAGACTTGGATTGCTTCATTATGCAATTTAAGAAGCTTCATAAATGACAAAGGGAAGGATAACTCCAACAAAGAGAGATTTATTATTATTATTAATATTTGTACTGAGAAAATTGATGATAAAATGTATAAAAGTGCACTCGTAATCTTGGATGGAGGAAAAATTGGTGTTGAGGGGTTGGTTGATGGTCCCTGGTGAGTTTGAGAATTTAATTAACGTATCTGAGCATCAAAGATATGCCTATAACGAGGTAATGGATGATTTTGGTGGAAGGAATACAACTTTGTGGTACAAGACAAGTATATATGATAAGAGCCACGAAATAAAGTGTTATTATTCAACAAGAAGGTTCATTCACAAGCTTAGATTAGAATATTAGGATGGATGATTAAGCAGCGTAACACCTAAATGGATAATTTGTATCAGCTATCAAACTCAGAGAGCTGCATGGTCTTAGTTGATAATTTTGCAAGAGAGGAGATAAATTTTTTAAAGAGGAAGTTATATTATTGCTTGAATCATAAAAGCAGTGAAAGAGGCTTCATATAAAGGCCTTTTAATAGTAATAATAATATGATTTCATAAGACATGATCAATATTTGCTAAATGTATTAGAAATAATAAAGTTAATCCATGTAAAAATCAAATACAGGTGAAAATTAAACCATGAAAGAATTTATTTTATCGGACTGTTATATTTTCTTGAGTTCTTTTCCTCTAATCACGACTATAACTTTTCTGAAATTTTGTTCATTTCTGTCTAGACTCTGACAGTTCCAGTGGAAGCGAATTAAAGAAATTTTCCATTCCCAAAGATGATGCTAAGGTATGCCCATCTCCCTGACGGATTTCACAGGGTGCATTCTCCCTTAATGGTCCCCATCAAAATATTCATTACTCCTTTTAGTGTTTTCACATTTGTGCTTTATGTTGGCTTATTCTTTCTCATGTTTATTATTCATAAGGAATAAATCTATGTAAATCTTATATTTTTATTCTTTAATCTCAGGAAAATTCGGCAAACAAAGCAGGTTCAGATCAAGAGAAAAGTGATTTAATGAACCCCTTTGATATGAATAGTCAGTTATTTTATATCATAACCAATTGTTTTGAAAGATGTTAAAAAAACAAACATGATCTTAACTGGTAGTAATGGCGATATGCAGGACCTTTGAGCGAGTTGAATTGCTCGGAGAAGACTGCCGATGTGAAACCTTCACTAGTTGACTCTGAGAGGTGTCAAGAGGGTAAGCATGAATTGTAAGAAGAAACCTGAGACCCAATGGTCCTAAGCTCTTAATTTGCATGGGTCACCTTACCTTTTACCCCTGGAAATGTTAGGGGAGCATGCTCCATCTGAGAAAAAACTATCCCCAGAAAAGCAATATAGAGTCGCTTTGCTGAGGACTCGCTTTGCCGATACAATTCTAAAAGCCAAGGAGAAAACACTTGGTCAGGTAAGGTTGATGTTCTGATGCAATTTAAACCTCTCGATTTTGTCGCCTGTTTGCTTATGTTTCTGTAGTTCTAATTTCCAGATTGTATTATCAGTAGCAACACCATATCATTTCCTATGAATAAAAAATGTATACAGTTTATAGATTGAATTTGCATGGTCAATTCAGAAATATTCTTATTTTCTATCTTTTGAATCTTTTGCATTGCTGCATTCAGGCTGCCAAGGATGATCCTGAGAAACTGCGACGTGCAAAGGAGGAAATTAAAAGACAACAAAAGGAAGGTAATGATAGTCGTCGAGTTTGATCTGATTGCACCAGATTTTACTCCATGTTGCTGAGAACCTTCTGTTCTCTCTACTCGAATAGATCGAGCACGGCTTCAAGCAGAAGCAAAAGCTGCTGAGGAAGCTCGTAGACGAGCTGAAGCAGAAGCTGCAGCTGAAGCTAAACGTCAAAGGGAACTCGAGCGAGAAGCTGCACGCCAAGCCCTGTTGAAGGTCTGTATTTCTTGGTTTTATGATATCCTTTCCACTTTCTTTATCCATTGCACTTTGTCGCTCATGCACTTTGGGTATCCTTGCAGATTGAAAAGACAGTCGAGATCAATGACTGTCGAATTCTTAAAGATCTCGAAATGCTCGGAAGCACCGCAGCTGAGGAAATGTCCGTATCTAATAACGACAAGGACTCGGGTTATTCTCTCGATGACATAGGAGGCTTTAAACTAGGAGGCAGTAACCCGCTAGAGCAACTTGGACTATTCATGAAAGCAGACGACGAAGAAGAGGAAGAATCCGAAAATGCGCATGTACCAGATGCTGAGGAAGGGGAGATCGAATGATTCCGTATAGACTTTGTATAACTTAGACTTCACTCTTGCATCTTTTCAGAAACGAAGACTCCGATGCCTGCAAAAGGTTACACACTCAAAAATCGATATGATTGGGTGCACCGTCAGGTTCTTCGACAACGATCATAGGTCCTCCTGAGGGAATTTAAGTGATGACCAATCGGTTACGGTCGTGGATCATTCGCTATAGTTAGCTTTCAGCTTTGCATAAGTTGAGATTTTTTACCCCGGAGAGGACGACGACAAATGTGTGTTGTGTTCTGGTGCCTGACAATCTAAACCATCTATTTAGGGAGTTGTACATAGAATGGAGTGACTGAATGGAGTGACTGGTTTGGTCTTTTGCATCATTCCGTTACAGTTGGCATAATTGATCACTTGTTCTTTTTTTAAGTAGATCGTTTAATTTAGATGTAGTTTGTGTTCCATTCGTGTGATAGATGGGATTAAGGATGGCCCTTTTTTGTCACTCAACTTGTATCCACTTATCGTTAAGTTCTAGACGATATATCTCGTGGCTTGTATGTTCGCGGAGATTTGGTTTAAGATGCTTGTCATTTACTTGTTTCATCATATAGATGTTCCCTCTCTTCTCCAATTGCATATGTGATTTTTCTTCAATTAGTGGAAATTATCTTTTGCAAAATAAGATTGTGTACGATAAATTTTTTTCCTTTTTTTTGAGATTTTGAATGGTATAAATTTCGTGCATCCATTATTATTATTTTTTGAATATATGCATGTTTATTTTAGCAAAAGTTCATTGTACTTGTATTAGTGTATTCGATCCAAGTTTTTGTTAAAGTTCATTGTTCTTGTATTACTGTATTCGATCCAAGTTTTTGTTAAGTTCATTGTGTTGGTGCAGAGGGATAAGGTCTTTGTCATAATCAAAATATATGTTCGATTATTTGGTGTCCCTGTATCAACACATTGTTCTTGTATTAGTGTATCCAAGTTTTTTGCTTCGATTAGTTCATCATATCGAATGCATTGTAATTCCGTTGGCATCGCCATCGAGCGATTGGAATTTGACTGTTGTCCAATCAATATCGAAGTCCAATTGGATTTCAATCGAATCGTAGTCAGAATTGACTGTGATTGTGGTCGCTAACGGTCACGGTTAGTTGATGCAAATTGATTGGATTTTGATTGTAATCTAATCGAATTTCGGGATTAGATTATAGTGTTTATTAGAGAAGAAGATGAACGATGAAAGTACAGTGTATTTTTTATTACTATGTAATTCCGTTTGATCGGACGGTATAAAAGTCATCGCGCAAGCAGTGCGCAGCAATTGTCGTTCAACGTAAAAAAAACTCTTCATTTGTATGTTTCTTCTTACCCTGCTTTGTTCTTCACCCTCCTGCTTCTTCTTCGGCCGAGTGAGTTTGATTCTTGCTTCTGAGCGAGTTTGATCTGTTGACGGCTGAGACCAGCATCTGACATTAATGTCGACACTCAGGGTTTATTGGGCTCGTGCCATGCCTAGTCCGATCGACTCATTTTGACATCCCCTGGCATGAAAGTGAGAGAAAAAAAAGAAGAAATGCTAACATACACAAGTACAAGTTTCCACTCACATAAGCTCTCAAGATTCTCTTTATTTATTTATTTTGACAATAGTTAATCAACAAATTTTATCGAAATAAATACAACTGTCTCTACTGATAGATTTTTTTTTTTTTTTTTGACAATTGCTAATCAACAAATTTTATCAAAATAAATACAAGTGCCCCTATCGATGGAAGGCCCCTTGTCGAAGAGAGAAATCAAAAACTCAATTGACAAGTACAAAGAAAAGAAAGACATTGACAATCACTAATCAACAAATTTTATCGAAATAAATACAACTACCCTTACCGATGGAAGAGAGAAATCACAAACTCAATTGACAAGTACAGAGAAAGACATTTATCGATAGTCCAGAGTGATAAAATCCTCGAAAATTAATTCCTATCCACTTAAAAATTATCTATATGTACTTACCAACTGAGCTAGCTAGAACTAAAATAAATACATATTAAAAGTAGAATTGGGAATGGTTCTTCTATACACAAATATTATCCTTGTTTTACAAAGTCCACAAGAGTGCCAACGCTCTTGAACAATTAAGTAGGGATCGCTTGACATGGCTTGTTGCTCTTTTGCCGCTTAATATTCAATCGCATTTCGCTGACGAAATTCAAGCTCATTTGGAGGAGAAATCTGAATGAGGTGAGGTCTGTTATCGACAAAGGTATTTACTAGGGTCGATCATGAGCATCATTGGAGATGAACTTTTGGATGATGAAACTTGCACCCCCCCCCCCCCCCCCCCCCCCCTCATTTTTTATGTACTGATGGCACTCTGGTTTGACAGGCCTTTCTTTCGGAAGATTCATCGGTATGTATCTGATGATTCACAAGGACATAGCGTTAGTCAGTTCTTATCGTCGTAGAAAGATATAACTACAATGTAACATATAGCCATTGTCGAAAAAAACGTTACATACAAAACCCAAAAGCAAAACAAACATTACATTAAAAATATTTCATTGCTTCAACACAACAACAACAACAACAAAGTCTTATCCAACTAGACGAGGTCGGCTATATGGATCCTTCTACGCCATTGGACTCTATCCCCTATTATATCATCATTTATATTTAAATAAATTTTATCTTGTTTTATTATTGCTAACCAAGTCTTTTTTAGTCTTCCTTTTCTTCGTTTGATGTGTATATTTGTATGGTTATAAAGCTTGCACCGGTGATAGGAATGGAAAAATTGAAACTGGATATATCTTCGTTTCGGCTAGTTCATGGGTGTGCCAAAAGGGACTAGTCACATACATATCAACCGGATCGGCCGGCTTCCACAGAAACATTAGAACTGATTGGTTTTCAAGAGAAAACTGAGTCAGTTTTGTCATGCAACTAGAAATGTCAAAAGTTTTCATTCATAAATTCACACAATTACAATCATATTTCACTCTGCCCTAAAGCCCTAAATAGTTCCAAGGTAAAACCCCTAAAAAATCCTCTACTTAAAATGCAATTGTAAATTGATTGTTCTATTTTTTTTATATCGAAATTGAATCTAGTAAACTATTTTTTTTATATTTGTTTATATATAATTACAATCTTTCATAATGGGGGACTTTTGGTTGATTTTGATAAATATGCAACTCAATCAATAAATATGGGTTGGTTGGACCAAGTAACTTGTTTCGGTTGATGCCCGAGTTGATCTACAACTCGCCCAATTGAACCATCATTTTGATCAGCAAACTTGTAACTTTAAACTCATACAGCTCAATTTTTTTATATTTAGATTTTATAATTATGCATCCAAGTGCACTACCAGTGGCATGCCTAAAGCTAGAGGGGTGGAAATTCTGCAACACAAAACCTAGCTAGCACACTAAGAATGAGGTTTGGCTTCAAGTAGGGTTTGAGAAATTTTTATAAAAAAACCAGCATATGAGAAAATTTATGAAATATAGTTGGCCACTTTTTTCCTTACATCTCACATGCATAAACAATACATTATAAAAAATACACATTCAAAGCAACATCAACAATATAAGAGTGCATTGTTTTTAATGGGAATTCTCTAAACATATTAATAGTTAGAATAACATACCAATCATACTATTCTACGCTATTTATTGTTATGCATACTTTAACATTTAGAGCAATTACTCGTGTTCTAAAATGCTCAAATCAAGAACATTCCTTTGAATCTAACTGCTTAGGAAAACAACTAGACAGGAAAAAAAATGCAAAGGTTCATTTAATTTTACATGTAAATCTTTTTATTTTGAACTTTCGACTTCAATTTGTCATATTGTTTGGTGACATGATTTGACTGGCTGAAATAATTATTTTTTAAACAAATAAGAATGTCTTTTTATAGATTTTTTTATATATAATTTTATTCCATGCAGGTTTCTTCACCAAATAGCTTGATAGAATAAAATTGTTTAATTTTTTTCTTTTTTAAGATTTAAAAAAATTTAACTATAAAATAAATAGACATTTGTCTAATTTTTTTTTTTAATAATTCTTGTTAATCAATGAGAGCCCCTCTCATTTTCTTTGAAAGAGTTCATTTAAAAAAAAAAGGCAAAATATTTAGTTTAGTGAATATTTGTTTTATTAAGGTAAAAAAAATTAATTTAGTTAAAATTATTAATTTTATTTTTAAAATAAAAACAATAGATTACTTACAGAATTTAATGTGTATTTGCCTCCTATTTAGTAGCATAGCGGAGGGTAATTTAATCCAAGAGGCCTAACTTAGGCATTTTGAAATATAGAGGGGCAATTTGTCATTTCCAAATATCAGGGGCTCTACTTGAGTAACTGCTCTACATTTATCTATCCCTGTCTTACCTGTTTTACCAAATAAAATTATTTTGAAGAAACCAAAAAACTAAATCAACACCTTCGTACCAAAAAATAACTTCTAATGATGGAGGTTTGTAAATTATATTTCTCAATATTAATTTAGAATTTTGACAAATATATATCTCTAGGAAAAAAAACAAATATCAACCAAACAGTATAGGAAACAAAGTCCTTTAAACAAATTAATATTTAAGATTGTAGATTTGGAGATAAGCATGACACATTAAGACTAAGTTTTTGCAGGATTTTTTTTTGGCATTAGGTCTTCATGTTCATGTTATGATATGCATTCATGAAGTTCTTAAATAAAGGATTCTGGTAAGAATTTAATATTTCAAGCATGAGATTGAGAGGCCAGTTACCTGACAGCCATTGCATTCTGAACTTGAATGGAATGGGAATACTTGAGGGTGTAGGTTTGGTTCTGGTAAATAAGATGATGATGCAACCGTTGAAGGAGTTGGCACATAAAATGTTCCTCGAGCAGGGTTGAGTGTCGGAGGGATATGTTGCTCAGATCCAATGATTTGGCATTCAGGAAGGGCATCTTGTTGGTCGTTTGCTATGGTAGGCTCAGGATGGTGAAACCAACAATTCACTGCATATTTACAGTTGCCAGTACGCATATAGTATGGACATTCCTTCTTTCCCTACAATGTAACATAAATTTTGAGATGTCGAACCATGCAATAATCATGCTTGAAGTTGATGAATAGTAAAATATGTTACCAAAAATAAGATTCAGCCTTGTTATGCATATAACATTTTACGAACCAAAAGAAAAAGCAACGAAAGTGATGATCACATAGCATGACTTACTGGTCTAATAGGAAGACCTAAGAAGTTTAGTGCGATCGGAGTGACTTCTATATTCTTCGGAATATGAGCATATTTGCAGGAGTTTCCATACTTACACCCGCCGGATGTTGTGTAGAACTGTTGAATAAAGTGCATGTTATCATCACAATGAATGCAGGAAATATTAAATGAATAAAATTGGAAAGCAGATGTATAGTATTTAATCTTAAACCAGTGGCGGTGAAGCTTCAATGAAAGTAGCAATTGGAAGAAGTTGATAATAAAAGCCTATTAGAGTGGTAATTCGGGTATTAAATGTGATCCGCATAGAACATTGAGGAATTAATACTGTTAGTTTGCTGATACCAAATCATTGATGCAAGAAGAACCTTTATGGTTCATTCTGTGATTCGTAAAAGTTGGTAATACACAAAATTTTGTGTTTTTAGTTTTCATTTCTCCAGAAAATTGAACTTTGTCACGCTTTCAATAGGTGAATTGTGTCAAAACATTAACGATAAATATTTGTTTTTTCTTCTATTCAATTTTAAATTCTATTTTACAGAAGACAATAAGTGAAAATAGATAGTTTCATGAACCAAACCAATCAACTCGCCGGAAAAGCATGAAGCTTAGTGGCTTGGTAATGCAAAGAAAACTTACTTCGCCTCCACATTTTACATTGAAGAAAAGCAACAGAAAACCTAAATAAGTGAAACTAACGTAAAGGAAATTGTGACCGCATAACCTAAAGTTCTTGATTTACAAACACTGTGTATCCATAATTGTACAGCACAATACATATTGTATAACAGGTGAAACAAGAAATATAATGATGAGTTAATTTTTTTAAAAAAAACATACCTTGCATTCTATTATCCCAGTCTTTCCCAAAATGGCTTCATTACTCATTTTCTCAGCAATCTTTCAATTGAAAATTTTGGGAAGAAAAAGAAACTGAGATTTGATCAGAATCTTATAGAATAATGAAAAGTTTGATAGCACAGTAAAATTTTCTATCACAGACAAAAGAAAAGCTTTTATAGGCTAAAAAAATGATTGGGATTATTGTTTCTCTTATTCTTTCATGTTCTTTTAGTGCATATATTTTAAGTCATGTACTGTTTGTTAGAATAAATAATTTAGTATCCTTAACTAAGTATTCTTTTTCTTCATCGTACTCGATTTGTATGAAGAGATTATTAAAATAGATAGAATGATATCTGAAAATTATAGTAACTTAATGGACACTAACAACCATGCAAAGCCACGTCAATTTGCAATTTCATGTTATAGTGTTAAAACTTAAGTCACAAAATTCATGAAGTTTCTATCCATGGAACCACTTTTGCAAGTCCAATAGATAAAATGTTCACTTTCAGTTCTAGCTTATGATAAGTCTTTTGTAGTAATAAATGATTTTTTAAAAGGTTGACGTTAAGTCTTCGTTAGCATGTTTTAGTGAAAAGGCAGCAAACTTCCATATCAAGTGTCTCCAAGCAGGAATGTTTTGAGCATTGTTTGGCTCACTGGACATCACACTAGCTCACGCTAGAGGAATCGCTTGTATGCATTTTTGCAAAGCTATGCAAATTTTCATGAAAAAAAGGGTAAAACATATAGAAAAGACTGTCCCGGTGATTGAAGCTCTTCAACACTAGGGCTGTTGACAGGCTTTGTTGGAAGGAATTGGAGACCTAATCTACAAAATTCACAAAAAGGGCAACCGGTGCACTAAACTTCCACCAATGCGAGGTTCCAAGGGTCAAACCATATTTGTATGCAATTTTACCTTGCATTGTAGGAGATTATTTTTGCGATTTGAACTCGTGACCACAAGATCATACAGTATCAACTTTATCATTGTGTCAAAACTCCCCTTCATCTAATCTACAAAATTGGTCCTTCAAAAAAAAAAGGACTAGCAACAAAAGATGCTAACCTTGCTATCTTCTCGCTCCACCCTTCTGGAAGAAGTTTGTAACTCCACCTTGTCAACCTGCCAACAAATGTAGAGAAGAAATTAAAAAACAAAGGCATTGTGTTCTGATGCTAAGATGATAGGAAAAAAATGTACACAACTGCAGTTATGAACAGAATTATTGACCTTTTCCTCAGTTTGCTCAACCTTTTTAAAGGGAGGCCCCTTTTTCTTTCCCATATCATTCTTTTGAAACTAACATGCAAAAAAAGCAAAGCCATGTCAGTATTAATGCAAAAAGAGAGTTCTTACCTAGCGATCAGTAGATTTGATCCTAAAGCACATGCATAATTGTAGAACTTCATAAAGTATGTGTAAGCAGCTAAAGAAGAAACATAATGGTGAGTTTTAATTTTAAAAAAATGAAAACCATATCTTGCATAATTGTAGAACTTCATACAATATGTGTAAGCAGCTAAAGAGTAAAAGGATTGATGTATAAAGCCAGTCACCAATGAGCCGATGCAGAAACTCCAAGAACAACAACAAAAGAAAAAAAAAATAAGAAGGCAAAATCAAGAAATTTCCTAAGAATTTGGGAAAAGGCACAAAATTTGATCATCCGAGCATTTTCCCCGTCTTTCTTTGACCAGACCTGCGAATCAAGATCATATAATTCCCCGATTATTACCAGGCAAAGCCGCAGTATCTGATCCCTTCAAGAAACAAAACTGGGAGAAAAATCCGTATAACAGAAACATAAAAAAAAAGTAGTACAACCCTGGGTTTCGTTCGTTTTGCAGGATGATTGAACTTGCAGCTAGGACCAAATTTGCACGTCCCGGTCTTCATATAAAATGCGCAATCGGGTCTCTTTGGAAACTGCGTCGGGACCTCCTTCTCCGGTTCCTTCTCCCCTTTGTTAGGCGTTCCAGGATCGAGATCCACACCAGCATCATCGCCAGCTGCGGCAATCTCCGGGTCACCAACCCCTTTTATAGTCATCTCCTCCACCAACATCCTTGCTTGTTCTGCGAGAATGACGTCGATGGAATTCGTAGGAGGAATATGAAGGGTTTCATGATTTTTCACAGCAAGCTTTCCCGCGGCGCTCCCCATTCGCCCGTCGCCGGCATGGACAAGGCCGAAGGAACGCGGAGCAGGTGGGAAAGTGAGCCACTGGAGTCTTCGTCTCGGTCATGGGAAATAATTCGAGTGCCTACCAATCCTGTGTATTTGTAAGAGTACCAGACAGATTAAACCAGTTTTTCATTTGACAAAATTCATGGGTCCCGCTCTTGATAATGACGTGGCGTCTCCGGAATGGATGCAATGCGTTCGAAATGCTGAGCCGTGTTCGTCCAAAGCAGGAGAGCGTCACACATCTGCGCGGTGGTAAAGAACGACCGGTTAGTTTCACGTCTGGATTCTGCACCCGAGAGTTTACCGGGCTGCGGAACTGGAGGGAAAAGGCCCATTTTGATCCGCGCATCGCTCGGCCGATTCCTCCGAGACGGCGCCGACTCTCGCGAAGCGGCCGCTGGTCGTGGCGGAGACCCTCGAGCGTGGCACGGCACCGCCCGTGGCACTGGCCGCAGCCGTCGCCTCCACAGAGCACCAGCCAGAGCATAAGCCACGCCCACCATTCCGCTCCCTCACTTCCGATCTCGTTGCTGCTCTGCAGCTCGAGGTGCAGTGGTCGCCTCGTCAAAAACCGATCTTGTTTACTCCGCCGCCTGGCGACGCCGGTCCGATCGAATCTCTGGTTGGGAATGAAGGTATTGTGCCAGGGTCATGTCACTCCAACTAGATTCCACTCCCGGTTTCGTTTCTGAATGTTGAATTCTGATGCAAATACCTGATTTTTGTATTCGTTGCATGGATTTCCATATGTTTCTCAAGATGCCTGATTGATTCTCAGGTTTTTATGACCATTGTTCAGCGTTTGACCCATTAAATTGCTCAAGATGAATCTATGCAAATCCATTTTTAGCTGTTCTTCGCGATAAGCTTAGCATGGTGGTATGCTATTTAGATTGAGATATTGGACATGTAATGCTAACTGTTAAAATGAAGAATGCATGTCAATTTCTATCCTTGTTCAATGTGTTTCGTACCATCCAATTAAGATTGAAGAGGAGAGAGTTTTAGAGATGAAGAAACTCACTCAAACTTGTATCCAAACATGCAATTTACTTTCAAGAAACAAGTACAAAGACACTGCAAATCTCTGAATGCATCTACACTGTGTCACATGCTTAGATTAAACACAACCTGTCTATATATTTGAGAGATGATAACTTCTTTACCGAGTAATAACCGGGTTAATAAGTTAGCTATTCAGATAAAACAGGTAGTTAACTATTGCAACTCAGCTTCTTGCTAATGTTTTAATCATGCGATGCTGGCAACCTCTCTTGATCAGAGTTCAGGTACGAACAAGAGCATAAATGCCAGTGTATATCTTGTTCATTTTTAGACTTAGTCCATCAACAATTAATATTTGACATAGATACGATTGTTCGTTCCAGGATTGACTGAATTCTTTAACACAATATTTATGTTTGTCCGATTCATTTAAATACCAGTTATTTTTGTAAATTTCTGAATTGCAAGCTTGAGAAGCACAAGTTGCTGAATCTATTTTGCTTTATGGGAAGATAGCGCTACTATTGTTATATATTGGGAAGGCCATGAGGTTGCTCCAAATCCTAAAAGGAAAACATAACCAAATTTGTTTTGTCCTATGGGAATTGAGCTTCATTATTACTTATCCCTGAATAAACTCAAGTATGATTTTCTTTATCATAGGAAATATCTTGATCTAGGCATCAGTTCAAATATTTAGTTACATAGATCTTTTCATCAAAGGATTAACTTAAACACTTACATAAGTTGTTATTGGGCCAAACTTTATAGGAGTTTGTAAGAATTCTTTCTGATGTACATCTCGGTTTTGTTGTTTGTGAATCTATGTTTGTTTTAAGCACTAGATTGTAGTTGTTGCATTCTGCTGTATTTCTATGACTTCTTTTTGTCTTTTTCTTGAGAAAACTTTTTTTTTCTTTTTCACCCAGCACTTCTCTACAAAAGAATCAATTGACAAAAGCAAAAGGCTAGTGGAGCAACTAAAGCACTATGGTGTGGTCAAGTCAGATAAAATTGCAGAAGTAATGCAGACTGTCGACAGGGCTTTATTTGTTCCAGAGGGAGCTCCATCTTATATAGATAGCCCTATGCCGATAGGTTATAATGCAACTATATCTGCGACTCACATGCACGCAACTTGTCTGAAACTACTGAAAGAAAATCTACAGCCTGGAATGTGTGCCCTGGATGTTGGTTCAGGTACTTATTTCTCAGCAATCTTATTTTAAGAGTCGATTCATTGTTCTTGTGCACTCCAATACTTGGCCCTTTAAAGGGCACCTTGACCCATACCCTCTTGGGTACTCACAGGAGATGCATACTTGTACAATTGAATAGTATTCGTTATACGACATTGCGCTTCATTTCTAAACAGAAAACCATTGCTATCAACTATTTGAAGCTGGGGTTTTGGTCTGAAATTGTGCTATATAGATTGTATCAAAGGCTGTGGCAATACAAATCAAGGTTCCAAGTGTCATTGGAAATTGGTAGGCAAGGCTGAAATGTATTATTCTTAGCACCGATTGATACTGATACTGAAACTATGTTGGCAAGGGAAACTATCATTGTGCTTCTCATGACAATATGATTTTGGCAGTACAATTGAGTTAGAGCTTTTCCCAGCTAGTAATGTCCCAAACCACTCGAGGCAGGAAGACTCACTCTTACTCATCTTTTGGTTTCATGTGCCAGGGATGAGATGAAACACTAAAAAAGAAAGGAGAGAAAGAGGAGATGCATTAACTAATCGATAGTAGTGAAGAGGAGTGATGCTTGAGTTAAGAAAATAGAGATGTATCTATCCAAGATACATTGATGGACATGTGTAGTAATCAAATTCCAATTTCATACCTATCATATTTTGAGAGTTTTATTTAATATGAGTTTTGGAAATTTATTGAACTACTATATGAATCAATCCTATGCATGACACTCATCAATGTGTTAGGAAGGTATAATGAAACATCTTAGTAATTTGTTTGATACTGTAGTAATAAGAATAAGTATAAAGAAGCATCAGGCTGAGTCAAGAAGGTAGCAACTCGGGAAGATGAGCCGAGTTGAGAAGATAGCAGTTCGGGAAAATGAGCCGGGTCAAAGACATGGTAGCTCGGGATGTAAGTTAGTTAGAGAAGATGAGTTGAGTATAGAAGGCAGCAGCTTGGGAAGAGAGCCAAGCTGAGTTAGATGGGCAGTAGCTCCAGAAGTTAGAGGGAAGCCAAAAGGAATATTAATTATGTTAAGGTAGGACCCTGTAAAATATGCAAGAGACTGTTTGTTATAGTCCTAGTATACACGTCATAACAGCATGATCACCTCACTCGCATGGCCTTCCACGTGGAGGGCGAGGTTCGTAGTTTGTTATAGAACAACTTGCTCTAACGTCAGAGAGGAGATAAAAGGCGAAAATGAAAGAAGGAGAGGGGATCTGATCTCATTCTACATATACTTGCCATTTTCTAAGATACTCATCTTCTTCATTACTGATACTACTTGCTTTCTCTTCCTCAAACAAGCTCTAACTTAAGCATCGAAGGATCTCCGCCGGATAGGCCTGTGGTGGTCTAACGTATGTAAACTTTTGCAGGAAGAGAGCAGGGAGACTCTTACTGCTGCGGTCGGAGAGAACTCATCCTCGACAGTGCACCCTCGAGGGGAAAAATCCGTGCCGCATCATTGTAGCTTTAAAATTTTAATTCAATTGACTTTTAGAGTTCTTTAGATTTATATTTGGAAATAAACAAGCTAAGTGGAAAGGCATTTGAGCACTAAAATTCATTTTAGTTGGGTGTCGGCATGACACAAGATCAAAAGTGTACTCCGGTCGAAGACCAAAACTCTAAACTCTGCCACGATGGTAGGTTAAACCTTGATATGTGTACCATAATCACTGTGTTACCTAGCCTGACATGGCACTTACTGAGTATATTAGCTTAATATTCTTTTATGTTTTGCTTTTCTTGTGTATCAAAATTTGATATCCAGTGATTGTGGTTCTGCATCAAACCTGATTTGCATTGAATGTTGAGTTTGCACGAACTGATCTTATCTGCTCTTTTCATTAAGACCTGTCATAATTTTCTTGGTACCTTCATTGAAGTAGAATCCATAGGAGTTTGTTTATGGATCCATAAAAACTTAAAGATGTAGAAGGTTATGACTCTTATGGACTTATACATGCCACTTTGTAAATAGGGACGGGATACTCGACCGCTTGCTTTGCGGTGATGGTTGGGCTGCAAGGTCGAGCTGTGGGAGTAGACCACTGATATGGGCAAGTCGCCTCTCGTCGCACGGCAGGGTCAAGTCAATATCCGAGCCAAGAGGAATCAGGTTAGACTTGGCCAAGAACGGCACCAGTCAACTTGGATCGAACAGAAGAGCCCAGTAGGATTGTCTCGATAGGCATGCCTCGATAGGAGTCTTTATTTATATCTCGACAGGAGTCTTCATATATCTCGGCAGGTATGTTTATCCCTGCAGATGGGCTTATCTCTGGAGTCATAATGGGGTGGTCAAGGCAGGGCCACCACATGGCGAGCCGATATGTCAGTACATTCCCGTTGATTAGAGGCGGCTCCTTCATTGACGAGCTCATGTCGTTTCGCTGTAGAAGTCACGTCCAGCGTATTAATGGAGTCGTGTCTCCTATCAACCACGCGGAGTGCTTAATTAAGCTCTACGCACCTACCGTATTTAATGAGATAATGTCTTCCATCATTCTCTGCTGTCATGCCACCATAATGAAGAATCCATATCTCAGTAGGAACCTGTTGAAATTCGCATCGGTCTCCTAGCTTATATACAGGTAGTCGGAGGGAGTTCAGAGAGATTCTTCTTCTCCAGCCTCCTCTCCGTTTCTTCTCCTAGTATTTCTCTTTTCTTTCTTGTTCTGGCCATCACCGATTTGAGCGTCAGAGAGACACCGTCGAGATCCCTCTCGACGTCCTCCTTCACTCTTACTTGCTCTCTCTCGAGTCTTGGCTCTCAGACGCCCACCAGCGTTGCCAGAGCTCGCCCCTCGCCCAGATCACCACTTGGATTCCTCATCGGAGGTATGCCCATTTCCCCATCAGACAAGTTCGTTGAATATAGCGGACCTACCCGACGGACCAAGTTATCAGCTTCCCCGAGTCACCCTCAGCCAAGTCAACGGAACCTCCCCCGAGTCATCCTCGTCCCAGCCAAGTCTCTCGTCTCGGTATTTCAGCCCCAACAACCACATTCCTGAACTGGTTGCTTATTCCATCGACAACATCAAGAGAAGCTCTCTCTGTTCAATGCTGCTGGTATGCCATCAAATAAGTTAATTGAATCTATTTCCTTTTTTACTGCATGTGTTCATCAAGGTTGAAAGGGAATTTATTGGGCTCACATGTGGCTAAAAACAGATTATTTGACTCATTTAAACTATAATAATTTATCCTATTTACCGGCTTGTAACTTTTCAGTGTTAACTTAAAGATATTTGTTTTACAGATGATAAACACTTTATATGTTTATATTTTAATACTGACAACATACTCCTTGCATACACTTTTGGAAACCTTGTAGATTGTTACGATTAGGAGTGCGTGCATTTTGGTTTTGGTTTAAATTGCAAGTAGTTTATGTACATGAAATAACAACAACAATTAATTTATTCTATTACGTGGAATCGGCTATATAGATCCCTTTATGTCATTGAGTTCTATTCCCTAATATATCATCATCTATATTTAAATAAATTTCATCTTATTTTATTATTACTAATCAAGTCTTTTTTTTTTAATCTTTCTTTTTCTTATTTGATGTGTGTATTTATTATCGTTTCATATCGTCTAACTATCTATATCACTTTAAACGTGTCTCTCGGAGTTTTCTCTCAATAGATGTAACTCTGACTTTTCTCTAATGTTCTCATTTTTTATTTTGTTCATCCTCATATATCCATACATCCACCTTAACATCTTCATCTCTGTCTATGTGTTCAAATCGTAGTCCAACATTCACTATCATATAACATAGCAAGTTTAATCATCATTTTGTAGAACTTCCCTTTAAGTTTTAGAGATACTTTACGATTACATAAAACACTTGATGTTCTCTTCCATTTTAATTATCCTGCTTATAGTCTATGCAAGACATATTTTTCAATCTCTCTATCATTTTACAAAAAATGATCCTAAGTATTGAAAGCTCTCAGTTCCAGATAACTCGTCATCTCATATCTTAATACTTATCTCATTATGTCTAATATTGTTACATTTAAATTTCATATATTCTATCTTTACTCTACTAAGTCTAAAATCTTTCACTTTTAGTATGTTTCATCAAGATTCTAGTTTAACATTTATTTCTTCACGTGTCTCATCTATTAAAATAATATCATCTGCAAACAATATATATCACGGTACTATATCTTGAATGTGTTCAGTGAATTCGTCAATGATTAGTATAAAAAAATAGAAACTTAGAGTTGATTCTTAATGTAATCTTATTTTTATTAGAAATCTTTCAATTAATCCATCTAAAATCTTCACTATCGTACTTAAATTTAACATTTAATCCATTTCTACATAGTTTAGAAGATTTGAAGTTGTCCCCACAGGGATGGTGCGGTGGTAAGACAGGGTGTTGCTTGCAGAATGGGCAGAGTTCGATTCCGGATGAGGGGTCTAAAATCTCCCCTGACTTCAGATAAGCCCCTCCATGCCTTGCCACCGTGTCAAGGGACTTTGTCCCCCCCCTTCCCGTGATTTATCTCCCTCTCGCCAATGCCTTGGAACGGGTGGCAGGAGGCTGTTAGTTGGGCAGATTCTCAACTTTTACAGAAGATTTGAAGTCCTAGACTCTTTTCGTTATATTTTGTAGCGGGGCTGAAAGAATAGGATAGGTTGTAGGAGTTAGCTTGATCTTTGTTGGGTTGAGCCATGTTAGGCACTTCCATTTGTCGTTCATTGTGGAGTCTGGCCCAGGCTGGGACAAGGTTGTCGGTATCTAGTTTGGCTTGGTTGAACCCATGCCCCAATTCTACCCCTGCATAGCTTGCAATCAAACTAGAGCTGTCAAACGGATCAATTCAGGACGAATCAATCCGTTATAAATTCAACATTTAACATGGAGGAACGGACTGACCCGTCATTCTGACGAGTTGAGAAATCCTCAACTCAACCCAATCTAAGATGGATTACGGATTAAGTGGGTCAACCCGCGCGCCATAACTTTGATATATATCATTTTTTTTTTGTTCTCATCAAATTTGATTTATGACCATTTGATCCTTTACGATGCGTGAGGAAGTCATCTTGATATTCACTCGGATCTTCCAATAACATAGGGCGTAATGCTTATTTAGTGTTTTATTTTTCTTTATTTCTTCCTTTCCATCTCTCGCTGGCTACTTTCTAATAACAAAATCTCTCTTTTCTCTATCAATCTCAATGGTATTCTCAATGAATGACTCCAAAGACATTCCTCCACTCTCTGCAATTTGGTTTCGAGAGGTATATGAAACATTTAGCAATCTCCTTTTAACCATCCATCTTTGTTAACCCTCATAGTTCAGGATTGCATACCCTTTCTCGAGCACAGATTGACTCTGTTTTGGACTTGACACAATGCACCATTATGTCTCACTTGGTGAATGAGGCTTTCAACTTTTTCTATCCACGAGCCAACCCAAGTCCACCGTGGGCTGGCCAATCTTGGCCTGCAACCCACACAAGTTAATCGGTATAAACTTGCGACGGATTTGATTTGATAAAATATCAATCCAATCTGCTTAAATTAGTTGACGGAATGAGTCAACCCGACGGACCAACCAAATTGACAGCCCTAAATCAGACCGTCATTTTATATGTTGGTTTCTAATGGTTAAACAAGTATAATACTAATCAAGGGAGTTTTGAACCCCTTGTCATGACAATGATTAGCCTCCTTTTATTAGTCCTGCTTATCCACATTTGGATGATATCAGACATAAGACGCGACTTTAGAGTCGGTTCGGTAACAAATTGCATATGCTCAAGGTACCCAAGAGAAATCCATACAAAGACAGTATCTGAATATCAAACTAGACACAGAGATAGATCCTGCTGGTTCCTGTCGATAAACAATATCGGAGAAGATAACAGTACATTTGCCGCGATCGAGTAAGCGGGAAGGGATCGATAATAAAAACTCATCAGTTTCCCTGCAGCTAACCTGCAAGAGCAATGCGCGAAATGCGAAAAGGATAAATATATCGAGCTGGTCTTTTGCCTCGGCTGCAACTCAGGTGCAAGATTATTGGACTGAGATCGATAGGAAAACTCATCGGCTTCCCTACGGGGAGAGCCAGTCTTTTGCCTTAATGTGTATGATCTTCGGGAAGCTTAAACGAGATTTGCGATGACTGCATCGACGACTTCTTGGGTCGTACTGCCCCCTCCCAGATCTTTGGTTCTGTATTTGCCTTCTGCAATAACGCGCTTGACGGCAGTCTCTAGCCGGTCAGCGAATGATGGGAACTGGAGATGTCTCAGCATCATGGAAGATGAAAGGAGAAGAGCCACTGGATTGGCTTTCTTCTGCTCCACCAGTTTCTCATTTCCAACGTTGCCGGCCGAAGCACCTTGCTCAAACACAGCATGATCCTGGCCAACATTACCTAGGGAAGAAAAAAAAAAGAGTCAATTGAGAGGATGATTTCGTCGACGACGAGTTGTAAAAGTTTCGATCGTGTTTGATGCTAAGATTTTTACATGGATTATACTCCAAAGAATTAACAATTGCAACAATGTCGAAACTAGTTCAGTTCGAAACAAACTTGATCAGGAGCATTGGAAGTATACTGATACAGAACATCCGTTGTTACTCAGAGACTAGGATCTAACAAACCGCCATAATGCTACCGAATCGCCATCGTTAACAAACTGCTATTGGATAACACCTACAATTGTACTAATGAGCGGCGTTCACGAACTGCTAACGACGCTACTTCGAGTCACCACTAGCAACAACCACTATAACACACTGGGAGATCCCTGTTAGATATGAGATCCTCCTTCAAATACATGCCATGCCTTTCTTGCGGTCCAGGAGTGCCTCTTTCCCGGTTGGGTTATGTTTGTTTTCAGTTTCCCTCCCGACCAAAAGGCGGAGACCAAGAAACTCATACGTGATCACTGTCGAGGGCAGTGAGATTTGTAACCGCCGGTGAACAAAAACCAAAACTTCAGTTGGACTGTGCAGATGTTAAAAGTGGCTTGTAAGATATTGAACTTCAAGTTCTTTACCTTTACAGTTACTATTTTACAGCCTGATAGGTTCAATAAAATTCCACATCCACTGGAGAACTAGTGAGCTAATTGTGCGAGGTCAAATGATATGGTTTTCACTTTTATCTGCTGATGTAAGTGCAAAATACTCGCCGCTGATGAGGTTCTTAGTAATCAAGAAGTCAAATATCAGGTGAAAAATGTTTTTTTTGTGGATAGGTGAGTGGGGGGAGTTATGTTGGTACAATTGATCCAGATCATGATTGACTATACTCGAATAGTGTTTTGATGTTTGACAATGGATTTGACCATATGAGGAGATAACTTTGGGAGAGCTTGAAGGACCCTGAAATGCATCCGCACTTCGTCTCAAATCGCTCCTAGAACCGCTGTCGAAATCCTCCCCGTCGAGCTCCTTTTATGCCTCCATGCGACCTGGATTTTCGTCTAACAATCGACTGCCAAAAGGCATCAGTCGACTGCCTACAGTGTCGTTGTCTCATAACGGACTTAATTCATATTGACATTCTAGCCAACAAATAACTAGCAGTCGACTGACCTACCAGCAGTCGACTGCTATTCAGTAGTCAACTG
Source organism: Wurfbainia villosa (assembly GCA_025175895.1). Taxonomy (NCBI): domain Eukaryota; kingdom Viridiplantae; phylum Streptophyta; class Magnoliopsida; order Zingiberales; family Zingiberaceae; genus Wurfbainia; species Wurfbainia villosa. The sequence continues at coordinate 2,583,580 of CM045997.1, read as the reverse complement.
GTCAGTCGACTACCAGAGCTTTTGTGCCCGTATTCACAAACACCAATCGACTGTCATTCATGACAATCGACTACCCAAGTCCAATTGACTGCTGGTAAGAGCAGTCGACTGTTGGTGTATCCGTTGACTGGAATGTTAATGTGGATTAAATCCGTTGTGAGACAACGACACTATAGATAGTCGACTAGTGTCTTTTAGCAATCGACTGCCAGACGAAAATCCAAGTCGCGCGGAGGCATAAAAGGAGCTTGACGGGGAGAATTTCGACAGCAGTTCTAGGGGCGATTTAAGGCGAAATGCTAGTGCATTTCAAAGTCCTTCAAGCTCTCCCAAAGCTATCTTCTCGTATGGTCAAATTCATGTCAACCATATGATCAATCCATTGTCAAACAAAGATTAAACCATTATCAAACATTAAAACATGTTAGGGGATTGTGGTTTTCACAGTACGTCCACTTATGGGGAATTAATACAAAAAAAAAAAAGGGTAAATAAAAGATTGTAGTATAAATATGAGAAAGATGAAATCAAAATTGCAGGTTATCTCAAGATACCTCCAGGCATAACTCCAGTGCCTCCAGCAATCCCAGCAGCTGTATTGGCGACTAAATTGCCATAGAGATTGGGAGTGACCTGCAAAAGGATGATTATGCGTGAGTCTTTGGTGATGGAAATCAATCATGCAGAAAAAATTTGTGTTGTGCAGATGAAGTGCTTGCTATGCAGGGACCTAATCAAAATATTTGTGTTAACTGATTTAACACACTGTAGTTAACATCTAGGAACCAATAGCTAGAGTCGAAGGATTGGAAGTCTTTTGCTGACTTTAAAGTACAGCAGAATATAACCTATCCTATTTCTGTTCCTCTGGCGAGTCGCAACTGGATGAGTCATGAAGAAATTTATTTAATTGCAAAGACATTAATATATATGCCACATTGCAGTCTGGTGTTACAAAATTTTTACAAGCGAAATTTCTAGATAAAGTCCCTCATGTACCACAAGGTTTAAATTCAAAGCATTCCTCACACAGGCAAGTGTCCAGTGGGTTCATGATAATGATTCTATTCAAGGATAACATAACTAAGTTCAATATCATAAACATCGACAACTGTCTTTTGCGTTTATCTTGTAAAAGATGCAATGATGCCTACTATCGGAATAGAGGAGCATTATTAAAACACAGTACAGTCTACAGCGGTACATGGGCTTGTAGGTCAAACACTCTGACGAGCTTGGTAAAGGTGCAATGCAAGCAGGCGACACATCCCTACTGAGGGGTGCAGGTTCAATACCACTGACCTGAGCCAATTTCTCAGGTCCCAAAGTAGGTTGATGGATTTCCTGACCAAGTTTTTCTGACCTGAATTGTTAATTGGCTACTAATGAATCATAATCATCTTAATCCAAGAGCATTTGGTAAGTTTGGCTAATAATGTGATTCTGAATTTGGTAACCTTCTGAAACACATATGATAAGGTAACTTGTACATGCAATTGCTTATTTTTCATTGGCAAATCAGAATACATATGATAAGGTAACTACTTCCTATTTTATTATTCTAGAATCTAGGTCCCCTAAAACAACTATGCCAATTCCAATTTCTACTCAGAGAATAAGACATCTTTGAACAAATATTTGGTTCTCTTACACATTTTCAAGTTTACCTCGTTACATCATAATGGTACACATCGCACTTGGCTTCTTTTAATTTGTTCCATTATGAGAGAATTTATGAGATTGTTTTTCTCACTCTTATATAGAAAGAAAACATGAATGCAGATCATCAAAACAAAGAAAGGGTCCTTTTCTCAGCACTTTTTAATTTAACCCCCAGTACTTTATTATCTGCTATCTATTCATCTTTGATTAATAAAGTAAGTACCCATTTAAGTATTGCTTAGCAATTCATAAAGTATAATATCAACTTATCAAGGAAAATTTCAAGAGGCAGATCCTTATTATCCTTCACCTCATCGACATTTTAAATAATGTTTTTTTTCTGAAAAATTAAACTTCCTGATGCAAATACTATATGCTACAATGTTTTTTTCTTGATCGTAGTTATCAATTTCATATGTGTTAACAATAATCTCATGCCATAAGTGTACAAAGAGAGTTGCATTTGGAAGCATAGATCATAGGCCCAATTGTTCAAATTGGAGTAGGCATTTTCAATAACTGTCAAGATGACAAAGGTAAAATAAGCAGTGACGCCAACTCCGAGTTTACCATCTTTATGATAAACTTGTGTATCATGGAATAAAAGAGAAAAATATTATTTATAAAGCTAGAGCCCCTTAATAACATAAAAGAGAAAAATATATATATTTACAATTGTTAAATTTATATGGTCATTTTTCAGAATATGGTTCTCTAAGATATTCCTCCTACATGCACTAGGCAATTAACAATTGAAGCTAAAATTTCACATGGAGGCTTAGCAGGTTAATGGCATAACAAAGTATATTTTGTTGAATGTATGAAACTACAAGGGATACTTTTTTATGTCCAAAGAAAACTGTTCTTAGAAATAATTTCCATCGTTGTCAACTCACAAAGCGTTATCTACGGTGGTCCAGTCAATTAATTAATACATTCTCTACATCCTACAGTGACTAAAACAAGCCAATTCATATTCTGATAGTCGTTTATCTGAGCATTAAAGTGGCATACGAACAAGTCACGTGCACCTCAACCAAATCTGAAAGTAGCAAATAAACATAATCATCTGAAGGAAAGCAAGTATAAAGAGAAAATGATGTTTGTTGATGACAAGAATATGCAATGGAAAAGCATACCATGACATCGAATTGCTCTGGCTTTGAGACAAGCTGCATGCAACAATTGTCAACTATAATCTCATTATATTTTATCCCTGGATATTTTGTTGCAACCTCACGACATGATTCAAGGAATAGACCATCTGCAAGCTTCATGATGTTGGCTTTATGGACTGCAGTGACCTTTTTTCTATTGTTGAGATATGCATACTCAAAAGCATACTTCGCAATACGCTCAGAACAGAACTTTGTCATCACCTAGCACAGCCGTTTAGTTAGAGCCTAAAAGACAAAAGTATGTGCTCTATTTTTATCTTAAAAGAATCACTTTTTTGGGCATTACAATATACATATCAAAATGTGATTTCTAACACAAAAATGAATAAATGTATTTCAAATATTATGAGTATGCTGTATTTTAAGGAATTAAGCATGCATATTCTGAAGTTAAGGTTATAAAAGTGCCAGTTTATAACCTTCAAACGTTCCATTACTTTATGTGCTTCTTATCTCTCTCCCATGTACGAAGGGTGTATCCTCTTAGAGAGAAGGAAGAGGAGGAGGAAAGAAACAATGTTGTGGAAGAGAGGAGGAGAGATGCCATCTTTGATTTGTCTCCCTCAAAAGATATGAAAGAAGAAAAATCACAAAAATGACAAAATCACACCTTTCATTTTGTTTTCCCCAAAACCATATAGAGTTAAACAGGTCTTTTAAAACATTTTCAATGCTTCCACTCCTCTTTCATCCAATTCAAAGCTTCCATGCCTCTTCCAACCACCTTTTGGAGAGAACCAAATTTGGAGAAAAGAGCTCAATTATTGCTTTAATTTCCATTTCTTTTTTTTTCCCCTTCTATGAGCAGTAGACAAGGTAATAATTTTTTTTCCCATCCTTTCCCTCTGCTGTGGCTTTGTTCCCCCAAGTAGACATGCCCTAAATCATCCCCTCATCTGTCCACAATAATCTACTCTTATCTTAATGCTTCAAGCCATGGAAATGGGTGGAGACAAGTAATTTCCACTTTGAAAAAGAATCTTACTAACTACCCTCCCTTCTCAACTCCTGAATCTCCTTCCTTTCCTCTTCATAGAAGTTTCTACTTGATTTGGGCAAAAAAAACAGCTTGACTTTGTCTAGAATCCTTGATCTCTCATTGATTCGAGATTACTTTTTGTTGTCCGAAGTCTACCTCACTAGATTTTGGACATTTCTGTGCTGATCATAGATACTATTTAATTTTCCATACAAAATTGTAATGGCCTTAGTCAAGCCTGTCCAACTCAGCTAATGTAGACTGGAATTGGATGATTTTGAAAACCATGGAACCCTCATAAAAGCAATGTTTTCTAATTTGGAATTTGATATCAGCATAAAAGAATCTGAGGTGTTGGAAACGTAATAAATGGCTAAATGAACTATATTTTTAATAGTTCCTCATTGCTACAATCACATCATTTGAAATTTATTTAGCAGGCAAAGAGAATTTTAACTCAAGAATACAACGGGACAACCAACTCAAGTAAAGAAACCTTAGCTAGGATTCTTATGCAGTTGGTTAAGAACAGAAAAGTCATGAGATACATTAATAAAAGGAAAGCAAATGGTTTATGATGAGTTATGGCATGAACAGTGACTAGTTTTTCATGATAAATTTTGGTCTGTGACCCAGAATTGATAATTTGAAGCTCTGAACCATACAATATGAGATGATGATGCCATCATTTATAGAAACATTGAAACAAGCACCAGAAACACCTTAGTAATCTCAAACACAGTAATATATTAACCTGTTCACTAGTAACCAACCTTATCAATTTTTTCCTGGTAAAACAACAATGAGCAATCAAAACATAAACTAACAAAAAGTAACATTTGTCAAGCCTGTGTATCTCAATAATGATGAAAAAGCTTGTACAATCTAGAGTTTGTAAAAGTTAAACACAACATGATGTTGAACTGTTAGATCAGATTGGAGGCAAACTAATGACAGTTTATCAACTCAAAGACAATAACAAAAGAATAATAGTCATACAGAAGCAATGATAAAACCACAAGAGAAATTAGAAGAATAAGAGGGAAGGATAGTAAAAGTTCAAATCTTATATATCTTTCGTCATCAACCACAGACATATGGTAATGAAGTATGCCTATCAATCTTTTCCCATTCGTTTAATGCATATTATCTAAAGCTAGCGAAGACAAAATGTCTTGAGGAAATACTCAAGCAAACGATCAGATTGCATACCTTGAGGCTCTCCACCACACCGGGAACCACCTCATGTTCCAAACCAGAGTACTCGCCTTCCGTGTTCTCCCTGATGACCACGATATCCACATTCTCATGCCTTGTCGGCAATCCCGGAAGGTTAAAGCAATGAACCAGAGACGCATAGAGATCCAGTTCCTTCCTCAGCTGCACATTGAGGGAACTCACACCTCCCCCCACCGGTGTAGCGAGCCCGCCCTTGAGGCACACCTTATTCCGGCGGATGGACTCGATCACCTCCGGTGGCACTGTCGTCATGTCGCCGTGGACCTCGTACGTCTCGAAGTACACCGGCGCGTGCATCGCCTCCATCACCTTCCGCACGGCTCCAGTGACGAGGGGTCCGATCCCGTCGCCAGGGATCAGAGTCACCTGCCTCGGCGCGCCGTCGCCGGGCCGAGGCATGTAGGTGATGGAGCGCCGGGCGCCGGCGGAGGAGACAGCGGCAGCACCGCGCAGGAGACTGCGGAGGATCGGCGAGGATCGCCTCATAGTCGCAGCCTTTCGCAATTCGAAATCGGAGAGGGTTTTCGAAGGGACTGCGAACCACGAGAGAAGAGCGTCGAGATAGGGGTGGCGGCGGTTCGGTTCGAATCGTCGAACCGGAATTTAAAAATCGAATTAAAATCATTTTTTTTTCCGGAACAAGAGATATAAGATTCAATTTTTATCCATGTGAGAAAGACCTCGTAGTTAGTTCATACAAATATTACATCATAGAACAACGGATCAATCTCTCATAAATCCGATGATATCGTCTTTTCATGTGCTAATTATTAATTTCAAAGGGATAAAAATCTACCGTAATTTACCTCTCTTTCAGAAGCGGATTGATAAAGGTCGCTAGGTTGATGAATTCCAACATTTTGTATCATAAAATTCGATTTCTAAATTTTTTGAGCCGAAATCGAATCGAAACTAAAATGGAAACTGAAATTGAACTGGAATCAGAATAAAAAATCGAACCAAAACAACTTTGAAAAATATTAAATCGACACAAATTAAATTTTCACATATAAAATTTAAATTTAAATTAAAATAAATCGACCCATTCAATAAATAATGAATTAGAATCCACCATTTCGTAATCGAAAATAAAAAATTGAATAGTAAAAAATCAAAATTGTTTCAGAATCGAAATTGAAATCGTTGATGCTATTTGATGGTAAATTGGAACGTGATCGCCCCTAGACAAAGAGACGAAAGATGGCGAAAAGATGATGGCATAATTGTGGAGTTCAAATTGAACTATAAAAAAATTGTAAATACTTCTTTGATTTATTCTTGATGATCGATGAATATTACTTAAATTTTGATTTTATCTGACTTAGCTATTGATTAGGTATTTTGAAAGTCGTGAAATATGATCGATTATTTTTAGAGATTAATCGGACTGAAGATTTAAATATTCTAGTGTTAATAAAAAAAAAAGAAAGATGGTGAAAAAGATTATAACAGTTTGGGAAGAGTTGTAAGCACGGACGATCTCTACGTTACAATTTATATCACAACGAGAATGGTGATGAATTATAACAGTTCAGAATGAGTCGTATACCTTGGTCTCTTCGCTACAATTCATATCGTAATGTGAGCATATCAATCACTCGATGATGATGAAAAGAGATAAATTATAGAAGGACTATACCCTTTAACCCGTTAGCTAAAATAACAAAAACCTTTTAAATCCGAATTAAAATTTTAAATTCTATATTGAAAACCGATTTCTATCTATCCGTACCAATATATGCAGATAACAGACCGTCATAAGAGGGCTATTCTAATTTGTTTATCAAGTAATCAAAAAGATGTTCAATCAAATCTATTTTTCGATTCAATAGAAGCCTCAAAAAGAAATGAATGTAGTTATCTATTTACATACGTTCAAATGATCCATTCCCATAATCAAAATGTACATAATTCTATTTCGATCTGATCCGATACGACATGAATTTATAATCTCATGATCAAGTGGTTCCATGATTCGATCTATTAATTCTTTCAGTTACCAAAGAGGATCTTGAATTAAGAAATAAACTTAAAAGCTAAAAGACAATATCCTGAACAATAGCAAGATATATATCATGAGCGCCCACGAATTGTGTCCCGTGAGTGACGAATGAAAAATACACAGTAATTAATCGTTCGAAATCGCCGACATAAGACTGAATTTCAACCACAATCCGATCAAAATCCGACCATGATCCAATCGGAATCCGACCGCGATCCGATCGGCACTGGAATTCGATCGGATCGTGACCGAATTCAGGATTGAAATAGCCGCAATTCGGCTGCCGGTGGACGCGCCAGCGCAATCAATCTGTCGTCCTTGCGTTTGCCGTTTACGACTACAATCCGATCGAAATCTAACCGCGATCCGACGAAATCGAATTTCGGGTGGAAGAAATCACGGCGGAGGAAACATTATGCATTTTCCATTTACTATGCAATCACAATCGATCGAACGACGGAGAAATCATATATATATATATATAGTATTCTGTTCTCCTGCGCGCCGATTCCTCCGCGACCCGTCCGCGACGCGCCGACCTGCTACCGTCGTCGTCGCCGTGGCCCGTCCGGCCTCGGCCGCCGGACTGGCGCGATCGACACCTAGGTTGTCGGCCGGTTCGGTGAGCTCGGGCGCCGGGTCCGACCGCGATTCGGCCGAAATCCAACGAAATCGCGGCCGATAGTTTGGCGGCCATCGCCGCCGCGCGATCGGCCGGATTCGGCCGAATCGGTGGAATCAAGCGGGAAGGACCGCCTTGTGGCCGGCAATCCTTCCTGCTAGGATCGCCGACCGAATCCGTGGCCGAATCCGTACGAGCCCGCGACACAAGCGCCGATCCTCTATATATATATATATATGGGTTTGATTTGCTGTGCCCCTGAACCATCCGCGATCGTCCGCGACGCCACGATCGCATCGTTGTCGCCGTCGTCGTCGCTACGCGCGTCGACCACCGTCGGTAGCGTCGGACCGGTGCAATCGACAACGCCACTCACCGCGGTCCGACGGGGAGTTTCGGCCGGTTAGCGGCCGGAATCCGACGCTAACCTAGGAAATCCTAAAGATCGCGGCCGTGATGGCGCGGCGCATCGCCGACCGAAATCGCCGATTCCGATCGAATGGCGGTCGGAATCTGGCGTCGCCCGGGCCCCGTCGGACCACCGGCGAGGTGCGCGTCGATCGCGCCAGGTCCGACGGCCTGAGGTGGACGAACGGTTCAGCGACGACGGCGACATTGGCGGTGGTCGCATGCGTCGCGGACGGTTCGGGCGCGCAGGAGATCAGATCGGATCCCAGACCCAGATATGTGGTATGGGTCTTACCCAGATATATGGTATGAATAGTAGGTTCTATTTCATTTTCTAGAATGTTTATCCTGGTTTCTAATACTGATATTCTGATTTCTAACAGCGTTGTTTTCATTGTACTCTTTCTAGTTGATGGTTCGGGTATCCTTATATGGTGTTGTTCAAATAAACAGTAGTTGCATAGTTGTTGTCTACAAACTCTACAAGTTCTTCTCTTGTCTAAAGAGGGAAAATATCCACAGACCGAGCATGGTATGTGATCTGCCCCTAATTTTAAGTCCCAAATATGGGTACATGTTGAGTGGATTGGGGTCTGTCTGAACATGTAATTGTTCTCAAATTTGTGTAACTGATCACATTCTATCTCATCTATTTCAAAATTTGTTTGATGCTTATTTTGGTCTGTTTCTAAGAATGAATTTACTAATGAATAGTCTGTTGTTTGTGAGATTTCTTCTAGGTCGGCTACTGTGACTACTGAATATATTGAGGATGTATCAAATACATCTGTCTGTACCTCTACTAGATCTTCGTTAGTACAGGCTACTAATGTGGCTTCCCTTGTGAACAAATTTTTTCTGTTAGGACATGCTGATGATAGATGTCCTTGTTGATTGCATGCATAACATGTTATTAGATTCGAGTATATTTTCTTGGGATTAAATTTTCTGACGTGTTTTTCTTTGTTTAGATATGACTTTCTGGCTTTACTTCTTCTTAGGTAATAAGTTTGTTTGGGTTTTTTCTTTGGTTTTGGGTTTATTCGTTCTCTCTGTGGGTTATTTTCGTATTGTTGTGGGGTATAAATTTGTTTACAGAACCCATATTGTTGATTTTTTAATTGTTTTTGTATTTGGATGTAGGTACATTTCTCCTTGAGTTTGTTTATTATGTGTTGTATTCTAACTCCTATATTGTTGTATTCTTCTGGCACTTGCATTTCCGTCCATGACTTGTGTATTTCTTTACCTAGTTCTCCTGGTAACTTGCTAAAAAGTCTTTCTCCTACGTCTATATTGTAATAGTTTCCTGATATAGAGGCTAGGTGTAAGAAGTCATTGCAGAATTTTTTTATCATTGACCAATCGAAGAGTTGTATTTGTTCTAAATCTCTCATTGCTTATTTTTGTCTAATATTTAGGCATGTATTAGCATCTCTTGCTGTAAGAATTCTGTGGATTGCGTAGCAGAAATTTATTATGTTATTTCCTCTGCTTGCTAATTTTACTACTTCTTCTGGGAATTTCTTTTTATAAGCTTCCCAAGATGATCTGGCTGTTTCTCCTAGGTAATTTTCTCCTATTCTTAACATGGCTTCTCCTGATTCTACATCAATTTCATGTTTTGCCATCCATTGTTCTAGATAAGTGTCATATAACTGTGGGTCACATTCAGTTATATTTAGTAATACTGATTCTGTTCCGAAAAAGGTTTGTTCTGTTGGCCTTCTTTTTCCTAATGTTCTTAGTAGTGGGTTATTATTGGTATATGGAGGGGCTGCTCTTCTAGGGGGATGTCCTTGTCCGTAATCTAGAGTACCCATCGTGCTTTCTGGATATGTAGGGATTCTAGATGTGGCCGTTGATTCGGTGTTCATAAAGTTCATTTGTTCATGTACCGATTTTTCTATAACTAAAATATTTCCTTCTTCATCTATTGTCAATATTTCATTTGCTTTTAATATGCCTTTATTCTTTTCTTGTATTTCTAACTGCTTTACTTCTCTTAATGTCATATTGTTCTTGTCACTAGGCTGATATACATATCCTCCTAAGTCATCAAATATGCCTCTTGTTTCCCTATTCATTAGGTTAGTTTCTTGTCTTTTCTTTACCCTATCCAGGTGTTTTTTTCCTAGTATTTTAAGCATTTCAGGATAGCTTACTTCTCTGTTCATCAAGTTTGTTTCAAGTTCATGTTCATCTTCTCCCTCTTCTGTGTTTGCTAAGTATCCTGCGAATCTGATACTTAATTCTCCTCGTCTGTTTTTATACATTATAGACTGTGTAGGTTTCGTAATTGGGTTTTCCTCTTCTAGTTTTAGGTTCCATTCCAGACTAGCTAAATCTTCAGAACTATATTCTCTGGGTTTTAGGAAGTTTGTTCCTTTAGAACTAAGAGCTTCCAGCATTCCATTTATTTGGATTTTGAAATGATTATTCATGTAGTTCATGGTCTTTCCTAAAAATACTATGTCTAGTTGTATGTTTTTACCCTGGAAGTTTCCATATCCTTTTCCTTGTGTTATTATCTTAATGTGTTTGACAAAGTCTTTTATTGTCATATTGAAATTTGAGCATATATATATGTGATTCCACTATTATTATTCATGTCTACCTCTATTAATCCTATAATGGATTTTTCTTTGTCATCAGAGAATCTGGAATCATATAGGACCAATAATACTTTTGCTCCTATTTTCATTCTGGTTAGTCCTCTAATCCCGAACACTATTAGTCCTAAGTGTATATAATTATGTCGGTTGTGGAGAAGCTGTCTTCCTGCTTCTTCTGTCATGAGTGTAAGCCTCTCTTCACCTTCGTCTGGTAGGTGTAGAGCTTCTACTCTATGGTGTCTGTAAACTGAGTTGGTGAAGGATAGTATACTTTGTCCGTATAATCTTCTGGGGTTAAGGATATTCAATTGTTCATTGGAAAATATTTCCATTGTTCTGTCTATGTCTATGACTTCTTCTATTCTGTGTTGGTTTGTCGTATTGTGTTGTAGGTTGTCCAGCCATGCTAAGCTAGACGGGGGTTCTGACATGGATCTTCGTCCTCCTAATGTTCTAGAGGTTCCAGAGAATAAACATCCCAAACAAACTTATTACCTAAGAAGAAGTAAAGCCAGAAAGTCATATCTAAACAAAGAAAAATACGTCAGAAAATTTAATCCCAAGAAAACATACTCAAATCTAATAACATGTTATGCATGCAATCAACAAGGACATCTATCATCAGCATGTCCTAACAGAAAAAATTTGTTCACAAGGGAAGCCACATTAGTAGCCTGTACTAACGAAGATCTAGTAGAGGTACAGACAGATGTATCTGATACATCCTCAATATATTCAGTAGTCACAGTAGCCGACCTAGAAGAAATCCCACAAACAACAGACTATTCATTAGTAAATTCATTCTTAGAAACAGACCAGAATAGGCATCAAGCAAATTTTGAAATAGATGAGATAGAATGGGATCAGTTACACAAATTTGAGAACAATTACATGTTTAGACAGACCCCAATCCACTCAACATGTACCCACATTTGGGACTTAAAATCAGGGGCAGATCACATACCATGCTCGGTCTGTGGATATTTTCCCTCTTTAGACAAGAGAGGAACTTGTAGAGTTTGTAGACAACAACTATGCAACTACTGTTTATTTGAACAACACCATATAAGCATACCCGAACCATCAACTAGAAAGAGTACAATGAAAACAACGCTGTTAGAAACCATAATATCAGTATTAGAAACCAGGATAAACATCCTAGAAAATGAAATAGAATTACTTAGACAGACTTTATGTTGGGTTTCCGGCACCGCGGCGTGTGTGTGTTCGATCATGTTTCGTAAACATGAGCACAGCGGAAGCAATTAAAAATAATAAATCTATATTTATTACAACACACACAATACACACATGCATATTACAACAAGTGTAGACATAACCGTAAATTAAAATTTGCAATAAAAGAAAATTATCTACGTTATACCTTTCGTATGACGTGTAGCGGGAACGACATCAACCGGAACGATCCTCGTAAGAATCGTCTCTATCCGTATCCACGCCGAGCTCCTCGGGATGACTTCGCTAAGCCACGAGCTTCGTCTTCGTACGGGTTACTAGCCTCGTGTTGAAGACAACGTGATCGAGAGATGATCACGATCCGAATCCAAATTCGGATCCAAAACCGAGTCCTCAAAACTCGATTCTCCGGAGAGGTATTCGTCAACCATTTGACGAATCCTTCGTCCTCCACCTCAGAGGATTACCGGAGATCAAATCTCCGATAAGTTAGCCGCTGTCGGAGCACTAACCGTCGTCCAAACGACGCTCCGACAACAAAGAAACAAGCTGTCCAGAAAAACTGGACAGCTTTTGGTGGAGGAATAGAGGCCGGCCAAAGGAGATGTGGAGCTCACCTTATCACCGAACCCACAAGAGATCACCGGAGGGTCGCCGGAGCATCGCCGCTGAAGCTTGGATGCCGGCGGCAAGGAGGTGGCAGCAGCTCCATGAAGTTGGCGGCAACACCATGTTGGGCGGCAACAACAAAAGGAGGCTAGGGTTGGGCGGCCAAAACTTCATTAGCTTTAGGGTTAGGGTTTAAGCCCTATTTTATAGAGAACTAATTCTCTTAATGGTTAATGGATCATATCCATAAAGCCCGTTAACCCGCTCCATTAAGATAAGTTAAAATAAACCAAACCATGATGGTTTATTTTAAGTTAAAACGAACCGAACCAACTTTTGGTTCATTCGTTTAAAATAAACCAAACCCTTTGGTTTATTCTCATCCATTGGATTAGAACCAAACCATTTTGGTCCATCCATTATGTCTTCATAAGACACAGCTCATCCACACTTCCATTGCGACTGAAACAATTTCATGCTCGCTTTATGTTTGGTCCAACCAAACATAGTTTCTCTCGGTCTGAGAATCCCAGTCTCAAGCTCGTTTTAAATCCTTTGGATTACACTCGTTGTGCGTGTGACCAAATAGGTTCTCGGTTTATGTTGGTCGTCTATAATTAACCATTAATTATAGAACGATCATGAGTGGCACCTAGTAGTACATTATGATCCCCAATTAACCGAAAAGATCAACGGTTGATCCAGAACTATTTCTGAAACCCTTCAGTAGCTCGAATGAATCGTGCCTCATTCCCTTCACTCATCTTATACCCACTTGGTTCAGGACATGGTCTATAGTGTCAGTCCCCACTAGACTGACTACGTCACACCTAGCCCAAGTATCATTTCCTCGTCCTACGGATTCTAGTTACTCCACATGTATCGAAGAGTACCTTACTCTAAACATGTAATGCTTTGGCCAAAGACTTTAGTAACAATCCGACGATATGCCATGAGTATACATCTCCTCACAAGGAGTGGTGAATCCTTTATAGGCTATTCAAACACCTTTGATCACTTCGACTTATACCCAATCATCCCGGGTCCACATCTCTTTAGAGATGTTTGCTTAAGATGTCAAAGCATAAGTCTCCATGATCAAGATGACTTGAATACCGCATGTCAAAGGAACATCGCACTTAAGCCACAGTAAGAACTTCATTGACATATCTATATATGCAGAGAACCATATGAAGTCTTACGGCTGGTCACTCCAATGAACTAGTTACCATAACTAGCATCCACGATTAACTCCGGACATCACTATGTCTCTAGCCAGTGAGAATCAACTGCTTGGATACACCAAGGAGTATACCTCGTGCTAGTCTCGACAGAATTGATGGTGTCCAAATCCATCAATTCATCGACTAGGGATAATTCCGATACATCACAATTACACATGTAGAGATACTCACTAGTTGTGATCCAATCACAAATTCTCTCATGCTGTGAATCGTATCGTGGGCATTCAGTAAATGAGTTTAAGATCCAATCAAATACATAAAACATGTATACTCAAATAGTGAATCTTCATTTATCATATAAATGGTTCATACATAAGGCGATTGCCTTAGGACATCTCTCATATATTACTAACACTTTACAACAGAGAGATTTTGAAGGATTTGAAGACGAACAAACAAATATAGTAACCCAACCACCACCACCAGAAACAAATATGGTATTTGTAAAAACACCAAGCATGTGTAACACCGGAAAATCTGTTGACCTAAGAATACAGTGTGTCCTAAACATACAAGGACATGAAATAAAGATTCAAGCCTTGTTAGACACAGGAGCTACAAGTTCAACACTAGATCTGAAAGCAATACAAAATATAATCCCTAAGGAAGTGATTAAATACACATCTGAACCAATGGTCAGCACCCAATTTGATGGACAACACCTAGCCTGCCACACATTTATAAAAAATGCACACATCAAAGTTTACAACAACTGTGGTCAATATAGCAGTGCTATACTACCACATGTATACGGGTAAGACCCTTAAATCACCCAGATCTCCAACTTATCTTAGGACTCCAGTTCCTCCTAGCAAAAGATAGGGCTCTGTTTCTTTCGCCGGATTACGTATTCTTATTATCAAATCCCATAATATCCCCAGTCCTATCTGAATATCCCTCCTCTTATAGAGCATCAAAGTAAAACAAAGAAACTAGGATGTAGTCAGAAACAAAAACCCAAAACATAAGCCTAGAAGATCATAACGAATCTGAATCAGATAGTGACTTAGAACTAGAGCTGGACTCAGACAAAGAGGAACCTCAGTTAATCGATACAACATACATACTGAAACAAATCAATACTTCTGATGACCTAGAAACAATAGTATCCAAATTAGAAAAAATAGAAATAATAGGAGAAAACCCTACAAAATATTGGGAAAAGAACAAAACATTATGCAAGTTAAACATAATTAACCCTGATGTAACAATCAAAGCACAAGAACTCAAGTATACAAATTGGGAAACAGAAGAATGTAAGCTACATATAAAGCAAATGCTTAAAATGAATATCATAAGGAGATCCACATCTAGACATAGAAGTCCTGCCTTCATAGTGAACAAAAGTTCAGAACAGAAAAGGGGACAATCCAGGATGATTTTTAATTACAAGAGACTAAATGATAATTGCCATGACGATGGATATAAAATACCAGACAAAGAAGTCCTTATAAACAAAATACAAAATTCAGAATGGTATTCAAAATTTGACATGAAATCAGGATTCTGGCAAGTTAAAATGCATCCGGAATCGATAGAGTGGACAACATTCTCTTGCCCAGAAGGGCATTTTGAATAGATGGTCATGCCATTTGGCATAAAAGTTGCACCCCAAATATTCCAACGTAAAATGGATGAAATATTTAAGGATACAAAAGACTTTACGTGTGTCTATATAGACGACGTACTAGTTTTCTCAAAGAGCAAACAAGAACATATGACTCACCTTCACATGGTATTTACCCTTATAGAAACCAACGGTTTAATCATATCCAAAAAGAAACTACAACTTGCAACTAGACATATAGAATTCCTAGGAGCAGAGATAGGAAGAGGAACGATATCACTCCAACCACACATATCAACAAAAATATTAAACTTCCCAGATAAAATAGAAAATACCAAAGACCTCAGAGCTTTCTTAGGACTATTAAACTATGCAAGACAATACATCAAGGACATTGGAAAAATCAGCGGGCCGCTCTATAACAAAACAAGTCCTAAAGGACAAAGGCATTTTAACCAACAAGACGTCGAGCTTATCAGAATCATAAAGGAAAAAGTTAAAAACTTGCCCACATTCTCCTTACCCTTAGATACAGATTATCTAATTGTAGAAACAGACGGTTGTGAGACCGGATGGGGAGGTGTGTTACTCAGAAAACCAAACAAATATGAAAACAAAACCCAAGAGAGTTTGTGCAGGTATGCATCAGGCAAATTCCATGAGAAAGGACACCTTACATCACTGGACTATGAAATATTGGTCGTTATTTATTGTCTCGAAGCCTTTTATCTATTCATATGTAACAAAAAAGAAATAACTATAAGAACAGATTGTGAAGCTATAGTAAAATATCACGAACATAGTAAGACAAAGAAGCGAACCCTCTCCGCAAAAAGATGGATAAAATTTGCCGACACAATTATCAACAAAGGCATAAAAATTCAATGGGAACATATTAAGGGAACTAATAACTCCCTTGCAGATACATTATCCAGGTTACTAACATGATGATATTGCAGATGGAAAGACAAAATCCCAGAACAATGGTCACACCCAAGACATGGGGACAAAACAGGACAACAACAAAAATTGGACCTCAAGAATTAAGAGTATACTCTCGGGTGGAGGAACAATCTGTAATGTAACACGACTATACATGGAGCCAATGCAAAAGACAATAATAGACAACATATGGAACATACCCACAGTTCTCGAATAGCTCAGAAAATCGAGTAATAAATGCACTCATTTATTACTTCCAACATACTAAAGACATGCACAGCACGGCAAGACATACAGGAAAATATATATATTATGGTATTATGACAGGTCCTCATGTCCCGGGCTATACACATGGGAAGAAGCTGAAGCACTCCTACTAGGGGACGCTCAGGGAGAAGAACTAGGGGGATTTGACTCCTTAGAAGTTGCTCTACAAGAAATCAGAAAGGCAGTAGGGTCAACTTATTTCTTGAGCTCCTCAATAAAAAATAAACACCTCATGAAGGCAACTCCCAAGATAAAGGCAAATCAATAAGACCAGTCACAGGACCCATCGCTGGTCCCAAGAAGTAGCCCAACCAGATAGACATGTGCAGGTTCAACAGTCTTCCCACAGACCTAGTTACATACATGAGACAAACAGCTGAAGAAGCAGAGTGGCGAACCTTTGCCCTACTACAAGAAGGGCTACAATGGGCACAGGTTGATCCCCAACCAGGCATTACCATCCTCTACGAAGCAGAGTACAATTTTAAAATACGATGCCAAAATAAATTCAAAGATTGTATAACAGAAAAACACGGCTGCCAATGTCAATTACAATACGCTATTAGGAAAGCCAGCATAGACCTTAGTGTCTACCACATTCAAAGATTCAGAGGGATAAAAATAAATCTCTTCATACTACTAGACCATGGGATCCTCAATGAGCTCTGGGTACAAGCTGACAACATTACAGAAGTCTTTCCCTACAAATTAGGAAATGTCATTCGAACTCTCATCGAATTAGAAACTTTTGAGAGCTATGTCTCTTGTTTTATTGAGAGTTCTCCACCGGAATGGTTAAACCATAGAATAGAACCAGCCCGACATGTCATAAAACTTCGATCCAGAGAAATCATCTACAAGTCCGATCCCATTGAAACCATCTTTCCAAGTGATCCAAACAAACATTGGGGAACTTCTGTTCCCCTCCCCGAACAAGCCAAACACTGGAGAGCTTCGCTCCAAGGAACCAACTGGCTCTGGGATGATGCTAGAGACAGTTATGACTTTGTGTTAGTAGCTGAAACTTTCACTGAAAAAATATACTGGTCGTCACAACTTGGAACTCATTTCCTTCCGTTCAAATACTCAACACAACATCCTGAATTGGTTGAACATTACAGACAACGACAACTCAAATGGATGCTCAAAAAATCCACCCAACTTACAGCCAAACAATATAGAGAACAACAGAGAAGAATAAGGACCCCACCAGCACCAGAGACAACCGGTCCCAGTTCTACCTCCTCACAAGAAAGAAATATCGACAACATGATGGAGAATTGATCCCTTCGTACAACAGGAAGAAACTTTACAGCTCAAAAGGAATCATTCGTACAAAGCCACCTGCCAAAAGAAAGCAAACAGTCAACTTTACAGCATTGCAAGCACTAAAAGAAAACTTAGCCCCGAAGCAACAAGGGCTATAAGAAGAGAAGCCTCTCGACTTCTAAAGATCATCCTCTTCCTGCCTACTCTTTCCTTCCTCATTACTTAGTATATCAGTGTGCTAGTTCAGTGTGCTAGTGTGTTGTAGTTCTTATCGAGTAACCCTGTAAGTTTGTTTGTGTGTTTTCCTTCCTGTATTTTTCTTAATCGCATGTACCAATTTCTCTGTAATTTCTTTCCGCAATTTTCCTTCCAAAGCAATTTCCTTAAAAGTTTTCTAGACCTATTCAGGTTATGCTTCATAGTCCTTAGTCTCTGTGTCAGAGATAACTCTCTTGATCTACTCGTAAGACCTGTGCTGGTAAGACCAACAAGGGTCAAGAAACCGGGGCTAGGTAGAAGAAACAAGAGAGGTGAGGCTCACGAAGGAACCAAAAATATAAAAGAAAACTTAGATATGCGTGTTTAAAAATATTAAAAAAAAAAAGAGGAAATTTATTACTGGTAGGAAAATACAAACTTTAGACTTAGGAACTCATCACTGTTTCCACAGGTCTAGACAAACTACACACCAGATACATTCAGAGCATTTCCATCTGAACACCATAACTGATATTATCATAGGAGGAAGCCTATCAGCAGAAACAAACTTCCAAGACCTACACAACGAAGTAGAATCAATAAAAGCAGCCCTTAACAAACAAAAAACCCAAATTAGTGAAATAGGCCAGAACATCGAATACCTCAAGAACTGTCAAGAGAGTTTAAACAGAAGGATCAGCCAAGTCAATTTCATAAATCTACCTAAAAGGAGTGATCTCCTTAATCTTACTAGGGTGCCAGTAAATTTCCTCTTTTTTTCTTTTTTTTTTATATTTTTAAACACGCATATCTAAGTTTTCTTTTATATTTTTGGTTCCTTCGTGAGCCTCACCTCTCTTGTTTCTTCTACCTAGCCTCGATTTCTTGACCCTTCTTGGTCTTACCAGCACAGGTCTTACGAGTAGATCAAGAGAGTTATCTCTGACACAAAGACTAAGGACTATGAAGCATAACCTGAATAGGTCTAGAAAATTTTTAAGGAAATTGCATTGGAAGGAAAATTGCGGAAAGAAATTACAGAGAAATTGGTACATGCGATTAAGAAAAATACAGGAAGGAAAACACACAAACACACAAACAAACTTACAGGGTTACTTGATAAGAACTGCAACACACTAGCACACTGAACTAGCACACTGATATACTAACTAATGAGGAAGGAAAGAGTAGGCAGGAAGAGGATGATCTTCAGAAGTCGAGAGGCTTCTCTTCTTATAGCCCTTGTTGCTTCGGGGCTAAGTTTTCTTTTAGTGCTTGCAATGCTGTAAAGTTGACTGTTTGCTTTCTTTTGGCAGGTGGCTTTGTACGAATGATTCCTTTTGAGCTGTAAAGTTTCTGCCTGTTGTACGAAGGGATCAATTCTCCATCATGTTGTCGATATTTCTTTCTTATGAGGAGGTAGAACCGGGACCGGTTGTCTCTGGTGCTGGTGGGGTCCTTATTCTTCTCTGTTGTTCTACCATTTGTTGTTCTGCCATTTGTTCTCTATATTGTTTGGCTGTAAGTTGGGTGGATTTTTTGAGCATCCATTTGAGTTGTCGATGTCTGTAATGTTCAACCAATTCAGGATGTTGTGTTGAGTATTTGAACGGAAGGAAATGAGTTCCAAGTTGTGACGGCCAGTGTATTTTTTCAGTGAAAGTTTCAGCTACTAACACAAAGTCATAACTGTCTCTAGCATCATCCCAGAGCCAGTTGGTTCCTTGGAGCGAAGCTCTCCAGTGTTTGGCTTATTCGGGGAGGGGAACAGAAGCTCCCCAATGTTCGTCTGGATCACTTGGAAAGATAGTTTCAATGGGATCGGACTTGTAGATGATTTCTCTGGATCGAAGTTTTATGACATGTCGGGCTGGTTCTATTCTATGGTTTAACCATTCCGGTGGAGAACTCTCAATAGAACAAGAGACATAGCTCTCAAAAGTTTCTAATTCGATGAGAGTTCGAATGACATTTCCTAATTTGTAGGGAAAGGCTTCTGTAATGTTGTCAGCTTGTACCCAGAGCTCATTGAGGATCCCATGGTCTAGTAGTATGAAGGGATTTATTTCTATCCCTCTGAATCTTTGAATGTGGTAGACACTAAGGTCTATGCTGGCTTTCCTAATAGCGTATTGTAATTGGCATTGGCAGCCGTGTTTTTCTGTTATACAATCTTTGAATTTATTTTGGCATCGTATTTTAAAATTGTACTCTGCTTCGTAGAGGATGGTAATGCCTGGTTGGGGATCAACCCGCGCCTATCAGTAGTGCTTCTTGTAGTAGGGCAAAGGTTCGCCACTCTGCTTCTTCAGCTGTTTGTCTCATGTATGTAGCTAGGTCTGTGGGAAGACTGTTGAACCTGCACATGTCTATCTGGTTGGGCTGCTTCTTGGGACCAGCGATGGGTCCTGTGACTGGTCTTATTGATTTGCCTTTGTCGGAGACTGTTTCTGCATAGGTTTGTTGGGGAGTTGCCTTCATGAGGTGTTTATTTTTTATTGAGGAGCTCAAGAAATAAGTTGGCCCTACTGCCTTTCTGATTTCTTGTAGAGCAACTTCTAAGGAGTCAAATCCTCCTAGTTCTTCTCCCTGAGCGTCCCCTAGTAGGAGTGCTTCAGCTTCTTCCCATGTGTATAGCCCGGCATGAGGACCTGTCATAATACCATAATAGATATATTTTCCTGTATGTCTTGCCGTGCTGTTCATGTCTTTAGTATGTTGGAAGTAATAAATGAGTGCATTTATTACTCCGATTTTGTACGAGGCTATTCCAGGAACTGTGGGTATGTTCCATATGTTATCTATTATTGTCTTTTGCATTGGCTCCATGTATGGTCTGTGTTCTGTTCTGAATTGTTCCTCCACCCGAGAGTATACTCTTAATTCTTGAGGTCCAATTTTTGTTGTTGTCCTATTTTGTCCCCATGTCTTGGGTGTGACCATTGTTCTGGGATTTTATCTTTCCATCTGCAATATCATCATGTTAGTAACCTGTATAATGTATCTGCAAGGGAGTTATTAGTTCCCTTAATATGTTCCCATTGAATTTTTATGCCTTTGTTGATAATTGTGTCGGCAAATTTTATCCATCTTTTTGCGGAGAGGGTTCGCTTCTTTGTCTTACTATATTCGTGATATTTTACTATAGCTTCACAATCTGTTCTTATAGTTATTTCTTTTTTGTCACATATGAATAGATAAAAGGCTTCGAGACAATAAATAACGGCCAATATTTCATAGTCCAGTGATGTAAGGTGTCCTTTCTCATGGAATTTGTCTGATGCATACCTGCACAAACTCTCTTGGGTTTTGTTTTCATATTTGTTTGGTTTTCTGAGTAACACACCTCCCCATCCGGTCTCACAACCGTCTGTTTCTACAATTAGATAATCTGTATCTAAGGGTAAGGAGAGTGTGGGCAAGTATTTAACTTTTTCCTTTATGATTCTGATAAGCTCGACGTCTTGTTGGTTAAAATGTCTTTGTCCTTTAGGACTTGTTTTGTTATAGAGCGACCCGCTGATTTTTCCAATGTCCTTGATGTATTGTCTTGCATAGTTTAATAGTCCTAAGAAAGCTCTGAGGTCTTTGGTATTTTCTATTTTATCTGGGAAGTTTAATATTTTTGTTGATATGTGTGGTTGGAGTGATATCGTTCCTCTTCCTATCTCTGCTCCTAGGAATTCTATATGTCTAGTTGCAAGTTGTAGTTTCTTTTTGGATATGATTAAACCGTTGGTTTCTATAAGGGTAAATACCATGTGAAGGTAAGCCATATGTTCTTGTTTGCTCTTTGAGAAAACTAGTACGTCGTCTATATAGACACACGTAAAGTTTTTTGTATCCTTAAATATTTCATCCATTTTACGTTGGAATATTTGGGGTGCAACTTTTATGCCAAATGGCATGACCATCCATTCAAAATGCCCTTCTGGGCAAGAGAATGTTGTCCACTCTATCGATTCCGGATGCATTTTAACTTGCCAGAATCCTAATTTCATGTCAAATTTCGAATACCATTCTGAATTTTGTATTTTGTTTATAAGGACTTCTTTGTCTGGTATTTTATATCCATCGTCATGGCAATTATCATTTAGTCTCTTGTAATTAAAAACCATCCTGGATTGTCTTTTCGCTCAACTTTTGTTCACTATGGCGCAGACTTCTATGTCTAGATGTGGATCTCCTTGTGATATTCATTTTAAGCATTTGCTTTATATGTAGCTTACATTCTTCTGTTTCCCAATTTGTATACTTGAGTTCTTGTGCTTTGATTGTTACATCAGGGTTAATTATGTTTAACTTGCATAATGTTTTGTTCTTTTCCCAATATTTTGTAGGGTTTTCTCCTATTATTTCTATTTTTTCTAATTTGGATACTATTGTTTCTAGGTCATCAGAAGTATTGATTTGTTTCAGTATGTATGTTGTATCGATTAACTGAGGTTCCTCTTTGTCTGAGTCCAGCTCTAGTTCTAAGTCACTATCTGATTCAGATTCGTTATGATCTTCTAGGCTTATGTTTTGGGTTTTTGTTTTACAGCTACATCCTAGTTTGCTGTTTTCGACGCATTTGCACTCTCTTTCTGATGCTCTATAAGAGGAGGGATATTCAGATAGGACTGGGGATATTATGGGATTTGATAATAAGAATACGTAATCCGACGAAAGAAACAGAGCCCTATCTTTTGCTAGGAGAAACTGGAGTCCTAAGATAAGTTGGAGATCTGGGTGATTTAAGGATCTTACCCAGATATGTGGTATGGGTATAGCACTGCTATATTGACCACAGTTGTTGTAAACTTTGATGTGTGCATTTTTTATAAATGTGTGGCAGGCTAGGTGTTGTCCATCAAATGGGTGTCAATTCATTGGTTCAGATGTGTATTTAATCACTTCCTTAGGGATTATATTTTGTATTGCTTTCAGATCTAGTGTTGAACTTGTAGCTCCTGTGTCTAACAAGGCTTGAATCTTTATTTCATGTCCTTGTATGTTTAGGACACACTGTATTCTTAGGTCAACAGATTTTCCGGTGTTACACATGCTTGGTGTTTTTACAAATATCATATTTGTTTCTGGTGGTGGTGGTTGGGTTACTATATTTGTTTGTTCGTCTTCAAATCCTTCAAAATATCTCTGTTGTAAAGTCTGTCGAAGTAATTCTATTTCATTTTCTAGGATGTTTATCCTGGTTTCTAATACTGATATTCTGGTTTCTAACTGCATTGTTTTCATTGTACTCTTTCTAGTTGATGGTTCGGGTATGCTTATATGGTGTTGTTCAAATAAACAGTAGTTGCATAGTTGTTGTCTACAAACTCTACAAGTTCCTCTCTTGTCTAAAGAGGGAAAATATCCACAGACCGAGCATGGTATGTGATCTGCCCCTGGTTTTAAGTCCCAAATGTGGGTACATGTTGAGTGGATTGGGGTCTGTCTGAACATGTAATTGTTCTCAAATTTGTGTAACTGATCTCATTCTATCTCATCTATTTCAAAATTTGCTTGATGTCTATTCTGGTCTGTTTCTAAGAATGAATTTACTAATGAATAGTCTGTTGTTTGTGAGATTTCTTCTAGGTCGACTACTGTGACTACTGAATATATTGAGGATGTATCAGATACATCTGTCTGTACCTCTACTAGATCTTCGTTAGTACAGGCTACTAATGTGGCTTCCCTTGTGAACAAATTTTTTCTGTTAGGACATGCTGATGATAGATGTCCTTGTTGATTGCATGCATAACATGTTATTAGATTCGAGTATGTTTTCTTGGGATTAAATTTTCTGACGTATTTTTCTTTGTTTAGATATGACTTTCTGGCTTTACTTCTTCTTAGGTAATAAGTTTGTTTGGGTTTTTTCTTTGGTTTTGGGTTTATTCGTTCTCTCTGTGGGTTATTTCCGTATTGTTGTGGGGTATAAATTTGTTTACAGAACCCATATTGTTGATTTTTTAATTGTTTTTGTATTTGGATGTAGGTACATTTCTCCTTGAGTTTGTTTATTATGTGTTGTATTCTAACTCCTATATTGTTGTATTCTTCTGGCACTTGCATTTCCGTCCATGACTTGTGTATTTCTTTACCTAGTTCTCCTGGTAACTTGCTAAAAAGTCTCTCTCCTACATCTACATTGTAATAGTTTCCTGATATAGAGGCTAGATGTAAGAAGTCATTGCAGAATTTTTTTATCATTGACCAATCGAAGAGTTGTATTTGTTCTAAATCTCTCATTGCTTCTTTTTGTCTAATATCTAGGCCTGTATTAGCATCTCTTCTTTGTAAGAATTCATGGATCAAGTAGCAGAAATTTATTATGTTATTTTCTCTGCTTGCTAATTTTACTACTTCTTCTGGGAATTTCTTTTTATAAGCTTCCCAAGATGATCTGGCTGTTTCTCCTAGGTAATTTTCTCCTATTCTTAACATGGCTTCTCCTGATTCTACATCAATTTCATGTTTTGCCAAGTAGTCTCTTTGTCCAGACACCATCCATTGTTTTAGATAAGTGTCATATAACTGTGGGTCACATTCAGTTATATTTAGTAATACTGATCCTGTTCCGAAAAAGGTTCGTTCTGTTGGCCTTCTTTTTCCTAATGTTCTTAGTAGTGGGTTATTATTGGTATATGGAGGGGCTGCTCTTCTAGGGGGATGTCCTTGTCCGTAATCTAGAGTACCCATCGTGCTTTCTGGATATGTAGGGATTCTAGATGTGGTCGTTGATTCGGTGTTCATAAAGTTCATTTGTTCATGTACCGATTTTTCTAGGACTAAAATATTTCCTTCTTCATCTATTGTCAATATTTCATTTGCTTTTAGTATGCCTTTATTTTTTTCTTGTATTTCTAACTGTTTTACTTCTCTTAATGTCATATTGTTCTTGTAACTAGGCTGATATACATATCCTCCTAAGTCATCAAATATGCCTCTTATTTCCCTATTCATTAGGTTAGTTTCTTGTCTTTTCTTTACCCTATCCAGGTGTTTTTTCCCTAGTATTTTAAGCATTTCAGGATAGCTTACTTCTCTGTTCATCAAGTTTGTTTCAAGTTCATGTTCATCTTCTCCCTCTTCTGTGTTTGCTAAGCATCCTACGAATCTGATACTTAATTCTCCTCGTCTGTTTTTATACATTATAGACTGTGTAGGTTTCGTAATTGGGTTTTCCTCTTCTAGTTTTAGGTTCCATTCCAGACTAGCTAAATCTTCAGAACTATATTCTCTGGGTTTTAGGAAGTTTGTTCCTTTAGAACTAAGAGCTTCCAGCATTCCATTTATTTGGATTTTGAAATGATTATTCATGTAGTTCATGGTCTTTCCTAAAAATACTATGTCTAGTTGTATGTTTTTACCCTGGAAGTTTCCATATCCTTTTCCTTGTGCTATTATCTTAATGTGTTTGACAAAGTCTTTTATTGTCATATTGAAATTTGGGCATATATATGTGATTCCACTATTATTATTCATGTCTACCTCTATTAATCCTATAATGGATTTTTCTTTGTCATCAGAGAATCTGGAATCATATAGGACCAATAATACTTTTGCTCCTATTTTCATTCTGGTTAGTCCTCTAATCCCAAACACTATTAGTCCTAAGTGTATATAATTATGTCGGTTGTGGAGAAGCTGTCTTCCTGCTTCTTCTGTCATGAGTGTAAGCCTCTCTTCACCTTCGTCTGGTAGGTGTAGAGCTTCTACTCTATTGTGTCTGTAAACTGAGTTGGTGAAGGATAGTATACTTTGTCCGTATAATCTTTTGGGGTTAAGGATATTCAATTGTTCATTGGAAAATATTTCCATTGTTCTGTCTATGTCTATGACTTCTTCTATTCTGTGTTGGTTTGTCGTATTGTGTTGTAGGTTGTCCAGTCATGCTAAGCTAGACGGGGGTTCTGACATGGATCTTCGTCCTCCTAATGTTCTAGAGGTTCCAGAGAATATATTGGTTGTTGTCCTATTCATTTTTTTTCTTGGTAGGTTATAAATGAATATGTGGAGGGTCTTTTCTTGATTAATCCTCCTGTAGATAATTTTCCTAGGTCTTTGCTAAGAGATTCGATAGATTGGTTCCAATTTCTTAAGTTGCCGACTTCTACTGTATTCCTTTCGATATTGAGGATTTTTGTTTCTAATATTGTGATCCTATGGTGTAATGAGGTTAACAGTGCTATTATTGTATTATTTTGTTATATTTGAATTTGGTCTGCTTTTCCTTGTACTTCTACTTTATTGTATCCGTCTTCACGAGTTTTTGAATAGGTTTGGGAGTATTCCAAGGCTTGTTCGTAATAAGTATTTTCGAAATTTAGTCTGTTCATTTAAGAAAAAGATCACTTAATTGTTCCTGTAACTCTCTAAATTGAGATTCTATTGTTTTCAAAAGTTTTTCTACTTTGGCTAGAAGGTCTTTGTTTTCGATTTCAAAATTTCTAGGTTGGTTTTGATTTAGTACCCTAGTAAGATTAAGGAGATCACTCCTTTTAGGTAGATTTATGAAATTGACCTGGCTGATCCTTCTGTTTAAACTCTCTTGACAGTTCTTGAGGTATTCGATGTTCTGGCCTATTTCACTAATTTGGGTTTTTTGTTTGTTAAGGGCTGCTTTTATTGATTCTACTTCGTTGTGTAGGTCTTGGAAGTTTGTTTCTGCTGATAGGCTTCCTCCTATGATAATATCAGTTATGGTGTTCAGATGGAAATGTTCTGAATGTATCTGGTGTGTAGTTTGTCTGGACCTGTGGAAACAATGATGAGTTCCTAAGTCTAAAGTTTGTATTTTCCTACCAGTAATTGTAGCCAGATCTAAGTATTCTAGCTTGTTGTTCATACATTCCTAGGTTCGAAAGCTCTGATACATTCTTAGGTATTAGATACACCATATATATATACACACACACACGCTATGCACCTTATGTTGCGCGATAGCGTATCAACCGTCGGATCAAAATCGCGATTGCACAATGACGGGAAATGCACGATATTTTTTCCGCGTGATTTTCACCGCTGTCGCCTTCGATTCACCGTCAGTCGATCGGATTCTGGTCGGCAACCGGTTGGAATCCGATCGGCACCAGAGTCCGACCGGATCCCGATCGATTTTCGACCGGATCCCAACCGATTTTTGACCGGATCGCAACCGTTTTCGGCTGCAATCCGACCGAAAATCGATCGCGATCCGGTCGACACCGGAGTCCGACCGGATCTCAATCGGATTGCGACCGCCAGTGGAGCGCCCACTGGCAATCGTTACCGGCCGAAATCCGACCAGACTTCGATGTCGACCGGATCGCGGCCGATTTCTGGACGGATTGCGACCGAATCGAGGTCGGAATCCGACCTTCCGCCGATGAAATCGACGGCGTTGCGTGCGATTACTGTGTGTCGCACACAATCGGATAGCAAAACGACATTCGACATATCAAATTTGTATATATATATATATATATATATATATATATAATCAAAAATTAATCTCTAAAATATTCTAATCTAATTAATTCTAATTCGCCTACCAAATAAATGGCATGAAGGCAAAGTTGGATTGGGTCTCCATCAAGATAGGCTAAATTGCTATTCTTTTTGTGTTTTTTTTTGAAGAAGTGACAATTCATATCTTGCCAATCATATCAATGTAGATCTACCAGCAATGTTATTATTTAAAATAAAATAAAATAAAATAAACTTTTTAGGGTTAAAAAAAATATATTAAAAAAAAAGAGTAAAAGAATACCATGATAGCTAAGTTTCATCAAAACCTAACCTCAAACCCTAAAAAATCAAACACTAGACAAAAGAGATCCTCTTTCAGTTGAACCAATTCAATCCCTTATGGTTGAAGCTTCCCAATCTCAACAAAATGATATCGAAATCATTACGATTTCTCGAACACTTTAAATAAGAATAAATGAGTCCTTGTCGAGCCGAAAACAAATATACCCTCGAGTTGTTGGTCCATATACATAGCCATTAGAAATATATTGAACATACTCGATCAACAACCAGTTTCAAACAACAAATTCAATCAGCTAATAGACATTCCAACCACAAAGCCATGTCAAAGATGACATCAATGAAGGAATTGGAGGAAGCTAGCAAACACATGAAATTGACTCGATCGAAAGGAGATTATTAAACAAAAGTACGATCCAAGTTCTACAATCATATATATTTTTAAACCTACAATTTACTAGATCAAGCAAGTATTACTATTAGTTCCTCAATAATATTTAGAAATGAAATGAAACAGAAATCAGAGTTAGATAATTGCAAGAATTTAAGAAATAAGACAGGATGCATTGGAAATTTTTGCTTGTTTTCGATGACATGAATTTAGTATTGAGAGAAGGTTAAACATCTGGCAATAGGGTTGATACATCAATTTAAATCCTCGAAATTTGGTCGAAAGCTCTTTGAATCTATCTCACTTACTGCTAAATGAAGCAACTATTGGTTTTATTAGTACTAGTTCTTCGATGATATTTGGCGATGAAATAAAACAGAAATAATCAGAGTTAGATAATTGCAAGAATTTAAGAAATAAAAAGGGATTCCATCATGAATTAGACAGTTTCAACAACCATTGAAAAAAAAAAGGATGCAGGCTGCCTTTGTTTCATGCAGCAAAAGAAACATGAATTGCAAATACTAACGATAAAATACTTCTTAATAAAAGATTCTACAAGGCCTAAGTTAGCTTTCTAGTTTTTTTTTTTTTTTTTGGAAAAAAAATGATGAGATAGAAAGAAAATGAATGACCACCAAACATTTGACATTGCTCTAGTTGCCATGTGGTTTAGTGTATTCATTTCAGGTATGATTAATGAGCTTAAATATGGAAAAGAAAAGTTTACATGCATCAACATATTGCATATTGTGTGACCATATCTCCTGGTAAAGAATGGAGAAAACAATATCGTTTGGTGCAGAATTTTGATTTCTAGTTGAAATGGTAAAGTTTTGTTACTTTGGCACGCTTCAAACCATGTTTAGATCAACTCAAAGTTATCATGCATAGAATGAGAATTCTAGTAACATCTCAGTAAAACAAACTTTCTCCGCATCTATAAAAAGGTCTCAGTTAAGATTGACAATTGGAATTGGAACATAAACAAATATATCATATGAATACATATCGATTTCTTTGACTACAATATCATTCCACTTAGTGCTCAGGTTGATGTTCCCCTCTTCCCCTTCCCTTGTTTTCATTGTATTTCATCTTCTCCTAATGATTGGCAGATAGAATACAAATTTGAGTTACAAGAGAATATTCTTATATTGATTGATTTCGATTAGTCCAACCGCGGTCGGTTTCATACTTTTGTTAGACATCAAGGTCTTCCAATTCTTTCCTTGAGAAGAAAAAGTTCCTTTCTTTGAATTCATGAGCAGAGACAAGCATGATAATGAGTTTTTTAACACTTCAAACCAGAGTATGGCAATTGAAGTGATCATATATTCATAAAAATCCAGTTCGTAGTACGAAGATGAGACTTCAATTTACAGGATAGACAACTGAAGAACTTGATAATTTATCAGAGAGCAGGAAGCAAAAATAGGATCTTTTTGAGCTTGAAATGTGTACCTTCATTGCTCGATTAACTGAGCTTAATGGCTTTCCGCGATAGCCAAGCTCTGGCTGTTTCAGTAACTTTGTCCTCCTCCACGATCAACTGGTTCAACCGGCCGGCGTTGGTGATAAATGTCTCAATTGCTTCGTTTCCGATCGCTGGGCATCGCGAAATGTCTAGAAGCTCCACCTGTTTGCCACAGTGTTTGAGCAAGGAGTTCAGGGAATCGCCGGTCAGTGCCCTGCAACCTTTGAGCCTGATCTCGAGTAGGTTCTTGCAGGAAGCTAGCATGGATCCCACCTCCTTGTCGGTCATCGT
The DNA here is from genome assembly GCA_025175895.1 of Wurfbainia villosa. NCBI lineage: Eukaryota > Viridiplantae > Streptophyta > Magnoliopsida > Zingiberales > Zingiberaceae > Wurfbainia > Wurfbainia villosa. The sequence goes on along the minus strand of CM045997.1, from coordinate 2,553,682 downwards.
CTCGTTGTGCGACAAGTCGAGACGCTGGAGGCGTTGCATGCTCTGGCTGAGGAAGGTGAGCAGCCCGGGCTCCCGCTCCACCACGTCACAGTTCACCAGTGCGAGCTCTTCAATAGCGGCGCCGGCAGGAGAGCGGGCGAGGGAGCGGAGCCCGTCTCCGGTGACGAGGCAACAGCTATGGAGGCGGAGGGAGGCGAGCTGGTGGTGGCAGAGGCGGTAGTCATCGCGATCTTCCGCAGCGATGGCGAAGAGATGGTCGTTGTGGAGGTCAAGCGGGAGGCGGAGGTCGAGGTTGCGGAGCGCGGCGCCGCGGCGGTGGATGAAGTGATGAAGGGCGTCGCGGCTGCCGCCGTCGTAGAGGAGGAGTGAGGCGAGGTTGCGGCATCTATCGGCAGCGAGGAGAAGGACGCGGTCGGCGATGGAGCGGCAGGTGCGGAGCTCGAGGCCGAGAAGGCCAGTGAGGCAGAGGGGGAAAACCGACGAAGAGGCGCCATCGCCGGTGCCCTCGCAAGCCCTCAACTGCAGCCAGCGGAGACCGCCGCAGCGGCGCCACAGCCAGGAGAGGCCGCGATCGGAGGCGTAGATCCCGGATAACGACAGACTCTCAAGCGGCAGCTTCACGATAGAGATTTCATCGTCATCGTCGTCATCATCGGGAAAGAGTTCTTGGATACGGGGGCGTTTGGCGCGGGAGCGGACGAGGGAGAAGGATTTGAGAAAGGGGAGGGCGGCGAGCCAGCGGAAGGAGAGGGGAAACAGGGAGGCGATCTGGAGGGAGGTGAGGGAGGCGAAGGCGGCGGCGGATGATTGGAGCGCGGAAGGGGAGACCGGAGCGGCGGGGATGAATCTTAATCGGGTGAGGCGGCGGGTGCAGGCGGACGAAGCAATAGCCAACACTAGAGCGTCGGATTCGCCGCCGCCACCGTCCTCACCTTCTTCCTCCTCGCGATTGGAGACGACGGTGAGGTCGGAGACGGAAGGGTAGTGGGCGAGGATGGAGGAGAGCGACGGTGAATTAGGGAGACGCGGACGGACGGCAAGGGAGAGGGAGGTGGTGGAGGAGCGGAGGAGGGAGAGCCACCGCTTGGATACGAGGGAAGCGGAGGGGGCGGCGGACGGCGGCAGTCGCCGGAGAATCTCCTGCACCAACTCGTCGCACAGCGCCGCATCCATCGCGCTCTCTGCGGGCTCCCCCACCCAGAGGATGGCTTTTCTACGCGAACACACAGAAGAGGACAACACCATGAGGGCGTCCCCACCGCCACGACCGCAGGCGCAGGGCGGTCGAGAAGCGTCGCTCGCTCACGGAGCTTTGCTATTGCCGCCGAGGCCACGCCGCGTGAGTTGATAGCTACCCATCGGCGAATCCGTGTCTTCATTGGGCCATCCAAATGGGACCCAGCCGGTGTCTGTCTGGGCTGAGATAAGAGGTTACGTAGGCATGAGCCACTAAGTCACTAGCTCGACCGCCGATCGCAGTCGCGACCGCCGGCGCGACGTCCGCAATTTTAAATAAAAAAAAAACAGATAATTAATTAAATAATCTTTTTCATAAATTTATTTATAAATAAACCAACGAAATTTGTTTTATATATTTTTTTATCATCAAACAAATACAAATGAGCTATTATTAAATTAAATATCAGATTTATTTATAAATGCCTTGGTCATAAACATTTGGCTCTGCAATATACGAATTTAAAAAAAAATTATTGTAAAATCTTGAAGCCCAGGAATTTATCCAATAGATAAAAATATGATTTTCGATATTAAATAGTTATTCAGGAATAATATAATGATAAAATTTGGATTTAACCATAAAAAAATTTTGAGCGTTCTTTAATTTTATCTTTGATAGTCAATGCAAATCATTTACACTTCAATCTTATTCGATTTAATTATTAAATTTTAAAAATTTGTAGAATATGATCCATCACTCTATATTCTTATTTGCTAAATTCACAAAGTACATAAATAATGTAATTTATTCGTGAAAATTTTCATGAACAGATAAAAATTTAATATAAACTAATAAAATGTTTAACGTGTCACGCACGAAAATTGATACATTTATTGCAATTAAAAGTGTTGAAGGGCTTGTAAAATTTATCACTTCTTTAAAATAGAGAAAAATAATTAATTAAGTCCTACAATACCATCTTGTGACCAATACGTGTGATAAAATTATCTTAAAAAATAAGATCAATTTTTAAAAATTATATTATTTTTTAAATATTCATAATTTATCATTTTTCATATAACCGTTAAATTCACGATGAAATTTATTTCAATGGATCATTTAATAATCACGTCGGACTACTTCTTCCATCACATTTGTTATCTTATTAAGATTAATAACTATTTATAATTTAAATTCTTTTATATTTATGGATAAGAGAGGGGAATTGTTAGATTAACAATTTAAATTTTTTATATAAGGATCAATAAAGAAGGACATTTGAGATGAACACGTCATTTCTTGTCTAGAGAAATAATTAATTAAATTATATATATATATATATAATTTTATTTCAAATATGATAAATATTAAATTATCAACTTATAACACAAAACATAAGGCTTCGTATTGGTAAATTGATTATGCCAAAACATTTGATTTATTCATGATATTTATTTGTTAATATGATATATTTAATATCACATCATTCATTAATGATTAAAAAAAGAACTTTAGAATTTATCACATTTTTTTTTAAATACAAAAGTTTTAAAAGGTTACACTAGTTTTAAAATAAAATTAAAAGTTACTGAGGTTAATAAATAATTAATTACATGTTTTTATAGAAAATTTTGAAACAAAAAACTAAATAATTGACATTTTAGAGTATTTATTTAACTTTATCAATGAATGCAATTAAAAAAAACCCATCAATATTTAATTAAATTTTCAAAATTAATTACGTAAATAAAATAAATCAATTAGTATAAATTCATTTATATAAAGTACATACTCTTTACGTAGCATTCACATAATCTCTTAAATATTTCTGATAGGATTTTAATTATGATGCATTTATAGCAATTTTTCTTCAAATATAATAATAAATCTAAAAAATATATATACAATTTATATTCTGTTGGGACATATATCAACGATTAATAGAAAAAAAAATTATGTTTGACTGTTCTTGACCAAACAGAATATTTTCGACGTTGAACAGTTTGATACAGATGACGCCCTTGCGATGGTCGAGCTTCTTCCCCGATCTCCTCCGACGGATCGCCTTCCCTGCTCCATCGACCATCGCCACCGCCACCGCCACGGCGCCACCGCGTCTACGCCCTCCGTCATTGCTCTTTGAGATGTCACGGGTAGCGCGGCAGTCAGACGAGCAGAAGCCAGCGAACACGTTCGAGGAAATAACTGTGTTACGAAGTGACACGAAATATATAACGGCACAACTCGATCCGATATATCGGGATAGTTATTAAACCCAACGTAGAACCCTAACCATCCATACGCAATTCGATCGGGCGAAGCCGAAGCGGACAGGGAGAGAGATGAGCGGATTCATGGGGGCGTTCTGGGGAACGCGGGCGCTGGAGATCATACAGCGGTTCAACTCCGCAGGGAAGCCGTGGAGGCGGATCAGAATCAGCAGCGCCCGGAGGAGCAACGCCAAGAAACGCATCCGCCGGATCTGGCAGGTGACTTCCCGTTTCCCTTCAACTCTAGCATCTCGATATTGTTGGTATATATATATTTTTTAATTCAAGTACTTCCGCCGTTGGGGACTGAACGAGCCCATCAAAATCCAATCTTAGTAACATATAGGTCGAAGTTTTTATGCATTTTTCACACTAGAATAACCAGTTTGTTGGTGCTATTGAGATGATTTAACTTAGTGTTATCAACTTCAATTGTATGAACTCTGATCGAGCTCGATTATTTGGAACATACTGTGGTATTATCAGTTAATTCACTATCACTGTAGAAATTCACTTGTCTCTCCGTTCTTTTGTGAGGTTTCTCTTGGCCATTGGGAGTGAATCCTTCCTTCTTCCTCGAGTGAAGGTGCCTCCTCTCATGAAAATGTTATCACCACAAAATGACTCTGATGCATAGTCAAATAGTTATGAAATAAAGGATGTTGACAGAAAGGGAGTTAATTTAATGATAATGATTGGTCTAAAGAACAACAAAGATGGTTGTGTTAAAAAAAGACAGAAACTATTGATACATTATCGAAGAGCTTTGAAAGAGCGGGACATGCTTACAATTACAATATGCTAATTTTTGAAATGGCTTGTCTGCAAGAACGAGGAAATTGAGACTTATTATAGAAATTGGATTTGCAAGTTATATTGTTTGCTTCTTCATAGGTGCTCTTATAAGTAGTTAAATTGGAAAATTTTCTTATCTTTGAAATATCAAATGTAAGGTTAAGCATTGAAGAACTTGTGAGATTCATTATGCTATCACAAAATGTGTTTGTATTTTTTTTAGGACTGTGTGTGAAACAAAATCCTCTTGAATAATATCATAATCCTCTAGGAAGTAGCCATGAAAAAGAAGAAAATTAATGCCGAGTATTTTGATCCATCCCTCGAGCAAGTATTCATTTCCCCTTGGTTCTCACATAGATAATGCTCAAGTTCTTTAGCAGAAAAAAAGAACCCAGTTGAAGCATTGAACTATTAAAAAGCATAATGTGATTGAAGTGGTACAGATTCAGCAGAAAGATAAGATCTACCTGAGAGGTTGTGCACTTGTGCATTATAAGGTACTAAGAGAAACAAAGCTCCATAGTGCTCAAGAACACATACATAGGAAGTACTATTATGGATTGGAAGTGAATTATTAGCGATATCTAAATGTTCTCACTATTTGGTTTTTGGATTCACTGTTAAGCTATTGGACTCAAACTATGGACTTAAATGAGAAACCAACATGGATAACCACATATTAAAAAGCTTTTTAACTATTCATTTGGTAACTTTCTATGTATTAAAAATCTGGAAATGGATGGAATTGTGCTTTGATTGTATTTATCGTATATTACTTCTAAGTTTGTGCTTTTTCTTTTGCTCATATTGATTGTTTTTATACTACTTGGCTTTGGATATTATACTTCAGTTCATGAACTTTATCATTCAAAAATATTTGCAACTACCTTTAAACATTCATTTCTAAGATTAAATTTACATGATATTAGTACCCTAGATCATTCAAAAACCTTTAATTGTTTTTTTTTTTCAAATATTAGGGCATTGTTGGATTTTTTTTCTGCGAGGGAAAGTTTAAACTAAATAACTTTTATCTTATACCACAAAATACATATGGATTGCATCTCCCTATTGAAGTGCATTCAAAGCCTATACTAGTAGTAACTTTTAGATCTTTAATCATTTTCAATTATATTAATTAAGATCATTGCCTCCATCTTTTCTCTACATTTTCAACTTTAAGCAATTTTATTTGTTGGTTGCCTTCTAGTTTGGGATTAACTGCATGGATGTTATCCTTGCATTGAACTACATGTGACCCTATGTTATTTGTAATCATAAGATAACCGCTTCGATTGCGGTCCTTTCGTATCGACATAGTTAAGTTTTTATCTTTTCCTTGAAAATCAGTATTTCTAGATTGCTAGTTCATGTTATCGCCGTGCTATATATGGATTCTGATTCATTTTCTTTATTGAATTGTGCCTTTTTACAATCGAAATCGTCTGTTGCTTTCTTTATCGCAGAATGAAGCAGTCTTGAGAGCTTGCGCCGAGCCTCCACAAGAAGCTACCGCAGATGCTGCTTCGACAGTGGAACACAAATAGACGATAGATCGGAACATTGAAGTAAACCATTGATAACCAACAAGGAGCTTCTGTTCTGCTTTACAAGTCCAGTGTTTATCTTTGTCTGCTCAATTTTGTGATTCAAGAATATAAATTGGAACTACCCCAAGATGTTAGACTGCAGTTACTTACGCGAAAACGTAGCTCTCGAATTTGGTATAATCTTCCTTCGAAAGAACTTGGAGGTTCTTTCCCAATGGCTGCAGCATGAGACATGAGAACGATTTCATCACTCGGCCGGAGTGCTTACGAGTCCTAATGCCACTGCCAACTTCTCGCTACGCAAGACGAAGCCGATGCTCGGGCGATAACCTAGTCTCTTCATGTCTCCAACTGGCCACTAATGTGGTTCATTTGGGGATGAGATTTGTCACCAGCTAACAGCATATGCACCTTGTTTCTTATTTCAATCCAACTACAACCTGGGTTTTTCTTTATGCCCATTGTGCTCATCATCTCCCTCACCCTTTCGACTTCGTCCAGCATTCCTTCGGCGGCATAGACACCCGAAAGCAGTGCATAATTTCCAGCATTTGTAGGCTCCAACTCGAATAGTCTCTTCGCCGCAACCTCTGCCAGTGCAAGATTACCATGAATCCTACAAGCACTGAGCAATGCACCCCACACACAACTATCAGCTTCATTCTGCATCTTCCTTATCAGTTCATAAGCCTCGGCCAACCGCCCTGCTCGACCGAGCAAGCTCACTATGCACGCGTAATGCACAACGGCAGCATTGATCCCATGCTCGTTCTGCATCTCGTCGAAAAAGTGCTCTCCCTCCTCTGTTAGCCCGGCTTGGCTACAAGCAGAGAGCATGCAGATGAAGGTCACTGTGTCCGGCTTCTGCCGGTGCCTCTTCATCGAAACGAACATCTCGATCGAGTCATTTGCCAGCCCGTGCATCGCATACCCTCCGATGATCGCATTCCAGGCGACGACATTCCTTTTCGGCATTGAGTCGAACATAACCCGAGCATCTGTGATCCGGCCACACTTGGCATACATGTCGACCAGGGAACTACCCACATACACGTCCACAACGATGCCTTTTCGTAGGGAGAAACAATGAGCAGATTTGCCGTGCATTAAGGCTGTGACATTTCCACAAACAGATAGCAGGCATGGGATCGTCGCTGCGTTCGGCTCCTCCCCGGCGCTCTGCATCTGCCTAAAGAGCTGCAGAGCTTCCATGTCCTTCCCGTTCTGCGAGCAGCAGGCCACCATTGAATTCCAGCACACTACGTTGAGCTCCACGCCTTGCGCTCGGAATTCAGCGAACGCCGCCAAGGCGTCGTCGACGCGGCCGTTCCTCGAGAGCCCGGCGAGAAGAGCGCTGCGGGAAGCGACGTCCGGCGAGGCCAACGCATCGAACGCTCGGAGCATTTCCTCGGCGCGGCCGCATTTGCCGTACATGTCGAGGAGAGCGCTTTCCACGGAGGCGTAGGCTTCGAGCCTCGTCTTGCTCGCGTACCCGTGAATTTGGCAGCCGGTGGTGACGTCCTCCAGGTCGCCGGCGGCTGAGAGAGCGCTCGAAACGGCGACCGAATCGAGTTCGAAGCCCTCGGAGTGCATTCTCTGCAGCAAAGGCAGCGTCTTGTTAGGGCGCCCGCTGCGGTTCAATCCCACGAGCAATCCATTGAAGGTGATGAGATTGGGTTGGGTACCGGAAGAACGCATCCGGTCGAGCAACCGGAATGCCTCGCCGACACGTCCACTGGCGGCGCTTCCGGCGATCATGGCGCTCCAGACTGCGACACTCCTCTGCGGCATTTCGTCGAACACCCGGTGGGCGTCGAGCAATGCGGCGCGCTTAAGGTACATATGGACTAGCGCGGTGGCGATGAAAGGGTCAGCGGAGATTCCGGCGACGAGGGAGATGGCGTGGAGTTGACGGCCGATGGGAAGCGAGTTAGGGAGCGTGGCGCAGGCGTTGATGGCGGCGGGGAGAGCGAAGGGGTCGGGAGGGAGGCGGAGGCAGAGCGCCGAGGGGAGAAGGAAAATGTTGGTGGAGAAGAGGCGGAGGTGAGTGGCGTAGAGTGGGAGAATGCCGGCGTGGACTTGCCGCATCCACGGCGGCGACGGAGGCGACGGCGCCGAACGTCGGAAGAGGAGTTGCACCGCCGCGGTCATGCACGAAGAAATGCCTGTACGACAGGAAGTGAGTTACCTTCAATTTTGTTTTAAAAAATTAAATAAGTAATTATTATTATTATTTTTTACATTGGAGCATCTAAATCTTCGATTCGACTAATCCTTGAAAGTGATCGATTCTATCTCTTAGATTTTCAAAATGTTTTATCAACAATTAGACCGGATAAAATTTGAACTCAAATGATCTCTACCAACTACCAAGGATGAATCAGGAAAGCATTTATAATTTTTTCACAGTCCAGTCCGAACTTCGTAGTCGCGTTATTCTTGAACGACGATCAAATGTCGAAATCGTACTCTGTCCATCGAACAAACTCCTGGGTCTTAGAGCTATCCGAATATATTTTTTCTAAATTCGTCATCGAACACTATCGCAGCAAAGAATTGAACTGTATTCTTTTACGAAATGTTTCATTTTTATCACGGTACCATATCCACGGAAGCAAGTAATTAATTATCTTTCTTTATATTATAATAGTCCTATCGTAACAAAATTTTAAGGAAAAAAATCTTTATTTTCACTATAGTTAAAAAAAAAGAAAAAAAAAAGACCATTCTATTTAAAAAAAATACTTAAAACTATCTTATGTTTTAAAAATATTTTTATTTGAATATTATTATAATAATTTAAAGCAAAATCACTAGATTATTAATTACCATCCAAACAGCTTAAAAAATAATTTAAATTATTGAAATATTAATTTTAATTTGATTATAAGTGTTTCGATTTGACAAAACTGTCAGAACTATTTTTATATTATAATAATTTTGACTAAAATTTTTTATAATAGTTTTGTTTATTCGTTCAAATGTATATTATTAGTTAAATAAATAAGGTTAAATAATTTATTAAATAATGTTGAATAATTTATAGTCTTTGGGATAGAGACAGAGGATCCAAGATTTTTTTAGAAAGGGCAAAAACACCATTCGCCTAATTTTGGATGAAAAAAATAAATCAAAATTAATTTATAAATAAATTTAAAATCTGTCCCAAAATCATTTTTTTTTAAAAAAAGAAGGCTATGGATCAAATTTATTATCATCTATATAAATTTTCCATATGAACTCTATCTCCTATTAATCTTTCTATATTTAAATAAATTTTATTTTATTTTATTATTAATAATCATTTTTTTAATCTTCTTGTTCCTCATTTGATGTGTATATTTTTCACAATTTTAAATTATCTAATTGAAATATTTATTGATCGTCTAAATATATATTCATTTAATTATGTCTTTTAAATTTTCTCTCAATAAATACAATTCCAACTTTCTTTCTAATATTTTTATTTTTTATTTGACATATCTTCGAATGGATTAGTAAGACAAATTCATCTTTAAAATTATAAGATCAATTTTTAAAAAATCAAAATATTTAATAACATTTATTATTGTTTAAAAAATTACAAATCTAAATGAGATAATCAACCTACTTATGACAAAATTAATAGGATATATACTAAAAAAAAAAAGGTGGGGTTAATTAAATGTGATGTATGGATCCCTTCTCCTCTACTCGCTGATTAACTAAACCTAAGCCTAAGCCTTTTGCAAGAATATCGATACCGAAGAACTTCCACAAAAAGAGAACAAAAGGTTGTGCAATATTAGAGTGTTGTGTGGAAGTGGGCTAATTAAAGGTGATGTATGGATCCCTTCTCCTCTACTCGTTGATCAACTAAACTTAAGCCTTTTGCAAGAATATCGATACCGGAGAACTTCCACAAAGAGCGAACCGAAGGTTGTGCGATATTACGGTGTTGTGTGGAAGTTCCATATGAAACTTTAGAAGCATCTTCAATGGTCATAGTTGATTTTGAAGTATCGTTGTATTGTGTGGTAGTTCCATTTGAAGCTTTAGGAGTGTCTTCGGTGGTTGTAGTCGATCTTGGACCCCTTTGTTTGACTCTGCTTGTGAGTCCCTCCAACTCCTGAAATCCACAATTTTGAACGATAAGTTAGATGCCAAGATCGAATCGAATTACAACAATTGCGGCCAGAAAAAATAATACAAACATTAATATGAAATGAATTTTAGTATTTATTGATCGTCTAAGCATATATCTGTACTACCTTAAACATATCTTTTACTTTTCTTATCGAGCTTGCAACCGGTATAATCTGAGTCTGAGTATCTAATTAGCTCAATGTTACTAGTCTTAGGTACCATATTCCTACATTTAATGTTCCCTTAATATATCTGAGAATTCTTTTAACTAAGGATAAGTGTGATTCTTTAGTACAATATTGAAATCTCGCACACATATCCACTGCAAAAAGTATATCAGGTCGACTTGCAGTTAAGTATAAAAGACTATCTATCGCACTCCTATAATATTTTAAAGACAGGTTTAAGATGATCCAGATATATATTTAGATAATCAATAAATGCTCCGAAAAGAAAAATAAAAAGACTTAGTTAGCAACGGTAAAATAAAATAAAATTTATTTAAGTATAGATGATGATATAGTAAGGAATAGATCTCAATAACGTAGAAGGATCTATATAGCCGACTCCACCTAATGAGATAAGATTTGATTGTTGTTGTTGTTGTTGTTGTTGTTGTTGTTATACCTCTCTATTTGATCAAGGAAGCAAGATCTATTTAACCGTCACTATAGCACACGGTGCCGATAACTTCACCAATTCTATATGCGCGATCACAATTGAAAAATGCAACACACAAAAGAAAGTGATGAACATACAAACCTTTAGTCCGGAAACAGAAATGATGGTAGTCGAACGCAGAACCTGGAGAGCCATCAGGTTAGTTTCGAAATCAGTTAGGGTAATAATAAGAAGTTAGCACTAACATGAACAATGCTCACCCTACGGCCCTCAAGAGATGTATATGATGAAACAGATGGTGCTGGTTTTGGTTCTGAGGATGATGCCGGTTCGATCGACAAAGGCGTTGAAGAGATAGCCTGGTTTCGGGGTAAGGAAAGCATTAATGGACACAATAGAGCAATATCAGAACTAAAATTTTAGTAACTTTGGCTAATTGCACATGTGAATTAAGAAAAAAATTGCATTGATGTGAAGAAATTTAAACATTTTATATGAAAATGTCTACACAAGTCCATGTGCTTATGTAAAAAACCAACTGACAAGCGATTATGATGATATCGAGCTTAATAGGTTAATCTAGCTAACGAGATCAATGCCAAATTATGGCAACATGAAATAAGCATTCGAATACAAAATAGAGAGTTAATGAAGTTTCTTGCCTGAATAAGTTCCTTGTTTCTGTTTCTCTCTTGCTCTAAGAGTCTTTTATTTCTCTGTTCCTCTAGGCGCTTGACAACTTTGCAAAGATCATAGACTCCTCTAGATGTCTTTTCCTAAAATGCCATATGTTTTCGCCAAATCAAATAACAGTTGAAAACCCAACAGATTTAAAAAAAAAAAAAGTATGCATGCCTGAGTTCCTTCAATCCGTTCAAGCTTTGTATCCTGATGCATTACAAAGTTCAGATATCAGTATGTGATCTTCGAGAATGGATTTCCTTAGATAATTTTACAAAACAAAATAGACAGTAACTACCAGATCCTGAACAGCACGCTGGAAAGATTCCAAATCAGTGTGAGCCAAATTCAAGTCCCTATGTAACTCTACCACCTACAGAAACATAAGGGGAGATAAGCATGCTCATCGGTCGAAAGACAATGAAAGCTATAATGTCTAACCTCATTTTTGGTTGCAACTGTAAGCTCCTTGCACTCCTGCAAGTTCTTATCTACCTGATGAATCTTTGACGTTAAGTGTCGCTTGGCAGCCTATCAATCAGCAGATTATTAAGTCAAGCTGCAGAGAAGATCATAAATGAAAATTGTTCTCCATATACACTAGTCATGTGAGAAGTTTCCCTTTAGAAAGAAGCAATTCAGGAGTCAAAAGGAACATTTTCACAAAAAAATAATAAAATAAAATAAAATGCTGAGTCAGTATCAGTCATTTGGGAAAGTTATAGCACTAGCAACTTATGGATTACTTAAATCAGATTCACTGCGATAACTAGAGTTTTCTATTGTCTCCTATTTATAACACACTATTTTATTCAATTCAGATTGTCTAACTATAGAACCGAGTCGATCGGCCATGTATTACAAAGCATTTAAGTGACCATTTGAACTCATTCATCATAGGAATGTATTTTTCTTTCTCTAAGTTCACATATTGATGCCATTGTCCCATACACAACCAAAGGGCTTGCATCTTTCAATCAAGGCTCCATCCTTCAATGGCAGCCCTCTTGCAGTAATGCTCTTCTCACCTTGTGATTGATTTCAATCTTTAGGATGAGATTTCGCGAGTATTGCTCTCTTATATTAGTTGACATATTCTTTGGGGCTTCTAGAGGAGATCCAAATGTGTTTGTTTGTCTAAAGCTTTTCTAGAAGGGATTTTTTTTTTTTTTGTGTTGTTGAGCTCCCTTAGCTCGTATCCTTTCTAGGGCAGTTTGTAGATGCTTGCTTCATTACCTAGCTAAGGAGCGGTTTAGTGGATTTTGCTCTTGGGTGTGTGCAAAACCACATTAGATCAGTTGTCTCTTATGATTAACCAATCTTCCTTCTACTTCGCACTTTGATCAATTGTCACATACATGTAGATAGGATTTTTTTTTGGTACAAATCATTTTGATTTTCAATAAGTTGGATTATTTTATCAAGTAGAGGAGGAACTACCAACAAAGTATAGGCAACAATATTATTGCATCTCTATCAGGATTAAATTCGATCACAAGCATACAAAACTACTGACTCATCAGTAAAAAGTATATATGTTCTTTCCATAGAATAATTCAGAGCATATCGAAATGAATAGGCCGCTTGGTAGTTAGATAAGATTTAAAAAATAATAATTTGAGAACAAATATCAAACAAAAGGCATACTGCAATAGATGATGATAGAAGATCTAGCCGCTGGCCAACTCGATTGCGAGATTCAGAGAAGCAACGCTGTGTCACAAACATCATATCTGAAAGTTTCCATCCCTAAGCAGTGTGAATATTAGCATTTATTTTTCAAGGTCGAGAATGGAGAATACACTCCAAATACTAATTGATTCAAGCAAAGGATAATTTTGAAGGAAAGAATACAAAATAAGAAATATTCAACAAATAAATGAGTTATTGAAATATCTTACTTATCGAATTTAGAAACATAAATATGGTATTGTAAGGTTATTAGGAGGAAAAGGTAATATTCAAAAGGTTCAGACTTCAGACATCATTCAACAACTTGCAAAAATAAACAAAATTTTGATTGAGAAACTAATCTCAGGGAAAGAATAACTTAACGTAAACTCCCATTCACTAATCTATTTGACTTAGCCATTTAAACCTTCAACGCAATCTGTTTCTGAAGGAGAAACATATTAGGCCGCACCTACCATTAAACCTTTTCTCAGATTCCTACCATCCAACTGTGACTCAGTTATATAACCCTGATTTGTTCATTTGGTCTATTTTTTTATAAACTTTTTCTCATACTACTAATTTATACAACAGTGACAGCAATTGTGTCAGGTAAACCTATGATTTTCCATAGAGAGAAATGGCAAGCTCGCCATCCAAAGTAAACATTGGAACCAATGGTACTAGCTGAGGATAACCGTAATGAAGAAACTAAACTTTGATGCTATAAATCCTAAAATATATCAAAAAAATTCAGGCGTAACATCCAGATTTAGAATATCATACTTCTGTTTATTTTAAAATGGGAAAAAATATCTTAGGGACTTCAAGCAAACATAAACCTTCAAATAAAATATTAATATTGGCATTGTCTATAAGCCATGAAGCTCCTGCCCCTATTAATGAATTGTAAGTGGTACAGCCATAACAGGAACCACTAACTAGAAAAAAAAACAGTATGTAAACTCATCTAGCTAGTAATGTACCATGTCGAGTGAACCGGTTCAACAAACCAAAGAACATTAGCAAGCCTGCCATTGTCAGACAAGGACCAAATTATATGCTGCAACCCAAGTGTCTGACTATTCAAATGTTTAGTAGAAGCACATGACATCCAGCTTCTTTGAATTAGGTAGCGTATCTCAGAAGGAAATTCTTAGCGTCACTCTTTAGTTAAACTATGAAGTCCTTGAGAAAAAATAAGAAAGCTTACCTTCCACCAAATGAAGACATATCCAAGAGCCCCAATAACAATGACAGTTGTAACACCAAATCTTCCAGAACCTGCAATTTACATTGAAAATATCAACAGAAAGAATTGGTTGAAATAAATGACAAAAACAAAACTATATAGTTAGGGCAAATCAAACAATAGCTGAATAATATGTTAGGGTTAATAATTGTACATGAATCAATGCAATACAATTTTGTCTCTTAACTTGGATCCAAAGGGGGTTCTCTCCTATGGCCAGAATTTCTAATTTACTCCTTATTGAGGGGGAGGATGTTGACGTGAGGAACATGCTTGTGTCATCCCCAATCTTGCTCTCATTTTTTCTCAACCTAGAAATCCACAAGACCAAGTCCATCCAACCAAGTATACTGTTGTCTGTTGATGTGTGTAGTCAACAACGGAGAAGGATGATGAGCATGACAACATCAGTACAGGTGACGGCATGAGCCACATGGTCTTTCATGTTGAGCAAGACTCTTCATTGTTTCAAAGCAATCTTTTATACTTAACATGGAGATAAACAAAGGCAATCTAACCATGGAAAAGCAGTAAAAGTTCAACAGGGGATAGTTTTATGTGTGTGAATGCATGAGAGAGCGTTAAAGGCATGGTTTTTGACAATGCAACATACAAACAGATTGTAATGGTAAAAAGGACATTTTTTACCAATGTGAATCATCTACAAGTAATGAGGAATGTAAAAAACCTGATCCTGCACCAGCTATGACTGTAACTGATCTTGATTTAGCCACAAGTTGTAACTCCTCTCTAAGAGTATTAATCTGTAAACATTAACACACTATCAACAAAATTGCAAATTAACTATATACAGATAGAAATTATAGTCAGGGATAGCAGTGAAAGTGGTATTGGCATTGGATGAATCATCCAACAAAGCTAAAAATTACAAGATAGGAAAATATATTCTTGTTCAAAAGCTTGCTAAAAGTTTTCTTGATAGACCAATCCGAATTTTTTTTTATCTTTCAGCAATTAGACCAATTGAAAGTTTTCATACTAGAAAGCTGACAATTCCATCAAGAGCCCATGCTGTTCAGACATCAGCGTCTCTTTTGTAATTGGTTCCCCTCAAAGACAAAGTTTAAAGAAACTTCTACTTTGTAGATTATAATTTTTTTCCTACTTCGTGATACTCTTTCCATGTACTGAAAAAAGAACAACTCGACCAACTTATAAATGTTATCAAATAGAAAGGACAACCAAATGCACGAATGTCTTGGAATAATTGAATCTTATTTTGTTCATTTGAAGGACATCTGAATATGAAGATGATGAATGTCAATACAACAATTCTGCAATTGATTCTATAAAAAGGGTAGCCCAGTGCATGAAACTCCCGCCATGCGGGGTACCAGGGAAGAAATTATTGTGCGCAGTCTTACCCTGCTTTGCAAGAGATTGTTTCCAGAACTTTAAACCCGTGACCTCTAGATCATAAAGTAACAACTTTACCATTGCGCCAAGGCTCCCCTTCAAATGATCCCATGAGTTTCCAAAAATGATTAATGGATACTTTAACCAATCTTAGTTCCGAAGGATGGCCAAAAAATAGGGGGGTACTAGGAACAATCAAGTATGTAAACAATGTAATTTGGATTTCCTAACCAAATAGCCACACTACAACCATTTTACATTGCTAACGTTTCGAGTTAGGTACAATGAATTTGTAACCCATAGTGATTGTTTCAATGCATGCTATATAATATTTAGGGTGAGACTGGTAAAATTTCTGTTCAACTTTCAAGCATTAATTGTTTACAAGGACCAAAATCCAACATGCGGATATAACTGAGAATTATGCAAGTTGCAACAGTAAAAATTCTTATAACTATAAAGTATGGCATATTAACCTCAGCTAACATAAAATCTGATTGTGGCTTGCTTGTGGATCGAGTGTTGTTTTTATCTTGTTGCAAATGCTTTGTGATAATCTGCTAGAAAAAGAAACTATAGATAGTTAGACAAGGATTAGCTGGTCACTTCCTGGTAAAGGGTTAAAATGAATCATACAAGACGATTGAGAATTTTGTTCCAAATAAAGTAGAGTTTGGACAGTATACCTTAAAAGCACCAGAAAAAAGTCTTGTGACATCAGGTAATTGCCCATCCTTTGAGAGCATAGTCCCAATTATACCTGCAAAACAACCAATTCATATTGTAGGAATTGAGAATATCAAAGATTGTGTTGCATCAAATTAACTAGATACGACTACATCAAATCTGGAATGACCAATAGCGCTATTAATCTAATAATACCTCCAATACTTGCCCTTAAGATGAAGTATAGATACTATATCCAACTTATATATTTACATATATACCTCTCACACGCAAGAGAATCAAAATTTATATTATTCTATTTACAATCGACTTATGTGTGAAGACCTATTGATTGCAATGCTACTCTTACTGCATAAAGCACTGAAACAACACACTTTAATATCTGGAGAAACAACTTCGGAAACCATTTTCAATGAACCATCTTTAAAGTAAAAAAGGAAAAACAAAAAAGTCCACTTTATCTGATATATAAGTTCTTCCTACTAAAATCATTCCCATAAAAACGTTTTTCTTAGAGATACTCTTGCTCTCGCCACCAACAACTGCCACTTTAAGTATGATATTACATTCATCGTCGTTAATAAACCAACAATGCATTCAGATAGCACTCGATCCTCTGGGCCAAGACCAAATTCTCGCGAAACCAAGAGATGAATGAAAAGGGAAGCAATAAGGAGAGATATAGATGAAAAAGGGTACCTGCTCCAAGGACGATTGAAAGATTCGCAAGCCCCATGGTATATATATATATATATATTTTTAAAAAACCCTCCTAAAGCCTCAAAGGGCCCTTCAACCAACGTTCTTTCGCAATTTCCGGTACAGAGGGGAGTTCACGAGCAGATCGCCGACGGCGCCGTCGCCGGCAAGCCGCACTCTAGGAGCTTATGCTCCAACCGGAGATCACTCCGCCGTAAAAGACCACAAGTGGCTCTCGGGCTTCCGTTACATGCCCTATTTATAGTAATTCATCGCGAAAATATCGCCCATGCATTGAACGGTATATCGACAATATCGCAATTGATCCCATCCGTAGGATTGTGTAGCCGCAATGCGTAGATTTCATGATCAACGGTACAAATTTGATCGGAATCCCTAGTGGTTTTGGAGGCGTCAAATGGATGGGTCGGTCCGGTTTAGAGGTGAAATAAACCGATCGACCCGAACCGAAAGTTCGGTTGGATTTATTCTGAAATCTAGTTTAAAAAAAAATAGTTTTTTCAATTTTGTTTTGATTTTGAAATGAAAATAATTAATTAAATTGATTAAATCGAATTAGAATTCACTGATTTATCATATCAATTGATTAATGAACTCTAATTGACTTATTTATATTAATAAATTGATTGATTGTTCATAACCACAATATAAAAATCATGATTTTCCTTTAATTCTCATATGATTTTTCTCGCAACTCCAGATGCTGCCATCATCAATTGACTGATATAAAATATCAGTTCGATCGGTTTGATTTTTAACATAATTAATATTTTTTTATCAAGTTGGTTTATTCAATTTTCGTTGAAAAATTCGATCGGTTCGATTTGTTAAAAAAATGATTTATTCAAATTAAATTTAATCGATTTGATCAATTTAATTATTAACTGGTTGATCACTCTTTCGACTTAGCTTGCAAAAGGATATTACATTCAATTTGACTTGTGTCAACTTAGGCAAAAGATATTTTTTAGATATAATTTTTTAAAAATTATTAAAAATTGCAAATTAACACTTATTAAACTCTTAATCATGTTGATCATATTTGATTAGGGGGTAATAATTATTAAAAAAAATTATAAGCTTTTAAAATTATAATTAATATTCCTTGGCTAGTTAATAAATTGTTAAAGTATGTGCATTCTTTGTCCTAAATAATCATGATATAATTATCATGTTTACTTGGAGAATAGAAATCCAAGTGGAAAGAAAACTCAAATGAAAAAGAAAAGAAACAAATTATAGTATTTCAACTATCTTATCATAGTGAGAGAATTAAAAAAAACAATTAAGTAAACTTAATTGTGTTCGTGCAATATGCAAAAGTTCAAAATTATGATTACTCACTCTTTCCTTGATGCGGCACAGATATTCTGTCTCTTCTAAACGAAGGTGTTGAAGAGGAATGAGCTCTCCGATTGTAACAGTAAATAATACGAGGACAATGGATTTAACGTTGTTCGGAATTCAAATTCTTACTCCACAGATGAGCTCTAGAGCGAGCTCTGACGCTAGACACCTTCACTACAATCTCTCCTTCTCGGAAGTACCTCCGGGGGTGGAGAAACCTCTTACAGATAAGAGCTTACACAAAGTAAAAAGAAAATAACATGCAGTGGTTCTCCCTCAATCTTATCTCGCCGAGGATGCTCCTTTTCCTTGTCGGTCAACCCTCCGACGCCTTCGTTAGAACCTGTATCTCAAGAGGAAGAAGAAGAAGTATCCCGGCCTCGTTCCTTGATAAACAGTGGGTAAGCCCCCAGGGCAAACCCAGATGGCTAGCGCAGCTGTGTTAAGGCTTGAAAGGGCAAGGGGTCGATTCCTGGAAGTGACGACCAGGCTACCGATGATTCCGCATTTTTGCGCTAGCCACCTGGGACCTGATTTACCCCCCTCCACACGTAGAGGCAGCGGTGGGGGGTCGCTAATGTGGCGGTTCCACATTCTTGATAAACAGTGGGTAGATATAAAAATAATGAGGATCCCCCGTTCTTCTTCCGCCTTCCTTTCTTTTTATCTCTGTTACCCCTAGGGTCAATTGTTGTGTAACAAATCATCTGAATCACCGTCCACGCGGAGGATCATGTAGGTTCGAGGAATCATATTGTTATGTCGTAAGAGAGTATGCGTCATTAGGAATCCTCTGTGGGGTCTCGGAGTTGCCTTAGTTGGTTACGATATATAACAAACTTCTATGAGAACGTGTCGTGGGATCCTCCCTTTTCTTCATTTTACCCCCTACACTTTTCCTTCAATTAACCCTTCCTACTACTTCCCCAACTCAATCCTTCCTCCCGTGTCACCATTTATCTAGTTCGGCTCACTTTCTCTAGTCATTATCCGACTTCATTCTAGCCATCAAGCCGATGTACTTCAAACTTATCCCAACTCACCGAGTTGCAATCCCCTCAGTTTGGCTTAACCTTCCGAGCTAAGTCCCACTTGACTCGGATATATATCCCGAGCTATATTCTTATTCATCTAATCTTATTCTCCGGATCACAACCCTCCACTCTTTCTTCCTCTATTCTCTAAGTTGGGTCCCCTTTTCCTTCCAAGCAAATAAACCATCTCTCTTGTTTTGTTTATTTTCTTTCCTTTCTCTTCTGTTATTTCTGTCCAAGTAAACACATTCGAATTCAGCATACAGTAAGGAAGGGCCTCCTACACCATTAAGGGACTTCGAATCTATATTCTTATTCATCTGATCTTACCCTCCGGATCATAGCCCTCCACTCTTTCTTCCTTTATTCTCTAAGTTGGGTTATAACAATATCATTCCCCTTTTCCTTCCAAGCAAATAAACCATCTCTCTTGTTTTGTTTATTTTCTTTCCTTTCTCTTCTGTTATTTTTGTCCAAGTAAACACATTCGAATTCGGCATACAGTAAGGAAGGGCCTCCTACACCATTAAGAGACTTCGAATCTATATTCTTATTCATCTGATCTTACCCTCCAGATCATAGCCCTCCACTCTTTCTTCCTCTATTCTCTAAGTTGGGTTATAACAATATCATTCCCCTTTTCCTTCAAAACAAATAAACCATCTCTCTTGTTTTGTTTATTTTCTTTTCTTTCTCTTCTGTTATTTCTGTCCAAGTAAACACATTCGAATTTGCCATACAGTAAGGAACGGCCTCCTACACCATTAAGGGACTTCGAATACAAACACATCACAATTGTTTTCTCAATACTGAAGAGATCCACTTGGATCATAAAACACTGCTTTATTTTGTAAATCAACTTGAACACAATCTACAATTTCCACCATAGTAAACAGATGTTACAAGATCAGTTAAAAGAATTGCAGGGCCACCATCTTTTGCAAACCAAGCACAATTTACATAACCTCAAGAAGGGTTACATATCGAAGTTTCGGTCGGTAGGAAGTGTGGAATTCAGGTATCAAAATGAGAACTTTTGCCACTAGTATCATAGGAAAGCACCGAAATCTCCGCACGAGCATTTGCCGTCCGTAAACCGGTGGAGTCGCTTGCTATCCCTCACAATGATTTCTCTTTTGGTTATTGTAGAAAAGAACTTCACTGAATTATGGCAGTCCCTGCACATTGTGATGTTCTTGACAACTCTTATGGTTGCACCTTCTGTTGTATTGATCATACCGAATGCAATGGCCAATCTTTCGCTATGGTGAGTGATGGAAGAGCCATTCGTTCTTTCCTCGTCCTCCTTGACCGAAAACTCAACACTTTTGTAAGGAACATAACCCAAGCTTGTTGCTTTGTGAAGCAAATTCTCCAATAAACCATACATCTCGACACTTTGAGGGTGTGATCTGTCGTTGGCTCGGAAGAAAGAAACTTTGCCTTTGATGCTAATCCAGCTTCGATCTCGGATGATTCCGATGTTCTCGTCTTTCATCAGCTTTCTCACTTTAGCAACATCTTGCCACCTCTCTGCCGATATGTACATGTTCAGTAGTAACACATATGTCTCAATCCCTTTGGGTCTGATCTCGAGCAACTTCTCGGCGGCATAAAATCCTAGGTCAATGTTGCCATGGCTTCGGCAACCGGCGATCAAAATTGACCAAATGATCTCATTTGGTTGAAATTCCATCTTATCTACAAATGCAAAAGCATCCTCCATCCTGCCTTGTCTGACAAACATATCGATCATGCAAGCATAATGGTCCATAACAGGCCTGATCCCATACTCCTTTGTCATCATGTCGAAATAATACTCAGCCTCGTCGATCATGCCTGCGTGGCTACAGGCAGATAGCACACCGACAAAGGTGACTTGGTTAGGCCTTAGACCGGCCGACCTCATGTCCTCGAAGAGTTGTATTGCTTCCTTAGGACGGCCATGCTGCGAGTAGCATGTGAGCATAGAAGTCCAAGATATCAGAGTCCTTGTGCACATCTCTGAAAATGCTCTGATTGCATCCTCAATGCGGCCACATTTGCTGTACATGTTTAGTAAGGCACTGCTCACGACGACATCCGATAAATAGCCGCTTTTGATGGCCTGACCATGAATCTGCTCTCCTTGCTCTAAAGCCAGAAGGCCACCACAAACGGTTAGAATGCTCGAAAAGCTAAAGAGATCCGGTGATCCTGACCGATTGAGTTTCTGAAACACTTCAAGTGCCTCAAAGCCACTAAAGTTGGATTCAACATCATCCTTTGCGAAATTCATCCTCTGAGCATGGCCTGCAATCATTGCATTCCAAGTGATCAGACTAACTCTTTCCATTTCGTCAAACAATCTTCTTGCCTCATCGATCTTCCCGCATTTCAGATACAAGTACATGGTTGAATTCTTCACAGGAAGCTGCTGCTCACACCCAAATTTGATGCAGAAAGAGTGAATTTGCTTCCCCAGACCGAGATCCCGCACCATGCAGCACAAGCTCAGCGCACTCGTCAGAGTATACTCATTTGGTTCCACCTTTTCGGAGGAGAGCATGTCCAAGAAGATATTCAGACCCAATTCTGGATCGCCATTGTCGCCGCAAGATGAGATGGCCGTGGTCCAAGATATCACATTCTTGTCAGGAATTCTTCCGAACACTTTCAAACAAGAATCAAAGCTTCCACATTTGGAGTACAAGCAGCAAAGTGAGTTCCCCATGCTTGTTTCAGATTCAACCCCATACTTAATCACATAGCCATGAACTTGTTCACCGATCTCGATCGAGTTGAGAGCGCAACATGCGCTCAGAACAGCTCCAATCGTGAAGTTCGTCGGATAACAGTCCGATTCAAGTAGGTGAACAAACACTCCGATCGCGTTAGCGGGCTGAGAATTGTGAACGTAGCCGGTGATCATCGCTGTCCAAGCGACAACATTTCTGCGGGACAATTTGACAAACACCTTGCGAGCGGATTCCATGGCGCCACATTTCATGTACAAATTGACGAGGGACGTGGATATGAAGGCCTCTTGATGGAAGCCGGTCTTTATAATGTGAGCATGGACGATTTCGGCGTCGGGAAGTGACTTGGTCTCGACGCACTGCTGCAGAAGGGGAACGTAGAAGGCGGACTCGACGGTCGTCCGATCTCTCAGCAGGGCGAGAGCTTCCTGCGCGTCCAGAGGCGGCGCCGAGGCCTCCAGGACACCTTCCGCCGCCGGAGGGCTTCTCTGGTAAGCCAATTTCTGCATCAAAATGAAATCTTTATTCCAAAATTGTTGAAATTAGAATGTTTTGGTGTGGCGTTCAGCGGGGAGGAGGAGACGAGCGGTACCTTTTCTAGAGGGACGGAGGACGCCGGGAAGAGTTTCCGGGGGTCGGAGTCGAGCTTGTGGAGGGTGGCGCCGCCGACGGCGAGAGAAGGCAGGGAGGCCATGGAGCAGGGAAGGAGATCGAGTGGAGGTCGTTGAGGTTGGCATGGCGTGAGACCGGCGTTTTAGTGAGTGAGCGAGCGCCATGCCTCCGCTCAGCTCCGCAGCTTTGTGGCGATAAGGGACGCAATCTTGTGGTTCCGCCTTGCTATTGGCTGAACAGATGGTGGGCCCACTTGCCGCGTAGGAGCTCCACCGTGGATATTTTCTTAAAAAAAAACAACTTTAAAAAGACAAAAACAAAAAGACTTTTCTTTTTTTAAATTGAACAGAAAACAATATATATATATATATATATTAATAAAAAAAGCTCTTTTATATATATAGAGAGAGTTTTTTTCTCCTGTAATTATTTTCATGCTCGTCACGCCACACGCGTTATCGTTATCCGTGCGACGCCGATTCGATCCGTCGGACGAGGCGCAATCGACAGCGACTTCGTCGGACGGATCCGAGGCTCGGATTCCGGGCAATTAGCGCTTGGAATCCGATGCAAACCGACCGGAAACGACCAAAACACGCGATCGACAGTCGACGTTGGTCCGTCCGGTATACACGGTCGGTTGGGATTCGGTCGTCGCCCGGCCGAAT
This sequence comes from Wurfbainia villosa, assembly GCA_025175895.1. Classification (NCBI taxonomy): domain Eukaryota; kingdom Viridiplantae; phylum Streptophyta; class Magnoliopsida; order Zingiberales; family Zingiberaceae; genus Wurfbainia; species Wurfbainia villosa. The sequence goes on along the minus strand of CM045997.1, from coordinate 2,530,351 downwards.
CGCGGTCGACAATGACCGCGCCACTGTCGGCCGTGTGTTTCGGTCGTTTCTGGCTGGTTTGCGTCGGATTCCGGGTGCTAACCAGCCGGAATCTAAGCTCCACCGGACCGTCGGCGAGTCGCGCGTCGATCGCGTCCGGTTCGACGAGCGACGGTGACTGGACGACGCGGTGGCGTGGAGTGGACGGGCACGGGATCCACATGGAGCGGACGGGCACTGATATTTTCGTCGCGCAAGAAAGGATTTTCGTGTATATATATATAGAAAAATTTTCTCTTGCACGACGAAATTCTCCGCGCCCGTCCGCTCAACGCCGCCGCGTCGTCTGGTCACCGTCGACCGTCGGACCGGGCACGATCGATGTATGACTCGCCGGCGGTCCGACGGAGATCAAATTCCGGCCGGTTAGTGGTCGGAATTCGACGAAAATCGGTCGGAAATGACTGGTTCACGCGCCACTGCCTGTTGGTCTGTCCGCCGTTGGATTCCGACCGCAATTCAATCGGAATCCGGCTCGATCGCAGTCGAAATCGCCGCCTTGGGTCGGCGGTTGATTTCGACTTCGGTCGATCGACCGGCCGAATCTCGGCCGAAAGTATCTGACGGACCGACGCGTCGCTCACGGGCCGTCGGCGTCGGATTCTGACCGCGATTTGATCGGAATCCGGCACGATCGCAGCCGGCAGTGGGTGCGCCATTGCCAGCCTCACAATTCGATCGTTTTCGGCCGGTTTGCGTTGGATTTCGGGCGCAACCGGTCGGAATCTGAGCCCCGCCAGACCACTGACGAGTCACGCGTAGATTGCGCCCAGTCCGACGACCGATGGTGATCGGACAACGCGACGACGACGACGACAATATGCACGACTCGCGCATGGTGCGAACGGGCAGGGACGAATCAATCTCACAAGAGAAAAAAAAACTCTATATATAACAGCGCCTATGGAGAATTGATATTTATTTTTTTAGTGAATTTCACGGTGCCTTTTAATTTCATGACCTATATAGCATCTGGTAAATTTATAAAATTTTAATTTCGACCGTATAAAATTTAGAATTTGAATATCGTACAATCATAAGTGATTTAGACAAAAACTCATTGATAAACATTTAAAACATCTGAATCAAACGAATCAATATATTTATAAAAACCCTTTTGAATTTCATTGTGCTCAAAATTCAAAAAAATATGCAACTATCATAAATATTTATCGTGATTAATTTTTTCATGTTAACTGTGAAATCAATTGTAAAGGGAGGAATATTTAAAAAAAAAATTTGAGTAAATATATGCATGATTTGGATGTTTTTCGCTCAATAAATAATAGTATTTTTTTATATATAATTGAGATATTTAGGTATTACGATTTTATAGGTGAGAATCTAATTCAAAACTCGTTATCTCGATAATTCTTATTGATTGGTGCGTAAAAAAGTGATTTGTTCATCTTTAGATACGCTTAGCGTATTTGTCAATCGATTTCACAGTCAATATAAAAAAGATAAATTATAAAGAGTATATTATTCAATTAAGGACTAGTACAGTAGGAAGATAGATGCCCCAAAAGACTTACAGTATCCGAAAATTTATCCTTAACTCATTGATATAACTATGCTATCGTACTAGTCACGAGACTCTCTCGTATGGACAAATCTTATTGATTCAAAAGGCGATTTGCTCGTCCTCAGCACCCCCTGCTAACCAATCCCACAATCAATATAAATGAGATAAATCACGAGAAACATATTGTCCAACTCAAGGCTTACACGATAAGAGGACATGTCTTATAATCATTATAGAGAAGATAAATTATGAAGACATTTTTTATGCAATCAAGAGCTAGTACGATGAGAGGATACATACTCTGATAAAATTTGCAACTCTCGAGAATTGATCATTTCTCTTTGAAACAATTCTATCGCTTACGCTAATCACATCTGATTCTACAGAAAGCTCCGGGATAGTCCAACCTCATTAATAATTTGACCGTCACATCTAATTTTCATCGTGTAAGTCTTGAACTCCGATTGCTTGAAAAAATCATTTTATGTTTTACCCATCGATAATTTATCAAAGGATACATTTAAAATTTAATATTTTTTTAAAAGATATATTATGATTTGACAATTAACAAGTAGCATATTTATTTCTTATAATACCACTTCATTAAAGACTAGAACTATATACGGTTAATTTTGAAAATTATTGATTTTCGAAATTAGTACTATATTAATATTGATTTTGAAAAATTAGTATTAAAGTGATATTGTTTTTTGAAAATTAAGGTCATAGTCAATATCATTATAATTTTAAATTTTTGAATATGATTGTATACCTTTTTCATATTTTCAAAACTCTTCTATTCCACTAATTTTAAATTATCAAAATATATCAATAAGTTTTGATGACCTTTCGATCAGAGTGATCAAGATCATCAATTAGTTACAGACAAAACTCATTAATGGATCTATAAAATTTAAAATTATGAAATAAAGATAGAAAATAAAAGATAAGAATCTTGAAAATATAAAAAATATATATAATCATACTTCAGAGGCTCTTGCGATATTCAAAAATTTGAAATTATAGTAATACTAAGTGTGATATTAATTTTCAAAAAACAATATCATTTTACTTTTGATTTTTCAATGTAACATTACTACAATATCAATTTTTAAAAATTAGTATCATAATAAAGTTGATTTTTAAAAATAAATAATTTTGAATTTTGAATTTTAAAATCAGCATCACAATAATATTAATTTTTTAAAAAATAAATATTAAATACGATTGAATTTTAGATTTCAACGAAGGATTAATTATAAAATAAATACATGATTTAATAATTCTCAAATTATAATATATTTTTTTGGACATTCATTTTTATTAAAAGGAGCGAATATTATACATTCTAATTTTTATAAAATCTTAAAATATTATTTTTCCCTCCCGTTGAGCATCAGATTTCGATCGAAACTCGATCGACTCAGGAGTCTGATCGAACTGCGATTGAATTTTCAATCAAAATCCGTTGCCATTGCGATCGCCAGCACTGCGACCATTGACGATCGCAATTCGATCGTAGTTCGATGGGACTCCGATGTCAGTCAGACCAGAATGGCGACGAATTTCGATCGCAATCCAACCGTAGTTTCTTCGGATTCCGATGTCGATCGGATTATAGTCGAATTTTGATACAATTACGGCTTGCGACTGTAATGGCGATAAATTTCGACTGTAATCCGATCAAACTTCGATGTCGATCGAATCGCAATCGAATTTCGATCGCTCGATAGCGATGCTGAGCGACAATATATGCTCGAGCACGGGTGACGGTGCTTAGTCGCAGAGAAAATAGAGAAGCACAAGAAGAAGGGAGAAAGAATATTTTTAAAGTTTTTATAAAAATGAGAGAGTTATAATCGTTCCTTTTATTAAATACGATTATGTAAATGTAAAAATGCACGTGTCGTAAAGGGACATGATCGTAAATAAATAGCAATTCCTCACAGATGGCGCATGCGCGGAAGCAGCGGTGATTTGTCGTCTTCGCTTCCAGATCCCCAGCTCCCACCAAACTTAATCCCAAACCCTAGGAGAGGGTGGTGGCGACCGGCAAACGAGGAGCGACACAGATAGATCGGCGGGGACCGACTCATCTCTCTCCCGGCGGCTCCCGTCCTCCTCGCCTAGGCTTTCCTTCGGGTCCGTTTCTAGGGGCTTTACTGGACCTCCACCTCTAGCCAAATGGCAGCCCAGCCGTCCGGCGTCGAAAGATCTCCGATTTCAGCTGAAGTGGTAGCGAACTCGTCTGCCTCGTTCCGTCTCCTTTGATTTTTTTTTTTTTTAGCATTGCTTCTTGTTGGTGCGGTCGTCTGACATGATGGCTGGTGATTCAGGTGGGCAGCGCGTTCGTTAGTCAGTACTATCATATCCTCCGGCACTCGCCTGATTTGTTGCATCGATTCTACCGGGAAAGTAGCAAGCTTGGCCGGCCAGATGACCATGGCGACATGATTTTGGCTACCACCAGTGAGGCGAGCAACCCACTCCCCCCTGTTATACCTATCTTCATGGGCCGGAAAGGATTTTTTTTTTCCAGCTGAAGTAGTTTTTTTTCTTTCCCTTTTGAATTTATTGTGGAGCGGGATGCAGGAGATCAGCCAGAAGGTATTGTTGTCGATTGGTCATGTTAGAGCTGAGATGAAGACCGTGGACTCGCAAAAATCTCTTGGGGGCGGGGTGACTGTGCTTGTGACTGGATACCTGATAGGGGAGGACAATGTCAAAAAAAGCTTCATCCAGTCTTTCTTCCTTGCTCCCCAGGATGTTGGTTTCTTTGTGTTGAATGACATATTCAGATTCGTGGAAGATGTTGAACACCAGCAGGCAAGCCAGGGCCTGGTGAATGGTAATGCTGATCTGCCTGCTGCAGAGGAAGGTCTGTCTTGATAATCTGCTACTTGTGATGTAGGTTTCATTGGTTGATTCAAAAAATACCAAGCGGTTGCTTGTGACCTGCAGCTCTTCCCCCGCCACAAGAGGAGCATGCTCTAGATCAAACTATCTCAGTAAATGATGAGGTTTTCAACAAGGTGGAACTCTATAAGCCTTCAGAAAATGGCCTTGTCATGGAAGATGAAGAACCTACAAGTACAACAGAGGTGATTAACAAAGTTCCAACTATTACTCCGCCAATGGTGGCCGAAGCAAATCCTGTTGCTGCCCAAGGAGACATGCCAAAGAAATCATATGCTTCCATTGTGAGTACTATATAAGTTCAATTTTTTGTTGTTGATTTTTTTGTCATAGCATTAATACAAGTCTGTACAATCATTCGCTGATTCGTTTTGTTTGCTATTCATTTTATATCAGGTGCGGCCGCGCCCTAACTTTTTGCCAGCCATATGAATCTTATTCTCTAATCGAGCTCTATGGAAGGCTTTATTACTAGCGATATTCAAATTAAATGAATCATTTTTATTGCAATGACTATAGTTTTTTTTTTTTTTTAATTTCTCTCAACCCATTGTACTTTCTACTCTAATTGATTCAACTATTATAGTTATAGAGTCTATTAATCGTCTTTGCTCATATCTGCACTGTCTCAATTTATTCATCTTATTGCCTTCTTTTGGAGTGGAATTACACTTATTTCCTTTTAAATATTGGACTATGTTTATTTTATTTATCTAGTAATTTCACCATTCATTTTGTATCATTAAACTTATTTATATAGCTGACATTTTTCTAGCACATTTCTTGCATGAAGTAAACTAAATAAACAGATGTATATCTATTCTTATTTGTTGCATAGTATGCTTTAGCAATCAACTTTTGTGATAGTTCATAAAAGCTAATTGGTAATTTGCGAAACTAGTGACTATCATTTTTGCTCAACAACTACTGCCGAAAACCATTGCCTGTAGTTGTTGCCTGCTTGTCATCAATCTAAACGAGTCATTGTGAACCACCTCAATCAACTAAAGACGCTTACTTCCGCCTAAGGAAGCAACACATCATGCCCTTTGTACCCATGGGTAGTGATAAGTTGCCAGTGACTGACACTATAATTGGTTCTTTGACACTTGATTTTATGGGCAACACACTTGCTTCATTTGATGGTATATGAGCTGGACTGCTGGAGGACAGCATACTTCCGCATTAGTTTTAAAACTAGGGCATCATGCTTCTGAATTTCTTTTAGAAAAATTCAGCAATTGAATAGAAAGGAAAAGTTGAATTTATTGCACAAGCTATATTATAAACCATTGCATGATATCTGATATAAATACAACTAAAGAATAACAAGGAAGCAATTATTGATGTGAAAGAAGATACTATTTACATGATTAATTAGTAGATTTATTGACCAAGTCTTTAAGAGGTTCTGGAGTTATACAATAAGTTTTGCCTTTTCAATATATTTTAACCAGCAGAGGAGTCGTTTGGTTGTAATTGTACAATATATGGTAGACTTAATTATGATATGCAATCTGTATAGTTGTAATTGTAAAATTATATTGTATAATACATTTTCATGGTAAGGAGGACTACTTAGGGATTCTCTAATAAATTTCCCTAAAGTGTACCTATCGGAAAAAAAGAGTATATAATGTTGCATAACCATTTTTGATTATCAGTAATTTGGTTCACATTGCTTCTATCAATCAAAAGTTTCAAACCAACTATAGATCTAATCCCCATTAGCTTACCTGTATTTTGACATTCCACTTTTAAGGATGTAGCGTGTGGATGCAGGTAAAGGATATGAAAGATAGTGTTGTTGCACCAGTTCCAGCATGGAGGCAAGCAACAGTTATAGCAGAACCAGCACCAGTCCCTGTTCCTTCAGCAGCTCCTGCAACTGATGTTCCTACTACCGATTCTATTACTGCAGAAAGAAGCAATGTCATTGAGGCAGAAGGTGATAATGATAACATTTCCTTTTGCCAGTAACTTTAGATATTTTTCTTGGTGTTTATAGTTGATGTGATTTTTATTTTCTTTTTTAGCTGATGGCCATTCCATATTTGTGAAAAGTTTGCCATTGGATGCAACACCTGAGCAACTTGAACAGGAGTTCCAGAAATTTGGTCCAATTAAGCCTAATGGCATACAAGTTAGAAGTCACAAGGTTTGTTTTTCTTTAGAGCCCTGTCAGTATTTAATTTTTTATTTTCTTTGACCTAATACAGAAGTACATTTTTATTTTGTTGATAGCTACAAGGTTTCTGTTACGGATTTGTAGAGTTTGAGGCTGCGAATTCTGTCCAGAAAGCACTGGAGGTACTTCTATGGCATTACTTTGTCTTATTTATTCATTGGATGCTGCTAAAACTTAGAGTGGGGCTGTTAGTTGAATTAGATTGACGTTTGATCCATGCAATATCAAAATCCAACTGCCAAATCTAAATCAAGGAATTTATCCAAATTGAACCTGACATTAAGGTGTTTATTTTTTCATCCGTATACTTCATGAGAAGGTCCACGTCTATGTATTTAAATTATTTATCTGTTTGTGAGTTATTTCACTCAGAAGGTCCATGTCTTTGTATATAGTCTGTTGTTCCCAGTGAGACTTGATAGAATAAACCTTTTTTTTTTCCCAACTTTGAATTAGTTATGTTCCCAAATTACTATTCATCGATCTTGTTCCCTGGGTCCATGCAAGAAGATTTAGATAGGGTTTAGGTTGGCTATTGCTTTGTTGAAGTTCATTTCGAGCTCCTGAATTTATTGGATGATTTAGTTTGTATAAGCTATATTATTGAAGTATTTTTTTCATATTAATTTATGTTATTCTTACTTAGCTACTTTAACTTCGTCCATGACGAGTTAACCCTGTCATGGTCGGTCCCAAACTCAAATAAAGGAGGAGAGTTGCGTTAGGTTGTCAATCAGCGTCAAACTAAGATAAATATTCAATGCATGAATCTATTAAATTATTGTGTTAATGCTAGGTTGTTCCCCGTAAGGAACATATTGTAAGGTTCAATTATAATGTCTCAGCAAGGACCGCTACATATCTAGAACTCAGGTGTAGTGATAAATATACAAGAGTTTGCATTGAAGGGACCGACAGTAACGTATCGACAAGGATCGCCACATTTCTATGAGAACTTGGGTGCAGTATTAAATAGGCAAGAGTTCTCACACCAATAGTTGGGTAAGGACAAATATGATAGGAAAATTAATAGTTTAAGATTTGAAATATAGGAACATAGGAATATAAGAACCCTCACTGGTAAAACAATGAAGGTAGTAGATATGATAATTAGGAGAAGAATTAGTATTTTGTGTGTATAAGAGACAAAATAGGTAGGTGAGAAGGCAAAGATGATAGAGAACGTATTTTAAATTATGATACACAGGAGAGAGTAAAAAAGAAATAGAGTGAGTATTGTTGTAGATAGTTCGTGAAATGATAAAGTTAGAGTAGTTAGAAAGGGGAATAGAATTATAGCTCTCAAGATAGTAGTAGAGAAAGAAACTATGAACGTAATTAGCATATATGCATCTCAAGTAGAATTGGATAAAGATACCAAATCAATGTTTTGCGATGAATTAGATGAAGTATTACAAAACATTCTGTCAAATGAAATGATTTTAATATGAGACGATCTAAATGTGCATGTTAGAGTGGAAAATGAGGAATATGAGAGGGTATATAGGATTATGGGTTTAGAAAAAAAACTGATGAAGGTAAAATTATATTAGATTTTACGATAACATATGACCTTATATTAACTAATACGTTTTTTTAAGAAAAGAGAAGAACACATGGTCACGTTCAAAAGCAGGAATAATAAATTACAAATTGATTTTCTTATGATTAGGAAGAAGGATAGAAAGATTTATAAAGATTGCAATGTCGTCTTTGGAGAAAGTTTAACTACCCAACATATATTAATAGTGTTGGATATGCATCTCAGGCATAGTATGAATAAAAGAAAAATATACACAACTCCTAGAATTAAGTGGTGAAAGTTAAAGTATGGGAAATAAAACATATTTAAGGAGAAAGTAGAAGTACAAGTATTAGGTGAAATATACGGTGACCCTAATACAATATGGGATAAGATGATATCAAAATTGTAAATAGTAGTCAAGAGTGTAATTGGTGAGTCAAAGGGGCATATAGAGAATTCTAAAAAAGAGAGAGGTTACCGTAGCACATATATATATATATATATACAAGCATGATCATCACTACGGCCAATCATAAGGCTGCAAGACGTTAGCTTAATGTGAACAATGAATTCACTGTTCATGTGAGAAGGCGTGCACAGGCGCGTAAATAATCGGCGCGCAGGATATACATTATATATATATATGTGTGTGTGTGTGTGTGTGTGTGTGTGTGAGAAAGTAACGATCAGAGTGAAGACTTCAGGCGGTTTAATTGAAGCATTCCCAATAAAGATAGAGTTACATCAAAGATTAATTTGAAGTCTCTATCTTTTAACACTAATCATGGACGAACTCACTAGACACATTCAAGATACATTACCATGGTGCATGTTGTTTACAGATAATATTATTTTGGTAGATGAGACACGTGAAGAAGTAAATACTAAACTAGAATCTTGTCGAGAAATACTAGAAGTGAAAGGTTTTAAGTTTAGTAGAGTAAAAATAGAATATATGAATTTTAAGTTTAGCAATATTAAATATAATAAGACAAATATTAAGATAGGAGATGACGAATTGGTTGGATTTGAGAGCATTTAGGATTATTTTTGCAAGACGATGGAGATATTGAGAGAGATGTCTTACATAGAATATAAGTAGGATGGTTGAAATAGAGAAGAGCGTTGGGTGTTTTATGTGATCGTAAAGTACCTTTAAAATTCGAAGAGAACTTCTACAAAATGACGATTAAACCTGCTATATTATATGATGTTAAATGTTGGGCTATGAATCGAGTACATGAGCAGAATATGAGAGTTGTAGAGATGAGGATGTTAAGATGATTGTATGAATGATATAGTAGAGGATAGAGTCCAATGATGTAGAAGGATTTATATAGTCGATCCTATCTAGTAGGTTAAGACTTGGTTGTTGTTGCTGTTGCGGATGAAAATCCACGAATCTAAACATGTATACAAAAATCGGATATATACAACATGATTCGTAGAGTATATCTAGTTTTATCAATTTCTACGGCAACAAATAAACGTAAATGAAATGAACGATAGCATACAAAGAACCTGATTGCAGCGGAGCGGTCATCGTTCCTCTTCCTTAAGATCTAAGTCGTCGTTTTTGCGAAGAAGCAAGGAGCAGATCTTCCGTAGAGTTATGGAGTGACGGCGCCGTAAACCCTAGCTGATAGGATGTCAGGGATCTGTCAGAATGTCAGTCTCTACGGGGATCATGCCCAATATATAGAGAGCGGATCGGATCCGTTATCGGTCCATCATCAATAACGAATCCGTGATCTAATGGGTTATACACATTAAATTTCACATCAAATAATCGAAAATCGTAAACCAATAAATAGATCACCGAACCAATATGGCACAATCGAACGGTTACGATCACTTGTAAACCCACATCCAAAAGCTTCAGCTGCTCCTTTTTAACATCTGGCCTCTAATATTTGGACTTGACTCTTCTGGTACTCTCCCGTACCCATATCGCATATTAACATGTCGAGCCAACACTAGACCCATTCTGAGCGTGTCTACTTTTTAGAAACATCCTTCTTGAGCACTTGGGATCCACATCGATGTTTGATGCTCAATACTTAAATCTGAATAACCGAACACTCGGTATTCCTTTGATGCTTATTGGCTACACCAGTCTCCACAACTTACTATGTCAAAAGTTTAGGGAGCGTTTGATATGTAGAAAATTTTTCATTTTTCATTTTCATTTTATGAGAAAATAAAAAAACATATTTGATTGATATTTTCCATCTTCGTTTTCTAAAAAATAAAGAAGTGTTTTTTGAAAAATTAGAAAATATTTTTTTTTATTTTCTGAAAAAAGAGAAAATAAAAATGGAAAATAAAATTTTTTTACGAACCAAATGCTCCCTTAAATTCTCACATCATGCTTCAACATTAGCAAATAGACTTATTCATTGTCAAGTGTTTTTTTTTTTTTTTTTTTTTTGCGCAATTGCAGGCCTCGCCTGTGATGATCGGTGGCCGCGAAGCTTCCGTCGAAGAAAAGAGGGCCACGGGTTCACGAGGCAAGTGCTGTATACACCTCCTTTTATGCCTCTTCCTGTAATATATTTTGCTCGAACAATATCTAGACATACTTAGCCGTCTAAAATTTGAATTTTCTCAGTTGGTAGCAGAGGCAGGTTCCGCAATGACACGAGAGGGCGTGGAAACTTTTACGGCGGCGGTCGCAGCTACAGTAGAAGGGAATTCGATACGAACACCGACTTCGGAGGCAGAGGCAGCGGAAGGGGACGATATCCAAATCGAGCCAACAATGTCAGGTATCACAGAGTCGACTCCGCAAACTCTGCTCGCGACCAAGGAAGCAGCTAGCTAGCTCGGCATCTAGAGCTTCTGCAAAAAACTAAACAAAGAGGTTAGCAGTCGGTTTGCACCGCGAGCTTCATTATCTGGATCATGGATTGATTGCTCATATACATAAAATTGATACCTTATTTCCTATTGATTTAGTGACAAACTTTTTAAGATCTTTTCTACTAAATCAGGAGGATTTTGTTATCTTTTTTTCACTTTTTTTTTTTTTAAATTCACGATTACTCGAGTTATTGTTCTAGGTTTAAGTTCCATTTGTGTGTTTACTTGAGTAGTATGATTCTCAAGCTACTTGATTGAATCTAATTCTAATTACTTTGAGTTTGTGTATGGACATTCTTCAGGTGTATTCGAATCGTCGAGCTCGAGTTGTCGAGATCTAGTCATTTGCCCCCTTCGGTGCGGTGATCGTCGTTGCACTCTACTCGCACTTTAAAGACAATGTAAGCTTCTACTCGCTCGTTTTTTAGGCCTCGACGGTTAGGATATCGGATGACAACAACATTTGAGATTGGCAATGTAGGCATTGCGATAACAAGAAAGGGTATCGATATCGAAACTCTAAGGATTGTTCTTATGCATCTAATTATGTTAACTCTAGCCAAATGAGACCAATTTAACATAAATAGTAAATTATAACTTCCAAAATTTTAATATCAATAATATTTAAAAAAAATCTGACAAATTAAATTTTGCTTAATTAAATTAATTGAATCTAATTACCGGCGGCGGCTGCCCGTCCCCGGCCGTCGATGTGAAGGACGCCTTGGGATTGACTTGGTTCATGAACCGCTGCTCGCCGTCGTCGCCTACTGCAGGGCCGGCCGGCGGCACTGGAGGTGTCGGTCCGACGTACTGATGCACCACCAACACGGACACTGACATGGCGAAGTCCGACGAGGCCAAGAAGTCCCCAATGGGTCCCAACTCCGGGCACTCAGCCCACTCCGTCAGCCCCGCCGTGAGCGACGCCGCGGCCTCCGATTGGGTTCGCCCCACCACGTACAGGTCGTGCATCTCCCCCATCGCCCTGATGGCGGCCACCGTCTCCTCGGCGCTGCTCGTCGCCCGCTCGACGTAGATCACCGACTCGTTGGTCGCGTTCCGCACTCGGAACTCGTTCAGGTACTCCTCGTCCAGCTTCGCCTCCTGCGCGTCGACCGGCAATGGCGGAGGCGACTGCGGCGACGATTCATCCACCGGGACGAAGCGCACGACGGTGAGGCCGGTGGAGGGGTTCTCGACGACGCGCCAGCAGAAGGCGAGCGCCTCCCTGTCGTCGGCCCCGCCGAAGAAGAGCAGAGCAACGCGGTGGGAGAGGTGGTGGTCTTCACAAGCTTGGCGGCTCTTGCTGCTGAGCCCGCGGTCGATGAGGATCCCGACGGAGCAGGGCGAGTTGGCGAGGATGTTCTCGTTCGTGATCTTGAGGTAGGGATTGATGGGCTCGAGCCCGCCGTCGACGGTCTGCTGCTTGTGGAAGGGGATGATGATGATGGTGACGTGCTTGTCCTCCGCCAGGCTGCAGATGTCCTCGTGCATGCTCGAGTACGGCGAGATGATGCTCAGCGTCTGCACGGACACGCCGCCGGCCTGCCTTTCGTACTTGTCGAAGGCGTGGAAGATGTGGGCGCCGTGTCCATGGGAGCCTCCGGCCCCCGTCGGCCTCTGGCGAAGGTTGTCGGTGCTGTGGACGATAAGCATGGTGGAGGTGCGGCCGGCGAGCTCGATGAGGTGGACGACGTAGACGAAGATGGGCGAACGCTTGGTGGGGCAGCAGATGTCGAGGAGCGTGATGATGGACGGCACGTTCCGGGTGTTGTGGACGCAGGCGAGCACCCGCAGCTCCATGTCCGGCTTCGACCGCTGAAGGTTGCGCCGCTTGTAGCCCACAATGCGCCTCAGCGGGCGCTGCAGGTACGACACCGCCGGCGTCGTCACCGCCGTCATCAACACCGAAATCACCACCATCATGGAGAACGACTCCTCGTCGACCATTCGCTTGAGGTGGCCGATGTTGAGGATGAGCAGCTCGATGAGGCCTCTGGAGTTCATCAGGAAGCCGAGCGTGAGGCCGTCGCGGAACGTCATGGTGTACATGCCGGAGACGATGAAGATACCGACGATCTTAGCGACGGCGGCGAAAACAGAGACCAGAATGATCATGGCGGCCATCTCTCCGCCGCTTCCGCCTATGTATCTCAAATCCGTCTTCAACCCGCTGTTGACGCAGTAGAGCGGGATCATGACGCCGTAGACGACGTCGTGCATCCTCTCGCTGAGCGCCACCTTGGCGGGGCCGTTGGGAATAATGAAGCCGATGACGAAAGCGCCGGAGACAGAGTAGACGCCTATGGATTCCGTCAGCACTGCGGCGAGCATCATTAAGCTGATGAGGAGGCAGACGTGGAAGTCGCTGATCGGTTGGCCTTCGGGGATCCTCTGCAGCAGGCGGCCGATCACCGGCCGGAGGCAAAAGAAGCAGAAGGTCGAGAAGGAGATTGAGCAGATGGTAATCCAGAGCGACGACAACGGGTCGGACTCTGAGAGGCCGAGCGTGACGGTGAGGAGTGTCCACATGATGACGTTGTTGGCCATGGCGGCGGAGATGGAGATGCGGCCGACCTCGGAGTTGAGGAGCTTGGTCTTGGCGAGGATTTGGACCAGGACGGGGCAGGCGGTGACGGAGTTGCAGACGCTGATGAAGAGAAGGCGCGAAACCGGTCTCATGCCTTTCGAGAAGAAGCTCCGCAGCGCCAGAGCGGCGGCCGAGCTGATGCCGAAGGTGAACACGGCGCCGGCAGCTCCGATCACGACGGCCTTCTGTCCTGACCGCTGCATCACCTTGCCGTCCATCTCGACGCCGACGAGGAAGAGGAAGTATATGAGTCCGAGCTGAGACACCGTCTCCAGCGTTAAGAGGCTCCTCGCCGGGAAGAAGGTCGTCGCGAAGAGATCCACCATGCCGAGCACCGACGGCCCTAAAATTATGCCGCTCTGCGACACAAATTTCGTACTATATTTTGATTAAAAAAAAATTGAATCATTTATTCTATTATTCATTTCATCCTATTTATATTTGGAAAAAAAATATAAAAAAAAAATTCTCCACGCAGGTTGGAATGACTCCTCTCATCTGTCTCACGACCATTGTAAGGGAGATAAATTACGGAGGATCTTATAGGTCTTAACGTGGTAGTCAAGACATGTGGAGGTCATCTGAATCTAGAAAAGAACTTTAGAACTCCTCCGGAATCGACTCTTGTCTTATCCTCAAACTTCGTCGTGCCTTAGCCATCACGTCATCTCCGTGGAGACAAAAAAAAATCGTCCTCATTAATTATCTTAATCGATAAAAAAACATAATTTGGGAATGGTGGAGAAATTTACTGCGCATTCTGCTACAGTAGTATGGATCGATTCTAGAGGAGGTCTAAATTTTTTTTGTAGATTCAGATTACCCCATGTGTCTTAGCTATCACGTCAAGCTTATAGAACTCTCCGTAATTTACCTCCCTCATAATAATCGTGAGATAGATTAGTAGAGATTATTAGATTCGGAGGTGGAGAATTCATTTTTAATTTAAAAAAAATAAAATTAATAAAATAAAAAGGAGTGATTGTTCCACGGCTTAAAAAAAATAAAATTAATAAAATAAAAAAAGAATCGCTGTTATATATAATAATGGTTTTCATAATGCAGAGGCTAATTTGAGAGATAAATAAGATTTTTTTTATGTGACATCGTAAAATTAAAAAAAAACTTATCATTGAAAGATGCCCTTATAAACTTAATCAAAATTATTTTAATTGTTACAGCAACCATTTAAAATTATTTAAATTTTTACTGTGATTTAGATTTTTTTTATATGATTGGAATCCGGATTAAATAATATTAATTAAGTCAGAAAAAAAGTTCTTATACTAAAAAAATAATCTGTAATACTTAAAAATTGCTACAACAATATTGAAATAAATATATTTTTAAAATTATTGAAGTCTAAGAACTCTTTTATACAAATATTTACGGTAATAAAAGAAAAACTTATATAAGATGTGAAATGATAACTGCAAAAAATATTATCAATTACTATAATAATAAATTCAAATATGAAAATTCATGGATTGATTAAAATTAAAAAAAAATATTTTTCTTTATTAATATTATCATTGTCATTATTAGAGACATCGTTTCGATTCGATACGTTAAGAAGGAAATAAACATTTTTGTCATAACTTTGACGACTTACAATGATCTCGGCTATGACTCGAGGTTGATGGAAAGGATGAAAAAGAAGGTCGAGAGCTCGGCTAACGGCGATGATCAAGATGATTTGAACCATGAAGACGAAGACGGCATATTCGAAGGGATTGGCTCCTTGCCAAACACCATCAGAGGCGGTCATTCTGAAGACGTAGCAATAGACATTGGGTTTGATAGGATTTACTGTTAGATTTTGAGTCTCCATGAATACCACCACCACCACCACCAAAGATTTCACAACCTTTTTTTTTATTTTTATTTTTATTTTTATTTTTATTTATTTATACTCTCGTGAGAAATAGAGATTGTGAGGGGCGACATCTTCGACCTACCTAATATTTGAACGGTAGAGCGAATTTTATGTTCATTTTTCTACCATATATATATATATATAATGTTTGATAATTATGATAATATTTATAAGGCAAGAGAAAAATATTACCGCATTTCGATCGAATTTGATCAGTCGTTGGCCGTCATCGGACTCCGATGAATCGTGGGTGTTAGGGTTGAAACATGAAGAAGAGAGACTTGACTGAGATGAGAATGACTCAGAGGGAGATTCTACTGACTCGGGCGAAAGTGATTCGGCAAAGTTGATAATTCGACTGGTTGAGTAGATCCGCTGTATTCAACAAGCTTGTCTGACGAAGGAACAAACAAGCCTCCGACGACGAGGAATCCAGGTGGTGATCCGAGCAGAGAGGCGAGCTCTGACAATGTTGGTGGATCGCGTTTATCGGATGCAAATGGGAGCCAAGACTTGAGGGAGAGAAAAAAAGAGTGAAGAAGGACGCTGAGAGGGATCTCGGCGGTGTCTCTTCGACGCTCAAGCCAGTGGTGGCCGGAACAGAAAGAAAAGGAGAGGGAAATATTAGGAGATAAATGGAGAGGAGAAACCAGAGGAGAAGAATCCTCACACACTTCCTCCAATTATCTTTATATAAGCTGGGAGACCAACACGAACTCCAGCGGATTCATATGGAGATATGAGTTCTTCATTATGGCGGCTTGACATAGCAGAGAATGATGAGAGATATTATCTTATTAAATACGGTAGATGTATGGAGCTTAATTAATGCAACTTACGTAGTTGATAGGAGATAAGACTTTATTGCTCATCAGTGAGGAATCCACCTCTAATCAATGGAGATGTACTGACATGTCGGCTTGCCACGTGGTGGATAAGCTCAAAATGACTGCAAAGATAAGTCCACCTGTAGGGATAAACATATCTGCCAAGATATGAATGAAGACTCTTGCTAAAACATGAATGAAGAGACTTCTGTCGAGACATGAATGAAGAGACTCCTGTCGAGATGAACATGCCTATTGAGACAATCCTACTGGACTCTTCTGTTCGATCCAAGTTAACTGGGACCGCGTCTAATATGAGGATTCCTTTTGGCTTAGACATTGATTTGACCTTGCCACACGGTGAGGGGCAACTTGCCTATATCAGTGGGCTACAAGCGGCGCAATCAACCTTCAGCGGTCGAAGCCGAACATGGAGTTGCGCGTACTCGCTTACGTCCACAAGACCCGGAATGTGTTGTCCATCATCGCGCTCCTCGATCGACATCTGCTGCCCCACCAAGCGTTCGATCGCCCGTCTTATCTACGTCGTCCACCTCATCGAGCTCGATCGGCAACCGCATCTCCACCATGCTTATCATCCGCAACACCGACAAACTTCGCTGGAGGCTCCCATGGACATGATGCCCACATCTTCCACACCTTCAACAAGTACGAAAGGCAGGCCGACGATGTACATGTCCGTGCAGATGCTGAGCATCATCTCGCCGTACTCGAGCATGAATGAGGACATCTGCAACTTGGATCCTCACATTGTGTCGGTGAGTAGTTCTTATGGAGTTCAATCAATTTGTTCCATAACTCTTTAGCATCGTAGAATTCTCCTATACTATATAAAAAATTCTTAGGTATTGAAGTAGCTAAAATTACTGTTACTTTTTTATTTATCTTGAATTTTTGGATTTCCTTCTCGGTTCACTTCTTCTTGAGAATCATTCCTTTCTTGTCCATAGGAATCAAAACCATTTACAATACTAAATCAATTCTCAATATCATTCATTAAAAAAATATTTTATCATACATTTCCAATATGCGAAATCTTCATTGTCGAAGAAAGATGGAACTTGTGTGTTGTAGGTTAATCCATCATTGAATTCCATGTTGTTGATGGATTCTCTAGCATTGCTCCTTTGGCGGTGAATTTTTAAAGAGCGGTCTCGATCTGATACAAATTGTTGAAGATCTTGTGTGCACGGGAGGGAGGGAGGTGAATAGAGTCGATTTGATTTCTTCGATTCAATTTGTGTTGTGCTTGTCTACTAATGTTAGTGCGCAACGGAAATATAAATATAAACACAAACAAATGTAAAACACAATCACAACCCCAAGGTTTTACATGGTTTGAAACTCTAGTTCATATTCCACGACCGAGCTCTAGCAATACCACCACCACTAAATCTTCTCCTCCTTGAAAACAATCCGAGAGTGAAAAAACCTCTTACAATAAAACTTTACAAGAAGAAATAACAACCAAATACAAATAAATGAAACTTCAACACTTTACAAGTGAGCTTTTGATATGATTACTTTGAAGGACTTTGAAGACCTAAAATACAACAATAATTCCTCTCCAAAAACTCCAAGATCCGACTTCTTCTAATCTTCCCATTGTCCTCCTTTTAAAGCTTCCGTCATGCTGATTTTTCATTAATCAATTGACTGATCACTATACCGTTGTCTCACAACGGACTAATCCACGTTGAAAATAGTCGATCAGTCAATTTTTCATACTCATCAGTCGATTGTCATAGCCATCAGTCGACTGTCAAGAGCCAGCAATCGACTCAAAAATATTTTGTGCCCTGCCCACTTAAGGTTAGTTGATTGCTCAATCCCAGCAGTCGACTGTCAGTGGCCAATAGATTGGTCTAACTCACCAATCAATTGTCTGAGCCAACTAAACTCCCGAGTGCCGAGTACTCGACCGATCGACTGGTCAAGATCACCAGTCGATTGATACACCTCAAAACTGAGGTTTACCATCCAAGTATGATCCACTCATACTTAATACTTACCCTTATCTTAGACCTAAGTCTTCAAACCACTTCCATAAGCCTCACGCCTTTGATTTGAGTCCACAATTCCTTATCTTTGCGCTAGCCTTCAAGTGTTTCTATCGACTTTATCATGCTACTGGGTTTACCTTTGCTGTTTACTACATCTCAAACTTACCGCCAAGAATACACACTTGACTTACACTACCAAGACTACATCCTTGGACTTTCACGCCAAGACTATACACTTGGGCTTACACGACCAAGATTATACACTTGGACCTTCTCCTTGCCAAGAATTCATTCTTGTACTTCTCCATTGCCAAGTATCCATACTTGAACTCTCACTCGAGTCTTACTCGAGCTTGGTCAATCTTGATCTGAGGTTGATTGCTTCAACAATCTCCTCTTGACAATCTCCTTCATATGACCTTGGATGTCCCAAACCATCCATTAGTCATACAATCATATATATTGTCGAACGTATTGTTAAAATATTAAAATACTACTTGAGTCTCACTCGAGCTCAATCAATATTGACCTGAGGCCGGTGTTTGTTATGTTGGGCGACGCGCGATGTCGACTCATGTGTGTGACAACGAAAAATGCACAACATCACGCTTGCTTTCGATGCACGAGCATCCTTGTCGCTCGACATCGTTGTCGATCAACCGATTGAAATCCGACCACGGTGCGGCTGGGGCCAAAGTTCGGCAGGATCGTGATCAGATTTCGACCTCAATTCAACTAGATTTCTATCACAATCCGGTCGAAATATGATCACTATCCGACCTGGCTTGAAGTCTGGCTGGATCGCTATCGGATTTGGGTCGAATCACAATCAGATTTTGACCAGATCGCGATTGGAATTCGGACCAATTGCAACTGCGACTTTTCATCGTTTGATCGAATGTTTTTGCACAATAAATGAGAAATGCTCAATATTTCGTTCTTGCGACTCCGATCAAATTCTTCGCCGTTGATCGCCATCTATACTATAACCCAACCCTTGAACATGTCGAGGTCACAACTGTCGTCTGATTGAATTGGAGCTGAATTTCGATTCGATTGTGGCTAGGGGTGAGCAAAAATTCAATTAAACCGAATAAACCAATCGAACCGAAGTTTTCAGTTCAGTTTATTTGAAAATTCTTTTTTTTTTAAATATCGATTGATTCGATTCGATTTCGATTTCGAAACGAAAATAATCGATTAAATCGAACTGGAATCCATCAGTCGACTGATATGTCATATCAACCGACTGATAAACTTCAGTCGACTAATTAATGCAAATCAGTCGACTGATTGTCTCAAGCCATCAGTCGAACTGGAATCCATCAGTCAATTTTTCATACTCATCAGTCGATTGTCATAGCCATCAGTCGACTGTCAAGAGCCAGCAATCGACTCAAAAATATTTTGTGCCCTGCCCACTTAAGGTTAGTTGATTGCTCAATCCCAGCAGTCGACTGTCAGTGGCCAATAGATTGGTCTAACTCACCAATCAATTGTCTGAGCCAACTAAACTCCCGAGTGCCGAGTACTCGACCGATCGACTGGTCAAGATCACCAGTCGATTGATACACCTCAAAACTGAGGTTTACCATCCAAGTATGATCCACTCATACTTAATACTTACCCTTATCTTAGACCTAAGTCTTCAAACCACTTCCATAAGCCTCACGCCTTTGATTTGAGTCCACAATTCCTTATCTTTGCGCTAGCCTTCAAGTGTTTCTATCGACTTTATCATGCTACTGGGTTTACCTTTGCTAAGCGACTACATCTCCGAAACTTACGCTGCCAAGAATACACACTTGGACTTACACTACCAAGACTACATCCTTGGACTTTCGCCGCCAAGACTATACACTTGGGCTTACACGACCAAGATTATACACTTGGACCTTCTCCTTGCCAAGAATTCATTCTTGTACTTCTCCATTGCCAAGTATCCATACTTGAACTCTCACTCGAGTCTTACTCGAGCTTGGTCAATCTTGATCTGAGGTTGATTGCTTCAACAATCTCCTCTTGACAATCTCCTTCATATGACCTTGGATGTCCCAAACCATCCATTAGTCATACAATCATATATATTGTCGAACGTATTGTTAAAATATTAAAATACTACTTGAGTCTCACTCGAGCTCAATCAATATTGACCTGAGGCCGGTGTTTGTTATGTTGGGCGACGCGCGATGTCGACTCATGTGTGTGACAACGAAAAATGCACAACATCACGCTTGCTTTCGATGCACGAGCATCCTTGTCGCTCGACATCGTTGTCGATCAACCGATTGAAATCCGACCACGGTGCGGCTGGGGCCAAAGTTCGGCAGGATCGTGATCAGATTTCGACCTCAATTCAACTAGATTTCTATCACAATCCGGTCGAAATATGATCACTATCCGACCTGGCTTGAAGTCTGGCTGGATCGCTATCGGATTTGGGTCGAATCACAATCAGATTTTGACCAGATCGCGATTGGAATTCGGACCAATTGCAACTGCGACTTTTCATCGTTTGATCGAATGTTTTTGCACAATAAATGAGAAATGCTCAATATTTCGTTCTTGCGACTCCGATCAAATTCTTCGCCGTTGATCGCCATCTATACTATAACCCAACCCTTGAACATGTCGAGGTCGCAACTGTCGTCTGATTGAATTGGAGTTGAATTTCGATTGGATTGTGGCTAGGGGTGAGCAAAAATTCAATTAAACCGAATAAACCAATCGAACCGAAGTTTTCAGTTCAGTTTATTTGAAAATTCTTTTTTTTTTTAAATATCGATTGATTCGATTCGATTTCGAAACGAAAATAATCGATTAAATCGAACTGGAATCCATCAGTCGACTGATATGTCATATCAACCGACTGATAAACTTCAGTCGACTAATTAATGCAAATCAGTCGACTGATTGTCTCAAGCGTCATGGTCTCCACTATCAACAATCGACTGACCATAATCAGTCGTTTGATAATAAAAAATTCAGTTTGTTCGATTTGTTCGATTTTCAACCTAATTAATCAATTTTTTATTTGTTTGATTTATTCGATTTGGTTGAAAAGTTTAGTTGGTTCAATTTTTTTTAAAATTGATTTATTTGATTTTAATTTAATCGGTTCGATCGATTCGGTTATTAACCGATTGCTGACCCCTAATGCTGCAACCACTGATTGCCGCAATGACTGTCGATTCCAACCACAATTTAACCGAAATTCAATCTCAGTTCGGTCGACATCAGAGTCCAATCACGATGCCAACGAGTGCGTTGGGCCCAAGTGAAACAACTAGTGGGCTCAATTAGTGGGCCGGGCCCAGGCGGAAACGGCCCAGAATAGTTTACAGCCCGCTAGGGTAGAGCCCAAACGGCCAGAGTTCAATGGCGGCGCATCGAACTCGCACCAGACGCCGCTACTATTAAAGCTGCATCTTCGCGGTTTAGGGTTTGCGCATCGTGGCGGAGTCAGTAGCTCGTAGTCGGCAGGTAATCGGCAACGACTCCCGTCATTCCCAGTGTTTCGATTTTGAGGGTTGCCTCTTTTGCGTATTTCTCGTTTTCCTCTAACGATTCCTAGCTGATCCTCAGTTTTGTTTGCTCTTCTTCTCGACGCTTTCGTCGATCTAGGAACCTTTTTTGTTCTCGCCGTGTTTATGATTTTTTATATACATTTTGTTACTCCGTAGAAGAAATGGCGGTTCCTTTGCTTGCGAAGAAGATCGTGAAGAAGCGCGTCAAGAAATTCAAGAGGCCCCAAAGTGACCGCAAGATCTGCGTGAAGGTAAGTTCGATTTGTCTGTCGTGTTTGAACTTCTCTTAAATTTATGATCTAGGGAAAATCTTATGATACCTAAACCTAATAGTCGAACTTCTCTTTTGATCTTCTAGTTTGACAAATGGTGAATTCCTCTATCAAACTTTCCGCGTCCCTTTTCTCCTCTTCTTTTGTCCTAAACAATTCTCAAGTTAATCAAACCGAAATGCTGTTACCTTATTACCAGCAGGAGATCTGATAGGAAACCTCAGCTCCTTCCCCTCTTAGAAGTAAAGTTTAGAAATTTGTAAGGTCTCCCTCTTCCTTTGCTGCAAACCATCCACAAGTTTATGAAAGAAAGAAATGATTAGCCTATAATATACTGAAGTTGAATCTGAGTGATAATTCATTCAGGAGTTTGGAAGGTCCAGTTCATTTATTTGAAATGTTGATTGTTGAATGAACAACTGAACTGAAAAATAGATGAACGATGCCAAATTGCAAACATAAACTTTGATTGCGATTTATTGTTACTTAATAAAACTTTGACTTTTGATTCCGGAGAAGTAGAATATCTAGCATTTAGATGTTTTACGGAACAAATTACCAGGTTATCATGTTGTTGTCTGTAGATCTTTTCCCTCTAAAACATTCATAATAATACCTTGACTTTTGATTCCAGAGAAGTAGAATATCTAACATCTACCTGTTTTAGTGAATAAGTTACCAGATTATCATGCTGTTGTTTGTCGATCTTTTCCCTCTAAAGCATTCATAAAAATACCTAGACTTTTGATTCCAAAGAAGTAGAATATCTAACATCTACCTGTTTTAGTGATCAAGTTATCAGATTATCATGCTGTTGTTTGTCGATCTTTTCCCTCTAAAGCATTCATAACAATACCTTGACTTTTGATTCCAGATATGTAGAATATCTAACTTCTAGCTGTTTTAGTGAATAAATTACCCAGTTATCATGCTGTTGCCAGTCAGTCTTTTCCCTCTAAGGCATTCATAACAATACCTTGACTTTTGATTCCAGAGAAGTAGAATATCTAACGTCTAGCTGTTTTAGTGAACAAATTACCAGGTTATCATGTTGTTGTCTGTCGATCTTTTCCCTTTAAAGCATTCATAAAAATGCCTGACTTTTGATTCCATAGAAGTAGAATATCTAACGTCTAGCTGTTTTAGTGAACAAATTACCAGGTTATCATGCTGTTGTCTGGTGATCTTTTCCCTCCAAAGCATTCATAATAATACCTTGACTTTTGATTCCATAGAAGTAGAATATCTAACATCTAGCTGTTTTAGTGAACAAATTACCAGGTTATCATGCTGTTGTCTGTTGATCTTTTCCCTCTAAGGCATTCATAACGATACCTTGACTTTTGATTCCATAGAAGTAGAATATCTAACATCTAGCTGTTTTAGTGAACAAATTACCAGGTTATCATGCTGTTGTCTGTCGATCTTTTCCCTCTAAAGCATTCATAACAATACCTTGACTTTTGATTCCAGAGAAGTAGAATATCTAACATCTAGCTGTTTTAGTGAACAAATTACCAGGTTATCATGCTGTTGTCTGGTGATCTTTTCCCTCCAAAGCATTCATAATAATACCTTGATTTTTGTTTCCAGAGAAGTAGAATATCTAACATCTAGCTGTTTTAGTTAATAAATCACGAGGTTATCATTCTGTTGTCTGTCGATCTTTTCCCTCCAAAGCATTCACTTTCTCGCTCTCTTTTAGTTCATACTGCATAAGCTTTTTTTATGTGCAAAAATGAAAAAGGTGCTATTTATTTCCAAACAAATCATCAAACGGGAAGAATCTTTCGATTATTAACCAAGAGTCCTACCCATGTATTGGTAAATCAAGGGTTTTGATCAAACTGTTTTATTTGTTTTAATTTATCTTGTATCTCTAGACCTTATAGCTTTATTCACAGCTTAATTGAGTGTGGATGTATGCAATTTACATATGAAATTCGTAAAATGATACAAATACTAACCTCAATGGTACTAGTAACTGTGGCTAATTTGAGGTAAGAATCTCTGTAATGTTACTCGTGAATAGTCGTTTCATATAATTTTCATTGGAATTAGTTTGAATTTGTCTTCAAACTATCCTTTTTTTTATGAAGTGTAATTTTGAAAACTATCACATGTAATCACTGCCTACAATTCAGCCTTTCTTTTGGAAAGGGAGAAAACCTATTTTGTATTTACCAAACAGTTCTCATATTTTGAATGTTCTTGCGACAGCCAAATTGGCGCAGACCGAAGGGTATCGACTCTCGTGTGAGAAGAAAGTTTAAAGGATGTACGCTGATGCCGAATATTGGGTATGGTTCCGATAAGAGAACACGTCACTATCTGCCGAACCAATTCAAGAAATTTGTGGTTCGCAATGTCGCCGATCTGGAGTTGCTGATGATGCACAACAGGTTTTGAGCATTCTCTCATGTTCTTTAGCCATTGTATCTATTTGGTTGCAGCGTCCCAGATGCAAAGAGAGTACTTATGATTTGTGTATAAATTCTTTTCAGAACTTACTGTGCTGAAATTGCTCATGATGTGTCGACGAGGAAGCGCAAGCTGATCGTTGAGCGAGCTGCCCAACTCGACATTGTCGTCACCAACAAGCTTGCGAGGTTGCGCACCCAAGAAGACGAATGATCCGGTCGTCACTGTTGTAGGGATATCCTGCCCCTTCAAGTTGCTTTCATTTATCTTCTCTAAGTCGATGAAGACTTTAAGTTTAATATTGAAATCTTGATGCTTGTGGCTATTTTTCATGTCTTTGTGATATTTAAATGGCCATTGTTTGCTAGGCTTATAATTTTAATGATTTTTGATAAAAATAGGGGTTATTTAATTTTATTTTTCAACAATTCTTAATTATTATAAGAAATGAAGCGATGCTTCAATAGATGAAAAATTTCCATAAAAATCAACCATTTCAGGATAAAAATTTAGACATCTAAACAATTAAAGAAAACTAACAATTGTAACCCAATTCAAAACGATAAAAATATCTATGAAGTTATTTATTTTAGTTGACTTTAAATAATAAATATTGATCAATTTGGTTTCGTAAGATCAAATTAAAAATATTTAAAAAATTATATGGCCACTCTCAGCAATATTGCAAATTGTTTTAATCACTATTTTTATTATCTTTCCTTCTTAATGTATCGCTCATCGTATATTTTTCAAGTAGCCGTTGTGTGAATTCCACGGTAGCGACCCTTTGGATTTTGAAATTGGATATTTTAATCTTAAGTGGATCAATTTTCTACAAAAGTTAGAATCGCTAATCTAACTATCTTTATTTAACTGTCCCACAGTCATTATGAAGGAGATAAATTATGAAAGACTCTATAAATCTTGACGTAATTGTCAAGACATGTAAGAGTCATTTGAATCAATTTTTTTTTTTTAGATCTCTAAAATCGACCTGCGCCACTTCTACAAACACCGCTGTATCTTTACTTCAGAATTGACCCACGTCACTTCTATAAGCATCATCGTCCCTTAGCCACGACGTCATCCATGTGGAAATCAATTTTAACATCTCAACAAGTTGATCAATTTAAAGATGTCATAAGATGATCATTTTTCTGGTTAGAAGAGTAAAAACTAACCACCACTAATTCTTATCCCAGATCGACTATATAAATTCTCCATTGCCATTGAACTCAATCTCATACTATATCATTTATATTTAAATAAATTTTATTTTATTTTATTATTATTAATCAATTTTTTTATTTTTTATTTCATTTGATTTATATATTCATAATAATGTAGAGCATCAATTTAAAATATATTATGAGAGCTTGACTAATGGATAACATTAATTCTATAATAATCTATGGACAACTAAAACAAGCTGGCACCTTCTGCAAATGATAACATGGCAATGAGGGCAATTTTATTTCAGTGCATCTTGTTTAAAAACAGTTTAATGGAACTAAATTTGCCTAAACAAAACTAGAAACGTTACAAAGAGGTGCATACAAAATTTAAACATTATTAATTATTATGTAAAAACACTGAAAAAAAAAAGGAAATGAATCGAGCTTGCTTCAGTGTTCCGAACAGGATCCACAAGAACCCATCGAAACTATCCCATTTATAAATGTATCGTTCGTAGGAAATGGTTATTTGTTAATCATCCTCCGTAATTCTTTATTCCATCGGAAGGAATATCTATTCTGTTCCTATCTTATTATATTCTTCAAGAAATATAAACTCCTACTCTATTACATTAGACAACAATAGACAACCAGTCGGATTTTCAGTTGTTGTCAATCTCTTCCTTAAACTTGCTATTTCAATTGTATAATGTTGGGAGTACAATCAAAAATTTCATCTCGAAAAGACATGAAAAAAATTATAGACTTGTAAAATAAAAATGTATCTTCATTGATACGAAATTTTTTGGATAAAATTCAAAAATGAATCCATAAGAATTTAGATACAAAATGGACAATATCATACTATCATAGAAATATGTGAATTTTAGAGACATGGTCCAAATCGAGCTGTGGGTGGAATAGTCCTCGAACAAAGAAAAGAATCCCAAATCCGAATAAGAGAATCAAACATCAGACAAGAGATCCAGTTAGATCAAGATGATCAGACAACTAGCAAAAAGACTGAATGGATTGAGGATCGGTTAACAAACCGAAAAATTCCTTTATTTGAGAGAGGAGGGAGAATCATTGAGAGTACAATTAAAAGTCCTACATAGAAAAAACATGAAAAAGATCATATGATGAAAATATATCTCGATTAATATGAGACTTTTTGGATTAAGTCTAAAAATAATCGATGAGAACTTAAATTCAAAGTGGACAATATCATATCATTATAGAGATATACAAATTTCATCGGAATTAACATGTACTGAAGGCACTATGACTAGTTAAGAACTAACTAGTCTTATTATATTTCTTCTCGAGAACTACTATTTCATTATTTGATCCATATAGAGCTCAATAGCATAGGAGGATTTATATAGTCAATCTCACCTAATGGGATAATGCTTGATCGTTATTGTTGTAACTACTATTTCATCGTTTGGCTATCTGATTTCATGTACTAAAGGCACCATAAATGGCTGAAACATACAGTAACCAATTCAGAAACTCAAAGTACATATTTTATCAACTCTAAAGGGAATTGGATTTACATTTTACTGAACTTCATATCATCCCTACTCAATTTGTTGTGGAATGAAATCCCAATCCTAGTTCGCGCTTGGACAATGAAAAAGTCAAACCAATTTATGAGCAATATTACATATGGAAACCAGGCATGAAACTCAAGCATTTTGTTCGATCTCTACTACACAAAGGGAAAAAAACGGATATGTGAAAACTTAGTGGATGCAATTGAAGCAATCAATGGAGTTTGCATTGCATCTACAAGAATAAAAACACACACAAAGAAATACCTTCTCAAGAATTTCCGGCTAGTAGAATTGCTGGTACTGGAAGGAGTATGATGGCTTTCTGTACATGTGTTCGCGAACAAAAAATCAAGTCCAGCAGATGTTCTAGTATTCTGTCATGGTGGTAGCTTTCTTTTTCGACATTTTTCATGTGGAGGAAATGTCATCCATTTCCTTAGTCACAACTCTAATATCTCAAGAGAATCATAATAACCCAGAAGCATTGAAAACACATGGAACAAGTCTGCCTTTCTAATAAAATTTTGGGAAGTCGATGTCGATACACCTCTAGTTCCATTATGTGTGTTCATGGATGAATGATGACGGACGTGGATCAGAAAGCTTTTTACCTCGGTTGAGTAGTTGCCTGAAATGTCCACTCTCAATGTTGCTGCTTTGTCCATAGAATCTACATCCTGCCAGTTTTGCTGCATTCTGTGAGTTTTCTCATCTAACTTGGAGACAATATCAGTGTCCTTGTACTGCATAGATAATTCCACAACTTGGCCAGGCTTGATTATACCAGTTTTCGGATTGACCTAGAAAAAACATAAAGAGGCATTAACATTTTGAAAGCAATCTCAACCAAGCACAGAAGATCCAAAAATACCAATCTGGAAAACGTATAGAAAAAACTACTCATGCTAAAATAAATATTAGAAGATAAGCTTTCAAAGGTAAAAAATAACACCTAAAATATAAACGAATTACAAAATATCTTCATTTTAACCTAAGTGGAATCAAGTTATATTACTAATACATACTCAATGACACTAATATCCAAGGTTTAAAATTTCGATCCGTATCGAGGTTTCGACCCCACCTAGTGGGATAAGACTTTGTTGTTGTTGTATCGAGGTTTCAATCCGTGATCCGAACGATACGGTTTCGATATCGTATCGTGCTGTATCGGTAAATTTCGATAATTTTTAAATATAAAAATAAAATTTTTAATTTAAATATTAAAAATAGACAAAATAATCATGAAAAGAAAAATATCAAAAAAGTAATTATAATAGTAAAATTAATTTAAATAGGATTAAAAAATAAAATAAATTTTAATAATAATAAAATTATTATTTATAATATATAAATTAATAAATAAATTTTAAAATAATTTATGAAATATTTTTAAATTAATAAGATAAATTTATTAAATTTTAATTATTTTATTTATTTTTCATATAGTTTGAACTATAGTTTGGAAAGTTGATTATTAAAATCATTGTGCAACTCACACCCATAGCTCGCGACAACAGCTCCTCATTGTGCTCGTGCGATGCTGTCGCGGCCCTCGAGGCGGCGGCGCACGCCCTCTACGAGGCCATCGGTGTTGCGCAACCAATGTGGAGGCCACAACAACATCGCGGAGGCCGTGCGACGCTGCTGCAGGCGTCACGAAGGCCGGCGACGTTGTCGTGGGCATTGTGGAGACCGCATGACACCACGGCATCCTCCGCAAGTCGCCGTGGCCCCGTGCGAAGGCTGTGCGAGGCCTCGCGGCCACCGGTACCGGTGCCGGGCGACGGACGGAACGATAAATTCCACCCATATCGCCTGGCATGAATCGAAATTTTAAACCATGCTAGTGTGTCGCCAATAGTGAGCTGTAGTGGACAAGGCTATAAAAAACAGGAGGCTGTTGATCCTGTATTTATGTGATGTGTAATTCAGATAGAAGGTGGCAGTGAATGGGTCAGATACTGTATCTCAATTGAAAGGGTAACCAGATTATTGTGGTACTCTTCCAGTATTCACTGATATATCTGAACTGGCTAATGTCAGGCCCTAATATAACCTCCTTAAGACTTCCCTACACATTGTCATAATCCCCTGGGGTTTCTTCAACAGATGAACTATGTATCAAATGCATTTCCAAACTCTAGCCAGTAGTGCAACCAGAGTTCATAAAGTACAATCCTTCTTTTTGGCACAAGAAGAAACTAAGACACTTCCATTTGGAAACTGCCATAATGCAGACTGGGCCAAACCTAGTTGTTAGATAATTAAAGGAAAGGCATACGCTATCTCAATAGGTAGACTTAATCAGGTTTAAGGATTACAAACACGAGTTGTGATCATACACATTAATAATAATAATACAACAGTAAAACTGCCAAATGGCATATGCTATGGAAAAAATTGATTGTGTTTCTCAATGAATCTAAGTTAATGTTCTCTTCTAATATTCTCTATTTATGTTAATATAAAATTCCTAAGTACATAGATTTTACCAATATTCTAATATTAACATGGAGGATTATATACGAGAAGTCTACAAATCTGGAAGTGCACTCAACTGCACATAGGAAGAAATAACTAACCTCTAGCCAATCAGGAAAACCAAAAGAACATCTTGAATAAAGCCCAGAAATTTGTTCACTCTCCTCGAGACTAGTCTGAGTTTGGACAAATAATTGAAATATGGCTATGTTTCTTCTGCATTTATTAGTGACTCTCAAAACAGTTAAGTCATAACCTTGCAGCGTAATGTCGTTGCTGCTAAAACTAATTTCTGGAATATTGCCAAATTCTTCTTTCAAGTTACTGGAAACAAGTATTTCTCCAAACTTTTGCCTCCTAGTTAATTCATCTACGTGTGCAATACTAAGAGTAAATATGCCTTTCACAGGTTTGTGATCACTTCCCGTCGCATCCATGCAGGAATCATACCTGAGATATTGTGATGTTAGGTGGAATTGTAATTGCCAGAACATACACTAGAGTAATTTTGGAGAGAAAAAACTTACATAAGAATAGAAGAGACTACAGGGCATGCTAATGAACAATCAGTCTCCGAATCATGACTATCACGAAACAGTATCCTGTCACACCAAGCAGGAATACGCTTCTTTTCGCTCAAGTCATATCCTATAAAAAATGAACAATTAACCTTTATTATTTATGCTATGGGGGTATATCACAAGATTCAGACAACAATTTCCTAGAGAATTTAGTTAACTTCTTGAACAGTGATTCTCTATTCATTAATAACAAGCATATTTGTTGAATATTAATTACACTTTTTTTACCAATAGAAATAATTTTGCATTTCTACCTGATACTTCTGTCTGGTCCTTTTCAAATTTATATGTAGGAGGGAACTTAATTTTCCCTTCTCGAAATCCCTGAAAAACTCTTCCTGCCTTCATTTCCACTTGAAGCTGATCTTTTGCCAAGAGGAAGTCAAAGCGCCTTTGAGAGATCAAATACACTGCTTCATCATATGTAATGCCTTCAAGCCTATAGTTGAAATCGCCCAGAAACACAACCATATTGGCTTCCGATAACTCTGGTGTTCTACCATAATTGATCTGCGATATAAAGGTTATAGCTTCTTCTAATATAGTTCCACATTACAAAACAAATTTATGAAAAGAAAGACATCACATACATTTACTCCAGGTTGCATATGAACAGCGGAAGCACCACCTGCAAGGAAAATATAAGTTTCCAGAATGAACAAACTTCAGATGTAGCTATCCAGAAGCAAGCAACTCCAACTGCTACTCCATAAAAAATGTTATGCTATCCAAACCATGACTAGAAAATATATACAAACCTGTTGCGGCATTAAGCCCACTTGAAATACGGCTGAAAGTCATTGTTTGGAAAACATGATCAAAATCAGCATTCCGTCGGTTCACTGCCTCCAAATGTGCAGCAAAATGACAATTAATGAAGCATATCTTCTGATCATAAATTCTCATCCTCAAAGCTACAGCTCCCTGTCATCAAACAATTTACAAATGCACCTAAACTTTGGGATTTGAAAAGATTCCAGCCAAGGATTTATTTTGAATCAAAAGAGAGTCAAACACACAAAACAACTAATAGTTCGAGAAATTATACTATAATCTTCCACACTGTGTTCAAGTAATTTTACAATTAAATAAATATCGAGGCAAACCCACCTTCAATGATCAATACAAATTTTAAACTGTATCTAAAACCTTACTTACTTGTATGAGACAACCTTAATACAAATTTAAAACAGCATCCAAAAGCTTAACTTCGTGAATGAGCCAGATTAGATCATAATAAATTATTTTTAAAAAAAAAGATGATAAGGTTAAATTGAAAGAGCAAATGTTCAGTTATCCATGCAAGTAGAACTGGTCAATTGCTGAATTACTGACCAGAAAATTAGAAGAAGATAACCTACTTTGTGATATCCAACAAAACTCATATTCAATTAATAGTATGGCAAACCCAAAAAATCCCTTGACGGACATAACAGGGACTTGTATCGTCTTAATATGTGATTGCTCTTGGATAACATACAAAGCAGAAATGATACAGCATTCAACAAGAATAAAAGCTGTTGGATTTTAAAAAATTGCCTTCATCTAGTTGTACTCTTGCAGTAACGAGAGTCAACCAATAAACACAAGACAACAAGAGATCACACATTAAGATAGCCATTCAGGACATTTATGATCAGCAAAACAAAAGATAATCAGGATATTAGATTTCCAACAAAACGAGCTGGAGAAGCTGCAACTTGGAATAGATAACATAAATAATAAAAATCAAAGATGAAACAAATCAATTATAGAAAATTTAGGAAATAGATAATCCGGTGATAAGCATAATGAGATCCAATTTTAAGCCAAAAAGAACTAGAAGTTGGCATACAGAAAGAATCTTCTACTCAGAAATTCCCATCAAGGAACTTTATTATTGTTAGATTATCAATTAATCATATGTTGAATAGGTCTATTCCCACCAAAAGGAGTTACATTTACATCCTATATAGATGTTGTCATAGTTCCTCATAAATAAGGACAAAAATACAATATTTAATTCTTCTCAACTAATACTTTAATTCAGAATGTTATAAACTTTATTCTTAGCTTCCAGTAAAATGGGCACACATCATATACACTTTGTATTTTTAGATACAAATAATTCATTATCAAGTTAAGAAGTTTGCTTAACAGAAGTTATCCCCAAACTCCTGGAAATATTCGTTAAGTATTATCAATTACAATTCTGCAACACACAAAAGAACTGTTAGTCAGCATCTCAGTTCCTTCAAACAAAGTGAATGAATGCACAATTCCATGACAGAAGTAATATTATTTAAAAAACATAAGAAGTATGAATATTCCCATAAGTACCTTGTTCCCAATTGCACGGCCAAATCCACATGGCACAGCTGCTGCATCAACATCCCCAATATATGACCTAAGATTCTTTCTAGCCCTGAGAAAAAGGTAAACATTTACTACATAATTATATGCAGACAATTATAACTAACACTCTTTGTTTGAATTGCTTGCAAATTGCATGCAACCATAGCTACAATACAAAAGTACAGAATCCTGAGATATGAATCTAGGTCATTTTACAGACTCTAATATACAATGTAGTATGAATTTAGGTGCCTCACACCACAGTTTACTAAAATCGTGAGCATGGCCAATGAGGATGTACATGTTCAACTCAGAGTTTCAGATGCTGCCATGAGTGCCATGATTTTTTTTTTCGATTTTTTTATTTTTTATGTTTTGTTTTATTTTATTTTTATTTTTAATTTTAGAGGTTGAATTTTTTATTTTTAAAATGGCTATTTCTTTTCCCTTCTTAATTTTTTCTTTTATCCCTTATTTTTTTTCTTTCTTATTAATTTTTTTCCTCTTTCATTCGTTATTTTTTTCTCCATAAAAAATAAACAAAAAGAAAAAAATACCTCTTAAGGTAAATAGAGGAAAAACAATCCCTCTTAACCTCCTTAAAGATGATTATATTTTTTATCTTCTTAGATAAAAAATATATATATAATATAATTTATAACTTTATAAAATATATTACTACCAATAAATTAAATTATTATATACATAAATTAGATTTAATTTTAAACTAATCAAAATATATCTAAATTAAATATAGCTTCAACCTTCTTAATGGATTTCAATTAACTAAATCAACTTTTACTCAATAAGAATCAATATTTCACAAGATAATATCAAATTTTAAATTAACATTGAACATCTAAAATATAACTTAACAATAATCATCTATAATGGCCAAATATTAATAAAAATATTTTTAATAAAAATCGA
Organism: Wurfbainia villosa; assembly: GCA_025175895.1. Taxonomy (NCBI): domain Eukaryota; kingdom Viridiplantae; phylum Streptophyta; class Magnoliopsida; order Zingiberales; family Zingiberaceae; genus Wurfbainia; species Wurfbainia villosa. The sequence continues at coordinate 2,496,693 of CM045997.1, read as the reverse complement.
TATGGTATTGAAACCATATCATTCCGGTCATATACCAAAACTCCAACATAAATCGAAATTTTAAACTTTGGTTTTCAACATCTGATACCTTGGAATTTTCAATCCAAATATTTGGCCCGGACTGAAGTTTAGAATTATGATTGAAACTGAACACAAAGATTAGACTTAACAAGAAAAGGTAGAAGTAAATCATACATGTTCATGCTGGAAAAAACTAACTTACCATACAGCAATAAGTAACCCAGCAAGCTGTCTTGAACCAATAAGCTCATAAGGAGCTCCTTCATCTAAGATTTTCCCAATTGCTTCCAGCCACCATTGCCCATTAGCACTCCCTTCAAGTCCTACCTAGATCAGAGGGTACAGATTGGAGACTTACATGATTCAGCATACTACAATTATCTATCCAAATAGAATTTAATTGATTAGATATATTTATACTTTCAAAATGATATTAACAGATTCAAATAGAATGTGAAACATATCAGTTTTGAGTCGGTGAAGGATTATTAATGCAAAATTGAATAAAGAAAGTTTACAATTACTTAAGCCTACTAGTGAGTTGGATTTAAATACTCTAGAATGTGTGAAGAAGAGCTGACACTCTGTAGGAAACCAGGGAACGGACTAGATAGACCTTGATACCAAATTGAGTGAAAAACTTGTATCATGTATGTTTCAAAAAGATTCACAATCAATGTATTTATACACATAAGTAAATAAACAATTCTCCTAAAGACTAAATAAAATATACTACTTGCTAAATTAATATTTTATTGTTTTTAATACTTGGTAATTAAACCTATTATTTCTAACAAGAGCCAAAGAAGATAGGGGAGAAAAAGATTCAGGAAACACTAACATCCCCTTAAGGGAATACCTCTTTAAAAAAATCCAAACTCAAAAAGAAGGCCCTTATATCATGTAGAATTTGGGAATATAAAATATTGTTGCACATGTACTATGAGATTATTGTTAATATTATAGACTGATTATAAAATCCTAAATCTAAAAGTACTACCCCATTAATCTAATACCTCTGACATATAATTGAGTTGGAAATTCTAGGCATGTATGATGGTATTTTAGCTTTTGCTCATTTCATGATCAAATTGTGAAAAAGCATTTGAAATCATATAGGAGAACTCTAGATTAATAGAAAGTGCCTATTACAGTTTCTTTTGCAGCAGCCATTGCAAGAAAGCCAGCGCCCATTTCCACCTCTTGCAAACCAACAACAACAAGTCCAACCTGAGGAGTTGCATTACCGAGCCAACTGATAAGTGAATCAGTGTTTGCTCTTTCTTGTCCAACATTCCAACTTCCTACCAACATTCCAAAGTTCTCTACCCTTGTATATAAACTATTTATGCGAGATAACTCAGATTGAAATATGCTATCAAGAGGTCCTGGAGATGACATGCACCAACCACGAATCCCGCCATGGTTAGCTAATGTAAAGAGATAAGAACCCACAACAACTATCCCTATTATTGGGTTTCTATGAGCAATCCATTCTCCAAGCAACTTTCCCTCAATATTAATGACCTGGACAGTGCCATCCATATAGCCAATCCACAATCTTGTCCCAAATGTACAGAGGCATTGAATGTAAGATGAATGATGTTGAACTTCCTGCAACCGATGACCATACCTATCCCACTGAATGAGCAAACCATTTGCACATCCAGACCAGATCATTCCATTGACAGTTATAGTTAGTGCTTCTGTTCTGCGATAATCATCACCAAATGCACTTTTGGCTGCAGCTTTCCTTACAGCACCAGCTGCTTCTAACAGTACATGTCTTGATCGCTGGAAGAAATTAATAGCCTTCTTTGAAGTAGTGGATAAGCTAATCCTCGTATCACCACCCTCTTCACCTGAATTTTGGACCTGCAACGTGTCAAATCTAGTCTCAACCTGACCATCTATGTTGAAGACTTTTAGAAGCTCCTTTGTATTAGCATCCCTGTGAAGGTGGACAAGAGTAGGATGAAGAAAAAAGGATAGCATTGATCAATTACTTATGTTTGTAAATAGAAACAAAACTAAAGATATGATTTATAATTCAAGCTTCTATAACATAGCAAACAAAAATAAAATAATAGAAAATAATCTAAGATGGTATGGGTACATTAAAAGATGACCATTAGATTCCACGGGCAAAGTATAATCTATTATAATTGTGAGTGTGAAGTGCAGAGATAAAATAGTCTACATTATAATAAAAAAGATCTGAAATGTGTTAACTAAGAACAAAATCTTATTCAATAGAGTGTTAAGATCAATATACATGATCCCAAATAGATTGGACGCATGGTGTTATAGTCATCATACTTCCATAGCATACATACATTAAATATAATACCATAACCTAGTAGTCTAGTAGCATAGATGAGTGGCTTCTTTAACCAATTGACTATCATATCTAACCTTGTAGCAGTGGCATTAAAAAGAAAACTTGTATGAACTCAACTAAAGATACGATTTATAATTCAAGCTTCTATAACATAGCAAACAAAAATAAAATAATAGAAAATAAATCTCATCCTCTAATCCAACATAGGGAATGCTTATGATGCCATCTCCATGCAGCTTATTTACAAAATGTCTGTCAATTTTGACATGTTTAGTATGGTCATGTTGGATAGAATTATGTGCAATACTAATTGTTTAGCTATTATCACAAAACAATTTCATGGTTTATCCAAAGTAGTTTGCAAATGATAGGTGCCATAGCTATGAACTCAATTTCAGCACTTGATCTTCATAGATCTCGTTTCTTATTCCTCCAAGTAACTAGATTTTTTCCAAGAGAAGTACAAAACATGTGGAAGATGATCTAGTGATTAATGAACACCTCTAATCCAGATAAGCTTCATCTGTTAAGCTATTATTTGGGAAACATTATCTAGTTTCTTGTCGTACTTTTTAGGTAGTGAAGAATTATTTAAACTACCAACATATGTGCTTTGCCTGGACCATGCACAAGCTGACTAGCCATATATACTTTTATCCGCAATCACTGATCTGGTATGGGCTAAACAGATTACTGTTCGCACTGATCTCTGGTATCTACCTTTTTCAAATGCATCCCCAGGCTTTTCACTTAACTGGTAATCCTTTTCAATAAGAATATTAACCTATTTATTCCGATAGACATCCAGTTTCATTAAGCAAATCCAGCACAGATTTCCTTTGTGGGATAAATATCGCTTAGTTCTTTAAATTGATAACTTCAATTCCTGACAAGTATTTTAACCTTCCCAAATCCTTGATCCCAAATTCTTGAACTAATTTCACCTCCAACCGTATCATTTAGATCAAATCATTCCCCATTAGTATTGTACGATTGGCATATACAGTAAAATAATCACTTCTCTTTTGGTTGAATGCCTTAGTGAACAGAATTTGGCATTTGCTACTTTGTCGATAATTCAATTGTTGCACAACACTTGTGAACTTTTTGAACCTCTGGGTGTTGTTTTAAACTATAAAAGACCCTTTTGGTTACATGCCTTGTTACTTCTTCTCGCTAAAGCCTGGTGGTGGCTACATGAAAAGTAGTTTCTCCAAATTTTCGTGCAAAAGGGCATTCTTAACATCAGGCAATTGCAAAATCCACTTGAAATGTGCAGTTAAGGCCAACAAAATCCAGACATTGTTTATCTTTGCTACAGACAAGTTCTTGCAAAGTCCAATTGAAATGGACAGCTAGGGCCAGTAAAATCCCAATATTCTTCATCTTTGGTAGTTCATCCCATATTGTTGTGAATATCCATCAGCAATCAATCTGGCCTTGTGCCTTTCAACTGCTCCATCAGTCATGTTTTTCAGTGTAAATACAATTGACATCCATTTACAACTATCCTTCGGTTTGGTAATAATATCTCATGTTCTATTCTTCTCCAATGTACTCATTAGCAATTGACATCCATTTACAACTATCCCTTTCTGTTTGGTAATAATATCTCATGTTCTATTCTTTTCCAATGTACTCATTTGCTTTTTCATGGCTAATGTTCAATTTCTATCCTTTGGCATCTCCATAGTTCTTTGTTAAGGAGTATCAACACAAGAAATCTCATGAAAAAGTCCTTTATGAAAACAGGAATCAAAAGACTGATTCAAATAATCTTTGTCACTGTCAAATCAAATTCTTTTAAAGCAGACTCCAAAGCACGCAAGGATTAGCTTATGAAATACCATAAGAATATTATTCCATTCATACTTTTCTTAAATAAGACAGCTGAGAAATTTTAAGGCAACCATTTATGAATGAATAGACCAATGGGCTTGCATTACCAATTGGAGTTTTGGAAGGTCCCCACACATCAATATGGATCAAACAAAATAGTTAAGAAGTATTTTTATTGAACATTGGGAATGACATCAGTATTGTTTACCAAACTCATAGACTTCGCCATGAAAAATGCTATCGGCATTCCTAAACAAAGAAGGAAAGATAATCTTAAGCAAAGGAACAGGTGGAACAAATCTGTAACACTCTAGCATTATTTTACTGGAAGAACATCTATAGGAATTCAATGAAGATCAAGTGATTCCCAGCCAAGTATTCTTGAAGTCCTTAGCCTTCTCGACATTGAAGAAGTCATTCCTTTTCTTAGCAAGTCCAAACATCTTTCCCGAAGTCCAGATCCAGAAATCAGAGACAGTAGAGTCAAACATCACAATGAAATTAAAGGTTTTTGTAAGCTGGTCAGTAGAAATAGGAATGATTGTGAGATTAGATGCTGGAATGAAAATGAGAGTTATAACTGGATATTACCAGGGTCAATGGCCACCATTGATTTTACATGAGCAATAGATTGCTTTATCACTGAGGTAACGGCTAATATCATCTGTTTCACCAGAACCAACTACCAAAGAGTTGAAGTTTATAGCATAATTAGCACCAAAAGGAAACAAATAAATATCTAAACAGCAAACCATATAAAAAATATTCAAAAAAATCTAAAGAACAGACTCACGAGCTTCAAGTTGCAACTGATAAGCTTGATTAAAAGGCATCAAGTTTGATACCTCATAGCATTGATCAGTTTGAGGAATCAACATATATGATATCGTAAACCAAGTTATGATTATGAAAAAAATAAGGCCTTCTTGGATTATGACTTTAATACACAGATCCAAATAAATAGGCATTGCATTGTCCTTTAAATCCCTTGAATAGGGCTAATTGCTATAGAATATCTTGTCACAGATAGCTCGGATGAAAGAACTAACCCACCTATATATTAGACCCACCACTAACCCAAAAAGATTAAACTTGAGCTCATAGTAGCTCATCCATTATAATCTCTAATCATAAGACCATGACTCACCATGTTGGACTCAGTTTGAGTGTAATAATCTTTCTGCTTATACTGTTATCGTGACTCAAAGTCCAACTCATAGCTCAAAATCATCACTGAATAACATGTAAGACTTATTGATAGCTCTATTGTCACATGAACAGAAGGCAATCCTTTCCAAACACATTATCATGACTATAATTAGGTTATAGCAATTGTGACTATTCACTCATACAAGAGAGCTAAATCACTAATTTGTAAAGTTCAACCACTAATCAAAAATACTTAAAACCAAAATAATAAGGGCTCCTCCATCTAAATTCGTAAAGCTCCATCATTAGCCAACCATGTGAGAAGTACAATAAGTTTAATATAAATTAAGCACATAAAGGAACTTGATATTTAATGATACTCCAAGTACTAAAAATATCTATTTTAAGTACCAATCTGCATAGTTCTTAGAGAAGTTCCTGTTCAAAGCATGGGAAGTGAAGTTTGTTTCACTTGGAAGCTACCAAATAAATAAAGCCTAACTTTTGACTATAGATTCAATCTTTGTTGCCTAACATTAAATATAATCGAAAGTGGTTAGCTCAAAGAACAAAGAAACATTTTCTCTAGAAAGTCAAATTTTCTTTGTGCAGAAAAAATTTTAAGGATCCACATTAGATGTACTCACAGGTCAGCATGAAGATAATAACAAAATATGAAATTATCATCTAATTGATTGATCGACAATCAAATATCTAAATCCACAGCTACCAAATTTTTTGAACAGAACTAATTTGGAAAAAGATTCGTATTTTGATAGATCAATGTGATCCTCATTATTCTTGACCAAACATGAGAATGCATGTCGGACATAAATAAAACATGAAAAATAAAAGGAGAGCTTTGTGAACAAAATAACCTTGTGAAGTAAGGGTCATTGAGAGAACAGGTGATCGATGAGCCTGCCACGAAAGAGAATATGCTAGATCTCCCCCATCCTCCGGTCCCCATTTCCTCGCCTCAGGATCGGACCCTTCCATTCTCCAAACGCGAATCCTCCCGTCCTTGTGACCACTGAACACAAGCCCACTACTTGGATCAACCACCAAGCAGATCGTTGGAGACGTATAACAAGATTCCTTGAACGGCGCACTCTCCTCATCCCCCCTCTTCCGCTTCCATGACTCGAAACCCCGGCGTCCAAACCCTTCAAACACATCAGAAACGTTCCAGACTCGAACGGCATTCTCCAGCCCAGCCCAGAGCTGCGAACCCGAGCCAGCGATCGTCCGGATGAAGCATCCTACCTGAGTCTCCCGGAGGGGGTGGGGCCTCAATTCGATCGACGGCGGCCTTCTCCGATGGACGTCCATGCCGGTCAATTCGGGTAAGGGATCAGAGAAGGAAGAACCTGATGGAGACGGGCGAGCGGGGTCGCGGTCGGAGATGGATGTAGACGTGGCATCAGGAGCAGGTAGATCGGTGCAGGGGTAGGAGTACGAAGGGTTGGTCGCGGGGTTAGCGGTGGAAGGGGGATCACCTAGGGTTAGGCGGCCGAAGGGATTCGGATCGTCGTCGGCGAAATCGCGGCCGAGGGTGGGTTGCTCCTGGGGAGGTAGAGGCTGAGGAGCGGGCCTCACTTCGGCGGCGGCAGCTACGGTGGCGAAGGAGTCGGTTATGAAGCTCCAGTCGTCGCCGTCGTCGTCGATCAAGCTCTGCTCCATTTGGCGGCGATGGAGACGACGACCCAGATGGAAGTGGGGAAGCAGAACTCGAAGCACCAGGAAAAGAGAAAGTAGTTAAGCGCTTAAACTGGTTTATGGTTTTTTTTTTTTACTAAAATTGGGTTCGGCTTTTACGAGAAGGTTCTAGATTTTAGGAAAAACAAACCATCTATAAAAAAAATTATATATTTATAATAACGAAGAAAATTTAAAAAAATATACATAAATAATGAAGAAAGAGACTAAAAAATAGTTAAAGAAATATTTGAATTGTTATATCGAAAATTAGATATAAAAGAAGGTGAATGAGATATTTATATAATAATTAAAGTGGAAGAGTTGAAGTCAAATATGATGTATTAAAAATATAGAATCATTACATTACACGGCCCCACCGTCAGCTTACAGTAGAGGTAAATCACGTGTAGCAATAATAGAACGCGAGTCATCGATACCTCACACCTCCGTAAATCGCACTTATCCTTTCAAGTTTTAACATACCAAGGCTAATATCCTGGTTTGTGGCTAAATATAATGTATTAAAGATGAATGTAATAGGGTATTAGTAAATGATGAAGAAATAAAAGAGCGACGGAAGAAATATTTTCATCAACTTTTCAGTGAATGTTTAGATGACCAATTTTATTTAGATAATTTAAATAGGTCAAATGAATATAAAAATTTAAATTTTTGTCGTAGAATTTAAATTTCAAAAGTAGAACAAATTTTAAATAGAATACAAAATGAAAAAATCATTGGACCAAATGATTTTCCGATAGAAATATGGAAGTATCTAAGAAAATAAAGTATCGAATGACTTACAAAATTATTTAACATGATATTGAAAATAAAAAAAAAATCTGATCAATAGAAGATAAATACTCTAATTCTCTTATATAAGAATAAGGAAGACATACAAACTTGTGCAAACTATAGGAATATAAATTAAATTAATGAGTCATACCATGAAATCTTAAGAAAGAGTAATAGAAAAAAAAAATAAAGAAGGATACCACGGTTATTGAAAATCAATTTAGATTCATGCCAGGAAGGTCGACAATAAAAGTTATACATATTCTCAGACAACTAATTGAAAAGTATCGAGAGCAAAAATAAAATTTACACATGATATTTATTGACTTGGAAAAAATTTATGATAAAGTTTCAAAAGAAATTATATGGAGAATTCTAGAAAAGAGAGGCGTTAGCGTAATATATATTGAACTAATTAAGGATATGTATGAGGAAGTAACAACTAGAGTGAAGATTTCAGACATATTAACTGAAGCATTTCTAATAAAGATAGAGTTACATCAAGGATTAACTTTAAGTCCCTATCTTTTTATATTAATTATGGACAAGCTCACTAGACACATTTAAGATACAATACTGTGGTGCATGTTATTTGTCTATGATATTATTTTGGTAGATGAAATATGTGAATGAGTAAATGCTAAATTAGAATTTTGATGAGAACACTATAAGTGAAAGATTTTAGATTTAGTAAAGTAAAGATAGAATATATGAAATTTAAGTTTAGCAATATTAGACATAATGAGATAAGTGTTAAGACGGGAGATGATGAGTTTTTTGAACTGAGAGCTTTAAATATTTAGGATCTTTTTTGCAAAGTGATGGAGGGATTGAGAGAGATACCTTATATAGAATATAAAATAGTAATGTTGAAATGGAGGAAAGCGTTGGGTGTTTTATGTGATCGTAAAGTACCTCTAAAACTGAAAGAGAAGTTATAAAATGACTTATGTTATATGATGCTGAATGTTGGATTACGACTCGAGCACATGAGCAAAAGATGAGAATTAGGATATTAAAGTGGATGGGTGGACATACGAGAATGAACAGAAAAAGAAATAAAAACATTAGAGAGAAAATCAGAGTTGCATCTATTGAAGAAAAGCTCTGAGAGACACAGTTAAGATGGTATGAACATGTACTTAGACGACCAATAAATGCTCTAATTAGGCGATGCGAAATAATGACAAATATACATAAGAGGGAGACCAAAAAAGACTTAGTTAATAATAATAAAACAAGATATAATTTATTTAAGTATAAATAATGATATAGTATGGGATAAAGTTAATAATATAGAAGGATCTATATAGCCGACTCTATTTAGTTGGATAAAATTTGATTGTTATTGTTGTTCTAGATTTTATATACGGACAAAACACAAGAATTTTTTAAATATAATTTTAGATAAAAATTAAAAGGGTACTTTTTTATTTGTATTTTTATAATCTTGTTCTATTTTTAAAAATAATATTTAAAAGGTATTTCATCTTATTTTTATCCTAAATATATTTTTATTTCACCGTGATTATAATCATTAGGGTCATAATTGTTATAATAAGTAGCAATTAATTTTCATCGAATTATTACATGTTACAATAACTATAAACATAATTGTTAAAAGCATAATTTTTAATAAGTTGATAAAAAATATTTTATTTTAACAATTTTAATTGTTTTAAATGGATTATAACTATTATTATAACTGAAAAATAAGAATTTTTTAAAGATAAAAAATAAGACGAGACGAAGAGGAAAATAAGAGCCCATTTTTATTTTTAATAAGTGAATTAGAGTGGCCTAACTAGTTTAATAGAACAAAATATAGATTTTTATATAATTCAATTAATTGATGATCATTAAATTCATGGCACAAAGTTAACTAGTTTAATTTCTGAATTAATTTTTATAAATATGATTTTAGTATACAGTTCTATAAAAAAATCATGCTATTTTAGTGAAATAATAGGAAAAAAAATGATAAACAGAATTAAGATGTTGAGTATATCGATTAATGTATACTTCTAAAATTAAAATTTGACCCTCATGACCTAGTGCACCAATAAGACAAAGAGACGTGTCTGAGAATGATATAATTCGATTCTCTATTGAAATATATCTGACGATTAATATAAAAAAATTTATATTTGACGGGCCTGTACTAAATGGATTAGTTCATAAATTTATCTTCATAGATAGAGTACGACTTCGACATTGAATAACACAACTATGAAAGTCGAACTTCACCATCGATCTACTATCCAGATTTATCTTGATGGGTAATGAAAAACTTTTATAGGGTCGTATTGGTCACCCTCAAAATTAATCGGATCGAATGCTCAGGAAACTTGGTGTGAATCAACAAAAAAAAATCAAATTTAGTGCATTTCCAATTGTTAAATACGAAAATTTAAAATACTAAACTAAATAGCCAAAATTTAGGAAAATAATCCTAGGAATTATTTTCGGGATTTTTGGAGAATTTTAGAAATTTTTTCAAAAAATTTCTGGAATTAAACGGGACTTGTACGAGGTATTTATGGGGGATAAGAAAAATAAACTTTTAAAGGGTTGTTTAGATTATTTAATAGGTTTAATTAACCTAAGTTATAAATCTAGGTTTTCTATTCCTATTTCCTCGATTTCCTTCTCACGCGCCGCGCGATTTCTTCTTCCCCTTCCTCATCGTCGCCGCCTCTTCTCGCGACCTCATCTTCCACGCGCCTTCGTCTCTCGCCCAAGCCGTCCCCTTCTCTGCGGCGAACAAACCCCTCTCCTGATTTCCCTGTTGCCGAACGTTTCTCTTCCTCGTCCCCCTCTCTCTCGCGTCCCTGTTCTCGCCGCAGCTGATGTCTTCCTCCTCGCGGCAAGCGGCGGTGAGCGATTCTCCTCGCCAATGCCCACGACCGAGCCAGAGCAATGGGCTTGGGTCGACGGCATCTGCAGCGTGTGTTGGCTTGGGTCGGCGGCGTCTGCAGCATGGGTTGATCAGAGGCTGCGATCTCTGCCGGAGGTGGGGTATGGGTTTCTCCCCCAATCTGGGATGAGAAGCTATCTCTGATCGTATTCCATCTCCTCTTGTAGCATACAAACCTAGGATTTGGGGGCATCGACAATTTTCGCCCGGTGAACAGGGCAATTTGGGGTGTCGTTGGTGAAGTCAAAATTATCGGTATATTTCTCTCATTTTCCATTGTTTCTCTTCTGCTTTGTGTGATTTGCAGACTGGTGTTGTTGGATGGACTGAGGAATTTAGGGTTGATTAATTTTTCAGCTAACCTAGATTCAATTGGTTAATTAGTTTAAATTAGATTAAACTAATGGACATATGTGGTTTAGATTTCCATATTTAGTTGTTATGTGGCTATTTAATGAATCAAGAATAGTTAAGTTGATTGTTTAAGGGTAAATCGCATGATCGATTAATTGGTATTAGTCTAAATGAGTAATTAGTTTTAGAGTAATTAATGGACTAATTGGATTAATGCAAGTTAATATGATTAATCTAACTAATCTAATTAAATTGAGGAATTTAATTACTTAGTTAGATTGTTATAAATGATTCACTAAGTTAATGGAATTATGAGTTGATACGTTTAGATTTGGGTGGAGTGTACTTAAGAGATTTAATGATTTAAACCTAGTTGGATGTTGTAGAAGGGTTACGCTTGATGATTGGGGATTTCTAATTCATATTCGATAAAAAGGGATGCGAATATAGAAACTATATAGTAGTTAATTCGTAAGTAGTTGTATGCTTGCACTTAATTGTAATGGATGACATATGCATGTTTCGGTCACGAGACAGGTCCACGAGTGCAAAGACAGTTGGTATTCTTCATAGCAGACGGGTATCTTTGATTTATCTTCTTTTAGATATTGTCATCTTGTTGTGCATTGTTTACTATAGCTAGTAGTAGTTTTCTATACTTGTTAACTGCTCTGGTATATCACTACTTAGTACGTATTGTAGTCTTTTCATATACTTATTATATTATGCTCTATCACTTTGATACTTGTCATTTGTTTATTTAGCACTAGAGTAGTGACATACCTTACATACTGGGCAGTGATTGAATAATGAATATATCTTGCATGTGTACATAGACTTATGTACATAGGTTATTTGATATGGGCTCCTATTGGTACATACCATAGGTAGCCATGGATTGACAGGTGTATCGTGCATTAGTGACATGCACCATCTTGCATTATTGCATGACTGACGATCATCGGCTCCTCAGTAGGAGGTGATGCTACTTAGTAGTTGAGCCCATCGTCAGTTACATTATCTACACACACAACCACTCGTGGGTTAGTGGTATTTTAGGTGTGTGTAGTTGCTCTGTCAGGGCTCCATGGTGGTCGCTCAGGTGATTGGTATTGCGACGTGGTAGCAGACAAGGATCCCTCCTTTGTCGTGAGACGAAGAGATGAGACGAGATGATGCCCCCCATATACATACATGGGGTAGGAGGGTGATACTCTGTCTGCATCCTGTCCACTCAGTCACATAGGTGTAGTGATGACAGAGTGTACAGTTGTCACAGCCCTACCCACTCGGCCGACACACATGACATGTCGGTGGCTTGACTGGCGTCAGGGGTGACACAGGTGATTGTATCATGTGCATACGTTTTTACTATATGCATTGATTGTTGCACTTTTGGTTGTTGCATATGATTGTCATGCACATACATGAGGTATTTTGTAACTTGTTTTGGTGATTCTATATATGCTTGTGTGGATGAATTTTATGTCAGCTTAGGTGATTCTGGTATGTACAGTTTCAGGTATGTTTCTATTTTTTTTTGTTTATTGTCGAGAAACTGTACCAGCATGATTATTATTGCTACTTATAGTTTATTATGCATGACTATTGGATATCCGCTGAGTTTTACTCACTCCGTTGATATCTCTTTTATTTCAGGATGAAGCCTTCCAGAGAGTCCAGTTGTTAGTCCCCTGATCTAATGACTCAGTTATTTGGTTTTCAGGCTTCCGCATTTTTATTTCTAGTACTCTATATTTTAAACTTGTAGTGTTTTATACTCGTGGTCGTCTTGGTGGTATTTGATTATGTCCTTAATGGATCTTTTTTGTTCGATTTGGTTTTGGTTATATGTGTGGTTCTGTATTCCTGCTCAGATGGCAGAAGAGGTAAGTCTAGAAGTTTTAGGCTTCGTATGTATGTTGGATTATTGGTCTGAGACCCATATATTACTTGCATTGTGGTTTTATGTTCCAGCCATGTTGGCTGATGTATAGTGGACCGTGTGGACATTGTATACAGGTTCCAATTGTCCGCAGTACATGGAAGGTGTTGTCCGATTTTCGGACAAGTACCTCCTCTCGGGACGTGACACCGATAGAGACATAGTTAGGATTCAAAATTATTTGGGATCGCGTTTGCTCTCTTGCCAATCACCTCTCGAGTAGTTGGTATTTGTTTTTTTTTATTGACAATTAAATTTTTGTCATTCTAATTTGATAATTTATTTTTAAAATTAATTATTTTTAATATGATATTTTAAAATTTATATAAAAATGTATTTAAAAAAAAATAGATGCCATTGGAGTCGACTCTTTGGTTCTCAACGATGGCTCCGTCCATGATTTTAAAATTTATTTTATAATAAAAAAAAATAATTTCATGAGGTTAAATCGATTAATCGATTTAAAGAGTTAGATATCTAAGTACCGATCAAAGAAATAAAAATAAAAATAAATTTAGAGACATAATGTATATTTTCAAATCCTCTTTGAATCGAACAACTTCTATCGATAGAGAGATGAAATCAAACAAAAACTCAATAAGGAATTGAGGACGAGTTTATTGGAGAAATAAAAGTCGACAAGTACTTAGACGGTCATTACCTTGGATGAGGACATTCTTCGGTTTTAACTTTTAACTCGTGATAGAGATGTATGAACACCATATCTCATTGTTAGAGAATATCTTCTAACTTGCCTCGGGGCCACGGTACGTGACAAAAAGCGGAGAGATATTTCATAGAAAAATACAGTTCGATCATATGTTACGATATCATTCGATGACGAATTTAGAAAAAATTCATTCGGTACAACTCTGGGACTCATGAATTTACCCAATGGATGGAGTACGACTTCGACATTGAACTGTCATTCAGGATGATGCGACTGCGGAGTCCAAACTGAACCGTAAAAAAACTGCGAGCGCTTCTTTGATTTACTCTTGGTGGCCGATGGAAGCCACTTGGGTTCCGACCTGATCCAGCTCTGTTATTGACGAGGCATCCCGAAGTTCTGTAGAGTAGAGCCGATCACTCCTAAAGATTAGTCGGATTGAAAGTTTATATACCGAGTGTCATTCAAAAAAAAAAAATTCTAACATCTTGGTGTCAAAAGGAAGATTGTTATAGGAATAATTGATTGCGACTCGACTTAGCTAATTAGCCTATTAATCTATTCTCTAAGGGTTCGAGCATTGACATAATCAATTCCCTCAAAACGGTCCATTAGCTAGAGCAGCACAGATGCTACTATAGATGGACAAGGGTCGACTCTCGGCATGAAATCTAAAATTCTCACTTGAACGCAAAAGCCCTCCGCTATTCTGATCAAGGGATCAAGGGGCATAGCCCTCCGTGATTTACCTTCCTTCACCATCACCGAAAGACTGACGACGGTGAGGGGCACTAAGGGCAAGCGTAATCGTCTTTTGTTGCTAAGAGCAATGACATAACCAAGGTTATCGAGAATGAAACATAATTGATATTGTTTGGTTCAATTCTAAATAATGCAATAAAAATTTATTTGTTTGAAGATTTTAATATATAAACTAGTTTAATATTTTACTATATTATTCTTAATTCAATTATAAGGCGCGATTTACTCTGAAACATTTTATTTATGATCGTGTCGATCGAAACGGTCATCGTCATTGGCCAGTGAGATGGCGATGGACGAGCACCGACAACTACCCTGACAATTAATGGTGACGGCAGCAACTGACAATGGTGGTCGGCGACCGACAGTGCAATCGACGATCGACAACAGTGATCGGCGACTGACGATCAACAGCGGTGGTTGACGATTAACGACGACCAAGAATCGACAAGTGGTGATGGCCGACAACGATCGACGATCGACGACGATAGCTGACGATCGATCGATGATGGCGATCAACGCGACAACGGACGATCGACTAGGGTTTTTTATTATATTCAAATGAAATTGAGATTTGATAAAATTTGAAGAGTATTTTAATCCGAATAGACAAAATTCAGAGGGTACTTTTGGGGAAAAAAACATCTTAATCCCAAAATTAAAAAAATAAAATCTTACGCTCTCCAAGATAATGTGATTTTGATTTGCATGTCAAATATATTGATGATGTGATGGATATATTTTATTACTTATGAATGAATCATTGATTCCTTATGAATAGTCGAATGAATCACTTGTGAATGAATCAAACAAAGTTAGTATGAATAATCTTCGATGGACAACCAAGATTATCTATGATAATCTTAACCAAACACACTCTAACTTGTTTGATTCCAACTTGATCGTTCACCGCTCACAATCTAACAAGGTAATCGTTTTGTCGCTGAATTTAGTCGACTGTTAGTCCAACTTGCTCACTTGGTCCATTGGCGCATTTGACTATGCATGCCCCCTTCATTCGAAAAACTCCACAATACACTACGACATTAGTAGGGTTAGGGATGCATGAAATATAGAGGTATAACTTAAGCAATAACAATCACTAATTTTCAATGCCCAAACACGATAACATCAATTCAAGCATGTTAAACACTTGTGTTCCGAAAACTTTCTATTGTTACAATCGAGTTTCGTCTGCCTCTAAGCTTTCTACGTTTTAACTCCAACTCAAGATGGGCGGATCGACATAGGGGCCTCGTAACCAACCATCGGCGATGACACGGTGGGCGGCCTCCGTCATGTGAATTCCATCCCAATTCACATGGGTCGATACGTCCGCGCACACGGTGTAGTTCTTCTCGTTGCACCTTCGCTCTTGATCGTAGTTGTAGATGTTGTCGCCGTTCCCACAACAAGTCCTCAAGGCTCCGGCTGTGAATCCTATAGAACCACCAATTTCATGTTATGAACAATCACTTGCAAAATGATATATCAAGGTTTATTTTGCTTTTTATTAGGAAAAAAAATGCAACTTGTTTATGCATGAATGAGGCAAGAAACTTTTTTTTTTTACTTTATATTGTAGTAAAAAGGTGATAGATTCATCCAATCTTCCTTATCAGACGACTTCACAATCAATGTAAGAAAGATAAATCACGGAAAGAGTTTCATCCAATCGAGCACTAGCATAGCGAGAGAGCAAGCGCCCCCGAAAAACTTTAAAGTCCCAAGGATCGATCCGTGCTTAGTGTCAGTATGTCACCGTGCTATCCATTCGACCTTTTTCATGTGGACAAAGATACAACCCTAAGGTTGCATTTGGTGAGGCATAATCAATCCTGTAATGTAATCTGATTATATTATAAAATGGATTAATTTGTTTGACAATATTTTAAAGATGTAATGTAATGTAATCGGATTACAAAAGAGGAGATAAAATTCGTAATCTGGATTACAAAAGAAAAGCTATGTAATCCGATTACATTACAGATTTAATATTTATCATGACAAATATATCTATCTTTTATTTTTCCGACGGCCGACGACGGTCGACGATCGACGGATGACTGACGACTGACGATCGACCAACCACCGCCTGATGATCGATCGGTGACCGATGGTCGACTTGCTATCGACGACCGACTGATGATCGACGATCGACGATCGCCAATATCCGACGGGCGACGATCGATAGGCGACCGACGATCATCGATCTCCGACGATCGATGATCGGTGGTTGATTGACAACTGACGATCAGCTAGAGATCGATGGACGACTGTCGATTGACGACCGAGGGTCGATTGGTGACCTATCGACAACCGCCGACTGGTAGGCGACCGTCGATCGCCACCCATCGAAGGCCGACGATGAGCAACTAAGTACCGATGATGGCGATGACGATAACAGGGAATCAACTAAAATTTTGATTTTATTCAGACGGAATTATAAGAGTATTTTTGTCATTCTATAATAATATGAATTACATTCCTTATAATAAATAATGGATACCAAACAAAAAAACATAATCACTTTTGTAATAAAAAATTACACATCAATCGCTAATCAAATACAGTGATATAATATACATTACATTATATTATATTACAAATTTAATTACATTACTCTCTATCAAACAATATTATAGATCATAGATTGTGTTCACTTAGATGGATGAATGAGTATAAATTTTAAGTTTATAGTATCCATTATTATTTCTTAAATAATAATAATAATAATAATAATAATAATAATAATAATAATAATAATAATAAATACTTAATTTGGTGTGATTTTGTGGGTATGTTCCACTTATGAGTTGGTGGCCAAACTAAGAGAAGAGTGCGATTGTGAAAGAGACCTTCATATTCTATTGTGAGTGTTGCTTTATAAATTAATTAAAAATTTATAGTATTATCATGATAAACAAGAGATTAGGCCATTGAAATGATCATTTAAGTGTCATTAACTCATTAACACGGATGGAATTGAGATTACTTGCGAATGGAGGGAAAGACGTGATGGTCAAGGAAGAATCGTACCGTATTTTGAGGGATCGATGGCGATATCGATGATCTGGGAGTAGTAGTCGGCGTATCTGATGGAGACGGCGGGGTGGTTTCGCCGGAGCTGGTCAAGCGTTCGCCGGAGCAAAGTGTTGTGCAGCCACGACAGGGCGTTGTACCTCCTGGCGCACCCCGTCCGGGGGCCGTAGTCGTCCGGGTCCGGCGAGTGGTAGTTGGTCAAGTACAGCGGGAAGCAGCCCACCGGCAACACCCCCGGCACCACCAGGTCCACCGCCCCGAGCTCAATCAGGCGCTGGTCCATTCCCATCCCGTTAATCGTCGGTAAAAGATAAGCCTTTTTGTGGATGCGTGATTCGATGCTTACCTCGATGCCGTGTCGGAGGGCGTCGATGACATGGGGGACGAAGGTGCTGACCTCGCCGACGGGCTTGGCGAAGAAGAGGGCGGTGCTGTAGTCGTTGCCGCCGAACTCGCCGACGATGAACAGAGAACTGCGGAGGAACTCCTTGCACTCTGCGAGAAGGAGACCGGTAATTTCGTCACACAGGTGGTGCGCGAGGGGAGAAAGCGGTGGAGCTACCTTGAGGGGCGCCGCAAATGGAAGGGAGGAGGCGGCGGAAGCGGTCGATTTGGAGGTGGAGGGAGGCGTTGACCCAGAGGCCCTTGCTGAGGCCGCGGTCGTTGAAGAAGTCGAAGGCGAGGGTGGTAGCGGCCACCACCGCGAAGTTGGCCCCCCGCCGGAAGTCGTGGTCCTCTTGCGACGGCGGAAGCAGGGGAAGCCCCAGCTCCTGAGCTGCAACTCGGCTAATCAGAGGGCGAGTCGAAAAGGAAGAGAGGTAAAGGGTGAGTGAAGTGGTACCGATGAAGTCGATGACGAGGCGGCCGTCGGAGCAGCGGCCGGTGGCGTTGCCGAAGAACGTCATGCCGTAGGGGAGGGTGCTGATTTGGACGTTGCCTGTGTCGGACATGGAGTCGCCGAAGTTGAACAGAGCGTTGTAGCGCTGGGAGGAAGAGGGGCGGAGGAAGCAGAGGAGGAGGAGGAGGAGGCAGGCAAAGATGAGCAGGTTGTTCATGGTTGGGCAAAGAAAGAAGGTAGGGGACGAAACAGACTCATAGAGGAATAATAACAACTTTTTCCATGGGCTTCTCTAATTTTTTTTTTCCGGCAATTTACCGTGTTTCACATTCTCAAAATTCAAAAATATCGAAATTAAAATTATATACATAATTTTTATAATTATCAAATCACATATTACTTTTCGAATTTACTCTTCCGTTCAATATTTTATTTTATTTTTAATTAATAGAATAACTTCATCAGTCATTTTCGAACCTAAACAGCTCAGAATAACATAATTTGAAGACCTTTTTTGCTCCTCTTGTACTTCGGAAAATATTGTGTTATATCATATTGAGAGCAGCGAGTTTTGAAACTTTAATTTTTTTTTTATGGAATAATTTCATCAGTCGATTTCATCCGAAATCAACTGATAGACTTAGACAGCTCGGAATCATGTGATTCGAAAACTCATGTGCTCCTCTTCCACTTGATAATTCGTATATGATCCTAGAAAGCATTATGATACACCGTATTGGAAGCAACGATTTTTGAAGCTTCGAATTTTTTTAATGGAATAACTTCATCAGTCGATTTCGTCCGAAACTGACTGATGGACCTAAATAGATCCAAATCACGTGATTCGAATACTCATGTACTTGTCTCACACTTCATAATATGTATGTGATCTCGGAAAGCATTGCGATAAACCGTGTTTAGAGCGGCGATTTTTGTCAATCATGATCAACATGTGAAATATAATCGAAAAAATATTTCAAATGTTACGACGATGATACCTACAAAGGTTTTCGAATCATGTGATTCTGAGCTTATCTAGATTCATTCGTCGATTTCGAATGAAACCGACTGATAGAGCTATTCCATTAAAAAAATTTGAAGTTTTATATCTGTATGAGTGAGAGAGTTTGAGGAACTCATTTGTGACTTCATCCGACGGATATCATCGTCATAGCATTTGAAATATTATTTCGGTCACACTTCACATATCGGGCACGATTGACAAAAATCACTTCTCTCAACATGATTTATCGCAATGATTTTTGAGATCTCGTACATATTATGGAGTGTGAGAGGAGCATGAATCTTTGAATTACTTGATTCCGAGTTGTCTAGCTCCATTAGTCGATTTCGAACGAAACCGACTGATGGAGCTATTCCTTTTAAAAAAATTGAAGTTTCAAAAATTGCTACTCCTAACACGGTGTATCATAATGTTTTCCAAGATCACATACGTATTATGAAATACGAGAGGAGCACATGAGTCTTTAAATCACGTGATTTCGAGCCATTTAGATTTATTAGGCGATTTCAGGCGAAACCGACTAATGAAGCTATTCCATTAAAAAAAATTGTTGCTCCTAATATGGTATATCACAATGCTTTCCGAAGTCACGAACGTATTATGGAGTGCAAGAAGAGCACAAAGATCTTCGAATCATGCGATTTCGAGCTGTTTAGGTTCATCAGCCGATTTTGTCCAAAACCAATTGATGGAACTATTCCATTAATTAAAAAAAATGAAATATTGAACGGAGGGATAAATCTGAAAAGTGATGCGCGATTTGATAATTATGAAAGTTACGTACGCGATTTCGATATTTCTTAATTTTGAGAATCTGAAATGGTAAATTACCATTTTTTTCATTAGTTATAAATACAAATTCAAAAATATTCGCAACAAATATCTCAATATTCTAAAGTTTTTTAAAATTTCACTGAAAAAATTAAATCGAAAATACTTTTAAAAAATTATATAAACACTTTATCACTTACTATGGTACGAAGGCAAACAACTATCCTTCAAATAAAACTTTTTAAAAGAATGTTGCAATATTATTTCAAATAAATCCTTCCTACTTACAATATTAGAATTTTAACATTGCACTGTATCGGGAAGATCGAGTAAAATCCAAATTCTCCTAATTTTTATTTGCTAAAAAATCAAAAGATATGATAGAGAGAAGCACAATTAGAAGTGCAAATTAACTAAGAATGAGAAGTGAAATTCCGCTTTCGGGACACAACGCAGTGGTAAAAATGAATAAATATTTCATATAAGAACATAGTTTAATCCTCTATTATAATATCGTGAATTTAAAAAAAAATTATTTGGATGACCTTGAAATCTAAGAATTTGTCCGATGGACAAAGTACGACTTTGATATTGGACCATCATTCAGAGATGATGCGACTGTAGAGTTTGAACTGAGCCGATGGAGACTATTTAGACTCCAATCTTACTCGGTTTAATTGTTGGTGAAGTGTTCCAAAGATTCATGGGACAGGACTAATCACTCCCAGAAATTAATCAGACCGAAAGTTTGGATACCTCCATACCAATAAAAAAAAAATGAACTCCCACCCTATTGAGGCGAGGTCGACAAGGAACAAGTGCCATTTTGTATCATGAAACGTCAATCAGTAAGCATGATAGGCAAGCACGACATTAGTGTAATGTATGTAGCGGTCCATTGTGCAAGCGCAAACAACATTTGTGGATGAGATTAGGACGAAATGAGGGCCAAAATCTTAAACGAATCAAGCGTTCATGAATAAATTTAATATTCAACTTAGAAAA
Organism: Wurfbainia villosa; assembly: GCA_025175895.1. Taxonomy (NCBI): domain Eukaryota; kingdom Viridiplantae; phylum Streptophyta; class Magnoliopsida; order Zingiberales; family Zingiberaceae; genus Wurfbainia; species Wurfbainia villosa. The sequence goes on along the minus strand of CM045997.1, from coordinate 2,475,519 downwards.
AATTCATTTATGTTCATTTAATATATATTAAATTAATTAAAAGAATAAATTTGAATACATATATATTCGATTTATTAATGTTCATGAACAATACTTGCGACCAGACTCATTTAAAAATTATTTATGAGCTTATTTATTTAAACAAATAGACAAATTTGATTTAAGAGTTTGATAATGGTTAAACAAACAAACTTAATCAAATTTGAATCGAGCTTGATTAGAAATTGGATGCCCATTGAATAAGGCAAAGCTCAATCTTCAAAAAAAAATCAAATCAAATTTGAATAGATTTTTCAATAGCTTGGTTAATTTTAGATTTGACTCGGTTCGGCTCGATTATCTTAATAAATAATCTCGAACATTATAATGTTTAGCTGCCTGCAGTTACAGTTGATTCTAATCTGCCTGAATCAAATCGGCGTTGGAATCGATCTGAACCAGTTCAAAACCGATTCCGAATCGGTTCAAGTTCTAAAGTTTTAACTTTGGAATCAATTCAATCTAAACTGATTCTGAATCGATTCTGAATCAGTTCCGAAACGATTCCGGACCGATTTTGAAATAGTTCTGAATCACTTTCTTCGAACTTAAACTTCCAAATTCATCTAACGTGTTGGTGATTCTATTTTTTTTCTTAGCACAAAATAATCTTGTAAACATATTAGAATGCTAAGAATTTTCATCTTTAAATTAGCAACCGGAACCAGATCCACATCTGAAACAGTTCCGAACTGATTCTGAAATCGATTAGAACCAAACCGAATCAAAATCGGAACGATTCCGATTCAGTTCTAGAATCGATTCATCCGAATCGATTCCGATTCAGAATTTAACGGATTAATTCTTATTCGATTATGAATTGAATTAGTCCATTAAACATGTCTAATTTAGTTTACTGTCATAATGAGGGCCGCGAAGATGAGAATACTCTAGTAAACTTTTCCTACCTTGTGAGACAAGGACAACAACTAGTTTTATTATGTTAACTGCTACCATTAATCAGAGTAAGTGCTGCTATTTATTATGATAGTTGTTAACCATAACCAGATGCTCTCTTTTAGGTATAGTAGGTGTCATTATTCAACGCTTTGAGTTTCAAACAAGACGGTTAGGCGAAAGAAGAGAAGACCCTCTGATCAAATCTCGTCGGATGGTGACCTCAACTTGACACAAGTTCTGCCCCGTCTGAGTCTCAAAGGTGTAAATAATTGTGTCATGTTGGTACAACGATAAAATTATTATAATCTAAAAGTCAAATAGTATCTTATAAAATAAAATAAGATTATATACAATAGATCATTCCTTAAAATTCTATATCATAAAAACTTTGTACATCATACTGATACAGACTCATTCAGTATAACACGACTTGTCCATGCCCTTTGATATGGATGTGCATCATTCTAACTCAAAACGGAGCAAAATGGAATTTTCAGAGATCAACACGGACTAATCGTGACCACTTCCATGATTATGCCCCATTCTGAAGCTTAACCAAGAGTTCCAACAAGGAACACGGCTTGATCGTATTCCCTTCCACAGTTTTGGTCCAAACAACGCCAAGTCATGGCCACATCCACAGTCGTGATCCAGACCATGACGTATTGCCGCCGCATAGGTTAATTAGGATTTGATTTGTTTTTCAATTTTTCTTATTTATTTCGAACTTTTCTCTATTTCTAGGTCATTTAAATAAGGAAAGGGGCTCTTGTAAAAATGGATGTTTTTTTATTAATAAAATTATTTCATTTCGAATAAATTTAGAGATGGATTCCTCTTCGTTTGTGAATTTTCTCTTCCTTTGATTTCTCTGCTCACATCTCTTCTAACAGCGTGCATAGAAGGATCTCATCCATCCCGCTACCTTACCGGCGTCACGGACTGCTCTTTTTTAATTGTTATTATTGTCACACTGACTGCAACCTTTTTCCCAAATGGTATCCATAGTCCTAACTTGTAAGCAATATAGTCTTAAAAGCCTAAACACGTGCTAAGGAGATATTTTGGATCACTTTGAATGAAAGGCAAGACCTCAAGCTCACTCAAAGAATAAACTAAACTACAAAGCTTATAAAAAAAACCATGAGCCAGTTCAGAAAGCAGATAGAGGGAGATGCTCACCGTCTACAAAAGATTAGAATCGTCAACCTAGTAACTCTCACTAATCTATTTCATGGTCATTGTGAGAGAGATAAATCACAGAAGACCCTATGAACAGTGAGACGCTCACCGTGATCAGAAAAACTGTGGATCCAGTCTCAATTCGTCGAACAGGTTGAGTGCAAGAATAGAAAACAGACAGAAACGAATGGCTGCATTAAAGGGTCACATTAAAAACATAACAGATAAAATAAATAGATCTGGAATGTCATTTTAGTGCAAATTTAGAAGGATGAATTTCTATAAAAGTTGGGAATTTGTTCAACTAGTAACTCCTTGCCATCCATCCTAAAGCACTGGCAAAAAAGAAGATAAATCACGGAGGGACAAAGTCCCTTAACACGGTGATAAAACAAGGAGGAGTCCATCTGAAACCAATGGAGATTTTAGACCCTTCATCCGGCATCGAACTCTGTCCATTCTATAAACAATACCTTGTCTTACGATCGCGTCGTCCCCGTGGAGACTTGAATTTTTCTTATTTGTTTCGAACTTTTCTCTATTTCCAGACCATTTCTAATGATGCATTTCGATAGGTCGATATGGATGGTTTATGATAAAATATTTCTGAAAAGTAACATTATCTTTCAGTGAGTACCTGAGCAAGCATGTTGCTGAAACATGGAGGCCATGTCCTGGCAAGCTGCACTCTGGATCAGCAAGGAGGAATACCAAAGGCTTTGTCATTGTTCGAACAATCTATCATCATTTTTAAAGAGGATAGGCATCAGAATTTCTTAGATTCAGTGCAAACATAATAACTAGCAGTCGAAAATAAATTAAACAAAAATGATATCTTGTTTGAAACAGACAGTTTGGGCGGCAGGTATCGAGTAGCCAGAAGCATTAATTTTGTTGCAGTGGTAGCATGAGCAAACAAGTTGAAGAAGAGGGAAACCGATTTCCTCAGCCATGCCAGTGGAGGAAGCTAGTGATTTATGGCCGCATTGCTTCTGTATCAAGTGGAATTTCTGTTTTTTTTTTTTTAAGTCTGGCCTATGCACAATTCGGATCGTAATTTAAGAAATTTGTCGTTCCGATAGCCACTTGTAGGGATACCGTGGGGCACTGTGTCAACTTTGCAGGATCACGAATCCATAGGGTCGTAGAGGCCATCTCGAATCAGCGGCGACCTCCGCGGCATCGCGAAGACTGTCATGACCTCGCGATGATCTCTGTCGTGTCGCGGTGACCTTCGAGGAAGCGCTATGATACCCCCAACGGCAACTCCGAGAGTTCATGAAGGCGCCTCATGTTTTTTTTTATTTCCTTTTTTAATAATAATTTTATGTTTTTTAATATTTCAGTTAAAATTTTATTTTTGATTAATATAGTTTATGTTTAAAAGTGTTGAAACCATATCAACGTGACATGATATGGTATGTCGATATGGAAAAATTATCACGATATGGTACGTGACAATTAATTACATCAATTGTATAAGGACATCATTTTTGAATTGTGGACAACACAATTATTCTAGAGACAATGATTATGTGATCTTTAATTATCCCTATCAGGCCTTTGGGGCTATGGTGCAGTGGCAGAGCACCCAACTTGACTCGTAGATATCAACGGTTCGATTCTCAAATGAGATGACAAACCAAAGAAGTTGAGGTTGTTTGCGCGAATACTCTTCGATTTACCTTCATCCTTCAGATATAGAACAGTCGTAGAGGGTTCGCTAATATGATGGTTCTCATTTTTCTAATTATCCCTATCAGGATATGTGATCCTCAGTAAAATGGGTTGAGAAGGTTCCAAATAGTCAAGCCTTATTGGCAAATGAAACAACTTGCTATTCGATAATAACAATCTCCAACAATATTAGCAAAGACATACGACTTAAATTGATGCTTACCTCTCTTCAATATTTCTCGAACCACCAAAACATTAGCAAATAGGCCTCAATAAAAAAAAAAAAACCTAATGTTCGTATAAGGTTCAAACTAGATGTGCATTTGAAGCACTTCCACCATGACAGGAATAAGTGTAGCAAATCATCACTATTTCTTTTCTGAACATCAGAGTGTATAAATTTATTGAAGTTATATATTTAGGTTAACTTTGTCATGATAAGTTATATATTTTTCAAACTCCGCCCATGATAAGTTAACTTTGTCGTGGCCGGTCCCAAGCCCGGATAAAAGAGGAGGGTTGCGTTAGGTTGTCAGCCAGCGTTAAACTAAGGCAAATGTTCAATGAATGGATCAATCAAACTATTGTGCTAATGCTAGGTTGTTCCCCGGAAGGAACGCGTTACAGGGTCCGACTGTAATGTCTCGGCAAGGACCGCTACATTTTCAGAACTCGGGTGTAGTGAAAAATATACTAGAGTTCACGTTGCAGGGTCCGACTGCAACGTATCGGCAAGGACCGCTATATCTCCATGAGAACTTGAGTGTAGTGTTAAATAAGCAAGAGTTTTCACACCATAGGTTGGGTAAGAACAAATATTATAGAAAAACTAGTAGTCTAAGATTTGGTACATGGAACATAGGAACCCTCACTGGTAAAACAATGGAGATAGTAGATACGATGATTAGAAGAAAAATTAATATTGTATGTGTACAAGAGACAAAATGGGTTGGTGAGAAGGCAAAGATGATAGAGAACTCGGGTTTTAAGTTATGGTATACAGGGAAGAGTAAAACAAGAAATGGAGTGGGTATTATTGTTGATAGTTCGTTAAAGGATGAAGTTGTAGGAGTAATTAGAAAGGGGGATAGAATTATAGCTCTCAAAATAGTAGGGGAGAAAGAAACTATAAACGTAATTAGTGTATATGCACCTCATATAGGATTAGATGAAAATACCAAATTAAGGTTTTGGAAGGACTTGGATGAAGTATTACAAAATATTCCGTTAAATGAGATGATTTTAATAGGAGGTGATTTAAATGGGCGTATGGAGTGAAAAATACGAATATGAGGAGAGGTGGGGTTATGGGTTTGGAACAAGAAATGAAGAAGGTAAAACTATATTGGATTTTGCAATAGCATATGATCTTATACTAGCTAATACATTTTTAAGAAGAGAAGAACACTTAGTCACGTTGAAAGTGGAAATAATAAATCACAAATTGACTTTCTTATGTTTAGGAAGAGATAGAAAGATTTGTAAAGATTGTAAGGTTATTCTGGAGAAAGTTTAACTACTCAACATAGGTTAGTAGTATTGGATATACGCCTCGAATATAGTATTAATAAAAGAAAAATATACACGACCCTAGAATTAAGTGGTGGAAGTTAAGGATGAGAAACTAAATATATTCAAAGAGAAGGTAGGAGTCAAGTATTAGATGACATATACATGACCTAATACGATGTGGGATAAAATGGTATCAAAATTGAAAATAGTAGCTAAGAGTGTACTCGGTGAGTCGAAGGACATGCACCACCAAGTAAAAATCTTGGTGGTGGAATGAAAAGTCTGAAAGAAAGTCAAGGGAAAACGAACAGCATATAAGAAATTATATATTTGTAAAAATGAGAAAATTTTGAAAAAATATACAATAGCCAAGAAAGAAGCTAAGAAAACAGTGAATGAAGCTAAGACTGAAACTTTTGAACGGTTATATCGAAAATTAAATACAAAAGAAAGGGAAAGAAATATTTATAGAATAGCTAAAGTGAGAGAGAGGAAGACAAAAGATCTTAATCAAATAAGATGTATTAAAGATGAATGCAATAGGGTACTAGTAAATGATGAAGAAATAAAAAGCGGTGGAAGAGATATTTTTATCAACTTTTTAATGAAGTTTAGGAGACTAACTTAATTTAGGTAATTTAAGTAGGTCGAATGAGTATAGAAATTTAAATTTTTATCGTATAATTCAAATTTCGTAGAAGAGAATTTTAAATGGAATCTGAAAATGGAAAAGCAGTTGGACGGATGATATTCCGATAGAGTTATGGAAGTGTCTAGGAAACAAGGTATTGAATGACTTACAAAATTATTTAACATGATATTGAAACAAAAGGATGCACGATCGATGGAGGTAAGTATCCTAATTCCTTATATAAGAATAAGGGAGACATACAAATTTATGAAAACTATAGGAGTATTAAACTAATGAGTCATACCGTGAAACTTTGGGAAAAATAATAGAAAAGATTAAGGAAGGAGACCGTGGTTCTCGAAAATCAATTTGGATTCATGCCGAAGGAAGATGATAGAAGTTATCATCTTCTCGAATGACTAATTGAAAAGTATAGAGAGCAAAAGCGGGATCTACACATGGTATTCATTGATTTAGAAAAAGCATGATAGAGTTCCAAGAGAAATAATATGGAGAATTTTAGAAAAAGAGGTGTTAGTGTAACATATATTGAACTAATTAAGGATATGTATAAGGAAATGTGACGAGTGAGAAGACTTGGTGGATTAAGAAGCATTTCCAATAAAGATAGGGTTACATCGAGGATCGACTTTAAGTCACTATCTTTTACACTAATCATGGAATGAACTCATTGGGACACATTCAAGACACATTAAGTAGTGCGTGTTGTTTTTGAGATGATATTGTTTTAGTAGATGAGACACGTGAAGGAGTAAATGTTAAACTAGAATCTTGGCGAGAAATACTAGAAGTGAAAGGTTTTAAGCTTAGTAGAGGAAAGACAGAATATATGGAATTTAAATTTAGTAATATTAGACGTAATGAGACAAGTGTTAAGATAGGAGATGATGAGTTGTCTGGAATTGAGAGCTTTAAATATTTAGGATCATTTTTGCAAGATGATGGAGGGATTGAGAGAGATGTCTTACATGTAGAATCTGGCAGGATGGTTGAAATGGAGGAAAGCATCGAGTATTTTATGTGATCGTAAAGTGCCTCTAAAACTTAAAGGGAAGTTCTACAAAACGGCGATTAGACCTGCTATGTTATATGGAGTTGAATGTTGGGCTACGACTCGAGCATATGAGCAAAAAATGAGAGTTGCAGAGATGAGGATGTTAAGGTGGATGTGCGGACATACGAGGATGGACAGAATAAGAAATGAGAGCATTAGAGAAAAAGTTGGTGTAGCATCTATTGAAGGAAAGCTCCGAGAGACGTTTAAGGTGGTACGAAAATGTACTTAGACGGCCAATAAATGCTCCAGTTAGGCGATGTGAAACGATACCAAATATACACATCAAACGAGGAAGAGGAAGACCAAAAAAGACTTGGTTAGCAACAATAAAATAAGATAAAATTTATTTAAATATAGATGATGATATAGTAGGGGATAGAGTCCAATGGCGTAGAAGGATCCATATAGCCGACCCCACCTAGTGGGATAAGGCTTTGTTGTTGTTGTTGTATATATTTAGGTTGAGATACTTGACCTTGATTCCAACCCGACCATTAATATCAATGGTCATTAGAGAATTTGTGTGAAATGGATGAGAGCATTAGATATTCGTTGTGATCGTAAGATACCTTTAAAATTTAAAAGGAAATTTTACAAAATGACAGTTAGATTTGCTATATTATATGGAACTGAATGTTGGACTATGACTCAAGCACGTGAGTAAAAAATGAGAGTTACAGATATGAGAATCTTAAAATAGATATGCGGACATACAAGGATGGATAAAATAAAAAATGAGAACATTATGTTAGTGCTTATAAGCTCCACATATCTCCACAATGGCATGATATTGTCCACTTTGGGTCTAAGCCCTCATGGTTTTATTTTTGGGCTTTACCCAAAAGGCCTCATACCAATGGAGATATCTTTTTTCTTATAAGCACATGATCTTTTCCATGTCTTACCAATGTGGGACTTTGATTGTATTCCCCATACTCCCAACAATCCCCCCCTCAAACGAAGGACCACATTGGGCCCCCCCTCAAGCCTATCCCTCCTCGAAGGATTTTCTCTGCTTGATGTCCGATCTTCAACCCACCAGGACTTCCTGCCAATTGTTCGGTCCCCCCGACCCAACTAGACTTCCTTCCTGATGTCTGGTTCTCTTGATCCGGACGTGGGAGCTCAACTTCCTTCGTTCGAGGTTCATGGCTTGACATGGACCATGGCTCTGATACCAATTGTTAGTGCTTATAAGCTCCATATCTCCATGATGGCGTGATATTGTCCACTTTGGGTCTAAGCCCTCATGGTTTTATTTTTGGGCTTTACCCAAAATGCCTCATTCCAATGGAGATATCTTTTTTCTTATAAGCACATGATCTTTTCCATGTCTTACCAATGTGGGACTTTGATTGTATTCCCCCCCTCAAACGAAGGACCACATTGGGCCCCCCCTCAAGCCTATCCCTCCTCGAAGGATTTTCTCTGCTTGATGTCCGATCTTCAACCCACCAGGACTTCCTGCCAATTGTTCGGTCCCCCCGACCCAACTAGACTTCCTTCCTGATGTCTGGTTCTCTTGATCCGGACGTGGGAGCTCAACTTCCTTCGTTCGAGGTTCATGGCTTGACATGGACCATGGCTCTGATACCAATTGTTAGTGCTTATAAGCTCCACATATCTCCACAATGGCATGATATTGTCCACTTTGGGTCTAAGCCCTCATGGTTTTATTTTTGGGCTTTACCCAAAAGGCCTCATACCAATGGAGATATCTTTTTTCTTATAAGCACATGATCTTTTCCATGTCTTACCAATGTGGGACTTTGATTGTATTCCCCATACTCCCAACACATTAGAACAATGAAAGTTGAAGTTGTACCTATTGAGAAAAAACTTTTAAAGATACATTTTAAGATGATACAGACATGTACTTAGACGACTGATATATGCTCCAGTTAGGCGATGTGAAATTAATACAAATATGCAAAGAATACTTGATTAGCAATGATAAAATAAAATAAAATTTATTTAAATATAGATGATGATATAGTAAGGGATAGAGCCAATGACATAGGAGAATCCATATAATGGATCCCACCTAGTGGGATAAAATTTGGTTGTTATCGTCACTAGAGAACTTGTGTAGAACTTTGATAAAACTTCTAGACAACAACAACAACAACCATGCTTTACCCCACTATGTGGGATCAGCTATATGAATCCTTCTACGTCAATGAGTTATATTTCCTACTATATCATTATTTATATTTAAATAAATTTTATCTTATTTTATTGTTGCTAACCAAGCCTTTTTTTAATCGTCTTCTTCCTCATTTGATGTGTATATTTGTCATCGTTTCATATCGCCTAACTGAAGCATTTATTGATCGTCTAAGTACATGTCCATATCACCTTAAACGTGTCTTTCAGAGCTTTCACTCAATAGATGCAACTCCGACTTTCTCTCTAATGCTCTCATTTCTCATTTTGTCCATCCTCGTATGTCCACGCATCCACTTTAACATCCTTATCTCTGCAACTCTAATCTTTTACTCATGTGCTCGAGTCGTAGCCCAACATTCAGCGTCATATAACATAGCAGGTATAATCGTCATTTTGTAGAACTTCTTTTAAGTTTTAGAGGTACTTTACGATCACATAAAATATTCGACGTTTTCCTCTATTTCAACCGCATATCATCCAAACATAGAGCCCATCACAACAATAGCTAGCCACGAGGCAAGCAAAGTGCGAGGGGACTAATCTTGATAAAGCTTCTAGATACGTATCTAAAAACACCGACTATCCCATATAAGTTGTGTAATATATATTACATGAAGTTAATATATAATAATAAGAATTGCATGGTGGCTCCACCACCCAATCTCCATTGATCTTGAACTAACAAGGATGCAGACAACTCTACAAAAGGTTGAAACCGTCAACCTAGCGGCTCCTACCGATCTGTTCCACGACCATTGTGAGAGAGGTAAATCACGAAGAGTTCTATGAGCCTTGACGTGGTAGCCAAGACATGTGGGGGTCATCTAAATCCAGAAAAAAACTTTAAATCTCCTCCGGAATCGACCCATGTCACTTCTACAAGCACCGCCGTATCTTAACCATCACGTCATCCTCGTGGGGACAACAAGGATGCAGACAAGATTCTACCTGTAGTACCACCTATGATGACTCCAATATCTAAAGGACAGAGAAAATCATTGGAATATTTTCCTTCTTTTGGTTTCCCAAGTTTAAGCATATTCAAGCACCAATCATCATCTCCATTCTCTCTAACAAGGATTTGCAAGAACAGTCGTGGTGGCCATGTTGGATTTTATCATTCCAATTCCAAAGTTATTTCACGAAATGGTCACAACGCAGATTTATAAATAAAAATTAAAAATAGAGAATTAATAAAAAATTCTAAATAAATGTATAAATTATATTAGCAATAAAAAATATAAGAAGACATCAAAAATCAAACCAATATTATATAATTATTATACAATAATAACATAATAAAAAAATATAATGAAAATTACTTTGGTCGATAAGCTAAATTAATTGGAGACAACAAACAAACAGGACAGGATTGAACTTGGCAAAGGAGGAAGTTACATAATCACATTAGTTGTTAATTGTGTTGCCAAGAATGAGAATATGAGATGCAATCAAAATCTGTTTCCATTTTGAACACAAACAAAACACAGTAAAAAAAAAAAAATCAAAGCAAATGTCTGCCTTTCTGTTCCCACCGTTCTGAACAGTTTTTTTTTTTTTCGCAGTTATAATGCTCCCGAATGGCGGTGTTCCGTGACAATCATCATTTTTTACCGAAAATTTAAAGAGGCTTAAGGCGTTCCATCCGTTCCGTGTTCATTTCGACGAACCCTAATACTAACGAGATTCTATGGAACAGGCTTGGCAAAGGCAACCTGGTAATCAGGAGCAAGAGAAAAGCTTAGATAAGAAAGTATGGAACCGCCACATTAACGGTCTCTCACCGTTGTCCCTACCATGGAGGGGAGTAAATCAGGATCCCAATTGACAAGCATAAAGTAGAGGGGTCGATCGATAGCTCTGTCCATTACAGATAAATCTTTTTGCACTTGCTAACTGGATTAGCCCTGAGGCTAGCTTAGCTAAGAAACTACCAAGGGAAAGAAGAGAGAGAGAGAGACCGATTGGGAACAGAGATATGGTACAATGTGACTCTTGCAAGATGATTGTGAATGCTTGAATAAGTCATTTGAAAAGCAGTTGCTGATTGGGAACTTTCATAAAACAAAATAATACAAGTATTGACATGCATCAAACAATCAACGATGAACGCAACAAGATGATGAAAGTGGATCAAGAGATACAATGGAAAACACTGTGAAGGATGCACATTTATGATGATGAACAGCAACCGAGGCATGAATTAGTGGTTACGTATGTATACTACGATCTTATACTAGAAGAGGATTAGTGTTCCAAGTGATCAATCACCAATAGGATCCCAAGTAACATGTAATTTCACTAATGTTAACTAGAGATAATTCTACACACGCATTGCATTGAAGAATTCAGTAATGCAACATTCACTGGTTATATGGCAACTAGATGAAGCACAGCAGTAGTTCTAAAAGGATTGGATATCCCCTTCATGGAAGACAATGGCATTAAGATCCAGAAACAAAATATATTATGCAAATCCATAAATTCCAAGAGAGATGTTATCATGGAGGAATAACTGAGTCGAAATAGGATCCGAGACGAAGGGAAAGGAAATAATAGTATCAGTAGCTTTATTTACCTCCCAAATCGTGGAAACTGAGAGGAGAGCGCCGTAGCGCCGTCGGCTGGCCATGAAGAGCGAGTAAACGTCCCCGCTGGGAGAACATGGGGCTTACGATCACTACCACCAGCGGCACCGTTTCTTGCTCCCAACTCCGATTCCACACTCCTGCTCCGGCCATGTCCAGTCCGGCCGCCCATCTCGGCCTCTCTATGGAAGCGCGCTTTGCCTGCCGCCGAGGTCGAGTTTAGGATTCGAAGCGTCGCGAAGATTCTAGATTTACTCGAATAAAACAAAAAATACATATAAAATGATGAATAATATAATATACACACGAATTTGATATCCCTACGATGAAGATATGTATGCTGATGTGCGACGCAGATCTATTATCCGTTCGATGTGTGATTCGTCGTTCGATCAGTCGCACGGGATGAGAATACACAGTATGTTAAGAAAAAAAATTCAAAGGGTCTATTTGTAAATTTCAAAGCTTGTTGGATCTTTTTGCAAAAGTGCAAAAAAAAATAATAAAAAAACCACGTACAATTTTTTTTTTCATCTTCCGCCGCCGACCTCTTCCCTTTTTGCTTTTTTTTTTCTTTCTTTTTTTTCCTTCTTTTCCGATTTTTCCTATTCTGTTTAACTCTAAAATATCTCTAATCAACTTCTATATAAACTTCATCACCGTGGTCATTGCTAGCCTCATCCCTATCGTCGTCGTTGCCAACACCATCATCCTTGTTGTCCACCGTCGACGGCTAACATTGTCATCGGCGCACCGTTATTATTCCTTGGAAAAAAAAATCTAATTGAGGTGGAGTTCTTCCTGCTTGATTTCTTTTTAACGACCTTGTGCATGATTAATTTTACCATGATAAAAATAAAAAAAATTTATGATTTCCCAAAAATCTTGAGATATAATTAGATTAAGAATTTCATTTGATTGTATAAATGTGTTTATAGATTACTTGAGTATATGATATAAGAAAATAATTATTGGGTACATTGAATATATACAATTAGTTTTTAATTAGAATAATATTAGGAATAAATTGCTTACGGTTTATATTGTTCTTTAAATGAAGATTTATTTATATACTCTTTTATATCTATATGGTTTGATTAAATTCTTTTATATTAGCTTGACCTTGTATATTCTTGGTTATTGTTGTACATTGAGAAAAAATATACATTATACGATGGTCAAATTTTAAATTTTAAAAGTGAAGTATAGAAATTTAGAATAATTCTCTTAAGAAGAACTCAAAACTTTATGAAAAATTTGAAGGAATACATAGAGAAAATGATTTTATGAAGATGAGATTATTAAAATTTAGATAACTAAGTAATGCTCTATAAATATAGAGATTTTGCTTCGTGCATGAAAAATAAATAACTTATCTTACTGGGTGGATTGCGGGTCATTCACCTTATTTTTATGTGAGACACCTCACGGGATGGATTGCAGGTCATTCATCCTATTTTTATGTGAGACATTTCGGGTGAATTGCAGGTCGTCCACCACATATCTATGTATATGTGCATACATAAGATATACTTCATATTGGATGGATTGTAGGTCGTTCATCCTATGCATATACGATACATCTTTACAGGGTGGATTGCGGGTCGCTCACTATTATCTTTTATTTATATAGGATATATTTTATATCAAACAGTTTGCAGGTCATTCACCTATTAAATACTTATGTTTGAGTCATATATTTATGTAAGAGCAATATGTGTTTAATATTGAAATGAGAAATTGAGAAAATCGATGAAATTCATGACAGAGTGAATAAGAGTTAAATTAACGAGAACGGAGTAATAATTAATGGTATATAAAATCTAAAAATATAAATACTTTCTTTTGTTGTTGCCCTCTTGATATATATTCATGCACGTCTTTCCTTCACTGTGCACATTGTGCTCACTCTCCATTCCTTTAACCTCTAGATTCACAGACTTGAGAAAATTGTCAAGGTTCGATCAGTGTTATGATGAGTAGCTCAGAGATTGCTCGGAGATAGCTTGGAGACATCTTCTACGGAGTCCGTTCAGTTTATTTTATTTTTAGTATTATCTATTATTTATGCATTTTGAGATTTTAACATTTTTTTTTGTATGAGTCTGTGTGTTAGTCATGTCATGATGTAGTCAAGTTAGTATTTTGGGACGAACATATAGTTACATTATTCCACATCATTTAATAAAGTGTTCCATATTTATGTTCGTATAACCTTGTGTACCCTTCTTGGGTATTCTTTGTGATTTTTTATGCAGAGATGAATATTGTCCGAGCAAAGAAGCTATCCCTCATATATGAATGGATGTTTCTAGGTCGTGACACAGTAAGTCTCTGCTCCGTCGAGCACCGACGCATTCGCCCAAGCACCCCACGTACAATCGAGCTCCCTGTCTTCGTTATCGCCGCGAGCTAGGAGCTCGACATCGGTGTCGATTGGTCGTGATCCAGTCGAAGTCCTACTGAATCAGAGTCAAATTCTGATCAGATTGCGACTGAAAATCCGATCCAATTTGCGATCGTTACGTTGGGATGCATCGCAACCGCAATTGGGGGTGGATTATGTTTGCAATTGGGTTGGATTGCGGCTGCAATCCAATCGGAATCTGACTCCGGTCGAATAGCAGTTGGATTCTGATTGGATCGTGGTTGGATTACGATCAAGTCATGGTCAAATTCCGACAGACAATCGAAATTCGATCAAATTGCAATTGCAACGTCGAGATGCACTGCAAGCACGATTGGGTCAGATTCCGACCGCGATCCGATTGAAATTTGACTATGATTCAATTGGACTTCGACTCCGATCGAATCGCCATCGAAATCCGACAATTTGACGACGATGTCGAGCTCCTAGTAATCGCGACAGCAAGGAGCATGAGTGTGGTGCTCCGTCGCTAGCTTGTGGTGCTTGGGTGTGATTGGTATGGTCGAGAGCTTACTTCCAGTCCGATTGCGGGCCTATTGTCAATCTGGTCGTGGGCTTGCTATCGACATAAAGTGATGTCATAGTGAGGACAACACAATAATCCGACGAATTCATAGATGGATTATAACGTGCTCAATAGAAGCACTGTGCATTCTCATTTATTATATATTATGTATGATCGATTGATCGGATAGCGAATCGAGCATCACACAAGATAGAATGGACGACAGAATTTGCATTGCGCACAAGGGCAAACGAAGCATATCGCAAAGATATCAAAACACTCTCTCTATATATACACAAAAAAAAAGTAATTTCTTTTTAAAAATTTATTAAAAGTAATACTCTATTTATAATTAAAGTTGTTGCCTTGTGACCAAGAGGTCAGTGTTAATCTGAAACAACCTCTTGCAAAAAGCAGTAAGGTCACAGACATGGATTCCTTCTAATTTACAGCGTGGGAAACCGTCTGCCGGATTGATTTTTAATACTCTATTTATAATTAAATATATAAAATATTCTTCTATAATAACTTTACACTAATTTTTTATTAAAAATTATTCCAAGGGGAGCTTTTAATTAAAGCTATTTTAAAATTAATTATAGGTATTTTAAAATGGTATAATTTTAGTTAAATTAGTTAAGATGAAGTTTAAATGTGTATTTTATATATTAATGGATAAAATATATTTTAATAATTTTTCGAAGGAGTGGATTATTTAGATATGCACTTTTAATTTTGAACCATAAAATTATCACAAAATATTTTAGTTTAACAACTCCTTAATACGATATATTAGAGCTGTTAAACAGACCGATCCATGATGAGGCGGGTCAATCCGTCGTAAATCCAATATTTAGTGGAGAGGGACGAGCCGCTCCACCATCTCGACAGGTTGAGAGATTTCCAACTCAAGGTGAGTTACAGGTTAGGCGGGTCAATCCGTGGGTCATATAAATTTAAAAAATATATCTAAAATTACTGAGATGTTGAGGACTTGAGGTAATAATCTGTAAGACAGATAAAGTACCATGATTAAAAAAATAAGTATTTGAATTAACTAAAATCTTATAATTGAGATTCAATTATCGACTTATAAAGTTTAATACCGATGTTTTTGATTCCTTTTCAATATTCCAAAATATCCAAATCTTGATGATATGTAAATGTAAATTTTTACTCTTTCAAATAGAGATTAATTGAGATTTTTTAGTCTAGGTAATTATTTGATTTTGATATATCATTATTTCCTATATTAATTAGAATAGTAGTGATCAGATAATAAAAAATAATTAGAATATAAAAAATATTATTTTGACCTTTACTTTTAACTTTTTTTTATACTTTGTTGAGGTGTATGTATAATAGAAGAAGATTGTAATGGTGAAAAACTTATCTTTTGACATTTCTCAACCTCATGCGTCAATCAATCATCCGTCGCATGAACCAATCCGTCTAGGTTGATAAAATTTCAATTCAATCCGCTTAAATTATTTGACGGAGTGGACCAATCCAACGGATACAACCCAACTTTACAACTCTACATATATGAACCAAAATGTTCTTGGTAAAATTTTAATTCTACGAAATTGAAGAAAAAGGATCTTTTAACAAAGCTGGAAAATAAATAAATTAACAAATTTGATGAGTTCGATCGATGGCCGTGCTTGGCGATCGCCGGCGTGTGTAGGAAATTACGAGCCGGGGGCGAAGTAAGATGATCAGCACGTGAAGACCTGGACGCCGGCAGTCTTGACGGCGCCGCAGACGGGGCACTGGCCGGCGGCCGGCTCGCAGTCCTCGCAGAGGCACAGGTGCTTGCAGGGCAGCAGCAGCGCCCGCGCCGCCCGGAGGCCGCACGCCATGCACCACCCGCTCCGCCGCCGGATACGGCCACAACGCCCCTTCTCCTCCGCCGCGAAGCAGCGCGAGGACTCGGCGGAGGCCGCCTCGCTATCGCCGTACCCCTCGCGGCCGGCGGCGCCGCCACTCTGCTGGAGCCGCAGCAGCGTCCGCTCCAAGCTCGCCCTGAGAACGCCGACGGCCGCCTCGTGGTGCCTTGTCGCAGCCACCCACATCTGGCCCTCCGCGCTCAGCTGCCGCACCTTCTCCTCCAGCGCAGCGCTCCTCAGCCTCGCCACCTCCAGCTCCGCCTCCTTCCCCCTCAACCGCCGCTCAGCCTCGCCCTCCACCGCCGCCAGACCCCCCGGCAATGCCTCTTCCCCACCTCCCGCAGCCGCTCCACCTACAAATCCAACAAAAAAAAAAACACAAATAAATCTCAAGAAAAGAAAAAACTAATCCAACAACAAAGAATTAATCCATCTCTGATCTCCCACATAAAATCGAACAACTCCGTCGATCTCCGAATCCCGCCGGCGAGGAACCGCGGCCATTCTCCCGCTACCGTAGGCATCGGCAGCGCCCCGCGCCCGGTCCTGCTCCTCCTCCCGCGGCTTCCGCTTCCTCTCCGGGTCGCTCGACGCCCCTCCTCGTCGCTGTTGCAGACCTACGATCTGGCGCTGCAGCAGCAGCAGCCCATCGTCGTCCATGTCGGCGCGTCCGCCGCTACTCAACTCATCTGCAATCACAGCCAATCTTTCGACCGCCATTAAACCGCTCAATCACAGCTCTGTTCTTGCGTGATTAATGGCGGAAGACAGAGGCCGATGGAGCACGCGAAACCTGTCGTCATATATATAGATCTGGCGTGTCCGTGGCTTTGGACGTCCGCCATGGCCGTGGACCATGCAAGCTCGATTCACCAGCGCGGCCTCAGACGCATCTCGTGAGGATAAAAAGGAGGAAATCTCTGCGTTGATTGCGATCGGTAAAACGATTCTACACGATTAAACTTCTCGTTGGTTCAGATATTTTTGGATGGATGGCATGCAAAGGGAGCTTGAGTGGTGACGGCCATGGCGACGAGCAGACCCTGTAGCTTTCAGGCGACCATGTGAATGTGATCGATCATGGTGAATTTTTTTTTCTTTTTTTTTTTTCTTTAAATCCAAGTGCCGAAACTTCTAGATAAACTTCACGCACTGCAATTTATTTTCCTCAAATAAAATGAAAATTTTGATCCGTTGAAATGCTAAACTGTTCGTCACAAAAGTTTTCAGATTTATTCGAGTGTAAGATGAATTTTTTTTTTATGAAATCGAATCGATTACTCTCGAAATTAATCGATTCAAACAAGTGAATATACGATGTCAATAATAATAATAATAAAAGATAAAACGACCTTCTTCTTTGATTGACCTACTGAATAAATCTGGTGATTCCGTCCATGGGTAAGAATAAATTCACAAAGTAATACAATTCGATCTTTTGATGCGATATTATTTGATAACGAATTTAGAAAAAATTCATTCAGACAGTCTGAATCCCAAGAGTTTGTTCGATGGACAGAGCACGACTTCGGCGTTGGACCATCGTTCAGGGATGATACGACTGCAGAGTCCGGACTGAACCGTGAAAAAGCTGCGAGTGCTTCCCTGATTTACCCTTGGTGGCCGGTCGAGATCACTTGGGCTCCGACCTTTTCCGGCTCAGCTGTTGACGAGGCGTCATGAAGATTTGTAGAGTAGGGTCGGTTACTCCCAGAGATTAGTCGGACCGAAGGTTCAGATATTCTGATGCCAATAAAAAAAAGAATATAATTATTCGACAGGGTGTCCACTATTGAGTATTTTCGATCGGTTGGATAAAAATTGGATCGGTCTTCAATGTGTGGTGATCTAGTGAGATCGATTTCCTTCCGTAGAGTTTTCGCACTTCGAATGTATGTGTAACTTTGGGAGGTCAGACGCGACTTGCATTTCCGAAGATCGGACGTATACGTGACTTCAAGAGATCAGTCATCCACGCGTCCGATGAGATTAGACTTCTCCAAAGATTAGATATTTGAGCTATTAGACTTGAAGACAATTTAGAAAGGAACTGAGACATACCTCGACAAATTTCATCTGACACTCAAGTCAGGAAGAGAATAGAGAAAAGTAGAGAAAAATAGTATTTTTCTCTAAGATTTCTTCCTTCCCGTCCTTCTTCCTTTTATCTTTTTTATAGAGAAAAGAGCGTACCATTATAGAGATAAAATCGAAGATCATATCTTCAACGGTAATAAACTTGGTCACAACTTGAAAAGATGAGCTCTTGGATGGATGAACTCGATCATGACTTAAATGGGGCGAACTTAGTCGTGACGTAGATGAGTTATAGTTTTGATAGACTATATCCGAATTTGATTTCCACCTCATGTCACGTGACTGGGATATATATATTTCCTCCACCTCATGTCACGAAATTGGACGGAAGGAACTTTCTATCAAATTCTCCGCAAAAGAGATAAATCACGAAGGGTCCTGTGTGTTTTAACGTGATAGTTAAGATACGTAGGAGTCATCTGAATCTAAAAAAAAACTTTAGATCTCCTTCGAAATCGATTTTTATTTTATCCACAAACTTCATTGTATCTTAACTAATACGTCATTTCCGTAAGGACAAATTCTAAATTAACTACGAGAATATACAATAAATTGATCCGTTTGTAACATTAACACCGTATCTTGAACATCGGAAAATTGGCTTCAACAACCGTTTACTCGAGATGATTCAAAATATCGCATTTATGTCTAAGTTGTGAGCTTTAAATTGGATTGAAACGGGGGAAGTCCTTGTCTCCCCCCATATCTAGGGCACCTCAGGTTTCTTGGCTGTTTCCTTGGAAGGATAACGACAGCCTTCTAGTAAACCTAAATTTTAATTGCTTTATTCAATCTCTGACGAGTTATCCTTCGAGGAATTATTTCTGTTTGGATGGAACGACAAAAGGTTCTTTGGCGTCTCCACGAGGATGGTGTGGTGGCTAAGACACAATGATATTTATAGAAATGACATCGGTCGATTTTGGAAAAAGTTTAAAGTTTTTTTTTTGAATTCAGATGACTCTCACGTGTCTTGATCACTACGTCAAAGTTCATAGAACCCTCCGTGATTTAACTCTCTCACAATGATCGTGAGACAGACATGTGAGAGCCGCTAGATTCATGATTCCAATCTTTTACAGAGAAAAAATTCATTAACGAATTAATGAAAAATATAAAGAGAGGAATTTCTTACCCTCCAAATTGGAGTGTTAAAAAATCTTCTTTTGTAACTAATTTATTTTCAAATAAAGTTTAAATTTCCCTTTTTCTTATTTATCCTTCCCTCACCTCCTCTCAAATAAACGGTAATGAAAAAAAAGGAAGTGAAAAACTTACACTCCAAATTAAGACGAAACCTCCTGACATGGTGCAGCGGCAAGGTATTCCATAGGAAATCACAGTTCTTGGACATGTTCAATGATGAATTTTGAAGAATTTGTACAGGCGGCCCCAGCCACAGGGGTTTGCCTTCACAAAAAAGAATACGACTTCAGCATTGGACAATTTTATAGGAACAACGCGACTGTGAAAGTTGGACCAGACCGTTGAACTGCGAGCACTTCTAGATTTACTCTAGTGACCAGTGAAAACTTCACTTACGGGAATTGTGAGCTCCTCGAAAGAGGTTTGTGGGGCCGGACTGAACATCCCTAGATTTTATCAGGTCAAAGGCTCGAACATATACCTAGTGCTACTTAAAAAAAGATAAAAGTTTTCTTTCTCCTTATTCATTCTTCCCTTCCCTTCATTCATATCCTCCCTTGGGCTCAAGGCGATGTGCTCATTTCAAACATCCTTTATCGTCGATCTCACAGCTAGATGAAGGAAAATAAATCACGAAGTGTATTTTTGTCCAATCAAAAACTAGTACTGTAGAAGAGTAAACACCTTGAAAAACTTTATAGCCTTCGAAGATTGATCCTTATTCCCTTATTTTTTGAGATAATTCTATCTTCCATGTTAGCTACTCGTCTCCTCTTATAATGCAAAAGGTTGAAATTCATCAACCTAGCGGCCCCTACCAGCCCGCTCCCGAATCATCGTAAGGGAGGTAAATCACAGTAGTCCTTTAATCCTTAAGACTAATAACTAATATATGGAGAGACGACACTCTCGTATTACTCGTCTCCTCTTAAAAATAATGAACTAGGAGATTTTTTTTTATTAATATCCTCAACTTTTAACACCTCCGACAATCTACCCCTAAATTACGGGAGCATCATTATTTTTAAGAATTTCTCATTTTGACCATTCGTCAATGTAGTGAGCCGTCGTTATCGCAAATTGTGATAAATTATCATGAAATAGCCGGAAATGATAGCACTCTTTATTGTAGGTTTTTTTTTCTCGATTACTCTTAAATTTACCAATTTAAGTATGAATTAAGTTCGATTTGGAGCTCTTCGATAAGTTCACTAACACTGTAATTAGTTTCGTAATTTATGAAAGGATGCATCTTAAATTTAAAATTATTCAAATACAGTCTCATAGTTTCATATTTATCAAAGGACGTACCTCATTCTTTTTTTTTTACCTCTCCCGCTAAATATGGTTATCAAGCTGACAAAAAAAAAGATGGTACCGGAAATTTAATTCTCATATCCACTATGTTCCTAGGAATATAATTTTCAGTATCATCTTTTTTTCAGCTAGTTGATGTTGTACGTGGTACTGAGAATTTAAATTTCAGCATTACTATGTTCCTGAGAATAAAATTTCTAGCACCACTGTATTATTGAGAATAAAATTCTCAGCACCATCTTTTTCCTAAGGTAGCTTGATATTATGTGATGTTGGGAATTTAAATTCCAGAACCACTGTGTTCCTGGAAATTTAAATCTCATCATCATTGTATTCCTGGGAATATAATTTTCAGCATCACTTTTTTTCTAGGTGAACTTGATATTGTACGTGGTGCTAAGAATTCAAATCTCATGACCATTGTATTCTTGGCAATATAATTCTCAACACCATCTTTTTTTGGGCCAGCTTGATATCCACATTTGATAGGAGGGGTAAAAAAGGAATGAGATATCCCCTTTGATAAATATGAAACTATATAACTGTATTTGAGTAATTCTAAATTTGAGATGCGTCCTTTGATAGATACATTACCGAATTAAATTTGATGTAGAACTCATGTTTATGTTAACACAATTGAATCGAACCGAACTTAAATCAAACTCGAACTCCGTTCATCTCTGATACACTGACCACCACGAATATAGTTCACAAATATCTTTATATTTATTATGTTTGTCTTTTGTCTTAATTTTATGTTTATTATGTTTGTCTTTTGTCCAATTTTCTCTTTTAGAATATTACAATAGAAATTTAAGAACAATTAAGCTTATGGGAACATATAGGCCCTCCACATTACAATTCATGATAATGATGGTATTAAAAAAATTTAAAAAAAAACTTGTAATTCTTAGGCAATGCCAAATGTCAAAATATTAATTAGGAAGTGCCTGTATTATACCATGTCGAAGTTTAATAATCGATGAGTCAAAACCTCACTCGGTCGATCGATCTGATCCATTCTTCAACCCTACTTGTGAGTTAAAAGGTTGTATCATTTTTCGAGCTATATATATATGATTTTGTTTAGGTTTATCTATAGTTATAATTATGTTCAACTTTGTGCTTAACTAAGTACCACTAAGGATATTAGTTGATTGAGACGATAAAATAACGATTATAGAAGTGGATCCATTAACTAGTATGTTTGATTAGGAAGCAAAATAATAGATATAGTGTTTACTCGATCGAAATTTAGCTTCACACATAGCTATCGACCTAATTAGGGTCGTCGGGCATGGATCCATTGATTAGTAAGTTGACGTAAAGAACTTTTAGAGGCTATAATTTTTCACTCGGTATGATCTTTGGGGTGAATTTTTGTTAATCGAAATTCGTTCAGAGATCTACATTTGTTGCAGTGGATAAACCCCTAATAACAGTTTGTTTTGGCCCTAAAAAAACATCGTTTATGATTTTTTTGGGGCCTTCGAAGTTTTTTAGTCCCATGTTAAAATCGTTTTTTGTCCTCTCTGTATCATTTAAAAGCAACAATACGATTGAGTTTCCTAAAATTTCATTTGTATCCTTTAGTATATGTGTTATTAAGTTAGACTAATACGTACTATTATCAAAGTGAGAACTATTAGCTAAACTTTGTGCATCATTGTATAAGTGAATGTCTATCTATGTTAATGATGGTTGACTCAAAGGAAAATCATCCTTAGGTCAAATATATATTTAAAGTGGTTCACTATAAATACATTTGTGTTGATCATAGGTATAATATGTTGGCCCAAAGAAATACATATTATATGGTTGATTAAAGAAATAGCGAACTGTGATTATAATTGACATAATTAAACTTGACTCATATTTGATTATAAATTATGCACATATTGTGTTGATCCAAAAGAAGACACATTGTGTGACTGATTACAATTGTTTTGAGAGTTGTGATTAGAGAGTATCGCTAACAAGTTACAATTTAATCCAAAGAATATTATAATATTGTATTTGGTATATATATATATATTCTATTCTTTTCTTTGTCTTAATAGCTAAAATGATATCTGCCAATAAACACAACATTTCAATGACTTTTGTTTTAGAAATCACCGAATATAAAAGGACCAACAATATGAGTATGAGTATTAAAAATGCAATATCTGACAATAAATTTCTCAGTTTGGTTAGTTCATAAGTCAATTTTATCACTGTACCAATTGACACTTGATGAATAGACATTGGGCTATCACTCATATTAGTGTTATTGAGTATAGTTATCTTAGTAGTTGATTACTTATTGATGATGAAAGATACATCTATACAGGTAACGGCAAAAAGACTAAAATGATTGCTATAGATATTTTTTTACTTTGTCTAGGGACCAATGTATTTTTGAATTTAGAGAATATGTTTGTTATACCATCATTTAGGTGAAACTTAATTTCCATTTCCTGTTTGAGCAAATCAGAATACTCTCATTCATTTAGAAATGGAACATTCAATATTTTTCAAAATTAATACTTATTGGTATAGATTCTTTAGTTGATAAATTATGCATGTTAAATATCATAGCTTTCATGGACAAAGAAATAATGCACAATATAGGTACGAAAAATAATTTGACCGACGAGAATTCATTCATGTAGACATAGACGTTTATGATATATATTCAAATAATGCCTAAAGATGTTAACGTCACAAGGAATTCTCCATTCCCTTAGTATGTTAGAATTTTTCAAAATGATCTTTTTTCAAGACAAAAAATATCAAATTTATTGAAGACAGTGAAAATACTAAACTCAGGAACATACCTTTTGGGAGGATAGCACTAGTCATCCTACCTTAGTTATTACATGTGCAATTAGTAGTGGTATGATTTTCATATCCTATGTTATTAATGTTGCACATCCAATGGGAGTAATACCTTAAAATGTCCTTGTGTTTGTTAGGAATATTGGAACGGCTAGAGGGGGGGGTGAATAGCGTCAATGGAATTCTTTCGCGTTTGTTTCTACAATTTCGTTAGCGCAGCGGAAATAGAAAAGTAATAACGATAACGAAATAAACAACACGCTAACACAAGGATATAACGTGGTTCGGAACCGAACGGTTCCTACTCCACGGATCGAGCTCTAAAGAGCCCTAGTGATGCACACGCACTCACTAATCACAAATACTCCTTCTCGACACAAGTCGGAGGTGGAGAAACCTCGTACAACAGTTTACAACAATAAACTAAGTAGATACAAGCAAATACAATGAGATACAATGCAATATAAGTAAAGAAAAAGCTTTACAAATGCCTTTTGATTGCTTGCTTGTTGATCGCTTGAACCGTGGTTGAAGACCCTGATTTGCAACAGCAAATCGCCTCAAAAACGTCCAAGAAATCGATGCAAATTTCCTCCATCACGAGCTCCTT
The DNA here is from genome assembly GCA_025175895.1 of Wurfbainia villosa. Taxonomy (NCBI): domain Eukaryota; kingdom Viridiplantae; phylum Streptophyta; class Magnoliopsida; order Zingiberales; family Zingiberaceae; genus Wurfbainia; species Wurfbainia villosa. The sequence goes on along the minus strand of CM045997.1, from coordinate 2,450,931 downwards.
TTATAGCTTCAACCTGTGCTGGAAAAAGTCGATCAGTCGACTGATCGGGACCATCAGTCGACTGATGCCACTGTTATCGTGAGACAACGGCTAGATCCACGTTGGATAAGTCCAACGGATCTACCATCAGTCGACTGATTGTGACCATCAGTCGACTGATGGAGTCCTTACTCGACCAGTCGAGTCTCGACTCCGATACATGGCGATTTCGAGGCACCGGTCGGTGATCACCGACGATCGGTCATTGCTCATCATCGATCATTGCCCACCTCTGGCGGTCATTGCTAGGCATAAGCGGTCGACCCTAGTTGACTCGGTCCAGTCGATTGCCACATGGCATAAGTCGACTGGCACACCTCAAACATGAAGTTTTAGCCCAAGTATGGTTCCCCCATACTTGCTAGACCACCCTTAGCCTAGACCTAACCTTTCTAGCCACCTCCATCAGCCTCGCGCCTCTCGGATCCCTCCAAGTCATCCATGACTTGTTCTCCATCGCGCTAGCCTTCAGGTGCTTCCATCGGCTATGTCATGCTAACGGTGTCTACACCGCCAAGGCACATTGGACTTACGCCGCCAAGACTCCGCTTGGACTTTATGCCACCAACCATTGTACTTATGCTGCCAAGACTACCGCTTGGACTTTACGCCGCCAATATCAAATCCCCTTGGACTTCAAATGCCAACCCATGTTGGACTTTCCATGCCAAGACCATGCTTGGACTTTCCTTGCCAAGATCATGCTTGGACTTTCCTTGTCAACCCATGTTAGACTTTCCATGCCAAGACCATGCTTGGACTTTCCTTGCCAAGACCATGCTTGGACTTTCCTTGCCAACCCATGTTGGACTTTCCATGCCAAGACCATGCTTGGACTTTCCTTGCCAACTCATTGTTGGACTTTCCATTTGCCAAGACCCATGCTTGGACTTTCCATGACAATCACATTGTCATCCGTTTTTGTCGAACATCAAAACATCATTCGAGTCAAACTCGAGTCCTGGTCAATCGTGACCTGGGCTGATTGCACCAACAATCTTCCCCTTTTTTATGTTTGACAAAAACCAAAACAAATTATTGAGTTAGAACACTAACTCAAATCCCTTACCAATTATCCCAAATTGGTAAATACTCACCAAATGTTCTCCCCCAAACATTCTCCCCCTTTTTGACATACATCAAAAGGTTATCTCTCCAAGGAGGTCAATGTCTCATGTCCCATTGAGATCTTACAATCTCCCCCTTGGTCTTAAAAATACCTATGATGCCTACTATCTTCCTAGTGATAAGTCCCATAGCACTCAAGAGAGGCAATCCTATTCACTTTCCCAATTGATGATACTCTCCCAAAACTTCTCTTCCTCAAGAAGAGAAAAACACATCCATCATCCCATGATGGATAACTCCCCCTAAAGGCTTGCTCCCCCTTGACCATTGCACCAACAATGTCCTTGGGAAGTCCCTAAGCCAATAGGAACTCTAGGCCATCAAAATTAAGGTTAGAAATTCAACATTGAACTTTCCAACACTTTAAAATTGATAAAAACCCTAAACACCTCTCCTAATCCATATCCAATGGATTTTCACCCTTCATCATGCTTCCCAAAGCATATCCTAAGGTTAGGAGTGGTTAGGGACCTTATCCATATTGAACACGGGTTAACAACCTAGTTTTCCGAAATCAGGCCGATCGATCAGTGATTAATCGATCATTGCCACATTCATCGATCAGCGCCACCAGGCGATCGTGATAACTGAAAATCGATTTTGATTATCAGAAATGAGTTTTGAAAAATCATAACTAATTATACGTATATCGAAAAATCACGAAATTTGATACATATAATACTTATGACTAATACAATGGGTGAAAAATGTTTGAAAATTATTTTACCCATAAAATAGTGAAATTGGCACAAAGTTCAAAACCATTGAAATTTTCAATGTTTTGGTCCTACTTTGTATCAACTTCATCAATGGTGATTACTATCAAAAGATAGGCTTCACCAAGGTTTTTTAAAATGATTTTAAAATGTTTTCAAAACCTTATCTTGGATCATATTCCTTGGGCTCTATGTACATAACTTGTACACATGCTCTCCCAATGATCCACATGTTGAGTTAAAATGAGTTTGGGTTCAACTAGATGTAACAACTATGCACCTTGAACTTAACTCATATCCTAGCATCTCACATGTATCTAGGGTGTATAAATACACATACATGTCAATGTGATGTGAGATGTGGGTTTTGTTCTCCCTAATCTAGGGTTTCATGCATTTTCCTAAGGCAACTCTACTTGATTCCCTTATAAATGGGACTCCAAGTCATGCCATAGTCCTTATATCAATTTTAATCAATTAAATGCATGAAATGATCATGACATAATAATAGCAATAATTAAGCATGGCCAATGATCATGATGTCATGGCATAATATGAAAACTAAAAACACATGACATTTATCCTTAATCCCTAAGCATACTCATGACATATAAATGATAGAACATAAACATAATGTCATGTCATGGTATATGGCAGACAAATCATGGCAAGTAAAAAGTATAGGTATAAGTATACCTAAATTTCAATATTAATTGCCATTTGATATAATTAATTATATTTTGTCATATTATCACTAATCTTCCTAGTGTGCCAAAAACCCAAAATGACAAACTAATCTCTAAAACTAAATTGTGCCAATTTAATCATTTTATCAAACTTCTCAAATAATATTGGCACATCCTAACATCTTTTAGGATTAAAGCTCAAATGTATTTTCAAGGTAACCATAACCTTGAAAATATCCTAAAGTGTCACCTTTACAATGGTTGAGTTAACTACTCATCCAATCAAGGTTGGCACACCCTAACCCATCTAGCGTGAATCAATCACGCTCTTAGGAACCCAAAACCTACTTGAGCTCCTAGGGTTAATTAGGTATTCCTTAGGGATAACCTCCCTAGATACCTTCCTAATGACCCTCCTAGGCTTTGAAGCCTTGGTCATTATGGTCTTGCCATGGTTAACCTTAGGGATTGTCTCCCTAATAACCTTTTTAGTGGCCACCCTAGGTTTCCTAGAAACCTTAGCCACTAGGCACAAACCTTGGTCAACTCTAGGGATGACTTCCCTATTGACCTTGGTCTTCCTAGATCTAGTTAGTGTTCCATAGTCAAATGGAACACTATGATAAGTCATCTTGGACTTAGGTTTGTGACCCAAACGATTCTTTCCCTTGGTTGACTTTTGACTCTTATGTCCTAGATGTTGACTTTGACTTCTTGACCTAGGAGTTTGACCATTAGACCCTTTAGATTGATTTTGTATCTTATTTAGGGTCTTTTCAAGTTTCTCAAGCCTTGACCTCAAGGCTTGGTTCTCTAATTCTAATTGCCCAATTTTAGAATTTTGATTTAAACCATGGGCATTGGACTTCCTTGGCATATGCCTAGTCCATTTTGGATTAAAACCTAGATGTTCTTGTATTTTCTTAATAGATTCCCTAGATATGGTTTTTCTAGGGACATTAGTCCCAAATTTCTCCTTATTACTAAAGTGGACACTTTTAGCTCCTAAGCAAAAACATTTATTCATATTAGCATGCTTTTCAACATTTAAATTCGAAGATGCACTACTAAAATGTACCTTAGGGTTAGCCTTAGCTCCCCCTACTTGTGATGCTTCTTCTTGGGTCTTTTTCCTCCCCCTAGAGCATTGGCTTCTAAAATGCCTCTTTTGATGGCACTTGAAGCATATAATATGCTCCTTGCTCTTTTGACTTGGGGAACAAGCATCCTTTGACTTTTGTTGACTTTTGGGCGCCGGAGAGGCTTTCCTAACCTTCTTTGGGCATTTGCTCTTGTAATGCCCATACTCCCTACACTCAAAGCACATTATATGATTTTTATTTGAACATAAAGTGTTTGAGTTACCTAGGATGGTGGTAGGTGCCAGAGTTGAATTTTGAGCTTCCTCATCTTGATTGGATGTTGAAGGCTCTTCTTGAGGTTGCTTCGGTGTAGAGGATGGTCTCTCCTCCTCAATCCTAGAAGTAGATGCTTCTTCCACCTCTTCTACTTCTTCTTTCTCCGATTCGGAAGTTGACTCCATCTCAACTTCCGATTCCTCACTTTCACTTGAGGATGAACTCTCCTCATGGAGTCTTGCCAATTTTCTCCATAGCTCCTTGGCATACATGTAATCCCCTAGCTTGCACAAAACATCATTAGGGATTAAATCTTCCAAAAGTTTCGTTACCTTAACTTCGGTCTTGAGCTTTTGGCGTTGCTCTTGGGTCTACTTTTTCAATTTTAGGATATTCCCCTTCTTATCCCTAGGGGGTTCAAGGCCTTCAACGAGGATGAACCAATCCTCTATGTTCATCATCAAGAATGTTTCCATTCTTGCTCTCCACGTCGGAAAATCTTCTGGATCATATGGAGGTGGAGTATTGATATCCCATCCAAGCTTGTCTTGGAATTCCATCTTCACCCTCTAGCCTTTTGTCTTAGCTCCCGGCGGTTAGTCCGTAGAAGAGCCCCGGGCTCTGATACCACTTGTTAGGAATATTGGAACGGCTAGAGGGGGGGTGAATAGCGTCAATGGAATTCTTTCGCGTTTGTTTCTACAATTTCGTTAGCACAGCGAAAATAGAAAAGTAATAACGATAACGAAATGAACAACACGCTAACACAAGGATATAACGTGGTTCGGAACCGAACGGTTCCTACTCCACGGATCGAGCTCTAAAGAGCCCTAGTGATGCACACGCACTCACTAATCACAAATACTCCTTCTCGACACAAGTCGGAGGTGGAGAAACCTCGTACAACAGTTTACAACAATAAACTAAGTAGATACAAGCAAATACAATGAGATACAATGCAATATAAGTAAAGAAAAAGCTTTACAAATGCCTTTTGATTGCTTGCTTGTTGATCGCTTGAACCGTGGTTGAAGACCCTGATTTGCAGCAGCAAATCGCCTCAAAAACGTCCAAGAAATCGATGCAAATTTCCTCCATCATGAGCTCCTTTTATAGCTTCAACCTGTGCTGGAAAAAGTCGATCAGTCGACTGATGCCACTGTTGTCGTGAGACAACGGCTAGATCCACGTTGGATAAGTCCAACGGATCTACCATCACCGATCATTGTGACCATCGATCGATGGAGTCCACTCGACCAGATCGAGTCTCGACTCCATTCTCGTGGTCGATTTCGAGCACCGGTCGGTGATCACACGATCACGCTCGAGCCATCGATCGCTGCCCACCACCTCGCGATCATGATCGCTAGGCCATAATCCACAGTCAAACCCTAGTTGACTCGGTCCAGTCGACTGCCACATGGCATCAGTCGACTGGCACACCTCAAACATGAGGTTTTAACCCAAGTATGGTTCCCCCATACTTGCTAGACCACCCTTAGCCTAGACCTAAGTCTTCTAGCTACCTCCATCATCCTCACGCCTCTCGGATCCCTCCAAGTCATCCATGACTTGTTCATCCATCGCGCTAGCCTTCAGGTGCTTCCATCGGCTATGTCATGCTAACGGTGTCTATACCACCAAGGCATATTGGACTTACGCCGCCAAGACTTCGCTTGAACTTTATGCCGCCAACCATTGTACTTATGCTGCCAAGACTACCGCTTGCACTTTACGCCGCCAATATCAAATCCCCTTGGACTTCAAATGTCAACCAATGTTGGACTTTCCATGCCAAGACCATGCTTGGACTTTCCTTGCCAAGACCATGCTTGGACTTTCCTTGCCAACCCATGTTGGACTTTCCATGCCAAGACTATGCTTGGACTTTCCTTGCCAAGACCATGCTTGGACTTTCCTTGCCAACCCATGTTGGACTTTCCATGCCAAGATCATGCTTGGACTTTCCTTGCCAACTCATTGTTGGACTTTCCATTTGCCAAGACCCATGCTTGGACTTTCCATGACAATCACATTGTCATCCGTTTTTGTCGAACATCAAAACATCATTCGAGTCAAACTCGAGTCCTGGTCAATCGTGACCTGGGCTGATTGCACCAACAGTGTTTTCCATTATGCAAGGGCTCTAACTCTGAAAAGTGGATTAAAGTCATGAAAAATGAAATGAAGTCCATGACAAACAATGACATATGAGAGCTTGTCGAATTGTCTAAAGGAGTAAAGTCTGTTGATTGCAAATATATATTTAAAATAAAACGAGATGCTCTCAGCAATGTCGAAAAGTATAAGACATGCCTTGTAATTAAAGGATTAACTTAGAAATTGAATATTGATTCCAAAGAGACTTTTTTATTTGTGTCAATGAAAGACTCTCTAAGAATAATTATGACATTTATAGATTGATCATTATGATTTGGCACTACATCAAATACATATTAAGATTGCGTTCCTTAATAAAGATATTGAGGAAACTATATACATGGTACAATTAAAGAAATTTGAATTTGATGATTTAAAGCACCTAGTATGCAAATTAAAGAAAGTCTTTTTTTTTACTTAAAATAGACATCCCGTCAATGATATAAAAAATTTAATTAAATATTTACTTCATTTAATTTTAAGGAGAGTTTAATTGATTAATGTATATATGTCAAATTTAGCAAGAGTAAATTTCTAATACTTATTTTATACGTAGTTGACCAAATCAAATCCATCGGCTTCTTCCGACTTCAAATTCCTTCGAAAATGTTATTTTCGGATCTAGATGCATATTTATACTTTCGATTACGTTTTTATTTTTTATTTTTATTTCGCATATTTATAATAGATCATTTGATAAAATTTAATATTTAAATAATTTTATTTTCATTTGTTCGATTATATATACGAATACACGATTTAAAAGTCCATCACCTATCAGTATTTGTCTTTTCCTTTCCCCTTAATTTTGGCATATGCGAGTCTTCTCTAATATAAAAACATAGCTTTTTTAGAATTACACTCCAGAACCCAATCCCACCTTTTTACACTGTTTCCAAATTAGTCACGTATACAAAATCAAAATGTTAAGATCTCTATCCCCTAACATTTTGGAAGATTTAAATTCTCAAAAATACAATTTAGAATTTAAGTCTTTAATATCACATATAATATTAAACTGCTCCAGAAAAAAAAATAGTATTGAAAATTATATTTTCAAAAACACGAAGATCTTGGTAATTATATTTTCGAAATATAATTGATCAAATTTAAATTCTCAAAGACAACGCATATCAATATCAACTGGTCAAAAAAAATGGTGCTGAAAATTATATTCTCAGGAACACAGTGACCTTGAAATTTAAATTCTCAACATTTTCTTTTTTTCGGCCAGCTTAATATGCGCATTTGACGGGAGGAATAAAAAAGAAATGAGATGTCATTTGATAAATATGAAACTTGAGATACGTTCTTTGATAAATTGTCGATTATTTTTAGAGATATCCACAGATACTATTCATCAAAGTAAATTAATTAGTCCCCGTGGAAATGGAAATAACGTGGTATTTAAAACATATGCTTACAAAAATAATGCGAATAAAGGGATATAAATTTTTTTTTTTTGGATTTAGATAATTTTTACCTATCTTAATTATCATATTAAGATTTATATGATCCTCTGTGATTTATTTTTTTCATCGTGATTATAAATATAAAACAGATCGATATAAATTAATGGATTGATAATTCCATTTTTTTTTTATAGAAAGTAAATTAGAGGAGCATGATGAGTCATACTTAATTCGGTCCAAATCCCTTCTGTGAGGATCCGTTTTAGAAGTCCCAAGAATAAACACCAAAGAAAGGATCAAAATGTGATGACATAATGATCAAGTGAAAAATATAAATATTTTATGTCAAATAAAATAAAATAAAGAAAAAGTTGCCAACAAAATTAATTAATTCTCATGATCGATCTATCGACCGCACTTCTCTTGTGTTGGACGTGTGCAGCTCCTATAAATAAACTGTACAGCTACCGGCTTCAATCACCCCGGAGAAAGTAGAGATCGAATGATAGGAAAACTACGCCGTTGCGATTCTCCGATCGATAGATGAAGATCATTCCGACGACAATTCGCACGATATGGAGCAAGGAAGAAATCCGCACCCTAATTCTCCTAAGCCTCTTCCTCCAGACCATCCTCATCTTCTTCTCCCTCTTTCGCAAGCGCAGCCGCAACAAGGCCCTCAACCACCTGCTCTGGCTCTCCTACCTCGGCGCCGACGCCGTCGCCATGTTGACCCTCGGCAACCTCCTGAGCGAGCAGAACGACGCGATGGAGGCCAACATCAGCGGCGACATCAAGGCCTTTTGGGCCCCTTTCCTCCTCCTCCACCTCGGTGGCCCTGACACCATCACCTCGTACTCCCTCGAGGACAACGAGCTCTGGCTCCGCCACTTACTCAACCTCGTCGCTCAAGTCGTCGTAGCCGTTTTAGCCTTCCTCGAATCCCTCCCGAGCCCCCATGTGTGGAAGTCCGCCATCGTCGTCTTCGCCGCCGGCATCCTCAAGTACGGCGAGCGCACGGCGTCTCTCCGCTCCGCCTCCATGGAAAACCTCCGTGAGTCCATGCTCGGCGAGGCTGACCCTGGCCCCAACTATGCTAAGTTCATGCAGGAGCTCAACTCCCGCACGGAGGCCGGCGTCAAGGTAGAGATGATGATTGTGGAGGCGGTGCCGCCGCTGAAGTTCCTGGAAGACTTTAGCCGCCCAACTGATATTTCAGATGATAATAATTATTGGCTCCGCCACGGGATCCGCCGCTTTCCGAGAGAGGGGGACTTCTATATCACTGAGGCGGAGGTCATCTCCATGGGTTACCACTTCTTCCAAACCTTGAAGCGCCTCACCGTCAACCTCATGCTCAGCTTCGAGGACCGCATGGAGAGCCAGAACGTTTTCTTCCAGATAAACGCGAAGCAAGCGTTCCAGGTGGTGGAAGTGGAGCTCTCCTTCCTCCACGACATCCTCCATACCAAGGCAGTCCATGTCCACAGCACCGGAGGCCGCATCGCTCGCATCGCCTCCCTCGCCATGGTCATCCTCGCGTTCCTCCTCTTCTACCATCGTAGCGGAAACCACTCTCACGTCTTCGAAAGCGTCGACGTCCTCATCACTTATTTGCTCCTGCTCGTCGCGATCGGGCTCGAGATCGTCGCGATTTTGTTGCTCATCTTCTCCGACTGGGCGATTGTCGCGCTGCAGATGAGCGGCAGCGACCGGCTCAAGCAGCCCTGGATTGCATACCTCAAGAAAAAGCTTCGGATGCCCATATGGGGCAATGTCATCATCTACTACCGACAACGATTCTTTAACGTCTTCCCCGTGTGGTTGCTGGGAGACACCGAGCGGTGGTGGTCGAACAAGATGCGACAGTACAACCTACTCGAAGTCTGGCTCAGGGACTACCAGCGCCCTAACCTTGACTGCATGCTGGAGCTGTTAAAATTGAAGCTAAGGACGTGAAGAATCGGTGGTGGGGCGTGAAATCCATCCAGCAGGTTGATGATGAAATTAAAAAGCATATCTTAGAACAGCTGAAGATGAAGGCCAAAAGCACCGACGGCCTCGCTGAAAACTACAAGCGCCTTCGCGCGTGCAGGGGCGAATGGGTGCTCCGGGAGAAAGGATACGCTAACCTCAAATGGAGCGTCGAGAAGGAGTTCGACGAGAGTATCCTGATATGGCACATCGCCACCTATCTCTGCCACCAAAAACTTAAGTCCGACGAGCAAAAGACCGTCAGCACCGGCGATGCTGAGCAAGTTGGAAAAAAATTGAGAACGTGGATGAAGGGTATAGGAAGAATAACGCAAATGGTAAAGACGATTCTGAGAAGAAGCCGCTCCGAGCAAGACGATTCTGATTCGTCGGCCGTCGACACGACGGCCGATGACAAAAGTAAGCTAAATGATTACACCAAAATAAGCAGGAAGATATCCGAGTATTTGATATACCTCGCGGTGTATCAGCCGAAGCTGCTGCCTGCCGGCATCGGGACGGTCAGATTCAAAGACACCTGCGCCGAGGCCAAGAACTTCTTCTCCGACAAGGCGACCGAGATGAGAGAAGAATTGGAGAATATAAGATCTGCAGAGGGTGAGAAAAAAAAAACAGAAAAGATTATTTCTGCGCTTCAAGAATCAAGAACTCCATTTTTAGAATGTTGGGGTTCTTCTTCCGGCTGATTGCTTCACTGTTTATCGAGATGACCAAGAGAGAACTCATCTTGAAGGAGATCACAGAGGCGATCCGGAAGTGGTGGACTGCGACAGTCAAGATACTGTTGCTCAAGAAGATTCACCGGTTCTTCTGCTTTTGCATCGAGGTGGCGAAGGAGATGCAACCAAAGAACAAACAGGTGACGCCGGAGATGAAGCGGCTTCGGTGCGAGAAGCTAATTGAGGTGAGAGCAACGGTGAATCCCATCGACGTGAAGGGAGACCGGAGTAAGTCGGTGCTGTTCGACGCGGCGAAGCTGGCAAGGGAGATAATGGAGAACTTCAAGAACGACGAGGAGGAGCAAAAGAATAAGAACAAGAGCGAGAGAAAAATGTGGGAACTGATGAGCTCAGTGTGGGTGGAGATGCTGTGCTTCGCTGCCGCGAACTGCTCATCGGACGCGCACTGCCGTCTGCCGGCAGCTGAACCAGGGCGGCGAGCTGGTCACCCACGTCTGGTTGCTGATGACGCACGTGGGAATCGGGAAGCAGTACTAGATATAACATTATTATTATAAGAGAAATAAATCATATTAATTTTATAAATTTTAATATGACGACCTAGATAATCGTCTGAATTTAAAAATATATATATTTTTTCAGAAATCTATCCATATTATATTTATAAATATCATATTAATCTTAATATCGCAGTGATATAATAATTAAGCGTAATGCAAATGTTAATTATTCCTTTCGAGCTCACTCACTGTTAGTTGATGTTGTAAGAATGTTTTAATTACTATTGTTTGATTTAATTCTAAATAATATAATAAAAATTTATTTATTTAGAATTTTTAAAATATAATATATTTTAATATTTTATTATATTATTTTAAAATTGAATTATAAGATTTCATTTACTCCGAAATATATTTACTTATGACCATATCGATCGGGACGGTCATCACTGTCGCCTAATGAGATGACAGAGGATGACTACCGACAACTACCATTTGCGGAATCGATCCAAGGTCATATGACACCAAAGAAGAGTTTTAGATCTTCCTATGGAACCGATCTGTCCTCATTTAGCAAGTATCATTCTGTCCTAATCAACACATCAACCCCGTAAAAATTAGAGATTTAGTATTATAGAACCGTTGTTGTTAAAAGGTCTTCACTGATGACTATAAAATTATAGTTCAGAGGTTAATCACGATCCGATCGATATTTCTAAAGCCGACTCTCAGAGAGAACTATTGGAGTCTTCACTCAGGATCTAAAATATTTTTACTATTAGTTAAAGTCTAATTTTAAAATTTTACAATAGAACTCAATTTTTAAATATCGTCCGGTACTTTTTGATTAAATTTTAAAATTCGAATTCAAGAACCAATAAAATGAATTAAAAACAAACTCCAACACTCTTCTTTTTATAGGGCTACATGTTGCCCTTCCACAGGAGAAAAAAAACTAAAGCTAAAGAGGTCGAAGCTCCGTTGGACTTTTAGTTGTCTATTCCACTTAATTGAGGATCCGAATTAAATTAATTAGGTTCCATTTTCTATAGAAATTTCAACCTCTTTTTACACATGTTGTCCTTATTATATATATACACACGAGTTTAATATAATATATAATACACGGTGCACAATTCATGTGCATCCTCGAACAAGCATAGTAAATGAAATATATAAAATATTTTCCATTAGAATTTCCATCGCTCGGCACCATCGCAGAGCGATCGGATTCCAATCGTAATCTGATCGGCGTACGATCAAAATCGCAGTCCGATTAGATCAGGTTCAGATTCCGACGGAATCACTGCCAAAATCAATCACAAATCAGTTGGACTTCGGTGTCGATCTGATTGTGGTTGGATTCCTACCGAAATGGCATCAAAATCTGTCGTGATTGCGGTCGCTAGCAGCTACAGTGCTAGTGATCGCAATTCGATCAGAATTCGATCGTGGTTCTATTGTTCGGACCGTGGTGATGACATCAACGGATTCAGGGGTTGAGCTATAGTGTTAATTGGCTCTGACGACATCTGACAGTGGCGAGATCGTGCGAGGAAGAAACACTCTGCATTTCTCGTTACTGTGTAATCCCGTAGGATCAGATGATCGAGTTTCAGTCGTGCAAAAGTTAGCGCTCACTTATGTGTTGTGCACCATATATATATATATATATATATATATATATATATATATATATATATAGATATATAATACGTAGCATTCCTTATGTCGCATAACTCGTGAGCACATGAGCAAGTATAGTAACAGAGAATACACGTACAATGTTTTGCCATTGGAGAAATCATGATATCCGCCACTCAACATTGCTGCCGAGAGATCAGAATTCGATCGTTATCTGACCGACTATATATATATATATATACACACACACTGCTATAACATGAATAGGAAGGTAGATGAGGGAGGAGTCATGAGTTGGAAGGTAGAACCAAATGGAGAGGGCCACAACTTGGGGCATATAGGCAAGCTAGGAAAGACTTAGCTTTGAAGGTCGAGCCGAGCTAAGAGAATCACAGCTCGTAAAATAGAGCCGAGGTATAAGTGTATCGACTCGGTTACTAGAATTGAGCCAGGTGATGACTCGGAGAAATGAGCCGAGTCAAAAAGATGGTGACTCAGGAAATAGAGTTGAGCTAGGTGAATAGCCCGAGGTTTGATCGAAGGGAGGAGTGGCATAGTGATAAAATGAAAGGAAGAGAGGATCCCAAAATACACTCTCATGAGAGTTTGCTACAGGCACAAAAAATCAAGACACTTCATCGGCCCCATCGAAGATTCCTAATAAGGGGCATTCTCTAACATCCTAAGTGTAGATCAAATGTATACCTGTTGGGAGGTTTGCTCGTGTCGGAGGAAAAATCACAGACGGAGATTACCTCGCGCTTCCACAAACCAAATCGCCGAATGCTTCTTCTCGCTTCATCTTCACCAAGAACAGCCTGCCTCACCGCCGAACCACTTGACGCACTCCTTCCCTTTAAGGAAGGAGACGACGACGGCTTGCCGCGGCGCGTGTCGAGGCGTGTTCCACGAATCGCTTCGCGCGCTGGAACCGCCACTTAACTCACATCTCCCACTCGCCCAAGGTATGTCACACGCATAAAAATGATCACATGCACTATTTTAGAAGGGTTGTTTAGTCACATAGACTAAACGATCACACAGAGCATTTTAGAAGAGGTGATTAGTCACATAGACTAAACCGAAGCAACATCTATTGTCCCAAAAGACTAATAGAACAGAGATTAATAGTCACAAAGACTAAATGAAACATCAAATTAGAAAATGGTTCGTATGACAAAGAAGCACATTGAGCTTCAAATGCTAAGAAAGTTGTTACACCTTACATAGCTCATAGAGTGATACATGCTAAGAAAAGTTGTTACGCCTAACTTAGCCACTCTCCATACGATACATAATCATTCTCCGATGACACAGTCATCTCCGTGGTACAAAACTATTTATCTTATGGCACAGCCATTTTCCAGTGACATAGTCGTTTTCCGGATGATACAAAATCATATTTACGGTGGTACATAACCGCTTTACGAAACATTTATGTCTTGCTTTTACCTAGATTAAATAATTTTATTTACATCAATATGAACATCTCTAATCCCTTAAATTGACCATCATGTCAAGAGCATGTCTCATATTCCAAATATTCACAAACATTTCATACAATGTAAAAGAGTCGACTAGTGAATAATACCCATTAGATGTAAACTTATTTAATCTTCCTTTTTAGTGTGAATCTATTCATTTTAATCAATAGCTTTCCTAGACATGTTCCATAGACCGAATCATCCATAGTCATAGGTAGACATGCTAAAGTAGCAAACCTTGATTAAAACTTCAAGTAGACACCTAAATAGTCACAAAAGGCAAATTTTGAGATCAACATATAATCTCAAAGGGCTCACATAGTAGAGAAAGCGAGGATCCATTCTCCTACTACCCTTATTGTCGTCTTAGCACATGTGGTATGAATCACATGTTACGATGTTATCCTCTTTACCAATAAAGAGCGCATGTTTTCCTCAAATTAACATCGTACAGATTTCGATCTAGACATTCCCAATGTCTAATCCAGAATTCAACACATGAATCCAGAATTCAACACATGAATTCTAATCTGGCTCAAAAAACAGGTAGAGTAAATGGTGGGTTCATTTACTTCGATCATTTATCACAAAATGATCTTATCTTGATACAAATATCAAGACGACCCTAACTTATAGGAATGTAACAAATTTTACAGCTTCCAAAGCTAACAACCACATAGGTTGACCTATAAGCATCGGTCTTACCTCTATTCATACGCAACAAATAAAGATGATTGTCCATGTGAGAGGACCAATCATTACCTGCCAACATGCTTATCGAGATCTTATCACTAGAATGTAACATAACATACACTTTGAATGCATTATGGCAACAATCAAATCATTATATTCAATTGTCATTACAAGATCTTACATTCTCTGAAGTCCCATAGACTTTACATGCTCATTAAATGACTCTCTAGTCATTGGCTTAGTAAAAGGATCTGCAAGCATAGCTCGTGTAGGGATATACTCAATAATCACCTTCTTTTTAGCAACAATATCCCTGATAAAGTTGTATTTTATAGCTATATGCTTGCCCTTGCTGTGATATTTGGGATCCTTGGAAAAAGCTATATCGCAGCTTAGTATCACAATAAGCGATACATCGACTCACCCTCAATAATCTTCAAATGCTTCAGAACCTCCTCGGCTAGCTTCTTATGCACAATTTCTTGAACATGCCACATATTCAGCTTCCATTGTAGATAAGGCCACACAGGCCTGTTTCTTGCTGTTCCAGGAGATGGCGCCACCATTCAACAAGAACGCATAGCCTGATGTTGATTTTCTATCATCCAGGTCCCCAGCCCAATCTGCATCTGAATAGCCTCTAAGGCTTATATCTGATCCTTGATAACAGAGACAATAATCATTGCCGCCTTGGATATCTGAAAATCCTTTTCACGCCTTCCAAAGTGTCTCGATCCAGGTTTGGCTAACTAAGCCCACTGCATAGCTGATATCGGGACGAGTACACAACATAGTATACATTAAACTACCTATGGCACTGGCATATGGTTTTTTATTCATGTCGGCTATTTCAGCTGGAGTCTTGGGACTCATACTTTTGCTCAAAACAGTACCTTTTCGTGAATAGGTGTCCTGGTAACATCTTAGTTATATAAGACTCTTGTGACAAACCCAAACGTCTCTTTGATCGATCCCGGATGATCTTAACCCCTAAGATGTACTCCGCTTCTCCCATATCTATTGTGTCAAATTGTGAAGACAACCACTTTTTGACTTCTACAATAAAACCTATGTCATTTCCAGCTATCAGCATATCATCAACATATAATGATAAAATGACATACTTTCCTTTTTCCTTCTTTAGGAAAACGCAATGATCATCATTGATCATTTCGAAACCATAAGATAAAACCACTTTGTTAAATCTTATGTTCCATTGTCGACGCCGCTTCACATATATAGATTTCTTCAATCTACATACTTTATCCTCTTGGCCTAAAGCAACGAAACCTTCCGGTAAACCATATAGATTTCGTCAAGCTCACCGTTAAGGAAAGCGGTTTTGACATCCATTTGATGTAATTCCAAGTCATAATGTGCCACAAAGGCTAAAATAACTCGGATTGACACAAACTTCACTACGGGAGAAAATGTCTCTTCAAAGTCAATACCCTCTCTTTGGGTAAATCCTTTTGCAACCAAACGAGCCTTGTATCGATTAATCGATCCATCAGATTTCCTCTTTATTTTGAGAATCCACTTATTCCCAATAGCCCTTCGGCCAGGAGGAAGATCGACTAACTCCCAAACTTGATTCCGAATCATTGACTCCATCTCTTCTTCCATTGCACTTTTCCACTTATCTCTAACTCTACATCCCAACGCTTCCTCAACTGATTGAGGTTCATCTTCGTCAACTGGGAGTGTCATCATTGCCTCATTCTCAATATCAAACCTCCTTTTAGGTATGATCTTACGAACACTTTTCCGTAAGTTGGGCTGTTGAGAAGTCACCCCGTGATCAGGCACATTACTCCCACTCGGTTGACAGGGTTCAAGTATCTCACTAGACACCTGTCTTGTTGATAACGACTCATCCTCCTCAAAAAGAGGAACTGTCTTATCAACTTCACCCTTTGTTGGGAACTCGGTTTCTAGAAAGTGGCATCTCTAGACTTCGATCTCTTTAGATATAAAAATATAACCTTTTGAGGTATCAGAATATCTTATAAAGATACACTTCTTACCTCTAGGTCCTAGTTTTCCATATTTGTGAGAACTATTATGAACGTAGGACCCTGTGGTCTCAGATTGCTCAAATCGCTTTCGCCTGGCCCAACGTTCATATGGGGTCGATGGAACTAACTTTGAAGGCACTTTGTTAAGTATATATGCATCTAGTAATGCATCTCCCAATAGAGATCGCAAATTAGCTCTCGCCATTATAGACCTAACCATTTCAAGAAGAGTCCTATTTCTTCTTCTTCAAGAACCCCATTTCTTTGTGGAGTTCCCGGATCGTTAATGCCTAATAATCCCTTTATCATTACATGTCTTGAACAAATCGTGAGATATTCACCCCCACGGTGGTCGCAAGGCCTTAACCTTACGTTCTGTTTGATTCTCAACTTCGTTCAAATAACGAACGAAATAATCCAACGCTTCAGATTTTTGAGAAATCAAATACACATGACCATACCTAGTGAAATCATCAATAAATGTAATGAAGTAGGAAGCTCCATGCCTAGCCTTCACACTCATCGGACCACAAATATCCGAATGAATCAATTGCAATGGCAAGTCTGCTCTAATAGCCTTTCCAAATGGTTTCTAGTTGCTTTTCCAAAGAAGATGCTCACATACAAGCTAATCTTAGCACGAGAGCCCAATAAACCCTCTCTATCGATTCATGCGATCTTGTCCTATATGTCCCAATCTAGCATGCCAAACCTCATCAGATATATCCGCATTACTAGTAAGAGCAATGTTTGAAAAACAACTATGAATCGCACAATTCACATCAGGCACCACATCTAGTACCATAAAACCATTTGATAAATAACCATATCCGATTGACACAGAGTCAATCTTAAGTTCTACACAACGACTGAAAAAATTTACAGAGTAACCCAAATCAAGAAGACTAGTAACAGATACTAGATTCCTTCGAATCTCCGGAGCATACAGGACATCATGAAGAAACAAAGTACTTCCACCACGAAGGTTGAGTTTACAAGTGCCGACTCCTTTGACTTCGACTCTTGCATTGTTTCCTACATAAATCCATTTGTTGCCTGTAGGTACCCGGCGATACTCCACATATGTAACCCGCTCTCGAGCTACATGGTTGGTTGCTCCCGAATCTATAATCCACAAAGGATAAGAATCAGACATCAACACAGTACTAGCAACAAAATGCTCAGAAGACAGACTAGAAGTTACCTTCTTAGGCTCAGTACATTCCCGAGCAAAGTGGCCCTTCTTGCCACAATTAAAGCAAGATAACTTGCTTTTAGGTTTCTTCCCTGTCTTCTTCTTCTTGATTTGATTCTTCCCGGCGAAGAACGGTTTTATTCTTTCCTTTCCTTTCTTGTACCATTTCTTCTTGGATCCAGATGATCCAAAGAAAGCCACCAAATAAGCTTGGCTAGAAATCCTCATGATTCTACTCTCACCTCGTCCACATGCCATGGTGAGACATCAAAAAGTCTTAATACTCTCACCGTGAGTTAAGGTCCGCTTCATGGTCTCCCAAGAATCGGAAGAGAACGAATAACCGCTCAACTCGCTGTTCATCTGGTTAACTCATGACCGGCTTTTGATCGGATCATATTCGACATCTCCCGAGATGTTGAACCATCGTTGCATTCGGCGCTTCTTGTAGTCCGAACTCGATCGTTAGTCGCCGGCTTACCGGACTTATTCCATCAGATCTCTAAGGGCTACCTGCATAAAGATGCTCATACTCTAATACTAGGTCATCCACCATTGAACTTATCAATAGTCCCTTAGCAGTGGAATCCTTCCTTTTCCAGACCTTATAGGTATCAAGGTCACGTCTGTACTGTGCTGTATTACTTTCAACAGGTTCCAACAAAACCTGATTAACAGCCTCTAGAACTTCTGCTCTCAAGAACATATCAATCTTGAGGTGCCATATCTTATAGTTATCCTCATTCGCTTTTTCACCTTTGTTCATTCATGATGTTTTTAGTTGCCATAACCTAACATAAATAAACACATTATTTAGTTACTCGTGTATGCTGTAATCTCAAAATAAACTCAAGATAAATCGATCCTTTACAAAATCAAGTGACAACTACGTTATCACTCATCATTCAGATGTATAATCGACTTATATTGACATATTTTATTACATACATCCCACTTAATGATTTTAATCATTATTACAGCATGATATTACACATGAACATATCAATATATACACGTTTGAACTAATCAAGGGCATACTTAGTAATCATGCATCATGTAGAATTAACAGCATCAAATGAACTAATCATTAAATGAACATATCATTAAAATAAACATGCTGCATAATGTTAACAAATAACAAAATCTACTAAGAATGTAATGATTACATTCTTCCTACTCATAAACTAAAAATAACTCCTAATAGACTAGATAAGCGATTCATCGCTTCCCACTAGGATAAGCTCTAAGAACAAGAATCATGACATGTCCGCCCGTCTGACTCAACCACAAGATTTCATTGACACTCACAGTACACATCGCTTCGATACAGAGTCCTTTAAAGACCCCACAAATCGAGAACCAAAATCCTCCACTGGGTCTTCTTCAGGATCCTCTTCACAACAAGATAGCAATCACCACAGACAATCGGTATATGAAATGCGCCCTTCATGTAACCCCCAAAATTGTCGTACGCGTCAAGATTATCTGCAAAGGAACGAATCAACGCCCAAATCTCGTAGTTGTCTAATATCGAAACTCTCGCATCTCGAGCTTCTGCACTAATCTGTCTACTTCCCTATGTGTCCAACGACTCCATGGTAAGGGTCATAGTCCAAGTCTTCGATAGCCTCCCTATACCGATCACAAGAACACATCACGGTCATAGTGGTATACATCCGCACCATCTGTAAAATTGAAATAAATCATGTCAGTACATAACCGACAAAACCAGTACAAATACCGGTATATTCCAATTTAATCCAGGCACAGAACAAATACACATATTTCAAGAAGAACTAAACTCCTTGAATTTTAGGCTATAATCAATTGACACATTGATCAATCAATTTTGGTCCATAGACAGTCATATACTAGTTCTATCCTAAAGTTATCTAGGTTAGATCCCAATTGTTCCAAAACAATCCATCTAACCATAGTTATGAGTTTAGTCAACCAAAGTCAACATTACACAATTCTTGTGTAAAATTAATTGGACACTTAGTCTTTTGTTGGAATCGAATTAATTGAACTCATGTCCAATTAAAATATGATTCAAGACCCATTTAATTAGGCTCAATTAAGCCAGGCTAAATTAAACCCAATTAGTTCGGTCCAAATAATGCAACCCAATTAATTCGGCCCAAATAAAATAGCCCAATTAATTCGGCCCAAATTAAACAACCCAATTAATTCTACCAAATAAAACAAACAATTAATTCTACCATTTAATTCGCCCAAATGGTTCTACCAATTAAATTGCCCATATAAATCGCTTTTGATCAAATTTCCAATTAAATGGGCCCAATTAAAGCCCAATTAGTATAATCTGTACAAAAACAGATTAGCCCAATTATTATTTTTTTTTATTTTTTTTTTTTATTTAATAAATGCCAAGATTTTCCTTCCATGCGCTCTTCGCCTAAATCCTCTCAAGATCGCCTGCGATAATGGCAAGGCGGTTGCCTCACATGACGGCCCTCATACGGCGCTGCCCGCGCCTCCGACCGGTGGCGCCCGCCTCGAAGGACATCTCTTCCGACGCTCGGCCAGACCTCAAGGCCTGCCGCCATCGCGAGCACCGGCGACATCGCCATTGCCGGAGCGGCCGCCGGTGGTCGCCCAGAGGCCGATCATCGCCCAAGGCTGGCTGACACGGCCGACGCCGCTGCCGCCTCGCGCTACATAGTGCCGCGACCGCCCGACGCAAGTCGATTTCTCGGCCGATGGCGTCGGCCCACGCCGCTTCCGAGCGACAGATCCCGGCGACGGCGATCAAGCGCCAATTTGTCCGCACGTAAGAGATTCTGTTTTCGCCAGCGCCCGGCGAGAAATCAAATGGGGATTTTTCTCCCATGGTGAAGAAATCAAACAGGTATGCAATTCTATACAGAAATACTGCTCTGATACCAGTGTAGATCAAATGTATACCTGTTGGGAGGTTTGCTCGTGTCGGAGGAAAAATCACAGACGGAGATTACCTCGCGCTTCCACAAACCAAATCGCCGAATGCTTCTTCTCGCTTCACTCTTCACCGGTCAAATAGCCTCGCCTCACCGCCAACCCACTGGCGAACTCCTTCCTTTTATGAAGGAGACGCGACGACGCTTGCTGCGTGTCGAGTTCCACGAACTCGTAAGAGCATCTTAATTAGTGGTCGTAGGGCTCTCCAGATGGACGATGACGGGTATAATTTGTTACGCTACAGCATGTCCTAGGGATGGAGGAGGTATAAGAGGAAGAGGAGGAAGAGGAGGAAGAGGAGGGGGGTTTACCTCATTTTCTTCATTCCGCTTATATTTATTGTTTTTTTTTACTGCAACTCCTTCTTGTTTCCTTCTCTAGTACAAGTTTTGACTTAAACATCGGAGAATCTCAGTTGGGTAGGCCGACGGCGATTTAATGAAGAGTTAATTTTCTCAGGAAGGAAACAAAGGAGACTCTTATTGCTACGGTCGGAGAGAATCCCGCTCCTCCTCGATAGTTCTATCTCGAAGAGAGGAAAATTCGTGCTGCATTATATCTTATGTGAGCATCCATAAGCACCTTGACTATCCACTGTCTGATCCCCTAGGGTTCAAGGATTAGATTATAGTATGCATCCGATCGAACGATGAATAGTCAGGTGCTCATGGATGCTCACATAAGAGTTGGGTAGGATTTAGCATTCCTTGTTACGGGTAAGGGACAAGATTTCTCTATTAGCTTAATTCTTGTTTGTTTTAGTTCAACTTTGTTTTTTAAAAAAGTGGAACCATCGCATTGGTGACCCGTCTCAGTTGCCCCTAATCGAAGAGGAAGGTAAATTGAGTGGGTATGAGTGTGAACTGTTTCAGCAGACTTGAGCATTCCAAAATACCAATCCTTATTTGAAAAAAAGTCCGCAAATACACCGTAGCTAAGGAGCGACTCAGGAGTTCCTAATTATCTACGTAGATGCCCTACCACTACACCATAGTTCGGGGACTTAGTTTAAGTTTGTTTTAGATCCTCGATCATTTGATGTCGATCTTCCGTATCTGATAACTAACTTGCTTTTCCATAATTTGTTCGGACGATGAGTTCTTTTGTTTCTTCACAAACCCCACTAGTCCTAGACCTCAAATACTTCTTGACTTTTTTTTTTTTTTTTTTTTTTTTTGGGGAATGGTAAAGAAATGTATAGATGAATATAACTGTGTACAATCTAGATGTCTACAAAACGGTAGACATGAGTCTGGATCTTGATGAACAACCTCTCGATCGATGGCTCATAACCCTCAAAACGATATCGATTGCGGGCTTGCCATATCAAAAACATCATACATAATATCGCTAGATCTCTTCTTTTCCTCACAAATCCCTTCCCACACAACTCCTTGGCAAGAGCTCGGAATAATCTGCCTAGAAGAAAAGTTGTCCCCGGGCAGATGGCGTAATGGTTAAGGCACAAAGATACTTACAAAAGTGGCATTGGTTGATTTCCAAAGAAATCTAAAAATTTTTCTTGAATTCAGATGATGTCTATATGTCTTGGCCACCACATCAAGGCTCATAGGACTCTCCGTGATTTATCCTCCTCATAATTATTATAGGACAGATCGATAGAGACCACTAAATTGACAGTTCAACCCCGCATTATTTCTACAATGTTAGCTTCATTGAATGCTAGGAAAAGTGTGACGCTAATTCTCACTTTATGCATTCAGATGGAGGTAGCCCACGATGGTTGTATAGGACCCAGATAACCCTTGCTGAATTTACAGACTTAGCTTTATAAATACAATATTGTAGATACAAAACTTACAGTGATTATGTCGATTTCTCTAAACCTTTTCGGATCTATAGAGAAGACGATCTTTCGATCATTTGCTCACTGTCTAGAAGATAATTACAAACGAAAAAGTCTCCACTATTCTACAAATCAAATCCAATACTTTGGATGTTCTTTCGACATCACTTCCACTGTGATCGCTTTACACAGTTATCTCCGGCAATCTAACGACACTCTTCACTTCTCACTCTGATGCTCACACATTTATAATGTGTGATGCAGTTATCTTCGACGTGCATGCCTAACGTGCCCACGCCCAAAGATAGTGGGCACGCGCTGCACTACTTGCAACGCGTGTGCAGTAACTCAACTGCCTATAGGTTGTGGTAATCCTATGTGTTGACTGTTGAATTTAATCTCTTAATACAGTAGATTCGAATATTTTCGCATGTTTATCGGTTCCGTGATTCCGGTTTCGATTCGGTTCTGATCGGTTTTGAATTCGTCAACATTGGAATGAAACCGATCCGAACAGGTTCAAAATCATTTCCGGTTCCGAAACGGTTCTGGACCACCTTCCTTGAACTTGAGCTTCTAAATTCATCTAACGTGTTGGTGATTCTATTTTTTTTGCTATCGCAAAATAATCTTGTAGAGACGTTAGCATGCTAAGAATTTCTACTTTTAAATTAGCAATCGAAATTAGATCCAAATCGAAACCAGAACGGGTTCTGAAACGATTCCGAACCGATTCCAAATCGGTTGGAACCGAACCGAATCGGAATCAAAATGGTTCCGGAATCGCTTCATCCGAATTGGTTCCGATTTTGAATTTAATGGATTGGTTCCGACTCGATTCCGGATTGAACAAATCCAGTAAGCATGCCTATTCGTAACACGTCCGAATTTGTCATTTCGAACGAATCCGATTAAAGTAATCTAATCCGATGATTTTAATTGTGATTTATATTATCATATATTAAATCATATGTATATTATTGTCAGCATTAATAATAGATTGTTAACGGACCTTAGACGACATCAATTAGATGTTTTTGAGTAGGGTCAAATTCAATTGCTTTTCCAACTTAACGTTTGACAAATCGAGTTTAGATAATCTCGACAATTTGGTTGGCAGTGTTCTTCATCTTTCACTCATCAAATTTTTTTTTTCAGACTTTTGGGCGGTTGAAATTTGAAAATTCCTATAGAAGAGACAACCTTATCGTTCTCAACTTGGACAAATCTTTTTTATTCATATGTTGTCGATATCGTTTGTATGACTGAAATATTTATTTTATATATTTGCGTGTATAATTAGGAAAGAGCTCGTGGTCGGAGTTAGTAGGAGTAGATGGAAAGACGACAATGTCTACCATCGAGAGGGAGAATCCAGCACGGGCATTGTTCTCTCATGATTTATTTTCTTTCGAATTTTGGAGACCGAGGTGAGGGAATCGCTAAATTGACGATTCTAATTTTTTATATAAAAGAGAGAGAATCCAACGGTGGACATCATCATTGTGTCGATCGGAGAGTCCGTGATAAGAGACTTCCGTTGTGATAGGGTGTGAGTGTGGGTTGACAAGGCTGGCATTGTTCAAGAAGTTCCTAAGATTGTCTCCATGGGGATGACATAGTGGTTAAGGTACAGAGGTACTTGCAGAAGTGGTATGGGTCTATTTCGGATGAGGTTTAAAACTCTTTCTTTGATTCAGATGACTCTCACATGTCTTGGCCACCGTATCAAGGCTCATAAGACCCTCCGTGATTTACTTCTCTCACAATAGTCGTGGGACAAATCAGTGAGAGTTACTAGATTGACGGTTCCAACATTTTACAGAAGAAGTTCCTAAGATTGACTAGATGGACATGGCTTTGTTATTGATAATAAACGGTTATTATTCGACGTAATGTCTCTCTTTATAGCTTCTAGCTTAGGTATTATTATGTTTCAACGGGGATGATGCATTGGTAAGGTCGTGTGTCAATTTGTACAATGGATAAGAGTCGATTTCGGAGGAAGGTCTTAAATCCTATCTCGGGCTCAGATGACCACGCACGACTTTACTAATCGTGCCAAAGGCAAAAATTCATCCATGATTTACTCCCTTTCATACTTATGAGACCGAAGTGAGGGGACTACTAGATTGACGGTTCCAACATTTGCACAATTGTAAAAATTCATCTATATTTCGATGTCGAAGTTAAGAGAACTAAGGTTGGTTTTGAAAATCTTATACTAAACAATCTAAAACATCCGCATTACGTATTCTTCGATGGTTCTCTAGTCGAGAAGAAGAAGAAAGAAAAAAAAGAAAGAATTGAATAGTCGAAAGACCTTATTATTGCCGAGTCCGATAGACATTGTGTTAACGAGAAGGAGCTCGACGATGAATACTTAACGAACTAATGCTGAATCGATCGGAGGAATACATCAAATTTGGATCAGATCCATTGGCTGAGGACGAGTCTAACTCCGACCACCGCTGTCAGGACCATGAGCCCCAACAGAGCCATGAAGCTGAACCGCCTGCAGTAAACAACAAGCATCATAATCCGTCCTAGTAAACGGGGGGAAGACAGACGGAAAAGACAGAGAGGAGGAGTACCCGACAGTGAGGCGGTTGTCCGGCACGCCGGTGGCGTAGCCCTTGAAGTAGTAGTACCGGCCGACGGTGTACACGACGCCGAGCGCAGCTGCTCCGACGGGGCAGTAGAGCCCGGAGAGGAGCAGCGTCACCACGAACGCCGGCATCATCTCCAGCGAGTTCTGGTGCCCTCTCTGCATGCGATTCCCGTTCGGCCGGGCGAAAGGGCGTGAGATCGATCGGGCGGCGAGTTCCGGGATAAGAGCGGGAAGAGGCCACTCACCTGGATGCAGTTGAAGAGCTTCGCGTCCTTGTTCTCCGACTCCAGCGCGTACATCGTCGGAAAATCGACATTGTACCTCTCGCGGGCGAGCAGGACTTGGATGGCCATCCAGAAGTTGAAGAAGATGTAGGCGGCGAGGACGATGATGACGTAGCCGTAGTCGCCGGAGAGCTCGAAGGTCATCGCCATGGCTAGCTGCTCGATCCTTCGCCTTTGCCTTGTTGCGGAGGGAGGAGTGGCCGATCTGCTAGAATTAATGCTCCTCCGTGATTCTGGGGGGCGGCGGAGGGAGGTCAAAATGGAGGAAGAGTCGGTGGAGGGAGAGTGCCGTGTTCTCGCCGGCGTTGACCATCTGGAAGGCCGGCGACTGCGCTGGGCGATTGGATTGGTGGAGGAAAGATTCGGTCAACGGAGCACGAGAAAGGAATTTTTTTTTAGTATATTCGCTGTGTAAGAAGCATCCACAAGCTTCCAGAAGTAATGACTAAGGGTGTAAATTAACCCGAAATTATCTCTAAATAAATAAATGACTTAACAAAGTTTTTACTGTAAATTAGGGATAGCCGAGGGCAATGGGGATAGTAGAATTCTCGGTAAATAGATATTCAATTTAATAAATGAAATAAAAATATTTTATTAAATTGAATTAATTTATCGAAATTTAAAATTGATTAGGTGAATTCGAAATTTTATTTTTTATATAAAAAATTAATTATTTTAGTTTGTTTAATTTTGAAATTTAAAAATAGAATAAATCGAATTGGAATGTTAATTGACCATGTTGATTGATAAATTTAATAGTTAATTATTCAATTGGATTGTTCAATTAAAAAAATAAAATAAAAAAATTATTTATTAATTGTTAAATTCGATTATAAATTAAAAAATTTAAATAAAAAATTTATCATTTTTTTATTGACATCGAGATATCTAAATCTTCAGTCCAACTAATCTCTAAGAGTGTGTTTGATTTAAGTTACCGAATAATTCCATAACCAAGGTTATGGAAAATGAGATATAACTTATGTTGTTTGGTTCAATCCCAAGCCATGTAAAAAAAAATTATTTGTTTGAAGGTTTTAATGTATAATCTAGTTTAATATTTTACTATATTATTCTTGGTTCAACTCTAATGTCTAATGAGTGGTGGGCGATGATCGATGGTTGACAACCACGACGATGGTGCGGCGAGAGCCGATGGCGTGATCGATGACGGTGATCGACGACGGTCGATGGTGATGGCGACGGCGACAGTGGCCAACGATCGACGGCGGTGGTGGCGATCAACGATTGGTGGCGACGACCGACGACGATTGACGGTCATGATCAGCGATCAACGGTGACGATCGACGATCGACGGGAGCCACGACGACGACAACAATCGACGATGATAGCGACGGACGATTGACTAAGATTTTGATTATATTAGGATGAAATTGAAATTTAATTAAATGTGAGGGATAATTTTGGAAAAAATTATTGGTTAACTTCGGAATAAAAAAAAATCTTACTCCTCTCTCAGATAATATGATTCCGAATTGTATATTCTATTTGTTGATGTAACATAAATATTTCATTATTTAAAAATCATGATTCTTTCAA
This sequence comes from Wurfbainia villosa, assembly GCA_025175895.1. Classification (NCBI taxonomy): domain Eukaryota; kingdom Viridiplantae; phylum Streptophyta; class Magnoliopsida; order Zingiberales; family Zingiberaceae; genus Wurfbainia; species Wurfbainia villosa. The sequence goes on along the minus strand of CM045997.1, from coordinate 2,423,997 downwards.
CAAAATAAGAACATTATGGATAATTTTAAATGGATAACTAAAATTATTTATGATAATTTTAAATTAAATATACTGTGTTCGAATATGTCTTATATATTTTTAAGGTGGTGTTTGGTTGGAAGGTGGGAATATGAATGGAAATAGATTTGATAGTAGACGGGAATGAGAATGAGTTTTGTTATTTCAATAATGTTGTTTGATTTATAAGTTGGGAATGAGAGCGATCGACGATGACTGACGGTCGACGATGGCGGTCGGCGCGCGGACGAATGACGGCCATTAGCGAAGCGACGGAGCGAGCGGCAAACGATCGACGATCAGCGGATCGATGGCGACGTGATAGACGACGACGACGACGATCGGCAACGATCAGCGGCGGCGATCGGTGGCCGGCGGCGGTGATCGATGGCCGATGGCGTGGCGGCGGCCGTGGTAGCGGCGATGGCGGCCGATGGTCGACGGCGGCCGGCAACCGACGACGGTCAACGATCGTCGAGCGAGCGACGGGCGACGACGAACGAGAATGAAACCAAACCCTCCATGTGAGATGAATTTTGTTGATTCCTAATTATTTAAAATTGATTCTAAAATCCTCTTTCCTAAAACTATTAACCAAACAATATATATGATTCTCATTCTTATTCCTTCGTTCCAAATATACCAACCAAACGACACCTAAGACTTTCGTCAATAATTAAATCGAATAAGATTAAAATTTTAATAATCTCCGTCGATTATGGAAGATAAACGAGAAAAGTACTTATCATTTTTTCGGTGAGCTAACGCCCACCGACTGCGCCAAACAGTGAGCTCGCAATGGTCGTCTCCCCGCTCAGCGAATCGAGCGAGGGCGTCGCGAGGAGTTCAAGTCGTTCTTCCACTTTGCTTCCTCCACATGTTCAACGTTCCTCCCTTTCAGCGTCAACGGCTTCCGTCTTCGCACCTCTCGCCTTCCGTTGCCTTCGGCGCCGGCTACAAAGGTCGGCCTTTGGGCGGTTTTCTTTTCGAGGAAAGATCTCTGCGTTGGAGGCGACGGCGGCGGCGGAGAAAGGTCCTGACTTTTTGGTTCTTGAAACTGGGTGGCGATGCTCGGCTCGTGCTTTCAGCCGCTGGAGCGGTGCTTTGGGCAGGCCGGCGGCGGGGATGGTTTGATGTGGGATGTGGGCCTCGAGCCCCATGGCGCCGGTGAGTTCTCCGTGGCCGTCGTTCAAGCCAACGACTCCCTCGAGGACCAGGGCCAGGTGCTCGCCTCCCCCTCCTCCACCTTCGTCGGCGTTTTCGACGGCCACGGTGGACCCGAGGCGGCTCGCTTCGCCAGCAATCACCTTCTCCCCTACCTCGACCGTACTTCCCTCCTCCTCCCCTCGTCGATTCCGCCTCCAAAATCGAATCTCGACGCGTCAATCTCATCAAAGTCTGATCTTTCCAGGGTTCGCTTCGGAGCACGGCGGCGTCTCGGCGGAGGTGATCGAGAAGGCCTTCCACGCGACGGAGGAGGACTTCATGCAACTGGCGATGAGGTCCCTGCCGGCTCGCCCGCATATGGCGGCGGTAGGCTCCTGCTGCCTCGTCGGCGCCATCGCCGGCGACGTCATCTACGTCGCCAACCTTGGGGACTCCAGGGCCGTCCTCGGCCGCTGGAGCCCGGGCAACAAGTCCGTCGTCGCCGAGCGGCTGTCGACGGACCACAACGTGGCGGTGGAGGAAGTGAGGAGGGAGGTTCTTGAGCTACATCCCGACGATGACCAGATCGTCATCCATACCCGCGGCGCCTGGCGAATAAAAGGGATAATTCAGGTAACAGAACCTTGGCCTTCTTCACTTGTTCCTTCTGCCAAGTTCAGTTGCTACCTTTCAGTCATTTTCAGCTCCATTTTCTGTTGATTATTAACAATCTTGGGATACAATTGAATCATTTAGACGATATCTCTTCTGTTGAACAACAGAAATGCCTGAATTATCATACCTAAATTCGGCAAATTCGCATATCAACTTTGTCTTTTAGAACCCGATACTAACCGAAATACTAGTACTAATTGTGCCCTTTATGTTCATTGTAAACTGTATACTCTTTCAAAGTCAATCATGTTCTTCGATATGAAGTTTGGTCGACTGTTTGCGATGCAAATGTATTGGGCATAAGTCATGAAATTGTCATTTCTGAATGTTAAGTTAATCCTTCTTCATTTTTGTTAGGCGTGTAGGTCGTTCGGAGATGTCTACCGAAAGAAACTCGATTCCAATAAGTTACATATGTTCTTACAATTTGGGACTCAAATGTATTAGCCATAAGTTTACGAAGTTGTCATTTTTTAATGTAAAGTGATGCGGCATGGATTTTTTTTCCTCTCTAAGATTGACTTGTCGAGGATGAGTTCTTTCCAACCGCAGCAGTAAGAGTCTCCTTGCTCCCTTCTTGTAAAAGTTAACACACATTAGATCACCATTGTCCTACCCGGCGGAGATCTTCGATCCTTAAGTTAGAGCTTGTATGAGGAAGAGAAATAAATAGTAGCAGTGAAGAGAATGAATGTAGTAGAAAACAGTCAGTTTCAATTGAATCCCCCCTGTCTTCCTTCGCTTCCACCTTTTATATCTCCTCAGACGTTAGGGCAAGCTGTCGCGTAACTAACTACGAGCATCGCCGTCCAGGTGGAATGTCACGCGGGTTCAGGTGATCATGTCGTTATGCCATTAGAGAATGCTCGCTACGGGAATCTTCTATGGGGTGTATGAGGCGTTTTCAATCTGTTATAAAAGATAATGATGTGTCTACCAGGACTATAACAAACAGTCTTGTATATTTTACGGGGTCCCACCTTAACAACATTAATATTCCTTTTGGTTTCCTGCTAACTTCCCGAGCTACTACCCGTCTGATTCGGCTTGGCTTTCTTCCCAAGCTGCTACCTTTTTGACTCGGCTCATCTTCCCGAGTTGTTCCCTCCCTAACTTATTTTCATACTTACATCCCGAGCTGCTACATCCTTGACTCAACTCATCTTCCCGAGCTATTACCTAACTTATCTTTATACTTACGTCCCGAGCTGCCACGCCCTTTGACTTGGCTCATCTCCGAGTTGTTACCTAACTTATCTTTATACTTACATCCCAAACTGCCATGTCCTTGACTTGGCTCATCTTCCTGAGCTGTTACCTAACTTATTCTTATACTTGCGTCCCGAGCTTCAATGTTCTTAACTCGGCTCCTCTTCCCTAGTTGTTACCTCCCTAACTTGACTTGATGCTTCTCTACACTTAATCATATTATAACAGTATCATTAAGTAAATCCTTCTTCTTGCTCGTTAGGTGTCTAGATCGATCGGACCTAAAGAAACACACAATTTCAATAAGTTGCAAACTGTATACTCTTTCAAGTTCAAGCATGTTCTTCCATATGAAAATTGGCGTGCCATTTGGGGATCGAATGTATTGGGCAAAAGTTACAAAGTTGTCATTTTTGAATGCTAAGTAAATCCTTCTTCTTGCTCGCTCGGTAATCGTCTAGGTCGATTGGGGATGTCTATCTAGCAAAACCTGATTTCAATAAGTTGCAAACTGTTGTTCCATATGAAAAGTTGGTCTACCATTGGCAACTCGAATGTGCAAGTTGCAAAGTTGTCATTTTTGAATGTTAAGTAAATCCATCTTCTAGCTCGGTAAGTGTCTATGTCGATCGATCGGAGATATCTACCTAAAGAAACCCAATTTCAATAAGTTGCAAACAGTATACTCTTTCAACTTCAAGCATGTTCTTGCATATGAAATTTGGCCTGCCATTCGGGAGTTGTCGTTTTTGAATGTTAAGTAAATCCTTCTTCTTGCTCGGTTAGGTATCGAGGTCTATCGGAGATATCTACCTAAAGAAGCCTAATTTCAGTAAAGATTCAATGTTCCAACAAGTCATATCTCTTCTTCCACTGAAGAGGCCTGTCGTCACCGCAGAGCCATCGATAAAGGTTCGCAAGCTTAAGGCGCAGGACAAGTTTTTGATATTTGCATCGGACGGACTCTGGGAGCAGTTAAGTGATGAAACCGCAGCCGGAATAGTTTTCAAGTACCCGAGAGCGGTAGATGTTTTATATCCTTGTATACCTCTAGAATTCTTTTCTATCAGTCTGAAAATGTTCTTCCTAATGCAGGGAATAGCAAAGAGATTGGTGAAAGCTGCTCTTCGTGAGGCTGCAAGAAAACGAGAGATGCGATACGATGATATCAGACAAATCGAGAAGGGAGTACGACGACACTTGCACGATGACATAACTGTCATAGTGATCTATCTCGATCAGCTCCATCAACCAGGCTATTCCAAGTTCGATGGCAGTAGTATGCACAACTGCACAAAAGTGCCGGTCGACATCTTCTCTTTGCATTCGGGGGCATTGGAACAGCCTTTTTGATGAGACGACTGCATGATCGATCGAAACTTCGCGGCACTACTGTAGTATTGACCGATCACATGTGAATAGCATCTGAAAACATTTGTTTCTGCAGAAAGATGTGTTTCTGAATGAGCACTGCGCATAGTAAAAACCGAGATGAATTAGTCAAGTTTTGGCATGGTTTTGTAGAAAGATGTCGATAATCTTTGGTTTAGGGTTTGACGAGGTGTTTGAACACTTGATATATATATATATTTGTTCTACAAGGATTGAATTTATTTTGTTCATTTGTTGAAATCAATGTATTTGGCTAGTATAGAAGATTTGGTTTGTTCAGGCAAAAATCAAAAGGTTGTCTCTGGCGGTTATTATTATTATTATTGTCAAAAGGATTTTTTTTTTTCAAAAAAAAAATAATAACAAGATTCTATTATTTTTTTATTTCAAAAATATTTTTATTGTAACGTTGTGTTGTTATAGTAGTTGTTTTGTAATCCAAAGATCACGAATTCAAATCTTGAAAATAATCTATTATAAAATAGAATAAAAATGTGTATAATAATTTGAAAATAATCTCTTATAAAATAGAATAAAAATGTGTATAATAAATCTTTCTTTGAGATTATACATGACAGAAGATTCATGTATTAGACCGTTTTTTTTTGTTGTTGTTACAGTAGCTACGATGTACTTATTACAACAACAACAATCAAGTTTTATCTCATTAGGTGGGGTCGGCTATATGGATCTTTCTATGTTATTGGGTTTTATTTCCTATTATATCATTATCTATACTTAAATAAATTTTATTTTGTTTTTATTATTGATAATCAAGTCTTTTTTAGTTTTTTTTTTTTCGTTTGATGGGTATATTTGTCATCGTTTCATATTACTTAACTGGAGTATGTATTGGTCGTTTAAGTATATATCCGTATCACTTTAAACGTCTTTTTCGGAGCTTTTCTTCAATAGATATAACTCCGACTTTCTCTTTAATGCTCTCATTTTTTATTATGCTTATTCTCGTATATCCGCACATTCACCTTAATATTCTAATCGCTGTAATTCTTATTTTTTGCTCATGTACTCGAATCGTAGTCTAATATTCAGCGTCATATAATATAACATGTCTAACTATCATTTTGTAGAACTTCTCTTTAAATTTTAGAAATATTTTACGATCACATAAAACATCCGATGTTTTTCTCTATTTCAACAATCTTACTTGTATTCTATATAAAACATCTCTCTCAATCCCTCTATCACCTATTATAACATATTAAAATAAATCAATTTAATTCAAATCATATTGTACATCAAGAACTGTTGTATCATAATGTTCTTATTAATTCAATAATTTAGTTAAAATTGCTTCAAATGGATCAAATTTCTTTATTAACTCAATTAAAATTATTTAAATTTAATCAAAATTTAGATAATAGTCACTGCAATTGCGAAGTGACTTTAATAAGTTTAGATAATTTTAACTAAGTTGATAAAAAATATCTTGATAAAATAATATTTCATATATAATTTTTTTGATAAATTAGAATAATTTTATTATATGTTAAAGCAACAATTTTAATACTTTATATCGTTCCTATAAATAAAAAATTATTCTGCATATAATATAAAAAATTATATTAAAAATTATTAACTAACAATTATTCTTTGCAATTATCAACTAACAACTTTAATATTTTACCGATATAATAATATAAAATAAGAATATTTCCGAGGGAAATACGCTTATTTATTTATTTATATTTGAAAGAAAAAAAAAGTGTTTCTTTTAACAAAAACGACCAGCACGTTTTCTCCAAGTAGTTTTGGCAGGGGACCAGACTGGGACCCGGTGGAGTTGGGCTTTCTTAATGGACAGCAATGGAGAACGATGTTTGGCAGTTGGCACGAGATCATCAGTCGAGGGTCTGGTGGTCCCTCCCCATATTCTTTCGCTGATCCGACCTGACTCCCTCGCGTCGCGTCGCCTGCCAATCCAACCTCAAGCCCAATCCGCTGCGTCGACCGCGACAGAGATCCACCGACCCATCGATCGAGCCCCCAATCCGTCGACCATGGCGGCTCCAATCCCACCCTCGACCCGCATCGATCCATCCGGCGCTCCTGCTGCCATAGCTGCTGCTCCTCGCAAGCTCCCCGTCAAGCGCAAGGACGCCCCCAACCCGCCCTCCGACGACGACTACGACGACGACGACGACTTCGATGAGACCGAGGAAGTCATCGCCGCCCGTCCCGCAGCGCCGCCGTTCCGATTCCAGCGGGTATGGTCGGAGACAGACGAGATCCGGTTCCTGCAAGGCCTCCTCGGCTGCTGGTCGCAGGACCTCGTCTTCCCCCGCGATCTCAATCTCTTCTTCGACCGCTTCTCCGAGTCCATGCCGCAGCCCTACACCCGATCGCAGCTCTCCGAGAAGCTGCGCCGCCTGCGCAAGAAGTTCCGCGTCATGTCCACCCGTATCGCCCGCGGCCAGGACCCTTCCCGCCTCTCCCACCACGACCGCGATGTGCTCCATCTCTGCACCCGCCTCTGGCACCCCTCCTACGCCGCCTCTTCCCCATTCTCATCTCCCGATGCCCTCGCCCCAGGAAGCGGAGGCAACAAGCGCCGCCGCTCCAACCCCCGCGCCCCCTCTGGCCAGACCCGCGCCGAGGCCTTCCCTGCCGCCGCTCCTCCTCCTCTGCCAATTTCCGCTGTGCCGCCTCCCCTACCCCAGTTTCCTCTTCCAACCGATGAAAAGGTAGCCTTTTTCACCGATGGCGTCTCCGTAAGCCCTGCACTTCCTTCTGTAAAGGAACAAAAAGAGAAAAGAGATGAAAAGCCGGCAGAGGAGGAGAGAGGCGCGGAGCCACCACTTGTCTCTGGAAGCAGTGAGGAGGCTTCCGCCGGCAAAGACGAACCTAATCTTCTGATTGCAAAAACTGTCTTGGACGTGTTTGATGCATGTCTTGAGGAGCTCAAGTTGTCCATAGCCGGCTCAATTCCTCCCAGCACCACAAAGGAGAGTGACCTGGAGAAGAGATGGAGAGAACTGCGAGCTGCCGAGATGAATGCTTGGGTCCGTCGCTCCAGGTTGGTTCTCGAGAATTTCATCAATAATTGAAGTTGATGCACTAAAAGCTGCGACCTTGAAGGAGCTACATCAGACCGAGCTCAAACTGTATGTCTCTTGAACTCTCAGAACTGTTTATTTCACTGATGCTTTGGAAGTTTGTATATCATCAATGCACTAGTTGTTCAGCTTCAGTGTTTTCTCGATGCCAATCCTTTTTCTGATCATACAAACGAATTGTCATAGGGATTTAGTTTTTGCAGGGAAATGATTGGTAGTTAAATTTGTTTCACTTAGAGATGGGAATATTTGATTGCAAACCCCTTAAAGAGTCGAAATGTAGATGATCTTTGGCCTATCTATTCGACATGAGGGATGGTTTTGTCCCCACGGGGATGACGTGGTGGCTAAGATACGACGGTGCTTGTAGAAGTAGCATGGGTTGATTCCGGAGAAGGTCTAAAGTCCTTTTCTGGATTCAGATGATCCCCACGTGTCTTGGCCACCACGTCAAGGCCTATAAGATCTTCTGTGATTTACCTCCCTCACAATAATCGTAGTTTTTGCAGGGAAATGATTGGTAGTTAAATTTGTTTCACTTAGAGATGGGAATATTTGATTGCAAACCCCTTAAAGAGTCGAAATGTGGATGATCTTTGGCCTATCTATTCAACATGAGGGATGGTTTTGTCCCCATTAGGATGGCGTGGTGGCTAAGGTACGGCGGTGCTTGTAGAAGTGTCATGGGTCAATTCCGGAGAAGGTCTAAAGTCCTTTTCTAGATTCAGATGATCCCCACGTGTCTTGGCCACCACATCAAGGCCTATAGGACCTTCCGTGATTTACCTTCCTCATAATGACCGTAATTTTTGCAGGGAAATGATTGGTCGTTAAATTTGTTTCACTTAGAGATGGGAATATTTGACTGCAAACCCCTTAAAGAGTCGAAATGTAGATGATCAGTGGATGATCTTTGGCCTATCTATTCGACATGAGGGATGATTTTGTCCTCACGGGGATGGCGTGGTGGCTAAGGTACGACGGTGCTTGTAGAAGTGATATGGGTCGATTCCGGAGAAGGTCTAAAGTCCTTTTTTGAATTCAGATGATCCCCACGTGTCTTGGCCACCACGTCAAGGCCTATAGAACCTTCTGTGATTTACCTCCCTCACAATGACCGTGGGATAAATCGGTGGAGATCGCTAGATTAGCGGATTCCAACCACATTAGGAATGATTTTGTCGTAAGGTCTAGAATATCTTAAGAGGGAGACAGACCAAACATTTTCCACTCCAGAGGTTAGCTAATGTTCAATCGATCACTGTTCTTTTTGCCCTTTGATCAGGAGCCACACAAGTCTTTTAGCTGGATTAGTCATTGTACTATCTGATTCATTCTTCTCAAACTAAGAATATGTCTCTTTAAGCTGTTTTCACCATTACAGGTTCTTGTTCATGCAAAGTTCATTGTAATTCTAAGGAGGAAGGAAAGAACAAAAACAACTAAAATCATTAGTTTCTCTTGTTATTGAGGCGAAATAGGAGGAAGGGAAATATTTACAATTAATTTCGAGCTATTTCATTTCCTTCCTACTTCCTCTCGACCAAGTAAATAGAGCATCAATGAGACATTTGCTAGTAAAAGAACATGCATGGGCTGGTAGGAGTCTAGGAGCTTTAGCCACTACGCGAGATTGTCGGAGAATAAAGATACTTGAATAAGAACATAATGCGAAAGTCACTCGGGCCAAGTTATCTGTTGTTTTAGTTATAGTATTACATGTTCTTTGTGATCGTAAAATATTTTTAAAATTAAAAAAAAAAATCTATAAAATGACAGTGAAATCTGATATATTATATGGAGTTGAATGTCGGACTGTAACTTGAATACATGAGTAAAAAATGAGAGTTATAAAAATTAAAATGTTAGATGGACAAAATAATAAATAAAAATATTAAAGTGAAAGTTAATATATACTTAAATGATCGGTAAATGTTTCAGTTATACAATTTGAAATTATTACAAATATGAAAATAAAAAAAAAGTAAGACTTGATTGACAATGATAAAATAAGATAATACTTATTTAAATATAGATGATCATATGATAGGAGATAAAGTATAATGATGTAAAAGTATTTATATAGTCGATCTCTCGAATGAAGCTTAATTATTGTTGTTGTATTTTTATTTATTTACCAATTGATTTGTAATTACTAAGTACCACATGCATGATTCTTATATGAAAAACAAGCAATTGAGACGATGACGACGGAATTATTATTTTTATTATTATTTTTTGATTGATATCAGAGTATTCGAAACTTCGGTCTAACTAATCTCTGGGAATGACTGACCTGATGTACTTCCTTCAAGGATATAGTTTTTATATATTATGAGCATCTGTTTTCTCTATATCCTTGCGCGAGCGAACACAATAACAAGAAATGTATAGTAATTCTGTCCAATGCATCGTTCGACATCACTATCAAGCAATCGAATTCCAATCGCGATCTGATTGGATTGCGATTGGAATACAGCCACTAATGACCGCAACATATCAAAACTCTAGCCGTTAACAGTTATGTCCTAATCGAAATAAGGTGTTAAAATGAATGAAATGCTTTTATATCAACATAATTTTTATTAATTTGGTCAAACTTTTTTCAAACTTCATCGAGATCACTTTAACTTTATTCAAATCACTTTTCTATTACAAGATTTTTAAAAATAATTTTGATTAAGTTAGTAAAATATATTTTAATATAATAGTAATTGCGATTTGTATTTATTATAACATCGGTGAAACCCCAAGCCAAATCGAACATAACGCAACTAAAATTCTTTGCAAAAACACTTTGTCGTAATTCTTTACAAAACCAAAAACTCCATTATTATCTCATAAATATTCCTAATTTTATTAATTATAAAGGTGCTAATTAATTTATAAATTAGTTGCCATTTTAAAATCTTAAATTGACATCGCTTTGTATCAATTTCTAAAATAAGCCTTCTTTAACTAGACTCTGATTTATTTTCATTTTTTTTATTGGTATTAGAGTATTCGAATCTTCGGTCTGACTAATCCCTGAGAATGATCGGTTCTGTCCTACGGACCTTCGGGATGCCTCGTTAACAGTTGAGCCGGATAAAATCGGAGTCTAAGTGGCCTTCATCGACCACTAAAGGTAAATCAGGAAAGTGCTCGCAGTTTTTTTCCGATTCAGCTCGGCCTCCGCAATCGCGTCATCCTTGAATGACGATCTAACATCGAAGCCATATTCCGTCCATCGAGCAAACCTTGGACTCAAGGGTCGTCCGAATAGATTTTTTCTAAATTCATCGTCGAACGATATCGCAACAAAGGATCGAACTGTGTTCTCCTGTGGGATGTCTCTCCGCTTTTGCCACGTCGAACCCTGTATTCAAAAATCTAGGATCGGTAGCCTTTGAAAACAACAAAAAGTTTAAAATCATCGGATCATGTGATATTGAACTAAACTCAAATTTTATAATACGCAAAGTCTTGTTAGTAGAAAATTTTTGAATTCAATCTTGTAAGTGTTAGTCAATTATGTTATTAGTTATAAAGTTATATTTTTACCAAATGAATGTTTAATTAAGAATAATGATTGCTCAAAAATCATACTTAGGGGAATTAATTAGGAATAATAATATTTACACAATAAATCTACTCAACTCCTCAACGAAGTGTTTAATGACACAGAAAGACAAATCGTGGTTGCGGCACAAACAATTAGGTCACTCTCATCCAAGACATACATAAAATAAGTCATAATGGTCTAGTTAGAGGTCTACCCAGATTAGGTAACATAGAAAATGAAATATGTAATGCATGTCAACAAGGAAAACAAATTAAAACTTCACATAAATTAACTAATCAAGAGAACTAAAAATGTACTTAAACTTCTACACTTGGACCTTTTTGACTCATATAGAGTCGAGTCACTAAACGGTAGTCAATATTGTTTAGTAATAGTAGATGATTACTCTAGGTTTACTTGGATAAAATTATCAAAATATAAAAGTGAAACCTTGGATCATTTTATAATCCAAACGGATACCACCATGAATTCGAAGTGCAGGGGCACCAGATAATCAAACCTAGGTTTTGATAATTACAAAAATTCAAAGTTAAACTATTTTATTATCTCATATGTTATGTTGAGTGTGCAGGTAATGTATTAGGCTTTGCTAAGGTCGACGACGTCAGGAGAATCTCGGGAAGTCGAGGAACCTCAATGTTCGAATGAACCGGCTCCAAGAGAATCTCGATGGGATGAGAAACCTCGGTGGTTGGTTGACCAGATCAAAAGATATCAGGAGAACCTCAGGAAGTCGAAGAACCTTGATTGTCAAGTGACCGAAAGCTAAGCGACAGATCAGAAGGACCAAAGGTAAGGAAGGTAAGAACTTTATGCAGAGAGGACAAGTCGCATCCTCAGTATGGGGACAATCGTAGACGATGATCCGATTAAGACTTTCGGAGGAAGATCAAGTCGAGATTGGATGGTACAGGGTCATCTCATTGTTACCTATATAGTTCTTGTGCTAACCATGTAATGCAGGTGACTCTTCAAGCCATTAGTCAACTGGAGAAAAAGGACAGTCGACTGGATCACCATCAGTCGAATGATGGAAGCTTCAATCGACTGCTAATGAATCTGGTCACTTCAAAGAAAGTCAAGATAAGAGCCACAAAATGAGGGATGGTAAGCTTGTTTGACTCAGATTTGGAACTCTACGAGCTAGGGTTTGAAAAAGCTATAAAAGAAGGGGTGAGACACCCTTTATTTATTAACAAAAAGCTCTCAAGTGCTCAATCACTCTAAGTTTGTGCAACAACGTCGTAACACCGGCAAAATGCTCATCTTCTTCATATTTTGTGTCGGTACTTTGTTTTAGTTTTACTTCTTACTTTTTACTTGCTAAGAGGAGAGATAGATTTGTTACCTCTTCCTCTATATCATTTTGTAATCGTTTGTCTTTTACCTCCATGAGGAAGAGATTTTTAGTTATTGCCCCTCGGAAGCGATCAAGAATCGCAAGGCCTTGTATTAGCAATCGGTTAACTGTGAACCAAGTAAACTCTTTGGTGCCTTGTGTCTTTTTGTCTTTAACTATTCCATTGCAATTTACTTTATTCACCTCCCCCTAGCGCCTTTCCCGATCCAACCGTAAATCCCAAGCATGAGATTTAATCAAGTATGATCCCCTCATACTTGATTGACCATCCTTAGTCTAGATCTAAGCCTTCTAGTCACCTCTATTAGCCTCACGCCTCTCGGATCCCTTGAGTCCACGACTTTTCATCCTTCACGTTAACTTTCAAGTGCTTCAATCGACTATGTCATACTAACCCGGTCTTTTGTCAAGGTTCATTTGGACTTGCACAACCAAGACCCATTTTTGGACTTTACACCCCCAAAACCTCACCTTTAAACTTTCTTGCCAAGATCCAGTTGGACTTATGCCGTCAAAACCTATACTTGGATTTTACGCCGTCAAATCTACACCCTTGGACTTTCATTTTGTCAAGTACTCATAACTTAGACTTTCCAATTACCAAATACCCATGACTTGGACTTTCTAATTGCCAAGACTATGCTTAGACTTTTCATGCCAAGACTATGCTTGGACTTCCTTGTCAATTCCATGTTGGACTTTCCAATTGTCAAAGTTCACTTGGACTTTACACTGCCAAAACTACACACTTGGATTTATACTGTCAAGACTATACCTTTGGACTTCTCTTGTCAAATATTCATATTTGGACTTTCAAGATTGATTGCTCCAACAATCTCCCTTAAATAATCTCTCCCATATGACTTTGGATATCCCAATCATCCACTAGCCATATGGTCAATATATGGTCAAATCTATTGTCAAATATCAAAATACTATTCGAGTCTCACTCGAGTTTGGTCAATATCGATCCGAAGTTTGTTGCACCAACAATATTTGATATTCAAATTTTTGACCTTGTAATGTAATCGGATTATATAGTTTTGACTTTGCAATTCATATTACGAATAGTTATTCTTTTTTGTAATACAGATTACATTACATTCTAATTTTAAAATTGTACCAAATAATTTAATCCAGTATAATCTTGATTATATTACAAAGTTGATTACGTAGCCTTAGATAGCCTCGGAGGATTGGCGAATCCTACCATTTTCGATTAGGTTCACTATCATATTATTTGCATCTTCTAGTGTGGGCAAATAATCAAAGAGCTTACTGTTTCCAGTTCTGCTTCAGTTAATTGATCACTAGAAGGATACTGAATTTGTCATCAGTTTTGGCTAAAAGCTTTGTATTTGCTCATACAAAGAGTTGGTTTTGCCACCGTTGTTGATCTCTCTCTTTTCAATCGCGTTCGTTCGCAGTTCATAGGAGTATCCGAGTCTTCGATCCGATTAATTTCTGAAGATGATCATTCTGACTCCACCATCCTACGGGGAGGCTTTTTCGACAGTTAAACCGAAAGATATCAGAGTCCTTGTGAATTTTCATCAATCACCTTGATACACAAGAAATCGGAGTCTAGACTTCATAGTTGCGTCATCCCTGTCCAACATCGAAATTTTACTCTATCCGTCAAATAAAATCCTGCACAGAGGGTTGTCTCTGTGAATTTTTTTGAAATTTATTATCGAACATTATTTCAATAGAAGATCGAATTATATTTTTTTATGAAATATATTTTTATTTTTTTCCATTGCACCGTGCCTCGGGAGGTTCTTTTACTTATAAAGCCCATGTTAAGTTGTCGAAGAAAGAAAATGAACTCTTAATGTCATTTAGGCAGATAAGTAGATCCTTTGTTTGCTATGGCGAAGATAAAAGTGAATCATACTTTTTTATATAAAAAATATAATATCATCATATTAACAATTTTTTATCGTTGCTCATATCGTAGAAGAGATTCATCAGAATCTCAGTTGATAAGTACAAAGAAAGAAAATCTTTGATAATCCAAGATGATGAATTTCTTAGAAATTGATTTTGTCTATTACGGACAAATTATTTTATACTTATCAACTAAATTAAATCAAGACTAACATAGCTTTTTATTTAGATCTATTCAAATAGATGGGACAAGTGGGACTAAGCATGTTTAATGGATTGGTTTGATCCGGAATCGAGCCGGAATCAATCTGTTAAATTCGGAATCAAAACCGATTCAAATGAACTGGTTCTGAAATCGAACCGGAACTGTTCCGATTTTGGTTTGGTTCGATTCTAATTGATTTTGAAACCGATTCAGAACCGTTTTGAAATCGGTTCGGAACCGGTTCTGGTTCCGATTTGGATCTGGTTTCGATCGCTAATATAAAGATGGAAATTCTTAGCATGTTAACATATCTACAAGATTATTTTGCGATAGAAAAAAAAGAATAGGATCACTAACATGTTAGATGAATTTGAAAACTCAAGTTCGAGGAAGGTAGTCCAGAATCATTCCGGAATCGGTCCGGAACCGTTTTGTAATCGATTCGGAACCGATTCGGATTGAATTGGTTCCAAAGTTAAAACTTTGGAATCGGAATCGGTTCGGAACTGGTTTTAAACCGGTTCGGACTGGTTCCAACGTCGACGAATCCAAAATTGGTCAGAACCAAACCGGAACCGGAACCGATAAGCATGCCTAAGTGGGACATTGCGTAAATGATGCAGAAGTTTGAAAAGGGTTTTTATCAAGAACTTAAAATTTGACTAAGAAAGGTAGCCTCAGCGGCACACCGATCAAATTATTATCTTATGATTTAGAGATTACGAGTTCGTGTTCTGAAAATAATCTCTTATAAAATAGAATAAGACTGCGTATAATAAATAGAATGAGACTTTGTACGATAAAAATTTCGTGCACCGAACTACCTCTTAACTCAAAATCTGAGTAAGACTGTTTGTGCAAATTCTTACTGATGAGTTGTTTATGTTTTAGCCTTATACCACTTCTTGCTATGCTTAAGTGTGCCAGTGCATATAGCCTCGGGTTGTCTCGGTTGGTAAATATAAAATAATTTTTAAGTGGATATAAGTCAATTCCTAGGAGTTTTGTTGTCTTGAACTATCGATCGACCTCTTTTTTTACACTTGTCATTTGAGATTCTGATTTACCTCTTCTGTCAGTAGAGACAGTCAGAGAAGGTTGTTAATGTGACGATTTAATATTTGTGTGTATGCCCATGCATATATTACACTTTTCGAAAATCACCGTGATACTTGTTAGATTGATCGTTCGGATTGAGGTTTACTTGTTTTTTTTTGCAAATTCTTACTTCATCGTTAGGAAGGCAAGTGATTATTATTTAATTTTCAAGAAGTTAAGGGGACATTTGGTTTGGAGAAAATTTTTCATTTTCTCTTTTTTCAGAAAACAAAAAATGAAATTATTGTTTTTTCTAATTTTCTAAAAAATGCTCTTTTATTTTTTGAAAAACAAAGATGAAAAATGTCAACCAAACGTCATTTCCTGTATTTTTTTATTTTCTCAAAAAAATGAAAACAAAAAATAGAAAATGAAAGTTGACTTGTGTTTGTGCTTGCCCTTTCTTCGACTTTCATCATTCTATGCAAATAGGATTTAGAATGTGTTTGGTTCAAGTTATCATATATAATCTTGGTTATGTGATTATTACATAATCACATAATTAAGATTATGGGGAATGAAACATAATTTATATTATTTGGTTCAATCCTAAGTAATGCAATAAAAATTTAGTTGTTTGAAAATTTTAGTGTATAACCTAATTTAATATTTTACTATATTATCTTTGGTTCAACTCTAAGGTTCCATTTACTCTGAAAGATGGTGGTATTGATATCGATATCGACGACGACAACTGACAACCGTCGACGACACCGGACGACAACGGAGGCAATGGTGGACGGCGGTGACGATTGACAATCGACAGGCGATGACCGACAATCGACAGTGGGTGACGGGCGATGGGTGGTGATTAACGGTCAGCGACAGACATCCGATGACTGATGACCGACGACGACTGTTGGCAACGATCGACGACCGATCGTGCCAGCAATCAGCGATCGACGATTGGTGGTCGATGGTCGACGATCGGCAACCAACAATCAGCGGTCGATGATGGCGATCAACTGTAGTAGCGATGAGCGATCGACTAAGGTTTAATTATATTAGGACAAAATTGAGATTTGATAAAATTTGAGAGATAATTTCGGAAAAAAATATTTGTTAACTCCGGAATAAAAAAAAAATCTTCCCTAAATAATGTGATTCCGGATTACATGCCCGATTTGTTGATATGACAGATATATTTTATTATTCAAAAATTATTTATCTCTTTTGAATTAAACAAGGTCATTATAGATAACTAAAATATCTGTTAGAGGTTAGGATTCCAAACTCGATCTATTTCATTGATATTTTTCAATTGTTCATGAGATATTATATTACTCTCTGATTATTTCTATTTGTCTACAAATTGATTTGTCACTATTAAAGATTCATATCTGAAAAACAAGCAATGGAGAGAGAAGGCAGGGACGATGGAATTATAAATGTGGAATCGGCCACGTTAACGGCCTTACGATTGTCCGACGGAGGAGGAAGATAAATCGACGCATGGATCAGAGCTTGATGATCTCCGGGATATTGACGGGGTAGCGGTGGATGCAGTCCGTCCACGGCCCGTCCACCGGCGGATTCACCGTGCGCAGGCACTTCCAGACGGCGCTGTTGCACTTGAACCCGCTGCCGAAGCCGATCTGCCAGACGCGGTCGCCCCGCCGCATCCGCCCTTTCGACTCGATGTAGTTGAGCTCGTACCACAGCGAGCTGCTCGACGTGTTCCCGAACCGGTGCAGCGTCATTCGCGACGCCTCCACGTGCTCCGCCGACAGGTCCAGGTTCTTCTGCAGCTCGTCGATGACCGCCCGGCCGCCGGCGTGGATGCAGAAGTGCTCGAACGCTTGCTTGAAGTCCGGGATGTATGGCTTCCACTTGGCGTTCAGGACCTTCCTCCCCACCAGCGTGAAGAAGAAGAGGATCTGCTCCGACATCGGCAGGACCAGCGGGCCGATGGTGGTGATGTTCGCCTTCAGTGCGTCGCCGGCGATGGCCATCAGGTCTTTCGACAGTGATATCCCCGAGTGGCCCTCGGCGTCTTCCTCCTCGTACACGCACCGATATGCCCTGTCGTCGGCGCCCTTGTGCGTGCGCACCACGTGCACCAGCCGGTACTTGGCCCGCCAGGCCTCCCGCCGGCGGTTCGACAGCAGGATCGCCGCCGCGCCCATCCGGAAGAGACAGTTGGGCAGCAGCATCGAGCGCTGGTGGCCGGCGTAGAAATTGGGGGTGATGATCTCGGTGGAGATCACCAGCGCATTGGAGCTGGCGTGTGCCTGCAGCAGGTCGCGCGCCAGGTCGATGGAGATCAGCCCGGCGCTGCAGCCCATGCCGGAGAGGTTAAAGCTGCGCACGTTGCTACGGAGCTTGTACTTGTTGATGACCATCGCCGACAGCGATGGCGTCGGCGAGAAAAGGCTACAGTTGACGACGAGTACGTCGATGTCCTTGGGCTTCAGCCCTGTTTTCCGGAGGAGGTCGTCGACGGCAGAGAAGATGACGAGCTGCGCCTCGGCCCGGGAAGCCTCCATGGTTTGTTTAGGAGGGATGTAGTGGTTGGCCGGCGGCAAGCATGTCTCCTCGCCGAGCCCCGACCGCTCCAGGATCCGCATCTGGAACTGCACGCTCTTCTCGTCGGAGTTGATCAGCCGCGTGTGCTCCATAAACGTCGAGTACGGCACCCGGCACACCGCCGGCGGCTTGAAGCAGGCATAGTCCACCAGGTACACCGGCCGCGGCCGCGACATGAAGTAGACCGTGCCGGCGAACACAATCACGAACATCGAGCACAGAATTTGGATGAGATCGAAGTGCAGCGACCGCCACAGAACCAGCAACTCCTCCGGCCCATGCCGGCCGACCTCCAAACCCACGGCGACCATCACCGGCACCAACAGAAACGTCAGGAAGTTGTTCGCCAAATACCGATACCCAAGCTTCACGTACTTGAGCTTCACCGAGCTCGAGAACTGCGGCAATGGCGCTCCGCTCGACATGATTTCGATCTCCAACCACAGATTTTGATCGAAATGCCGTGCGAGGGAGAAGATTTTAAAGAGCAACCAGTGACAACGATCGTCATTAATGGAGGTAGATGGGAAGAGGAGCGCGATAAATGAGAGGAGGCCCAACGACAAAGGTGACGAACATATCCAGTTCATGCATGGTTGGCCATTGCCATCGTTCCATTAATGGAGTCACTCTGTTAACGTGCTCAGTTGGTGGCTGCCAGAGTTTAGTCCGAACCAAGTTTATACGTAGGCATGATTAACGGACCGATTCAGAATGAGTTGGAATCAATCCGTTAAATTCAGAATCGAAATCGATTCAGATAAATCAATTTTGGAATCGAATCGGAACCATTCCGATTCTGGTTCGATTCAGTTCTAATCGATTTCGGAGTCATTTCAAAATTAGTTTGAAATCGTTTCGGAATCATTTTGAAACCGATTTGGATATGATTTCGATTGCTAAGTTAAGGATGAACTGATTCAGAATCGAGTCGGAATCAATTCGTTAAATTCAGAATCGAAATCGATTCAGATGAATCGATTTTGGAACCGAACCGGAACCATTCCGATTCCGGTTCGATTCGGTTCTAATCGATTTCGGAACATTTCAAAATTGATTTGGAACCGATTTGGGTTTCGATTTGGATCTGGTTTCGGTTGCTAAGTTAAGGGTGGAAACTCTTAGCATGCTAACATGTTTATAAAATTATTTTGCGATAGAAAAAAAATAGGATCACCGACGCGATAGATAAATTTGGAAGCTCAAGTTCAAGGAAGATGATTTAGAACTATTTCGAAATCGGTTCGGAATCGATTTGAAATCGGTTTGAATTGAATTGGTTTTAAACTTAAAACTTTGTAATCGAAATCGGTTCGGAATCGATTTTGAACTGGTTCTAACGTCGACGGATCCGAAATTGGAATTGAGGAATCGATAAACATGCCTATTTATACAAAGTGTGAACTTCGAGCTCACCTCCCATCCCGTTGACTAATAGAATTGTTCAAGTTTTTATTTTTCATATGAAATTTATTGACTGATCGATCGACGATTCGATCGACCATCGATCGACAATTAAAGAAAGTCGAAGTGGATGTTCGTTGTGTGGAAGAGTGTTGATGGAAGTGAAGGTAGGGGGGAGTTGGGAGTTGGGGAGTAACTGAAAATGGTGGTCACTTGATAAGGAGGGCTATTTAATGATGGCATGAGGAATGAGATCCTTATCGATCGGTTCGATTTAGTCGGTTTGATTTTTTCATGTGTTAGGATTAAGAATTGGATTAGGTATGACTCATCGCTACGAGTTGATTGTCGGGAGCAAATTCAAGCTCGAGTGGGTCGGACATGACCTAGATGCGCGTTGATCGTTATTCGTATAAAGTTAGGCCTAGTTCATATATATGAGCCTAGTCTAGGGTCATTCATTTAATAATAATAATAATAATAGAGAGAAAAAAATAGATTTTAAAAAAACATCTTAATATTTTTCGTATTTCGAAAATATCTTTATTCTAATATTTTATAGCAATTACAACATAGCTATTGCAGTGTATTGGTAAAAAAAGATTAGAATCATCAATTTAACGATCTCTATTGATTTGTTCTCATTGTGAGGAAGATAAATCACGAAGGATTTTATAGACCTTGACATGGTGATCAAGATACATGGAGATCATCTAAATTCAGAAAAAAAATTTAGATCTCTTTCGGAATCGATATCATATTTATAAGCACCGTTGTGTCTTAATCATTACGCTATCTCCGTGGGACAATGATTGCAGTGTACTTGTAATTGGAAAAAAAAATGTAAATGAACTTAATATTTTCTTTATTTCAATTGATCGAAATAACTACATATGAAATATTTTTATATCAAAAGTAATTTTTATTAACTTGACCAAAAAATTTCAAACTGATTAAAATTACTTTAACTTTGTTCAAATCACTTTTCTGTTACAATAATTTTGAAACAATTTCGACGAAATTAAAATAATTTTGATCAAATTAGTCAAATATATTTTTTAATAACATTAACAATTTTAATTAAGTTAAAATACTGTTATTATATGTTAAGTAAATAAAAGTATTTTCAGGATGAAAAAAATATTGTGGTATGACTTTTTATATATATATATATATATTAATTTTATTAATTATCAAGGTGCCAATTAATTTATAAATTAGTTGACATTTTAAAATCTTAAATTGACATTGCTTTCTATCAATTTCTAAAATAATTCTTCTTTAGCTGGACTATAATTTATAAATTATACTAAATAAAAAAAAAATGAATATGTCAAGATTGACAACTAATAAAGTTCTATAGGAAAATTAAATTGAATAAAATTAAAAAAAAACTCTTAAGTATTATTTTTGTTAAAAGGAGGTTCCTTTTTTTTTTAAATAAGTAAAAATAATTATGTTGCTATATTTCTCATAGTAAATATATTTTGTTTAACGTTGTTGTAACATGTTAAAGCAATTATTTTTTTTTTCTAATTCAGATTAATCAAAAATACTTTTATATTAAAAATATTTTATCAACTTGATCAAAATTACATTAAATAACTATATAATAATGTACAACTATTTAATGACTAGTATAAATAGTTGCTAGAGCAATATTAAAGTTGCCCTGTGAGAGGCCTAATTGTTAACCCATGTAAAAATTGCAATGGATTAATTCTTTGTATTTTTTTTATACGCTGATTATTAATTTTAAAGATTAAAAATTTATCATAATTATAAAAGATAATCCAAAGATAAATTGATAGAGATTATTAGTTTGACAAATTTCGATCTTTATTGTACAATAGAGCGACATTAAAGTTCTTGATTTTTCTCATAGTTTAATTTTTTATGGACCATTTTTAAAAATCAAAAGGTGATATATATATATATATATATATATATATATATACTCAGCTTGTGCATCTGAGATGAAATGAATAGTATTTTTACGGTTCACGTGAATAGTGAAAATATTATTCCACTTAGAAGTGCATATTGGGCGCGCACTGCATCGAAGTCTGACATGATCACAATCAAATTTCGATCAAATCGTAATCAGAATCGATCGTGATTGTGACCAAAGAACTGACGGTCGCAATTCGATCTAATTTCAGTCAACATCGGAGTCCGATCAAATTGCAGCCATAATCAATCTTGATTGTGGTCATCAATGGTCGCGACATTGGTAGCCACAATTCGACGGGATTTCTATCGGATTGCGATTGAAATTCGATCCGATCGTAGGTGATCGGTCGCGATGTCGCGCCTGCGATCAGGCTGAATTTCGACCCGATAGCAGTCGGTCGATGAGGACTCTGATTTATAGCGATTGCACAGTAACAATATTTGTTGTGCAACTTATCATGTGCGATCTGTGCGCGACGACTTCTCGCCCATCCGATTTATCATTATTTCACATTAACAAGGAAATGCATAATGTTTCTGTCCGTGACTTTCTTCTTGACTAGTGGTTTCTTCTCCGGTGAACACTATAGCTCAATCCCATGATCATCGGCGTCGTCCTCATCGTCGACAATAAACCCATAGCCTCGAACGGACTGCGACCGTTCATGATCTGGCCTAAATTCTACCCGATCATGGCCGCGACATCGCAGTCGATGGATCACAATCGATATGAATTTCGATCGTAATTCGGTCGGAATCCAGTTGAATTGCAACCGCAAGTGCCGCGACTACTGGCGACCACAATCGCAGTCGATTCGGACTGAATTATGACTGCCAGTGTTGCGACCACTAGCGTCCACAATTGCAATCTATTTCAATCACGATTCGATCGGAATTTAGCTGGACTCCAATACCAGTCGGTCTACAGTCGAATTACTATCGAAATTCGACCGCTCAGCGATGATGCCGAGCGACAAACGATGACAATGTCTTTGATGGTAGAACACTGTACATTCTCCATCTAATGTGCGTGTTTGGGTGCGTAGGAAGTCATCGTCCATTACTGTGCATGCTCGGAAATCACAGGCGGCTGGTGATGCCGACGAGGGTGGTTGTCTGGTAGTGACGATCGACGGTGACAGGCGACCGACAATGAGTGATGGCGACAAACGACGAGCGACAACTGACAACGGACGACGATTGACGATGAGCGATGGCTAGCGACAACAATAATGACTTAATAGACTTTGACGATCGACATTGACTATTGAACGTCCAATACTTTTTATATTACAATTTAAAATTTAATCGAATTACGTAGATTATCGATTACAAAATTTTAATATCTTTTATAATTCAGAATATATTACATTTTAATTTTAAAATAATAATAAATAAAATAATCAATTTTATAATACAAATCTAGATTACAGTACTATACGTAATTAAAAAAAAATTAAAAGATTTAGAAAGACTTATAATATATTATAAGATTCGATCTAAAAGTTTCTGGTGTTCGGATTTAGATCCGCTATAGGATCCATTTACTTGTTCGGATCACCGCCTCCTCGTTGCGTGTCCGATGCGTTGTTTCTTCCTTCCCCGTTGCGGTCTTCGTACTCCTCTTGCTTCTCGACGGCGTCGTCTCCGGTTCTCTAGTTCTTCTTACTCCTCGAGTTCCATTGAGCTCAACCGCCGATGCCCGCGAGATCTGGCGGCGGCAGGAACCTAGAATCCGACCCACTCCTCGCCAATGGTGAGAGAGAAGGAGCCGCGTCTACCAGAAGTAGACGCAAGGCCAAGAGGAACAGGAGGAAGCTGGTGGTGCCGGAGAGGGCGGAACCGGCTAACGAGAAGCCGCCGGAATTTGATACTTTCCATTTGGTGAATGAGAATCGCGTTAGATTTTCGGAGAAAATATCGGTAATGGAGAAATTTTGGGAGAACGCCGTCGTGGTGGAACCGGATCACGAGGATTCTTCGCCGATCAGCTGCGTCTCTTTTGCGGAATCGATGCAGAGGGATGCGATTGGGTGCGTGGATTTGGAGCAAAGGGAGGCAGTGATGAGTGCTAGGGATGGCTCGGACGGGCAGTGTCCAGCAAAATCTAATGGGGGCGTGCCTGCATTGCCGAAACAGGAATCCTGCAATTTGAATGGTGTGATGGAAGATGGTCCAAATTTCAAAAAAGGTATACTACAATTAAATGTTCTCCATTCTCTAATATTACCCTACAATTCACGCTTCATGAGCAATAACATATTTCATGCCACTCTGAAATATACTTACCTTGGATTCTAATCACAGGGAAATTTCTGATCTTTATTTTAGCATGCGTGGAATGCTGCATCAGTCTCAGTAGGATAGTTTTTAAGTTATAATATCGCCCTAAAGTATCCTCTAGCGCTATCAACTATCAAAATGTCTTATAAATAAAATGTTAGTCGATGGGAATCTTGTTTGATGGCCCTGGGCTTGA